>CM061542.1:171365586-172023919 GCA_030864215.1 Capsicum pubescens
CCGCTAGATAGGACTGATCTCAACCTCAGTCAATCAGATATCAGTATCAGTAGACTCAGTAATCAGAAATCCAGTTATTAGAATTCAGTATTCAGTGTTACTACGATTTCAGTTATAGTTTATGCACTCATGCATGTATCCTTATTCAGTAGTCTCATGATATTTAGTCAGTATTGTTTATGCATGTAAACCCTTATATTCAGCCTTACCTCATCTAGCATACCAGTACATTCCCACGTACTGACACATATTTTTTTCTTGTTCTATGGTGTCTTATAGCATAGGTTCAGTAGCACGGGATCTAGAGCACCCTTAGCAGTTCAGATTCAGCCAGCAATAGTAGACTTAGCAGTGAGTCTTCATTATTCAAGGATGTTCCTTATTTTATTATTTCATTAGATTTAGCATTTAAGTTGATGGAGTTAGTAGGGGGATTATCCCATCAACTCCATAGTTCAGGTAGTTTAGAGGCTTTTTCAGACTAGATGTTCAAACAGTTGTATTAGTATTCAGTTTTTCAATTATATTTTAATTTTTGAACCTTATGGTGAGTTTTCCGCCAGTTTTTATATTTTTATAGTGTATTATTTTGTGCTTAGTTATAGATATCATTCAAGGGTTAGCTTGTGGTCCTTCAAGATTATGAGCACCGTGTAGCGTTCGGGGTACCAGACTCGAGACATTATAAACTTGGTATCAGAGCCTAAGGTTCAAAGTATCCTAGGAAGTCTGAAAAGCCACATCTAGTAGAGTCTTGTGCATGAGAGTGTTGCATGCCTCATTTATGTACAGGAGGCTATAAGATGTTTTAGAAATAGTTTTCCTTCTTTCAGTATTTATGTCGTGAGAGTAAGCATGAGCTCAAGTTAAACCCTAAGTCTAATATGCTCCTTCCTTTCATTTACAGAATATGCCTTTCGGAGAAGCTAATGAAAGAAGTAATAAAAATCAACCAGCTTCTTAGCCTATTCAGGCAGATCCCCTGGACGAGCAAGTTTCTCATGCCGAATTTAGAGCCGCTTTTACTACCTTATATTATGCAGTAGTTACTCAGAATAATTTATAAAATATTGTCCTATCTAGGCTTTTGACTTGCATTGAGTAGAATGTGGGAGGGAAGCATAGGGTGAATAAGAAGGCTAGAGAAAATAACTCTATGCCTAGATCAAGGGGTAGTAACCGCTCCTAGTTTTATCATCGATTCACAACACTAATTCAGCTTTCAGTCCGGGCATCATTATCTAAGTTTAAGAATGTCGGTCGAGTGAGAGCACCAGGCTCTTAGTCACGAGGTTGTGGGAAGGGTTTTCGTACTAATCCTCCTTGCAAAGAATATGGTAGGAACCATAGGGGAGTGTGTAGAGCGGGCAGTGATGTATGCTTTGGGTGTGGTAAGACAGGCCACAGACTGCGAGAGTGTAGGGTTATGTCTTAGAGAGGTAGAGATTTACATCAGCAGGGCGCCACCTCCAGCACCACCAGTGGGCAACGCCCATATTGGCTTGATGTACTTCAGTTCAGACAAGATCAGGAAACTTCTCTTAATATAGTTATGGGTATGTATGAGTCTTTCATATTTATGTTTATGCTTAGTTAGATCTCTAGGCGTCAGTTATGTGCTAAGCTCGATATAGTATCCATTCATGCTTCAGGTTCTCGTATTTTTAAACTTCCAGTGAACCCTCTTTAGTGATGAGTAGTTGCTTAGATTGGAAAGAGTAAATGTTTCATGCTAAGGAAAGACTATAGCATGCTTGCTTTACATGAGGTTTTAGTCATGAAGATAGGCTTGAATATCATATTAGTGTGTAAGTGGCTATATATAAATATATTTTAAAGGTTTGAGTAGGCTTGAACAGTGCATGCAAGAATTTAAGTTTGTTGATTTAAAACTAAGTATGAAGGTGTGTATATGAGTTAGGAGATGTGATCTTAGTAGTCTATAAAGAAATAGAAGAAGATGATTTATTTAGTGAGACAAACATGTGTTGAAAATAGTGTAAGTATGCAACGATAATTGCAGGAGCTAAAGGACTTTAAGAGTTGTATCCTAAGAGATAGTATCAGCAGTGAGTTTTATACTTTCAGTTGCAGTCTTTCAAGATGAGTTTATTATTTATGTACATTATTGCACCCCAGACTCTAGAGTAGATTGATTGTAGTTCAGTTCAGATTTTAGTAAAGTGTTTACAGACTTATGGTGATGACTTGAAGCTAAAGTGGAGAGTGTAGTTGAGAAAGTGCAGAAGAAGTACTCCAATTAGGCATAAGTTTTTAGTATGATTTATTTTGAACAACCAGTAAGTCAGTTTAGTAGTCAGGTAGTCAGATTTATATGGTTTATTTTCCCATCTTTATATCTAATCATACTATCAGAAATCTCGAGAATGTAACTATTCCAAGATAGAGAGTCCCAGTACTTGTGAGTTCAGTTTAGTTCATGAATCATTCATTAGTTTCAGACTCTCGAGGTTCAGTTATGATCCAGTTCGTAGGTGCCTTATGCATCGCCCCAATACCTCAGTAAAGTAAGTGTTATTAGAGGGACATAGTGTCCCAAGGGGGAGATACCCCATAATTCCTCGATGCCTTCATGTATTTAAATCCATTTGATTGCATGCTCAGATGTTCCTTACAAAGTTAGTATCAATTATCATTGCATATTATATCACACATTCAATAGTTAGTTCAACTAGATATTCATACATTAGATATGCATGTTCAGTAGAAGAAGCTCCACTTATTAGTAATTTGCATCATGCTTTTATGAGAACAACTCAGTCAAGTATCCATGCATCAGATATGCATATTCAGTATGAAATTTCAGTATATCAATAGTTCAAGTCATATAGTCATGTTTTAGATGTTCACGTCCCTTAAGTAAGATTAGTCTATCAGAAGTCTCAGCTTAGTCAGTCTCATTAAAGGATGAATGTTCCCAAGGGGGAGATATTGTAATACCCCACACTTCTCTTAGTTTAAATTCATTTCTAGAACATCAAAAATCTTGCTTCAAAGATGAATATAATTTATTCCATGTGAAATTTTTAATATTTTGACTTTTTATCATGTGGAAAATTGAATAAGCTTTCCGTCGATACCAAATTCACCCAAATCCGACACCCGAGCGAAGAGTTAGAACCATTTTAGTAAGACAGTGTACCACCTGGTACTTTAGCGCATCGCAGAGTCAGCCAAAGTGGTATTTGTCAAAAACCAATGAGCCTCAGCGATGTTGGTGCATCATGCCAAGGATCAATTTCAGAATTGTCAATTTTTAGTGCACCAACGTGATTCCACCGGGTCGCGATGCCTTTCCAGTTCGCAACCAAGGTGGCAACGCGATTTCCACTGCGTCGCACCACTAACCAGTTTTCCAACTGTCTAGTTTCCAGTGAGTTGGTGTGATTTCACCATGTCGTGCTAGCATGAAAAATTGAGATTTTTAGATTTCATTATTTAATTCCAAGGGCCAATTGGTAATTTCTTAAAGCCCCTAATCAACCTATACACGGGACTTAAACCTTTAATAGCCAAAATTGCTCATTTATTTTCACTATTCCTCAAGAACAAAAGCATTCTCTCTCAAAGATAGAAAACCCTACCCCCCAATTTTCAAAATCAATCTCAAGAATCCCTCCAAGAGTCTTCAAGAACTTCAAGAATCTTGATTTCCAGGTATGTTAGATGTTGATTCTTGGGTTTCTTCCACTCAAGAAGTTCAAGAATCCTTTTCTAAATTCAAAGATTATATATTTATGAGTTTTCATGATTCATGTGAATTGAAATTGAAGTTCATGTTGTTATTGAGTTTTAATTCATATTTTGTTTACAAAGTTCCAAGTTTTGATCCTAGTATGTGAGGTTTATGTGATGTTAATGATAAACCCCTTCAAGATTCATGTTTATTGATGTAACCATGTTAATTAGGTGTATTGAATGAAGTATGCTTCCCATATGTTTGATAAAATGCTTATGTGAAGGAAATAGAGTCATTATAGCATGTTGACAAGAAATCCCCAATTCTGTATAAGTTAATGCATGCCAAGTGTTTGTTGAAAGGCCTTAGTGAATGAATTATGATATGCTGCATACATTTCTACTCATGTGCATTCCTTATTGAATGAATTATGAGATAATAGTATGCACTCCCTATACATTTACATGTTTAAGACTTCTAAGTGCTTGAAGAGATGCTTAATTGATTGTGTTGTGAATGATACCCTATTGCCATGTTATGTACGAGTTGTCCTATCTTATATTATTTATGTTATCGAGTCCTGGGAGTATTTATACCCGATAAATTAGCTGTTTGTCTATAGCCAGTGTCAGTTTTCAAGATACTCTCAATTAAGCCACGATAAGTAGAACTCAGACAGTCCCAGAACTTAGTAAAGCTTAGTAATCTCAGTATCAGTAGCATTCTGGCTTGAGTTCAGTAATCAATTCAGAACTCTAAAGTATTCTGTCAGTCAACGGAACTCAGTGAACTCAGCTTAGCTTAGTTAATCAGTATGATAAGTCACAGATTTAGCTCAATCTAGTACAATCTAAGAATCCGTTCAGAGTCTTTCAGTTGGGAGTAGGATTCAGCACCAAGCGAACCTAAGGATGGGGGCTCACCCGTTAGATAGGATTGAGATCCTTAGAAGCAATCCCTAAGTTCCAGAACTACGTAGCCAGCGTAGGTACGAGATGTCACCCATTAGAAAGGACTGACATACTCAGGGATCACCCGTTAGGTAGGACTGATCCCAGGGGTCACCCGATAGATATGACTGACTCCATAAAAGTTGTCTTTACCCGTGGCACGGTACTAACACCCTTCCAACTGGGGTTACAGGTTGGACCCCAAACTTAGCTAAAATGGGCATGTCGGTTAGATGACTACCTCCCACAGTCTCAGCTTCAGAATCAGTTTTAGTAAAAGAACTCAGCTCAGTAGCATAGATTCAGGACTGTTAGATACAATTACTCAATAGTATTATCAATGGATTTAGAGATCACCCGCTATATAGGACTAATATTTGATTTAGTCAAGAAGTATCAGTATCAGTACCATTAGATTCAGAGATCACCCTCTAGATAGGACTGATCTCAGATTCAGTTAATTATCTTCATTATCAGTATATTCAGAGATCACCCGCTAGATAGGACTGATCTCAACCTCAGTCAATCAGATATCAGTAACAGTAGACTCAGTAATCAGAAATCCAGTTATTAGAATTCAGTATTCAGTGTTACTATGATTTCAGTTATAGTTTATGCACTCATGCATGTATCCTTATTCAGTAGTCTCATGATATTTAGTCAGTATTGTTCATGCATGTAAACCCTTGCATTCAGCCTTACCTCATCTAGCGTACTAGTACATTCCCACGTACTGACACATACTTTTCTCTTGCGCTATAGTGTCTTATACCATAGGTTCAGCAACACAGGATCTAGAGCACCCTTAGCAGTTTAGATTTAGCCAGCAGCAGTAGACTTAGCAGTGAGTCCTTATCATTCGAGGATGTTCCTTATTTTATTATTGCATTAGATTTAGCATTTCAGTAGATGCAGTTAGTTGGGGGATTGTCCCATCAACTCCACAGTTCAAACAGTTTAGAGGATTTTTCATACTAGATGTTCAGACAATTGTATTAGTATTCAGTGTTTCAATTGTATTTCAATTTTTGAACCTTATGTTGAGTTTTCCACCAATTTTCTATATTTTTATAGTGTATTATTTAGTGCTCAGTTATAGATGTCAGTCATGGATTAGCTTGTGTTCCTTCTAGATTTTGAGCACCGTGTAGCATCCAGGGTACCATACTTGGGGTGTTACAGATGCTCTATAACTCCTTCCTTAGAGACAAGACTTAGACCAAGGGCTTTCAAGAAAAAAGTTACCCCCCATGGAAAGAGTTGGCACTACCACATTTTGTGCTTTATGAAATGTTTTGTAACTCTTGCCTTGAGGCAGGACATAGCCGAAGGACTTTCAAACAATAAGTTATGTCCTATGGGCTAGAATTGAAACAACCAGATTGTGTTTTGATTTATGAGATTCTCTGTAACTCTTACCTTAGAGGAAATATTTAGTCCAAGTACTTTCAAACAACAAATTACGCCTAAAGGACAAGAGTTGACGCTACCATATTACGTCTTGATTTATGAGATACTTTATAACTTTTATCTTAGAGGCAAGACTTAGTCCAAGGACTTTCAAACAACAAGTTATATCCCACGTCCAAGAGTTGACACTACCACATTATTTCTTAATTTATGAGATGTTCTATAACTCTTGCCTTAGAGGCAAGACTTAGCCCACCAACGAAATAAGTTATGCCCTACAGACAAGAGTTGACACTTTTATATTATGTCTTAATTTATGAAATGTTCTACAGCTCTTGCATTAGAGAAAAGTATTAGCATATAATCAAACAAGAAGTTACACCCCGTGGGCAAGAGTTGACACTATCACATTGTGTGTTAATTTTGAGGTGCTCAATAACTCTTGCCTTAGAGGCAAGACTTAACCCTGGGAGTTTTAAACAACAAGTTACGCCCTATAGACAAGAGTTAACACTACTAGATTGTGTCTTGATTTATGAGATGCTCTATAACTCCTGCCTTAGAGGCAAGTATGCCTAAGGAGTTTTAAACAACAAGTTACATCCCATGGACACGAGTTGACACTAACACATTGTGTCTTGTTTTATGAGACACTCTATAACCCTTACCTTAGAGGAAAAACTTAGTCAAGGACTTTCAAACAATAAGTTATGCCTCATTGGATAAGAGTTGACACTACCACATTGTGTGTAGATTTATGAGTTGTTCTATAACTCTTGTCTTAGAGGCAAGACTTAACCTAAGAACTTTCACGCCCTTAAGTTTACTTCGATGTCAAAGAAAGAAGATACTTTTTGCGAATTATACAACTTTTAGTTCATTAGCAAAGAATAAGTGGAGTCGAGCAAAAAGACAAAAGAGAAGAAAAGAAAGAGGAAAAAATAAAGGCCGAGTAGAAAAGAAAAAAAGAGAAGAAAAAATTAAGAAAAAATATATAGGTTGGCAAAAACAAAAATAAGAAGAAAAAATAAAGATAAAGTTTGAGAAAAACAAAAAAATAGAATGAGAAGAGGAAAAAAAGTAAAGATTGATACAAATGAATTAAAAAAAGAGAGTGAAAAATAAATAATGTTTGAGAAAAATAAGAGAAGGAAAAAGAAAAAAGAAAAAATAAAAGAAAATAAAGGTTGAGAAAAATGAATTAAAATAAGAAAAAAAAAAAGAAAAAATTAAAATTTAAAAAATAAAAAATAAAAAATTTTTATAAAAGAAAAAATAAAAAGAAGAAGAAAAAAATTAGAGGTATTGAGAGACAAATGAGCATGAAAAGTATAAAGCTATTTGACGTTAAAGGAACAAAAAGATAATCATCCTATACTTAAAAAAAATGAAGACTAATTTTTAAAATTTTTTCTTATAAGGGACAAAAAACAAAGGAAAAAAATACAAATAACATTCCTTACATGGGTAAATGCAAGTTGCAACAAAATTTTTAACTTTGTAAGTTGTAGTAGAAAACTGTATAAAAAAGGAAAAAAATATTTTTTTTATAAGGAAAAAAGAATTTCATACCCATAAAAAGGGATGACAATTATTGTCAGGATATCAATCATCCCCTTAATTCACTCTGAAATGATTTTACACCTACTTCATTAACATCTAAACGGTTTTGTTCTTTCAAAATTATTATTAAGCCGAGAATTTCTTCTCCTTCATCAGATTTACTCTTTTTTCTAATTTGCTTAATCTTCTTTAAAAAAAAACTCTAATAAACATAAAATTTTGCGTTTATAGATCTAATGGATGGTGATAGGTTACATTCCCTGCTTGTAATGCATGGAGGAAGATGGGATGTTAATGGCATTTTATTTATTTAATTCAATTAATATTTTGATTTTATTTATTCTATTAGAATATCAATAGTTCAGTAATAAAATACAGATGAAAACATATAACAAAAACAATATTCACATCCTTTTCATACACAAATCGTTTAAGATAGTTTTATTCTATTTGATTTGAGTAGAAACAATTAAAATATGTTGCTTATTTTTTGATTTGTTTTATGTAATTTTTTTTCACTATTAAACTATGTTGATATTCTGAAATTTCATATTTTCAAAATATGAAATTTCATAAAATTTCTACTAATATAAAATATAATATTTTTACAGGGAGACCTAAAGATTTTGCTGTAGACAGTATTATCTATGATGCAAATATAAAGTATAAAGGATTGGTTAATGCAATAGAAAAATAATTAAATATTGACATTAACTAAATTCAAATTGAGATAAAGTTTTTGATAAATAATAGAGGCCCACCAATGCTCATACATAATGATACAGGAGTAATGATGTATCTAGATCGAAAAAGAAGTATTGCCGATTTCTTTGTTAAATATCCATTGTATGTAACAACAAAAGATATGCCAATGGATATTACGAAAAATATTGAACAATCAGTTATTTGCGTTGGTAATAACATAAATAAGGATTTGAATGTTGATCAGCAGAAACTATACTCAACAATGCAGTTCGATTGATTGGATTGACTCCAGGGGATGAAATGTTGGATGAAGATAGAGTTGAAAGTATTGAAAAAGCTACAAATTAGAAAATTGCAGTAAAACAAATTTTACAATGATAAAAAAACACTTTCTAAAGGTTTAGTTATCTCCGGAATGTCAACGCCACATGAACTCAACTCAATGGTGGCAACTGGTACTCGAATCTGCACCAAAAAGGTACAGAAGTGTAGTGTGATTACCAAAACAACGGGTCCTCAGTAGGCATCATTGGACGACCAAGCTAAATCATGATATAAATAGAATATAATGGAAGATAATATATATCTAAGTCAAGGTACATAATCGAACTTGAATTATCTTCCTCATCTCTGTATGTAATAAGTAACTAACCCATAACAATAATATGACATATCACATTAATATATATATATATATATATATATATTTATATATATATATATATTTATATATATATATATATTTATATATATATATATATATATATATTTATATATATATATATATATTTATATATATATATATTTATATATATATATATATATACATACCAATACCATTGTATATAGGAACTAAATGATCCAAAAACTTAAACAACAATAATACAATCACAACCACTTAAGTACAGAGTTGGTTCCCGTACACCAACTAGTGCATTAAGTAAAAGAACCCATCACAGTGTCCCATACCACTGGAGAGTACACCCAAAGAAGTAAAAATCATGTAAATCCACCAATACAACCGAAAACATTTTCCACCCATATTCCACATTCATCACCGATTGGTTAATCTTTTCGAAATTCCATTAGAACTAACCTCAATTAATATGTTGTAATCCATATTCATAACATCATTAGCCACGTATCAACCATATTAGCTAACTACCACATTTTAGCTATGCAAGGATCATTCAATAGTCCATTGATTTTATATTCATCAAGTAAGATAGCCATATAATAGTTACTAGTCACCACTTGGACTATACCTAGTAGCCAACACTCCTTGATTTACCATTATTTAATACTAACAATATTTACTAGTTTGATCCTTGTCTTATAAGAAATCCCACTTGCCAACTAGTCTCGGTTCGTTATTAGGCGAATTCCGTTTCTACCTACTAATTAGAAGTAAACATTACTACTTCCCTTAGTAAGTGATTAGCACTAATGAGCTATAATTGACATCCTAAGGATAACACCCTACCCTTAGTGCGCATACGGATGTGACCAAAATATAGCACAACCATATATACATATATACTTACCGTACGTAGCATCCATATCCCCCGGAGTCGAATTGGGTAATAATATCATCAACACATCCTTTGGACTCGAATCGAATATCAATAATATTCACATATCCTCCGAACTCAAATCGGGTATCAATAATATCCACATATCCTCTGAACTCGAACAGGGTATCACTAATATCCACAGATCCTCCGAACTCAAACCGAGTATCAATAATATCCACATATCCTTCGGACTCAAACAAGGTATCAATATAATATCAATAATAAATACTTAGTCAAATATCAAGAATAAATGAATGACAAGCCCCACGAGGGCTAAAGTAAGAGGAGAAGTAGCGAGGTGCATACCTTCACATCTCATCATTAGTTATCAAAAACCGACTATCAATAGGTGCATGAGTACATATGGCATGAACATTCAACACATTACCGGGTTTAACATAATTAGTAGAATGGCTACACATGAAGCCAAAAGTATACCAATTAGAGCCCTTTAACACCATGGTTCAAAATATTAGCACATGAGGGATTTTTTTTTAGCAAAAATGCTATGTCACAACCCAATTTCCCCAGGTCATGATGGCGCCAACCATAATCCACTAGTAGGCAAGCCAACCCATAGTCCGGAACGACTAGTAACGGACTACTCAATAATATAAAAAAAAAATGCAAAATATATGAAATAAAGATCAATACATAGAAGAATCCCAAAACCTGGTGGCATCAGTACAAGAGCTTCTAACATAAAAAGAGTACAAAAGTGAAATATCAAGAGAAATATAGTGATACAACTTATCTCCAAATACAACTTAGATACTAGTCTACTATATGAGAGAGATAAGTAATGCTCCAAATGTCAGGAGCTCACTCTAAGTCTCTGAACCAGGTCTACTCCACATGATGGAGACATCAACGACGATAACCCGTACTATGATCTACAGGCTACAGAAGTGTAGTATGAGGTCCAAATGAATGGTACTCAATAGGCTACTTCCAACTGAGCTCCAAAGATAAAGCAGATAATACAACATATAAAATAGAATGAGAACTACACCCAAGAGTCCAAAAATCATATGACAAGTCAATAAGATAAAAAGGAACAACTATCCTACTCATGTCCAAGAGTCTAACATAATACGACTAAGAAAGTATTAGGGTGAACTATCCTATTCCAGCTACATTCAGTATACGTCAATGCTATACCATATATCCCAGGTTAATATACAAAAAAAGAAAAACAAAATGACATATAGTAATATACAAGGCGAAGTAACGACTATACAAAATAAACAACGAAGAAAGAGATATACATAGTACCATAGCTTCATATAGCTAGATATATATATATATATATGTATATATATATATATATATATATATATATGCATATAAACATGAGGTCATCTCAAAACATA
The DNA here is from genome assembly GCA_030864215.1 of Capsicum pubescens. Lineage (NCBI taxonomy): Eukaryota > Viridiplantae > Streptophyta > Magnoliopsida > Solanales > Solanaceae > Capsicum > Capsicum pubescens. The sequence goes on from CM061542.1 coordinate 171,376,862, forward strand.
ACCTATACCACCACATTCTCTTTTATGTCCTCATTATAACACTTATCAGGATTTAAATACTATCATACTCGGGGTTTCTAATCCACATGGCTAGACATTAAATAATCGTGCATAATAATACAATCATAAGATAGGAGAGGCCAAAAACGTACCTTAAATATCGATACTAGATTAATGACCAATCTGTCATAAGCTAGCCATAATAATGATCATAACAATGGTAACAATAATATCAATAATAGCGTGAATAACCGGCTGCTCCGGATAACCAAATACTTAGTAGAGCCTATGCGTACCCCCACCCCCAGGCTCTGAAGGTCCAATCAACTATAATAATATAAGGTATATTATTCACCTCTATCTATACAGCCATTCCATACCGGCTCATAGACATAGGTGCATACTGGTGATAGGCAATGCTCATGCAAGAATGAATAGAAAGTATACAATCAATATCACAAATCATCATAACTGTCCTCATTAGGACAATCATCATCATAATCAACCTCCATCCTTGCCAGGTATCAACACATCATCAATAGTATCCTCCGGCCTTGCAGGGTATCAATATATCATCAACATATCCTCCGGCCTTGTCGGGTATCAACATATCTTCAGTATATCCTTCGACCTTGCCGGATATCACTATATCATCAATATATTCTTCGCCCTTACCGGGTATCAACGTATCATCAATATATCTTTCAGCCTTACCAAGTATCAACATATTATCAATATATCCCCTGGCCTTGCCGGGTATCAACATATCATCAATATATCTTCCGTCCTTGCCGAGTATCAATATCATCATAATAGTATCCTCCGGCTTTGTCGGGTCTCAATATCATCATAATAGTTATTGCCGAATAACATGCACTAAAATACTCATAAACATAATCATATTACTAAAGAATGTCTATTTTTTCAATACTTCCCAACTACTTATTATTTGCTAACCAACACTTATTATTATAAAATCACTCGTTCGCTAGTCATTACATAACCTCTAGTTATTAGCCTAAACATAATTCTTCACATAATCCTTGTTCATAGGATAACAACTAACCACTATTTATTTAATAGCCAATATCTAATATCTAGTCAAAGTTCATCACTAGACCAAAACCGCCATTTATCCACCATTCATTATTATCAACTAATCATCCTACATCTGTCAATCATTACTAGACAACACATTACTAATTGTAACCTAACAATCTTTTATTAACTGACATCATTCATTAACTAACTATCATTAGCTACCGTGTTTCAGCTAAGAAAGATTCATTAACTAATACATTAGATTCCTAGCCATCAAGTGCTATAGTCCCCTAAAAGACAACAAGTTACCACATAGCTTAACCTTCTAACTAGAAGAGAAGTCATAAGATCACATTTCAACTATAATCACATTATTTATAATGGTAAATAATCATAAACGTACCAAATCTATGCATGCCATCACCAGTATTCAATCAGTGGAATAATAAGCATCATACTACATCTTTCTCCGTCCCATATAAGAGAGATGTGTATACAAACATATACATATTCATATTCATAAATTGTAATCACATCATTTATAATGATAAACAGTTCTCAGCTATTCAATCAATATCATAACACTGCCCTTGGCCTATTAATTTATCTAAAATAATCACAACATCATAATCATAGCCTTAGGCCCATACACATATCCGGGACTCATATCAATAATAATATTTATAAGTCGTAGCATATCTCTAATCATCTCACATATAGGAGGCATAATATCAATAGGCATGTAATCATCTCTCATACAAGAGGCATCTTACATCTAGGAGGCATAATATAGATAGATATATAATCATCTCTCACACAAGAGAAATCTCCTAACTAGGAGGCATAATATATATAGACATGTAATCATAGATAGGATATCTTATATCAATAGGTAATATATCATGACTACGAGGAATATCACTTCTCTTTGCCAATTTACATATCTAAGTGGAACATCGTCTCTATAGATCGAACAATCGTGACTAAAGGAAATAGCAACTCTATAGGCCAATCATCAAGTCTAAGAGAAAATAGCATCTCTATAGGCCAATCATCAAGTCTAAGAGGAAATAGTATCTCTGTAGGCCACATAACGTATCTAAGAGGAATACCATCTCTAAATGCCAAATATCACTTCCACAAGGAGTATCATAACCATAACTCAAAAGCCACAACCAGGGAACATTAATACAAGTTACCAAGTTATGAAGTAACCTTATTCTAAGGTTTACTAGCCTCATCTATGTCTAACATACGCACTAAGTCCACAAGACTTAACACAAGCTTAGGCCTAAGTGTGACGAACGATCCCACTTCTAATCCACAATTTCCATAATTAGGCATACTATGCCCCAAACTAGGCTAAGGTATCTAGTTCATCTTCTAGATATCAAGTAAGCTATATTCATGTTTAAGATAACAACTTCGACTAGAAACAAGGGTACTCAAGTCAACTCTACCCAACTTACGATTTCAAGACTACCATACTAGCCCAATAAGCCTAAATATACAAATCATGCTTCAAATGCTAAAACCATATTCCAAACATAACATTATATCATATCCATGCTATAACTAATCTAAACTAAAGAGGGAAGGCAATAGGATACAAAAGGGTTATAAACATGCCATCTTACGGGTCCAAAACCGTCATTTAATTCCCAAACATCAATAATTAAGGCCAAGTTATCCTACTCATAATCAAGCCTAACATCCATATTCACACACAAAATATATCACACATTATCTAAATCAGACCGATCGACTGAATCATCAACTGAGGAACCAACCACACCATCTCTAACTAAAAACGTCACAACTTCACTCACTGATATAACTAAGCTAAATGACTAGAATCTCATATCAGGGAAACACCCTAAACTAGTAGTCGGTCTCTATGCCGCCTTAGTAATTTTTTAAGCATCAATAGAGAGAGAACACAAACTGAGCCCAAATGGTTGGCCAACTGACACTAAGAGAAATTCACAAAATTATGTCCAAACTTCCCAAATCACAGCCTGTCTTAGGAACTCTAGGCTGATAGGGAATACATGCTAACTCTAGCTGATCATCTATCTCATACCAGGGGCATTCTCTGAACTAGTGTCTCATCACAACACAACAAAACCAAGATCCTATAATACTTTGAGATACTACCTCTCATAATCCTGAATGGTCACCATGGCCCAAAAAACCATACCACACTTCGCAAGTCTAATAGGGACTCTTCTTAAATCCTTTTTGGCTATCGTTGATGATCTTCTATATCCATCTCTGACCCTCTAGTCCGATACTGCACTGAAATTCTAATAATGCGTGTTGGAGTCTTATCCACTTCTATCGATAATATTGTATCGTCCTTCAGGGATATAATAAAGATAAAGAATGTGTTCAAGGTTTATAGGAATGCGGACACATAATTAGGAGTCATGAGGTGAATTTCCTAAAATATCACTGTAGCCTTCCAAAGATAGGTTACAGACGTCTCCGCACTGATCCGCAAGACTCTACTAACACTTAGCTCTTGTACTAATATACCAACTAAAACTAGTCTCTGATACCAATCTGTCATGACCCAATTTCCTCAGGTCCTGATGACGCCTACCATAACCCACTAGTAGGCAAGCCAACCCATAGTTTGGAATGGATAGTAACGAATTACTCAATAATATAAGAAAAAATACGGAATATATGAAATAAAGATCAATAAATAGAAGAATTCCAAAACTTGGTGGTATCAATACAAAAGATTCTAATATAAAAAGAGTACAAAAGTAAAATATCAAGAGAAATACAATGATACAAATTATCTCCGAATACAACTTAGAGATTAGTCTAATATATAAGAGAGAGATATGTAATGCTTCAAACATTAGGAGATCACTCTAAGTATCTGAACTGGGGCTTCTCCGTATGATGCACACATCATTGACGATAACCCATACTATGATCTGTAGGTAGCAGAAGTACAGTATGAGTACCAAATGAATGGTACTATGTAGGCTACAACCAGTTGAGCTCTAAAGATAAAGCAGATATATACAACATATAAATAGAATGAAAACTACACCCAAGAGTCCAAAAATCATATGACAAATCAATAAGATAATAAGGAACAACTATCCTATTCATGTCCAAGAGTCTAACATAATAAGACAAAGGAAGTATCAGGGTGAACTATCCTATTCCAACATCATTCAATATACGTCAATGTATACAATGTATCCAGGTCAATAAACAAAAAAAAGTGAAAGAATATAACAGGTCAATATACAAATAAAGAGCGAAAGAAATACATATAGTAATAAACAAGGCAAAGTAACGACTATACAAAATAAACAACGAAGGAAGGGATATACAGTAGTACCATAGCTTCATATAACTAAATATATATATATCTATATAGATATATATGCATATAAACATGAGGTCATCTCAAAGCATAACCTATACCACTACATTCTCTTTTAAGACCTCATTATAATACTTATCAGGATTTAAATACTATCATACTCAGGGTTTCTAATCCACATGGCTAGACATGAAATAATAGTGCATAATAATGCAATCATAAAATAAGAGAGGCTAAAAATATACCTTAAATATCGATACCAGATCAATGACTAATTTGTCATATGCAAGCTATAATAATGGCCATAACAATGGTAAGAACAATATCAATAATAACATGAATAATCGACTACTCCGGCCAACGAAATACCTAACCGAGCCTAGGCATACCCCCACCCTCAGACTCTAAAGGTCCAATCAACATAAAACAACACAAGGCATTTATTTACCCATATCTATGCAACCATTCTATATCGGATGATAGACATAGGTGGATACTGGTGATAAGAAATGTACATACAGGAATGAATAAAACGTATGCAATTGATATCATAAATCATCACAACTGTCCTCATCAGGACCATCATCATAGTAATTAACCTCCATCCTTTTCAGGTATCAACTCATCATCAATAGTATCAACTCATCATCAATAGTATCCTCCGACTTTACGGGTATCAATATATCGTTAATATATTTTGCGGCCTTGTAGGGTATCAATATATCTTCAATATATCCTCTGGCCTTGCTGGGTATCAACATATCATCAATATATCCTCCGGCCTTGTCGGGTATCAACATATCATCAATATATCCTCCGACCTTGCCGAGATCAATATCATCATAACAGTATCCTCCGTCTTTGTCGGGTACCAAAACATCATAATAGTCATTACCAAAAAACATGCACTAAAATACTCATAAAAATAATCATATTATCAAAGAATGTCTATTTTTTCAGTACTTCCCAACTACTCATTATTAGCTAACCAATATTTATTATTATAAAATCACTCATTCATTAGTCATCATATAACCCTAGTTATTAGCCTAAACATTAACCTTCATATAATCCTTACTCACCGGATAGCAACTAACCACTATTTATTTAATAGCCAACATCTAACATCTAGTTAAGGTTCATCACTAGGCAAAAACTGCCATTTATCCTTCATTCATTTTTATCCACTAATCATCCTACATCCGTTAGTCATTACCAGACAACACATTACTACTTATCACTTAGACATTTTTTATTAACTGGCACCATACATTAACTAACTATCATTAGCTACCATGTTTCAGCTAAGCTAGATTAATTAACTAATACATTAGATTCCTAGCCATCAAGTGCTATAGTCCTCTAATAGACAACTAGTTGCCACATAGCTTAACCTTCTAACTAGAAGAGCAATCATAAAATTATATTTAAACTATAATCACATCATTTATAATGGTAAATAATCATAAACGTACCAAATCTATGAATGCCATTGCCAGTATTCAATTAGTGAAATAATAAGCTTCATACCGCATCTTCTTTCATCCCATACCGGAGAGATGTGTATACAAATATATGTATATTCATATTCATAAACTGTAATCACATCATTTATAATGATAAATAGTTCTAGGCTATTCAATCAATATCATAACATAATCCTTGGCCCGTTAATTTACATAACATCATAATCACGGCCTTAGGCTCATACACAAATTTGGGACTCATATCAATAATCATATTTATAAGCCATAGCATATCTCTAATCATCTCACATATAGGAATTATAATATTAATAAACATGTAATCATATCTCACACAACAGGCATCTCACATCTAGAAGGCATAATATAGATAGACATGTATTCATCTCTCATACAAAAAGCATCTCACATATAAGAGACATAATATATATAGACATGTAATCATCTATAAGATATCTTATATCAATAGGTCATACATCATTACTACGAGGAATATCACTTCTCTTGTCTAATTTACATATCCAAGAGGAACATCATCTCTATAGGTCCAACAATCATGACTAAAGAAAATAGAAACTCTACAGGCCAATCATCAAGTCTAAGAGGAAATAACATCTCTATAGGTCAATCATCAAGTCTAAGAGAAAATAGCATCTCTATAGGCCATATAACGTATGTAGGAGGAATATCATCTCTAAATGCCCAATATCACTTCCACAAGGAGTATCATAACCATAACTCAAAAGCCACAATCCAGGAACCATATCACTTCTAAGGTTTACTAGTCTTATCAATGTCTAACATCCGAACTAAGTCCATAATACTTAACATAAGATTAGGCCTAAGTGGGCCGAATGATCCCACTTCTAATCCACAATTTCCATAAATAGGCATACTATCCCCCAAACTAGGCTAAGGTATCTAGTTTATCATCTAGATTTCAAATAAGACATATTTAACCTTAGGCTAAGAACTTCGACTAGAAACAAGGGTACTCAAGTCAACTCTACCCAACTTTCAATTTCAAGACTACCGCACTAGCCTAATAAGGCTAAATATATAAATAATGCTTCAAACGCTAAAACTATATTCTAAAAATAGAATTATATCATATCCATGCCATATCTAATCTAAACTAAAGAGGGAAGGCAATAGGATACAATAGGATTATAAATATGTCATCTTATGGGTCCAAAACCCTCATCTAATTCCCAAACATCAGCAATCAAGGTCAAGTTATCCTACTAATAATCAAGCCTAACATCCATATTCACAGGCAACATATATCACACATCATCCATGAAAAAAGTAGACAGAAGCCTACCTTAAGGCCAAAGCACAAAACCTCACTTCATGCACCGCAATGGTCGTCTTCACTTTACAATCCTCAAAATGCCATCACACCATGAAAATCATAATCTACTCATCACTATGAGTCTAATGATTCCCATATTAAACTGTTGTGCTTTGAGTCCAAAAATAACACCAAAATCTCAAGTGGATCCTACATACAAAAAATGAGTTTTTGAGACCAATCCAATGTTCACACATGAACAAGGAATCATAACCCTCAAAGAAAGGATGAAAACTAAGAATACATTGGGCTAAAATCAAGCTCTAAGCTAATTTGGGGTTTTTGGTCCAAACTAAGAAATTCAGGCATGAATTCAAGAAATTCTTACCTTAATCTTGAAGATAATTAGGATACAAGGTAAAAATTAAGCTCCCAAGTCACCCCCATGACCAATTTTGAGTTACCACACTCATTTTGGTGTTTCTAGGTCTAAATGATAAAGGGTAAATGACCCAAACGCATTTTGGGCCCCTTGTATAGCCCCTAAAGGTACTCAAATGTCACAATCATAGTCCTACGAGCCACAATCATGCTACTCGTGACCATAAACTTTTGACCGCGATTGCGGTTACACTGGATGACAACAAACTCAAATATTAGTTTTTAAACCTCGGAACTTATCCAGAATCCAAAGAACATGATCCAATAGTGAATTTTGAGTGTAAAAAACATTTCAAATCCATTGGAATCATCAAAACATTCATCAGAGAATTATTTAGGTAAAAAGTGAGGCCCACACCCACAGTTTCATCACTTTTCATAAAATCTGCCCAATAGCCCAAAATAAGTTCGAGAGCGTTGGGACTTGAACCAAGGGTATCCCTTGCCTAAAATAAATGTTTTGGACATGATGGAGATGTCGGATTTTCAATTCGAGGTCGTTTCAACCAAATATGGGCCCCACACCTATTTTTTCCAATTTTCAATTTTTCGACCAATAGGCCAAAATAAGCTTGGGTGCATTAGGACCCGAACCAAGGGTATACCTAGAATAAAATCAATATTCTAGATCTAATGGCGTATTCAAAATTTACATCCGAGATTGTTTCACTAAAGTTTTCCCCCGATGGCTATTTGGAACCATCGAAGACTTCTAAACAGGGAATTGGCTCTAAAAACCAAACAAACTACTCGATAACCTAATCGTTGATCCCAAAAAGTCATAAATGACTTGGGGAAGCTATGGAGAATCTCAAATCGTGAAGATAAGAATAAATATGGAAAATGACCTAAAGGGTCATTACACGCTAGTTTAGTCACTAGACTTGAACATAACATGAGTAATAGCATAACCCAAAACCTACATAGTAGTCTAGTCAATGATTCAAGTGATAGCATAGTCATGGGCTCAAATTATAAGACATTCCATTTCTATCAAAAATTAACAATGATTTAGTAAGCAACCAAGAACATTACTTCCAATACCAACATCATGGATAACTCATCTACCAAGGATTCACCATTATTCTACCAAGGCATATTTTAGGTATTTAACAAGCATCCTAGTATTAAATAAAACTACTAAATCCATGATTAAGGTGGGCCAAGATCTACTTATAATATCCCAAAATTTTGCTTCAAGTCTAACTTCTACCCGGGGCTAAGCTAAGTTATATAAATCATGCCTTAGAGGTTTATAAATCCATAATAGTTCTATGGTATAGTTCTTCCTCAAGCCTTACTCTTAACTCATCCAAAGCAACTAAGGTCCCCTTATTCTTAACATAAGTGACAAGGCCATTCCCATCTAACTAGAACAACTAGAGTATTCTCATGTTATCCATGAGATAACAAGTCTAATAACCCAAGGTTCCAGACTACAAATCAAGTATCCAATATTATTATCAAATGACCTAAATGGTTCAACTAATCCCAAAGATTACCAATTATCATTCCAAAACCTAAAACCCCTCCCAATCTAAACAAGATATCACAATTATACTATAATAAAGCTCAATCGTATAAGAAGTAAGCCTAACCTACCTCAAATCCAAATAAAGCTCAGAATAACTAAACCTTCATTTTTCTGTTTTGAGAAGCTTCTTCAAGGCACCAAGCTATCAAAACACAATTTATGCATCATTACGAGAATATTGATACCCATATTACACCACTGTGCTTAGAGTCCAAAATGACACCAAAAACCCTAAGTGGGTCCCATATATAGAAAGCAAGTTTCCATAATCAACATAATGTTCAAATACCATTAGGAAATCATAACCCTCAATGATTAAGTGAATACCATTCCTATTTGGTCTTAAATCATGCCCTCAAGCCAAATTTGGTTTTGGTCAAATAATCAAGCAATTTAAAACTAGAAATGAATGATTCTTACCTTAAATCCATTTTTAATCACAAAAATGCAAGTTATTTATGCTCCCTGAATTTGGGATTACAAAGAATGACCTAAAAGGTCATTACAACATCCATTACTAAGGAACTTTCATCCTTGAAAGTTAAAGATAATGAGAATACCTGAAGCCTCGAATAGGTGAGGTTACTGGGCTCACATCTCACTCTCGATCTAAAATGTGGCCTCCTCCACTGGGCGGTGCCTCCATTGAACCTTATGTGATGCCCCAAATTTTTTTTTTCGTTAAGATCTCGGATGAAAATGTGTTGAATTTTGTCCTTTATCGTGATTAATAATTTTTTGTGTGGAATTTCTGGATATGCGACCCGTCATTACGTAGATCATTGAATAATATTTCCAACGATATGTGGATCATCCAAAACGGACACTCGAGCGATGAGTTATGATCATTCCGATCTAACCGTGAATAGTGGTGAACAGTAAATGTGCAGGAAAAAAATACTGAGGCATGCGAATTTTAGGGTCAAATTCAAATGATCATAACTTCTTGTACATAATGATCTGTGTGAGCTACTATATATCAACAGAAATATCTGAAAGTCCTCTTTCCAATGAAATTAGTTTCATCCAATTTCGCCATCGGAGCAAAAAGTTATGGTCAATCTACTTCAGCCTATCAAAATAGTCCACCAAAGGACTGATTTGACATTATTTGATTTTTAAGGGTATTTTCTCATTCTCACTCCAATCCATCCGGGTAAACCATGGATTTAAGTCCATTAATAGCATTCACTAGCTCAATTTTCTCCAAAATTTCCTAAGGCTCAAACCCCAACCCTACTACTCTAAATTTCATCCTTCTATGTCTCTTGATTGAACCGTAGAAATTTCAAATTGATTTGGGATTCGAGTTGATCATGTTAAGGGCTTCGAGAAGCACCCTTTATTTTCGTGAATAAAGTTCCGGAGTCGGAAGTTCATAGTTATCTTCCATTTTTAGGTATGTGGGGCTTTGAACAAGATTATCCTTTCGATCTTGTGCCCGGTATTTTTGTTGAGTTACATTGACATGAGATTTTACATGTTTTACCATGAATTGGAAATATGGTTTTATATCTTATATTATTGTCCATGAGCTATGGGATTATGTCATTCGATATGTGTACAATGTTAAGATGGAATTATGTCCAAAAAGTATATGATTATGAGAGTATGATGATTTAATTTGTTAAGCCTTGATTTATACTATCATTCCACTATTTCCTTATTATAAATTTATAATTGATATTAGAAATTCTATATCCCTACTATGGGTTGATGTCTCAAGTACCTTTAAATGAGAGTTGGATGGAAAATTGAGAAATGTTGATATTGAAGTTGCAATGAGTCTTGGTATTTTCTGGATGGTTTTGATGAGTTAAATTTTTGAAAATATTATGTATTGAGTCTTCATATCCTTGTCCAAATATCGATTTGATTATGGTTCAATGCATTGATACCTTGTTGATGTTGAGGAAGATTAAAATGTTTTGAGCTAAAATGTGTTGAGTTAGGAATCCACAAATTGATATGATTTGATAAATGAGAAAGAGATTCGATTTGGTCTTTATGATAGACCCTTGTGATGTTGTGGTGGATTTCCTAATGCGTTCTGAGCTTGTCGGGGAGTAGTACTTAGCACCGAGAGGGAAATTTGGTATTTCCCCAAACCTATGTGCCACCGTAGGGTTGTTTGATAATGATATTATTGGCCAGAGAGCCCGATTGTGTTTATTGCAGTTTTATGGTCGTACTCCCTTGCAAAGAGTATGACTCTCCCACCAATGCGGGTTTCAAATGTTGGTATTCCACGTAGCTCATGTGGGGTTGTCGGTTATAGGAAACTCCTCTGTCCATAAGAGTCATATTTATTGAAATACCAAGTCATTCCGAGTTTTGATGTGGTAAGTCAAGTTGCCAATGATGATCTATAATGATTTATGAGGTTTTTATCATACATTTCCTATCTAAGATCTTATGAGTTGCATGATTCAATGTCACTCAATCCAGGTGTGTCATTATGGTTCGTATGTACGTTTTTACGAATTTATGCTATTATTTATATTTTGCATGCGCCCCCACATACTTAGTACATATCTTGTGCTGGCCTACATATTTATCTATGATCTACATCCTTACCATGATGTAGGTTCAGGTACTCAGCCGCAGCTGCGACACTGATATCCGAGTGCCGCATCTACGTTCCTTCAGTGGTGAGTTCTCATGGTTCGAGAACCAAGTTGCTAGTTTTGGCGTTGTTGTTTTGTGATCCCTTTGGTCTATTGAGTTAGTTGGGGGTTTGTCCCAATGGCTCATTGATTTTTCTGTATAGAGGCTATGTCAGACTAGTGTATTGTTGGGTTGGTTTGTGTATAGACATTTCATATATGTATAGTCTAACGATATTCCATGCCATGTACGATGTGATATGATATATACTTATATATATATCCTTAGCGTAGCGTGTATGTTATTATGTTGGAACCCAAGGGTAGTGTTTTGGCTTAAAGGGTTATCTTGAGGCTACGTGTAGCCTTGGGTACCGTGTGGCATCTCGGGATGATATTCGGGGTGTTATACCTTAACTATACGAATCTCCTACATTACTAGTCAAAATAAGCACGGGCTCTTCTACAAAGGTCAACTTCTCATATAACTGGATTGAGTTCCATCTAAGAACATAAGACAGGTCTAGGATATACTTTCACAACATAAAGACATGAAAAACTAGATTAAAAACAAAAAAACCTGTAGGTAAGGCTAACTCATAAGCCACTTTACCAACTGTGCGGAGCATCTTGAAAGGACCAATATAGCAATGACTAATCTTACCCTTCCTTTTGAACCTTATCACACCCCTCATGGGTAAAACATAAAGGAATACATAGTCGCCAACTCCAAATCTCAGGACACAGAGCCTACGATCGACATAGGTCTTTCGCCTACTCTGGGTTACTCTCAGCCTATCTTGAATCATCTTCACTCTATCCAATGATCCTTAAAGAAAATATGTACCACGAGGTCTCACCACAAAAGTCTCAAACCATCCGATCGGAGAATGACATCTCCTTCCATACAAGGCCTTATAAGGTGCCATATCAATACTCGAATGATAGTTGTTGTTGTTTGCAAATTCTACCAATTCCAAGTGTTGATCCCATTTCCCTCTAAAATCCATAACACAGTCTTGGAGCATGCCCTCGAGCACCTGAATAGTCCGCTCAGACTAACCATCAGTCTACAAATGAAAGGCCATACTCAAATCCACTTGAGTACCCAACTCCTCCTGGAATGCTCTTTAAAACCAAGAAGTAAACATAGAACCATAATTTGATATGATAGAAATAGGAACCTAATGCAAATAGACTATCTCTCAAATATAAATATGGGCTAATCTCTCAACACTGAAGGTCATCTGAATGGGAATGAATTATGCCAACTTGGTCAAACGATCCACAATAACCCAAATACCATCCAAACCATGAGAAGTATGAGGCAACTCAGTAATTAAGTACATAGTAATTCATTTCCATTTCCACTCAGGAATAGTCAACATCAGAGTCAATCCACCAGGATGCTAATGATCGGCCTTAACCTATTGACATTATAGGTAACGAGCCATAAAGTTTGCTATATATCTCTTCATACCATTCCACCAGTAATGTTGTCTCAAATATTTATATATCTTAGCTGTACCAGGGTGAATAGAATATCTAGAGCTAAAGGCCTCAAGAAGAATCGACTGAATCAAATAATCAAACTAGGGAACACAAATATAACTTTGAAACCACAAAACACCATCAGAATCAACAGTGTGTCTCTCGAACTTACCAAATAACACCTGATCATGAAGGAGGCACAACTTGCTATCCTCATACCGACGATTATGAACCTACTTAAATAGGGAGGACCTTGCCTCAACTCAAGCCAAAATCCTTGCAGGATATAAAATATCAAGATGAACAATCCAATTGGCTAAAGACTGAATATCCCATGCCATAGGTAGGCTTTTGAGAAACTGATATCCAAGCCAAGTAAAACACCCTGGTTTCTGGACCTTAGAAAATTTCCTTGAATTTTGGTTTCTAGACAAGATAGACTTAGGGGAATGAGTCGTACACTTGGGTATAAGTAGTATGGTCCTGTCGTATCCTGACCAGTGTTGGTTGGTGGAATAGATTTTGGTTATTGAAATGGGTATGCCTTGGTGGCACGAGTCATACTAGTGGATTTATATTATTTGGTTTTTTCACTTAACCTTAGACTTGGTAGCTTTAGTTGGATCTAAGTACGAGTGGCTCACCCTAAGCCGTAATCCAGGGTACGAGTCGTACCCCGGACTCATATGGTGGTCAGTGTTCAAACCTCATATATTCTATCTGGCTAGGGGTATGGTTTATGGGTATTAGTCGTAAACTTAAATATGACTTAGGTTTAGATGTGTCTTACCTTGGATAGTGTTTGGTGTAAAGAGGAGACAAAGAATACGAGTGGTGGGTACCACTCGTACAGGGAGGGTGTGACTCATAAGGGTCAGTTGTATCTCTATGATGGGAATTTAATGCAGTTTAAGTGAGGGTAATCTGGATAATTCCCCACTTATCCTAATAAGATCCCACAAATTATATTGAACATGGGATGTTATTTTTCCTATTATTCTATTCTTAAATACTTGGAAAACACTATTAAATCCTCTCTAGAGTTCTTGGGCAAAATAAGCTAGGGTTTCATCTTAAGGAGTAAATTGAGGCTTGTCTTGGAGATTTATCTCCATTATCATCTTGATTTAAGGCATGTTCTCTTCCCTCATTGTTAGATCCAACTAAAGACATGGTTTTATACAATGTTTTTATGATTTGGATGTCGTATGCTTTTGGGTTTTCAAATATGCTTTTTGGGGTTTTGGTTATAAATACTTGGTTATTGTTTTCCCATGTTTTAATTATGCTTTTATATGAACTAGTGGTGGTTTTGGATAGTCCGTTGCATGGGAATGGTTTTCTGGTAATGGACTTTGATTTTTGAAATACTATACCCCCAATGTGTTGGTTAAAATGCCTATAATAATGTTTTCACCATAATATTGGTTTTTCAATGGAACTTATTCAAGATTTAAACATGGTAGTGGACCCTTAAATGATATGAATGGTTTAAATGGTTTTGAATAGATTGAAAAAACCTTCGTGGCCATGGTTTTGGTTAATTAGAAATCATGTGGGATACATAGAAATCCCCTAAGGATTGGCTAAGGATAATACTTGCAAGTTATTATTAGTATGACGATACCACTATTAATAGCCTTGGTTAATAATATGGAATAATGGTTTAGATGGAAAATGATTTTAATTGAGCTTAAAAGAGGGATGTGTAGTAAAACCATGGAAGGTAGAGGTCCCGGGGAGATCTAAATTGGAAACTCATATTTGCCGATATGAGGTTTGGTCTGAGTGACCATATGTATGATGTCATACTATATATTTTAGGGGATGTACTAGTCATCCCAGGGTTTCTTCCCTGGTCGTGCATCTTCACGCTCTGGGGCCCTTTCAAGATGACAAAGCTACACAACCCAGGTAAAGGTTTTAATGGTATGCACAACCCAATCCCCTTTCCCGGCATGTTTATATATATATATATGGTTTTGTGCATATGGATGGTTTTACTTGGTTTTATAAATGATATTATTTTATCTTTATCTTGAGTTCATGCTAGCATTCACCCAGTAACCTATCTTCGAGCATTGTATCTCTATGCAATACACGAACCAGCCGTTCTACTCTTTTTGTTTAGCAATTCAAACATAGTGTCAGCATTTGGATTGAAGTGGTGAGCTTCCATCTATTCAGAAGTCTCCATTTCATGGATGTTATTTCATACTTTGAATTATTTATGGATATTGATTTTTGATATGGTTGGGGGCATATCACGATTGGATTTTGGTATTCTTTTGGTTAGAGACTTTTTTACTACTACTATGGGTTACAATGGGCGGGGTTGGTAGTGGTGTCGGCATTGGTATTAGTATTAGGGTTGATATCGATTGATGATATTATTGGTTGTTCTATCATATTTCATTTTGGGATTAATTATACAATGTTTTGGATCTACTTTGGTTATGGCCTGGTTTATGGCCCTTGGTTTGGTATTAGTTAGTCTTGGTGGTTTGGTTGGTATGGTTTGGGGGAAGAGATGACTTTGTAGGGTTAGTCTAGGAATAAACCTATCTCAAGGTCTGTTCTTATCCAGTTACGCTATCTTGTTATATGTTAAAAATTCAGCCAACTCAGGGCAGGCGGATGGAGGTTAGAATGGGTTTCGGGGGTACTCTCTGGTCTCGGTTGGACCTGGGATGCCTATTACGACAAGTCCTAGGGTCAGGTCGTGTCAAGTTGGTATTAGAGCTTTAGGTTTATGGTGAATTTGGAGTCCACAAAATCGTATCTGGTAGAGTCTCTTTTAAGAGTGTATAGCATGCCATACTCATAAGAGAGAGGCTACAAGGAATTTAGGAGTGTTTCACTTTCTTGGTATTCTATTTTCAAGCATGGAGTCTAAGTCCTGGAATTCTTTTCTAATCCTTGGTTGTTTTCTTTTCAGATCGTGCCTCGATGATTTAGAACACAAGGAAACTCTTTAATCTCATCTGGGACAACGTTGATAGGGTATGTCCTACATCTGGAGTTCATCTTCTATCTCAGGGTCCTATCCTTGATAGTTCTGGAGTTTTTTCAATTACTACAAGTCCTTCTCAGGGTGACGTGACTGATGCAGAATTTTAACAGTCTATTCATACTATTGCTTAATTAGTTGCTGCTCAAGATAAGCAGGATACATATGGTAGGTTGTCTATTGAGGCCACAAGGGTTGGTCAGTTTATGAAACTGAATCCTTTTACTTTTACTGGTGTGAAGGTAAAAGAGGATCCTCAGGGTTTCTTGGATAAAATGGAGAAAATATTCAGGGTAATGCAGGTTACTAATGTGGAAGGTGTAAACATTGCATCTTATCAGCTCAAGGATGATGCGTACCAATGGTAGAAAAAGTGGGATAGGAATAAAGGTGACGTAGAGGATATGTCCTTATAGGATGCCTTTTCTGGTGCCTTTCTAGATCATTTCTTTCCTCAAGAGCTGAGGGAAGCAAAGATGGAAGAGTTTGTGAATCTTAAGCAAGGGAGAATTTATGTCAAGGAATATGCCTTGAAATTTCACCATCTATCAAGGTATGCTCCTAATTTAGTGGCTAACATGAGATTGAGGATGAGAAAGTTTTCTTTTGGGATATCTCGGGATTTGATCTTGGAAAGCAAGACTACTTTGCTGATTAAGGATATGGATATTTCGAGGTTGGTTATTTATATACAGCAGGTGGAGGATGAGAAGAGAAAATAGGCAGCATTCGTAAATAGGCAGGGTAAGAGGAATAGGTTTTTGAATCTGGGAGGTACTCAGTCGCAAGGTGGTCGGGATAGTGGAAAATGGCTGAAGAAAAATTAGGGGAGTTTTGGTTCCTTCTCTTCTGCTAGCGCTTCTTACCTGAGGCAGTCAGGTGATAGACGTCGGTAAGGTGGTGATAATTTACAGGCATAGGGTGCCCAATCTCAGGTGAGTGAGGGTCAGTTGGTTTTTTTATACCCTTTTTACAGGTTCTGTGGTTGTCCTCATCGGGGTTATTATGATGAAGAAAGGGACAAGTGTTTTAAATGTGGCCATCCAGGCCATATTCTCAAGAATTGTCCAGTTGGTAAGGAAGATTCAAAAATGATCAATAATCTGGTTGCTTCATCTTTTGCTCCTGCGCCCAGTGGTGTAGCTTAGGTGTCTGCTCCTTCTTCTGGTACTGGCACTGGAACTGGTCGGAATAGGTTGTATGCTCTTACATCTAGACAGGAATCTGAGGCATAACCTAATGTCGTTATTGGTATGTTACAACTCTTTTCTCATGATGTGCATTGTCTGCTTGATCTGGGGTCCAGTCTTTCTTATGTGACCCTATTTCTGGCTGTTTGTATTGGTTTTGCTCTTGAGATTGTTTTGGATCTTTTTTCTATTTCTACTCTGGTAGGTGACTCGGTTATTGTTGAGAGAGTCTATAGGGATGTGTGGTATCTGTTGGTGGTAGGCAGACTTTTGTGGATTTATTTGAACTTGATATGATGGATTATTATGTTATTCTAGGGATGTATTGGTTACACTCTTGTTACGCATCCTTGGATTTTCGGACCCATAAGGTTGTCTTTATGTTCCCTAGTGAACCAGTTGTAGAGTAGGAGGGTGGTTCCCTAGCTCCTAGGGGTAGGTTTATTTCTTATCTTAGATCTCGAAGGTTAATCTCTAAAGGTTGTCTTAATCACTTGGTCTAGTTTAAATATTCTAAATCAGAAGGTCCTTCCTTACAGTCAATTTTGGTGGTAAATAAGTTTTCTAAGGTCTTTTCGGATGAATTTTTTGGTGTTTCTCCGTATAGGGAAATAGAGTTTTGTGTTGATTTGGTTTCGAACACTCGTCCAATATCTATTCTTCCTTGTATAATGGATCTGGATGAGTTGAGAGAACTCAAGGAGCAACTTAAACATCTTTTAGATAATGGGTTTATTCATCCTAGTGTATCCCGATAGGGTGCACCGGTATTGTTCGAGTGCAAAAATGATGGTTCCCTTTGGATGTGCATTAATTATCGACAGTTGAATAAGGTAATGGTCAAGAAAAAATATCTTCTTCCAAGGATAGATGACTTGTTTGATTAGTTACAAGGTGCCAAGTTCTTTTCTAAGATAGATCTTCGGTCTAGGTATCATCAGCTTAAGATTAAGGAGGAGGATATCCGGAAGATGGCTTTACGTACTCGGTATGGGCACTTTGAATTCTTGGTAGTGTCATTTGGTTTGACTAATGCCCTAACAACATTTATGGACTTTATGAATGGGGTTTTCAGGAAGTTTTTGGATCTCTTCGTCATTGTGTTTATCAATGACATTCTGGTTTATTACAAAAGTAAGGTGTATTATGATAATCATCTATGTGTGGTATTGCGGACCTTGAAGGAACAAAAGTTGTATGCCAAGTTTTGTAAGTGTGAGTTTTGGTTGAACACTATGACTTTTCTTGGTCATAATATTTCAAATGAGGGGATCATAGTGGATCTGTAAAAGGTGGTTATGGTTAAAAGGTGGCCTAGACCCATGACTCCAACCGTCATTCAGAGCTTCTTGGGTTTGGATGGGTAATATTGGTGGTTTGTGGAGATTTTTTTGAAGATAGCTCCTCCTTTGACTAAGTTGACTCTGAAAAAGGTAAAGTTTTCTTGGTCGAAAGCTTGTGAAGAAAGTTTCGAGAACTTGAAAGATAAGTTAACTTTGGTTCCTATCATGATATTTCCTGAGGGTAGTGAGGGGTTTGTGGATTATTTTGATACATCTAGGGTAGGACTTGGTTTTGTCTTGATGCAACATGGGAAGGTGATTGCCTATGCTTCTAGGAAGTTGAAGATGCATGAGAGGAATTATCCTACTCATGATTTGGAGCTGTTGGCATTGCTTTTTCTTTGAAAATCTGGCGGCATTATCTGTATTGAGTGCACACAGATATCTTTTTTGATCATATGAGTCTACAGTATGTGTTCACTCAGAAGGAGCTAAATCTCAGACAAAGAAAATGGTTTGAGCTTTTCAAAGACTATAACATAAGTCTTCACTATCATCCAGGTAAGGCTAACGTGGTTGCTGATGCTCTTAGTAGGTTATCAATGGGGAGTTTGGATCACGTGGAGGAAGGAAAGTTGGAATTGGTGAAGGATATTTACCACTTGGCAAATCTTAGAGTTCATTTTTTGGATTCCAAGGATGGTGGGGTGATGGTACATAAAGTGGTTCGGTCATCTATTGGTGCAGAGGTTAAGGAGAAGAAAGTGTTAGATCCTATCTTGATGAAAATCAAGAGTAATGTGGGTATGCAAAAGGTAATGGAGTTTGAGATCAGTGGCGACGGTACTTTATGGTACCAAGAGAGGTTTTGCATTCCTAATGTCGGTGGTTTGCGACAACGGATCTTGGCTGAAGCACATGAATCACTCTTCGTTGTATATCCCAGCTCGACAAAGATGTATCATGATCTCAAGGAGATGTATTGGTGAAAATGTATGAAAAGGGACATGACTAATTTAATGGCCAAGTGGTCGGTGTCTCAACAATTAAAGTTGAGCACATAAGACCTGGTGGGTTATATGAAGAGATTGTTCTTCCCAAATAGAAATGGGAGGTAATATATATGGATTTCATTACTGGTCTTCCTCTATCTCGAAATCAATATAATTTGATTTAGGTCATCGTGGATAGAATGACAAAGTCTGCTCATTTCTTTCCAGTAAGAACTACCTTCTCGGTGTAGGATTATGCGAAGTTATATCTTTAAGAGAGTGTAAAGCTGCATGGGATACCTATTTCGATTATCTCTGATCGTAGTACATAGTTTTCATCTCTTTTTTGGCGTTCTTTTCAGAAGGGATTGGGTGCTAAGATGAGTCTGAGTAACGCTTTTCATCCTCAAATGGATGGGCAAATGGAAAGAACTATTTAGACATTGGAGGATATGCTTTCGACATATGTGGTTGATTATGGAGGCAGTCGGGTTGAGCATCTACCTTTGGTAGAGTTTGCTTACAATAACTATCATTCTAGCATTGGTATGGCACCTTTTGAGTCATTGTATAGTAGGAGGTGTAGATCTCCTATTAGTTGGTTCGAGCTTGGTGAGGCGGATATGTTCAGGTTGGATTTGGTCTATCAGCTATGGAACAGGTAAAGGTAATTTGGGATAGGCTTAAGGCTGCCCAAAGTCGCCAAAAGTCCTATATGGATGTAAGACGTAGAGACTTGGAGTTTGAGGTTAGGGATAAGGTGTTCCTCATGGTATATCCCATGAAGGTAGTAATACGGTTTGGAAATAATGGGGAAGCTCAGTCCTCGGTATATTGGTCCATATGTGATTTTGCGGAGGGTGTGAAATATTGCTTATGAATTGGAGTTGCCTTCTAGTTTGAACTCTATTCATACGGTATTTCATGTCTCCATATTGAGTAAGTGTCTCGGTGATCCTTCTTCGATGGTTCCTTTAGAGGGGTTAGGTATCTCGGACTCTCTTCATCAGTTTTGAACCAAGGATGTGGCTTCGATTAAGGTTCTGTGGCGGAACCATATGGTGGAAGAATCTATATGGGAAGTGGAGGAGGATATGAAGTCCTAGTAACTGCATCTGTTTTCTGCTTCTGGGATTCATGCAGAAGGTATGTGTCTTCAACACATCTTTATTTTCTGAGTTTGTTAAAGGAAAGATTAATGTCTTTGCCTCTTTGTTTTCAAACTTTGTTAAAGATTGAGAATATATTTGATAATGCAAATGACCTGTGCATGTGATTACCCCTACCTTATCTGTTATTTGGGGACGAATGTTCCTAGTGGGGGAGACTGAAACACCGTGGTTTCTGGACCATAGAAAATTTCCTTGATTTTTGGTTTTTAGGAAAAATATAACTTAGGGCAATGAGTCATACACTTGGGTATGGGTGGTGTTGTCCTGTCATATGCTGACCAGTGTTGGTTGGTGGAATGGATTTTTGTAACTAGAATGGGTACGACTTGGTGATATGAGTCATCCTTGTGGATATAGATCATTTGGTTTGTTCACTTAACATTAGACTAGATAGCTTAAGTTGGATTTGAGTATGAGTGGCTCACCATGATCTGTAAGCCTGGGTACGAGTCGTACCCAGGACTCGTATGGTAGTTAGTGTTCAAACCTCTTGGATTCTATCTTTCCAAGGTTATAGTTTTGGGTATTAGTCATACACTTGAATATGACTTGGGTTTAGGTGTGTTGTACCTTGGAAAGTGTTGGGTCTAAGGGGGAGGCTAAGGGTACGAGTATGGGGTACCATTCATATAGGGAGGCTACGACTCGTAAGGGTCATTCGTATCCCTATGACGAGAATTCAATGCAGTTTAAGTGAGGGCAATTTGTACATTTCCCCACTTATCCTAATAAGGTCCTATGACTTATATTACACTTCAGAGGTTATTTTCCCTATTATTCTATTCTTAAACACTTGGAAAACACTCTTAAATCCTCTCTAGAGTTCTTGGGCAAAGAAAGCTAGGGTTTCACCTTAAGGAGTAAATTGGGGCTTGTCTTCGTGATTTCTCTCCATTTTCATCTTGGTTTAAGGCATGTTCTCTTCCCTCATTGTTAGTTTCAACTAAAGGCATGGTTTTATACAATGTTTTTATGATTTGAATGTTGTATGCTTTTGGGTTTTCAAATATGATTTAGGGTTTTTTGTTAAAAATGCTTGGTTATAGTTTTTCCATGTTTTAATTATGCTTTTATATGCATTAATGACGGTTTTGGATAATTGGTTACATGGGAATGGTTCTTTGGTAATGGACTTTGGTTTTGGAAATACTATTCCCCCAATGTGTTTGATAAAATGCCTATAACAATGTTTTCACTATAATATTGGTTTTTCAATGGAACTTATGTATGATTTAAACTTGGTAACGGAAACCTAAATGATATGAATGGTTTAAATTGTTTTGAACGGATTGGAAAGGACTTGGTGTCCATGGATTTAGTTAATTGGAAATCATATGGGATACATGGAAATCCCACAAGGATTGGCTAAGGATAATACTTGCAAGTTATTGTTGGTATGACGATACCACTACTAATAGCCTTGGTTAATAGTAATGGAATAATGGTTTGGATGTAAAATGGTTTTAATTAGGCTTAAAAGAGGGATGTGTAGCAAAGCCGTGGAAGGCGGAGGTCCCAAGGGGGAGGATCTAAATTGGAAACTCATATTTGCTAATGTGAGGTTTGGTCCTAGTGACCGTGTGCATGATGTCACACAATATATTTTGGGGGATGTACTAGTCATCCAAGGTTTTCTTTCCTGGCTGTGAAGCTTCACACACTAGGTCCCTTTCAGTAGGCGAGCTGAACCCATATAGCCCATGAGTGGTTTAGGATGGCAAAGCTACACAACCCAGGTAAAGGTTTTAATGGCATGCTAATCCCAGTTCCCTTTCCCAGCATGGTTATATATATTTTTATGGTTGTGTGCATATGGATGTTTTTTACTTTGTTTCATAAATAATATTATTTTATTCTTATCTTGAGTTCATGATAGCGTTCACCCATTAACCCCTCTTCGGTCACTGTATTCCTATGCGATGCAGGATCCGACCGTTCTACTACTCCTGCTTAGCGATTTGGACTTCGGGGTCAACATTTGGATTGAAGTGGAGAGCTTCCATCTATTTGGAAGGCTCCATTTCATGGATGTTGGAATGGGCGGGTCAGTAGTACTATCAGCCTTAGCATTGGTATTGGTATTGGGGCTGATACCGATTGACGATATTATTGGTTGTTCCATCGTATCTCATTTTGGGATTAATCATATAATGTTTTGGATCTCTTTTGGTTATTGCCATTAGTTCGGTATAGGTTTGGCAAGGTGGTTTAGTTGGTATGGTTTGGGGGTGGGATGACTTGGTAGGCTTAATCTAGGAATAGACCTATCCCAAGGTCAGTCCTAGTCCAGTTATGCTATCCTGTTATATGTTCGAAATTCAGACAACTTAGGGCAAGAGGCTCGAGGTTGGGATGAGTAATGGGGGTGGTCTCCGGTCCTGGTTGGATTTGGGACTCCCATTACGACAAGGCCTTGGGTCGGGTCGGGTCACCAAGATATCGATACTCACCGCCTTGCGACTCAAGGCACCAACTACTACGTTTTCCATACCTGGATGATACAAGATAGAAACATCATAGTCCTTTAGCAACTCCATCCATCTACGCTGTCGAGCATTAAGCTCTCGCTAGGTCATAAGATGATGAAGGCTATGATGATCGGTGAAAATCTCACAACATACCCCATACAAATAATGCCTTACAATATTGAGTGCGTAATCTACCACCGCTCGTGCGCCCAAGCGTACATGCAAGTGTACGTGGTCTCACAAAGTAATACAGTGGCCTTAAATAAAGCCGGATATCGATCCCTCAGAGACTTGTTTTAACAACTATTCAATTCAGGTTCACTATTAAGCTTAATCAGTGCAATTGTAACTAAAAGAGTCTTGAATGTTATAAGTAAATGTAAAGTAAACAATGCGAGAAAGTAAAGACTTTGGACAATCTATTGATGAAAACCCGGGGTTAAGGCACTGTGAACAATCATACTACACTAATGAATTTCATTCGTTAGATTACTTATCTTGGTTGTTGATTCGCAGAGTTTATCGCATGATCATGGTCTCCCGACATCTAACCTTCTACCTAATTGGACATTAAAACTACATCATTAAGAGAGGATATAATAATCCAATTAGATGCATTAAGATATTGTCCTACATGTGAACCAAACAGTGCTTCTAGGTTTATCCCTATCCTAGTCACTAATTCAAATTCCTTATTTCATAAAAGAATAAGAACCTCACTCTATTTATCCCCACGTTCTATCTTCTTATTCCTCCTCTCGAGTTCACAAGGTCGGAAATATATGTATTATATGGGTCGTGAATCATTAAAATAGTGATAACAAGGATAAACAAACAACCAATTATGATAAGCAATTCAAACAAACTCAATTCAAAGTGAAAGAAAACATGCTCTTGGCCTTAACCCCGGAAAAGGGGCTTTTAGCCACCCATGGACATAGTTGTAATCAAGATAATTGAATACAAGATAAAATCAATTAAAAATCTAAATTAAATGAATAAAAACCTTAATTAAAGTGTTTTCCATCCCCTCTCCAAGTTTCAAAGTCGTCTAAGGTTGTTTCCAATTAATTTAATGTGTTCCTTTTATAATAGGACTCGATTTTTTGAAGATTGTACCTCACCCCGACGCGGGGCTAGTTTTCCATGTCTATATATATTATGTGGAATTATAGTGGTGAGATACTGTATTGTTCCACTCGATACTTACCCCTCATTGTGATGCGGGGCTAGTTTTCCGCGTCTAGATCCGCGACGCAGTCTTGACATCCACGGTGTCCTATTAACGTCATGTTGTATCTTGTGCTTTCATTGCACCATTCGAAGCCTTTTTGTGTTGTTTACACTTGATTTGAAGACTTTATATCATTCATATATCATCTTAATCAACTCACCAAGAATCCTATATCATTAAACACAACGGATTAGAACTCAAAAGAATACAACATCCAATATGACAAACTAGAAACTTAAGCTAAGAATACTAGTTTTGCCCCTTTTGATCTTTCACTTAGTATTGACTCTTGGCTTGAGTCAATTGCACTTTAAAAACTATAAAAAATTTATTCCAAACATAATTACACAATCATACCATTAGGAACTCATTATACACATTAGAATAATTGCGATCAACTAGAACAACACCTAGCTCAAGCTAGTAATACTAGTTTTCTCATATGAACTCTTAATGATGAATTTGAATCCAAACTTGTTTTAAATACACCTTAAACATTGTTATCAAGTACTTAAACACTTATATGATTTATTATATCATCATTCACTCATAAACCACATAAGAAGTCCTCAAAACAAAGCTAAATAAGCCCAGATAACAACACTGAAGTGCATAAATCCACCTCGGATCATCACCCCACACTTAAAGCCTTGTTCGTCCTCGAACAACTCATTACTCTAAGAATAATAAGATGAGGTAACTACACACTTATACTAAAAGAAAGACACTCAAGCTAGTACTACAATGACTACACAGAATGCAAGTTTCTACACTAAGCATGTTATGTACATAATTGAAATTTCAAGAACACTACTACAAAACGTCCTAAACTTAAGAATTGACTCACCTAGTTAGAAACTTAAGCACACTGTTCAATCAAAGACATCATATAATTCACCCAACATTCATCAAACATATGCCCTCACAACAAGAGAGTTACCCATAATCACCAACATAAATGCTACTTTTAACCAATTGGGTACAAGAATCAAATTAAGCTCACTCTCACAAGAAATTCACAAGTTACACATAATGAACCATAAACTTTCCCTTAGTGTAGTACTTAACTAATATCAGAATTCTGAAGCTTAGCATCAAATATGAAACACCTAGGTCTTGAACCTTGAAAAAAACAACAAATTTTGGAGTCTCTGAGTTGGGTGCAACTTGGAGCTTAAGTCGTACCCATTGATATGGGTCATATTCCCTCTCCCTCCACCTCTTGTACCTTGGAAATTTTTTAGGGTAGCATACTATTTTCTATATGACATGACCTTCCCTTGATTGTACCCTATGCATACGAGTTGTATGCAACTCAATCATATATAGGGTAGTATCTATTTGGAGTGGACTATTGGGTATAAGGTTTGTGTATATGAATAGGGGTGAGTCGTACCCTTTGGTTTTGACTCAAGGGTGAAAACTCATACCCATAATAGTGTTGATGACTTAGGATAAGCCTAGGGTGCGAGTTATGGTACCACTCATACCCTAGGGTACAATTACTAAGGGAATCGTACCCCTGGGTGAGTTCACTTTTTAGCTTTTAAATAAAGGCTTTGTGGTCATATAAATTTCCTAAAACCTTAAGTACCTTCACTATATAAGGCATTGTGGCCTCCTAATCCCTCATTTACAAGACTCAAACACTCCAAAATACTCTAAAAGTTTCTTGAAGCAAGATTGGAGGCTACGATTTGGAGGGAACTCATCCAGTGGAAAGAAGAAACCAAGATTATTGGTGTGTCATATTTTTTAAGGCATGTATCTCTTACCCTCCTTAAATATAAATAAACCCATGTATTTCACACTTGTATTAGTAAGTGTACATGGTGATTTAAAATCAAATGAAAAGGGTTATGTTGCCTAATTATGAATAATGTTGTTTCTTTCTTAGACTTGTGTTTATACCTGTTATTGATGATGAATTGCATATATGGGTGCTTTTTGTATGTGGTTTAACATGAGGTTATTTATTAACCCTAATATTGATGATTTATACCATAAAAATAGCCTTGTTAAAAAGTATGCACATAAGGTATTTATGAAAATATCTAAGAGAATTATCTAGTCATATGTTGGTGGTGTTTTGAGTTTGAGCAACGTCCAATAAGCATGAATGATTGATAAATGATATCGTGGAGGTATTGTGAGCCATGTATTGTATAATTGATGACCTTGTTGGTAGATGGCTAGTATGGGATTAAAGTTCCTAATCACAAAATTGAATTTGAATAGTGTGTTGAACTAAGATGTGGTAAGAATATGCTATAAGCTTTCTAATGAAATGTGAATAGTTTTGTGGTTCTTTATGACTGTAAATTGAATTGAATAATGAATTGAATTAAGGCATTTAACCCATTGAAGTGATTAGTGGTTAAATGGTTATGCGAAAGCCAAATATATATCTATGGTATTGGTCTAGTGGAACTAAATAAGGTAAGATGTTGTTAATTAATTTTAACGCTTGGTAAATGGTTTCTAGAGGCCTTGTTGGCCATGAAAGGAGTAAGGGGATGCCCTTGATAGTTGGTTGGTTAAATGGGACATGGTCCCTAAAGTATAAACTCGAATTATGTTTGAATGAAAGGTATGTGTAAGAATAGTAATAAGTAATGATTGGTTTGTAGAGGTCTTCATGATTATAAATGAACTTGCATCATGTTGTTAACTAAGGCCTTGTGCCTATCTATATGATAAATGGCTAATTTGGTCGGTAAAGACCATGTCATTGTCTATGGTGTTGATATGTAGCGTTGGTGGCTAGAATTACCTAAATGGATTCAAGCCCTTAAATGTCGAAATGAATTATATGGATGTTAATGCATGAACTGATGGGTTAGGAGTTCAAATGTCAACTAATGATGGCAATAAGATAAATTATGGTTAATGTCCCTCATCTAATGACTTGTGGTTAAATCCCCTCATCTAATGACTTATGGTTAAAGTCCCTCATCTAAGGACTTATGGTTAAAGACCTTCATCTAATAACTTGTGGTTAAAGTCCCTCGTTTAAGGAGTTATGGTTAAAGTCCCTTATCTAATGGCTTATTGTTGGAGTCCCTCTCTTAAAGATATATCTTGAGGTTAAAATACCTCGCCTTATCAATTGGCATACGATTAGAGTTCCATGCCTGATTAAATATGGGAGTGTGTGATTAGAGTTCCATGCCTGATTGAATGTGGGAGCGTGTAATTAGAGTTCCATGCCCGATTGAATATGGAAATATGTGATTATAGTTCCATTCCCGATTAATTGTGGTAGCATATGATTAGAGTTTCATTCCCAATTGAATGTGGAAGCATGTGATTAGAGTTCCATGCCAGATTAAATGTGTAAGCATGTGATAGAGTCCAATGCCTAATGAATTGATTAAATCGATTGTGTAGGTTTGAGGTTTGGATCCTCTTGACTAATGTAATGAAGAAGTTTAAGGTTATAAAATTGGTAAGGTGGAAGATTGAAAGTTCTTCACTCCATGTATCATGAATGAATGATTTAAGAATGCATGTTATAGCTTGTTCTATGGTTTGACACATTGTTTAACTATATGTACATATATTTTCATATATGCCTATACTCTGTAAATATAATTGCATATGATGATTTGACTAAATCGAATAAGTGCACTATTTTATTTTTATCCTTGAGTTACACGCTAGCGCTCCAACCGCTAACCATTTCTGAACACTATGTTCCTACGTGACATAGGGGTTGAAGTATCTTCTTCTTCTTCTTCTTCTATGTAGTGATTAGGTGTTTGAGCAGTTTGGGCATTGACCTTGAAGTGGTGAGCCTCTATACTCCTAAATACCTACCTTTCATAGTCTCTTTATCCTATGTCATAGTCTTTTATAGGATTGGTACTTGGCTATTGTTGAGGGTATATCCTGACATATTATTGACTCGATTTGGTAGAGGTTTTGTGGATGACTGTGGACTTAAGTATATTGGCTAGACTATTGACCTAAATAAAATATGAGATGTTTTCTAAGTATTGCTTATTAGCCTTATATTTTTGCTATTTTATTATAAGGTCAGGTTTTACCCGACCCTTGTGGTTGTTGTGATGACGATTAGGTTGGTTATCAGGGCGGCCTCTGGTTCATGTGGACTTGAGGTTCCTATACGACATGGCCCAATTTTGGGGAATGCCAAGTTGGTATTAGAGCCTAGGTTCATGGTCAGTTGGAGTCCATAAAGCCGTGTCAAGTAGAATCTAATTTATGGGTGTGTCGTGTGCCACACTTATAAGAGAGGGGCCATGAGGCATTTGAGAATGTTTCCCTTTCTGTGTGTTTCAATATAAGCTATATAGAGTCTAAGTTCTTAGATTCCCCTGATTTCTCCTTGCTTATCTATCAGATCATGTATCCAAGGAGATCTGACGTTCAACTAAGCTCTTTTGTCCCAACTAGGGGTAATATGGACAAAGTTCATCTGAGTTTTGGGATTCAGACCCGATCAAGGGTCGTGACATTTGATTGTCTTTATGGAGTTCCACCTATTCCAAGTAACCCTACTATTGGGGGCAACATATCTTCCGAGTCTCCTCAAATGCTGGGTTTCGTTGCTTCTTTGCTCTGTTGGCTTAGATTGGTGGAAAGTGGTTTAACAGGAGGTGTTGGGTATGTCCTAGACTCCATTCCATGACTATTTATCCCTATTTAAACTCGTTGGAAGGCAGGTATTTTTATACTGGCAATGTTTTTAGGGCATATAGTGCCCAACATCAGGATAGTGAGGCTCAATCCGTATTTACCTATCCTCTTTGTTGGTTTTGCATTTGATCACACTATGGTTTTTGTGAGAAAATAAGGAATCGGTGTTTTAAATATGGTCAGTTGGGTCACATGCAATGAGAGTGTCCTTTAATGACTGCCTCTTAAGCAGAAAATATGTCAGTTGCCACTTCTCTAGCTTTTGCAACAAGAGATGCCACTTCTAGTTCCGAAATTGGTCGAGGACATTGATAACACTCAACTTACACGTCAATTTAGTGCAAGATGGTCGTCATCAATATATTTACCCAACTTTGGAGTCGGGGTTGAATCCACGAGGAACAATGTGAGTAGCGATTAAGCTAATTTGAAACTATAGCTACAAGTTGAATTTAAACAAATGTTATGAAAAGATAAAATGGGGGGGTTATCAATCAAATAATAATTAAAGTTACGACTTACTTCAGAACTCAAAGATAAAATTTCAATGGTTCAAATCAATGATAAAGAGAAACTAGGGTTGTGATCACTATGATTATTAATCCCCATTAAATAATAACTGTAGTATTGGGTTCTCATGACTTGTGGGAAACACCAAATTATCAGTTTCGACAGTCCATCTAAGTGTTTCTCAACCTACTTAGATGTTGAACTCCCTAATTCTCTCGAACTTAGGAAATCATTCTATTCATACTGATTTTATCTTAAGTTGATCAATCTTATTACAACATTAATCATTAGATGGGAGCTAAACCTTCCCAAATCCTTTTTGATAATTCGCTACCTTAGTTTATTTCTCAGTTCGAGCAAATCAACATAAGGCGAGATTTATTGTTTGCAACCAATAAATAACAATCATAACAAAGGAATTATCAAGATGTCTCCACAATCACTCAAACCCTAGCCAACTATTAAATCCATGGAGGAATAATCATAGATCCTACAACCTTAGTTATGGGTTTTAGTTCTATATGAGAAAGAAAGAGATAGCAATAATTATATTCATCATTCAAAGTAATTAAACTTACAAAAGATGAAGTCTGAAGTTGATTCTCTTCCAAGTTCAAGAGAAAATTCCCAGAACCAAATCAAAGAGTTGAAAATTGAATTCTAAGTTAAGAGCCCCCAAAGAGAGGTAACTCCTTTGGAATAAGTTATAGCCATTTCAAGAATCCCATGAAAACCCTAGAACTTGTCCTTAAATACTTCAACCTAATTATGTAAACAAAATCACAGATCACAACTTTTTTTCTCGGATAGATGACGTCGTGGGTGACGACTTATTAAGAGTCTGATGACTTATCAGGAATGTTGTCAGCTCCTCTTAACTTTTGACAATCTCTGCCTTAGGTTGATTATGATACGTGATGGCTTATCATACCTTTGATGACTTATCACAGACGTCATCGATTATTTACTTCAAATCCTATTCACTGGCTAAGCCTAACGACAATCCTGATAGCTTATCACACTTCTGAAATCCTATCACAGATATCGTCACATATTCCAGCTGAATCTCATTCTCTGTCTAAGGATGACGACAACTCTAATAGCTTATCACAAGGCTGACGACTTATCAGACAAGTTGTCAGCTATACTTCCCTCTCTACTTGCTCAGAAATCAACTCTTTTACTTCTATTATTACTGGTTCTTTTGCATCTTGACTTTTACTGTAATATCAAAGAGAAAATAATCAAAAACGACAAATGTTACTTAAGACTTTAAAATTATTCTCAGTTGAAAACCACAAATGTGTTAGCATCTACTCACATATCAGCCATCTCAATGCTCTTACTATTTCTTGGGAGGCCGAGGCATATTTTAATGCTGATGTGGGTATGTTGAAAATTTCCTCTTATGATGAGTATTTTTTGCATAACCTAGGGTCTACTCTTAATGATATAACCTACTCTTTAATGCATCTTGGTTTTGATCCTAATAGTTCATCAGTTCCTTTTTTGTTTCCACCTCGATAGGAGGTTCTGTGGTTGATAAGAGGGTCTATAAGAGGTGTGCAATATCTATTGGAGGTGGAAAGGCTCTCATAAATTTATTAAAGTTGGATGTGATTGATTTTGATGTTATTCTGGGGGTTGGATTAGTTGCATTCATATTATGATTCATTTGATTGTCGGACTAGCAGGGTCATGTTTAAATTCCCTAATGAGCCAATCATTATAAGGGAAGGTATTTATTTGGTGCCTAGGGGGTGATTCATTTCTTATCTTAAGGCCCAAAAGTTGATTTCAAGAGGGTGCTCTCATGTTGTTTGTGTGCAAGAAGGATGGTTCCCTTCGTATATGCACTGATTATTGCTAGTTGAACTAAGTGCCCTTAATAAATAAGTGTCCTCTCCCTAGAGTTGATGATTTGTTGATCAACTTCAGGGTGCAAAGTGTTTCTCTAAAAATTGATCTTAGGTCGGGTTATCATCAACCTTAAAATTAGGGATGTGGATATCCCTAAGACTGTCTTTATAACCCAGTGTGGTCACTATGAGTTTTTTGTCATGTCTTTTGGGTTGACCAATGCCCCAGCGACATTCGTGGACTTGATGAATAGGGTCTTCCATACGTTCTTGGACATGTTTGTCATTGTCTTCATTGATGATATCTTAGTATATTCTAAAAGTGAGGCGGATCTTGTAGATCAACTATGTTCCATGTTGCAAACTTTGAAGGATCATCATTTGTCTGCCAAGTTCTGGAAGTGTGAGTTTTGGTCGGAAGCTGTAGCTTTTCTTGGTCCTGTTATTTATCTCTAGTGGAGGAATCATGGTAGATCCCCAAAAGGTATGTGGTGGTGTGTCTTGTGATGCCCAGTCCTAAGGACTCCTCCTTTGGTATGTCATGTTGGGATGGGTTTTAATTATGACCAAGGTGGTTTCTATGAAGCACATCGTACCTATAATATCGTGTCTCTGCTGAGGGTGCCTTGATTGGCATGAGTGGTTATTGTGCCTTAGCTCCTCTGTGATCTTCCTTGGGTTGGATAGTGGATCGGGGAGCATGGTGATGTTTTGAAATGGGAAATGTAGAAGTCCCTAAGTGGGGGAAATTGTAGGATGCTTTTTCAAGGCATTGCATGGTAAGAGCTATCGTCCTCCTATTTGATGGTGTGAAGTTGGTAAGGGTAAGTTGCTTGACCTTGATTTAGTTTACCAAGCCTTAGAAAAAGGTGTAGGTGATTTGTGTGAGGTTGAAAACCGCTCAAAGTCACAAAAAACCCTTTGTGGATGTGTTGCGTAGGAGTTTAAAGTTTAGTGTTGGTGAGTAGGTATTCTTGAAGGTGTATCCCATGAAGGGAGTGATGCGAGTTGGTAAAAAGGGGAAGCTTAGTACCCATCATATTAGTTCTTATCCGATCCTGAGAGGAGTTGGCAATGTTGCCTATGAGTTAGAGTTGCCTCCTAGTTTGAACTCTATTTCCTTCGGTTTTTTATGTCTCTATGTTGCGAAGATGCTTAGGTGATCACTTGTTGGTCGTTCCCTTAGAGAACGTTGGTATTTTTGGGTTCCTTGTCTTGTGAGAAGATCCTGGTGAGGACCTTGGATCGACAAGTTAGACGATTGCGAATGGTAGGAGTGGCTTCGATGAAGGTTCTATGGAGGGACTAATAGTCTGAGGAAGCTACTGAGAAGTGGAGGAGGACATGAAGTCCAAGTATCTGCATTCGTTTACCAATCCAAAAATTCATGATCGGGATGTATGTTGATCTTCTTAATTGGGTATATGTATCTGGTAGACAATGGGCTTAAGTCCCTGAGCCTTGAATTAATCTAGTGTTTCAATAAATGTTGTGTTTTGATCCC
This sequence comes from Capsicum pubescens, assembly GCA_030864215.1. NCBI lineage: Eukaryota > Viridiplantae > Streptophyta > Magnoliopsida > Solanales > Solanaceae > Capsicum > Capsicum pubescens. The sequence goes on from CM061542.1 coordinate 171,409,989, forward strand.
AAAAGTAGATAAAATGAGATGGACGATTGATGATGATCATGATATGTGTTGTATATTTGTTGTGTGTTTTGTACTAACTTGGTTGAAGGTTGTTTTGATGGGTGCTAATGTGTTAACTTATATTTATCCTTGCCTTACCCTTCAATCGCAGACAAATGATCCAAGTGGGGGAGAATTGAAACACCTAGGTCTTGAACCTTGAGAAAACAACAACTTTTGGTGTCTCTGAGTTGGGTACGACTTAGAGCTTGAGTCGTACCCATTGATATGGGTTGTATCCACTATCCCCTCCCCCTCTCATACCTTGGACATCATCTTAGGGGATCATACTATTTTATATAAGACATGACCTTCCCTTGAGCGTATCCTATGCATACGAGTCGTATGCAACTCAATCATATAAAGGGTAGTCTCCATTTGGAGTGGATTGTTGGGTATACAATTTGTGTATATGATAAGGGGGAGAGTCTTAACCTTTGGTTACAAATAAAGGGTGCCCACTCATACCCACAACAGTATGGTTGACCTAGGAGAAGCCTAGGGTACGAGTTAGGGTACCACTCATACCCTAGGGTACGATTACTAAGGAAATCGTATAGAGGAGTCGTACCCCTGGGCGAGTTCACTTTTCAGATTTTAACTAAGGGATTTGTGGTCATTTTTCTTATCTAAAACCTTAAGTACCTTCACTATATAAGTCATTATGGCTTCATAATCCCTCATTTACAAGACTCAAACACTCCAAAACACTCTAAAAGCTTCTTGAAGCAAGATTGGAGGCTAGGGTTTGGAGGGACCTCATTTAGTGGCAAGAAGGAGACTAGATTGTTGGTATTCCATATTGTTTAAGGAATGTATCTCTTCCCTCTTTAAATATCTCTAAACCCATGTATTTCACACTTGGATTAGTAAGTGTACATGGTGATTTGAAATCAAGTGAAAAGGGTTTTGTTGCCTAATGATGGATAATGTAGTTTCTTGCGTAGACTTGTGTTTATACCTGTTATTGATGATGAACTGCATATATGGATGCTTTTTTTTATGTGGTTTAACATGAGGGTATTTAGTAACCATAATCTTGATGATTTCTACCTTGAAAATAGCCTTATTAAAAGGTATGCACATAAGGTGTTTATGAAAATGTCTAAGTGAATTGTCTAGTCACATGTTAGTGTTTTAATTTGGGAAATGGACCAATAAGCATGAATGATTGATAAATGATATAGTGAAGGTATTATAAGCCATGTATTGTATAATTGATGACCTTGTTGGTTGATGTCTAATAAGGGATTAAAGTTCCTAATCACGAAATTGAATTTGAATAGTCTGTTGAACTAAAATGTGGTAAGAATGTGCCATAAGGTTGCTAATAAAATGTGAATAGTTGTGTGGGTCTTTAGACCATAAATTGAATTGAACTAAGGCATTATCCCATTGAAGTAATTAGTGGTTAAATGGTTGTGCGAAGGCCAAATGTGTATCTATGGTATTGGTCTAGTGAAAATGAATGAAGTAAAATATTTATAACGAAAAAGAACTCTTGATAAATGGTTGCTAGAGGCCTTGTTGTCCATGAAAGGAGTAAAGGGATGTCCTTGATAGTTGGTTGGTTAAATGGGACATGGTCCCTAAAGCATGAACTCGAATTGTGTTTGAATGAAAGATGTGTGTAAGAATAGTAATAAGTAATGATTGGTTTGTAGAGGCTTTGATGACCATAAATGAACTTACATCGTGTTATGAACTAAGGACTTGGGACTATCTATATTATTAATGGCTAATTGGGTCGGCAAAGACCATGTGGTTGTCTATGGTGTTGATATGTAGCCTAGGTGGCTAGAATTACCTAAATGGGTTCAAGCCCTTAAATGTCAAAATGAATTGTATGGATGTTAATACATGAACTGATGGGTTAGAAGTTCAAATGTCGACTAATGATGGTAATAAGATGACTTGTGGTTAAATTCACTCGTCTAATGACTTGTGGTTAAATTCCCTTGTCTAATGACTTGTGGTTAAAGCCCCTCATCTAAGGACTTACGGTTAAAGTCCCTCGTCTAATGACTTGTGGTTAAATTCCCTCGTCTAAGGACTCATGGTTAAAGTCCCTCGTCTAATGGCTTGTAGTTGGAGTCCCTCGCTTAAATAGATCTCTTGAGGTTAAAATACCTCGCCTTATGAATCGCCATGTGATTAGAGTTCCATTCCCGATTGAATGTGGGAGTGTGCGATTAGAGTTACATGAACGATTGAATATGGGAGCGTGTGATTAGAGTTCCATGCCCGATTGAATATAGGAGCATGTGATTAGAGTTCCATGCCCAATTAAATGTGTAAGAATATGATTGAGTTGCATGCCTAATGAATTAATTAAATCAATGAAATCACTTGAGTAGGTTAGAGGTTAGGACCCTATTGACTAATGCAATGAAGAAGTTCAAGGTTATAAAACTGGTAAGGTGGAAGATTGAAAGTTCTTCACTCCATGTCTCATGAATGAATAATTTGAGAATGCATGTTATATCTTGTTCCATGGTTTGGCACATTGTGTAAATATATGTACATGTATCGTTATATATGCCTATACTTGTGTTAATATGATTGCATATGATGATTTGACTGGATTGAAAAAGTGCACTATTTTATCCTTATACTTGAGTTACATCCTAGCACTCCAACCGTTAACCGTCTCTGGAAGCAATATCCTCACGCGACATAGGGGTTGGGGAATTTTATTCTTCTTCTATGCAGTGACCGATTGTTCGAGCGGTTCGGGCATTGACCTTGAAGTGGTGAGCTTCCATACTCTGGAAGACCTATATTTTATAGTCTCTTTAACATATGTCATAAACTTGTATAGGTTTGGTACTTGGCTATTTTCGGGGGCATGTCCGGACATATTATGTCACGACCCGAGGCAACCCCCTAGTTGCGACAACGGTGCTTACGGTCACAAGTGACGACAATCTAAGTCATGAGCTGGTACCTGCTGTGAGCACTGATTAAAGTAACAAGATACAAATGTTCGGAAATCAACTGTCAACACTGAGAACACAATTAAATCATAAATCTGATCATCAAGAGACATACTGAAAAGACTGATAAAATAACTGATAACCTGACTACTGTCTAACTATCTAAAAAGCCTCTAATTGATTGACTGTGGAGTTGACGGGACAAACCCCCAACTAACTCTGACTGAATGGGAATATAGAACAATTGAGATAAACAGAAATAAAACAATCATGTCCTCGATAGAAAAGGACTCTCCACTGCTACTGCTGCTGAATTGTTGGACTGTCTAAGTAGGGTCAGGAAACTAAGCATTCAAACCTATGATATAAGACATCATAGCACAAAGAAAAGTATGCAATCAGTACTTTGAATGTACTGGTATATGAGATGAGGTTAGGCTGAAATGCAAGGGTTAAATTTGCATGAAATAGTGACTGGCTGAATAGCATGAGATAACTGAGTATGCATATATGAATATTGAAATACTGAGAATGCAAGACCAAGCATATTATGTTTCTGAAATAATCTGTAATCTAAATTACTAAAATTTGATAACTGAATAGCAGAGACTCTGTATGATTTGGTCAAGAAAACCTAAACTAAAACTATATTGAATACTATACTGAGACTGTGGGAGCTATCATCTAACCGACATGCCCCAATCTGAGCTAATCAGGGTCCAACCTGTAACCTAGTTGGAAGGGTGTCAGTACCATGACACGGGTACTAACACGGGTTGTGTGGATCTACGAAACTAATGTCTCGAGGGATTAATGAGTCACTCTCATCTGGCAGGTGCTATGATGAGATATGTGTTACCCTCAACTGGCAAGTAAACACTTTATCAACCCTCAACTGACAGGTTGATATCTCTAACCTACGCTGGCTACGTAGTTCTGGAACTAAGGGACTGATACTAAAGGTCACACCCTCTACTGGCAGGTGATCCCCCATCCCTGGGTTATCTCGGTGCTAAATTCTACTCCTAATTGAATGACACTGATTACTTGACTGAACTAAGCTTAACTGAGCAAACAACTTATCATGATAACTAATTGAATGACAACACTCATGGTTTATTTGAACCCATTCTAAAGATACTGAAATTATGTAAACAACTAAGTATCGGGTGTTCATAACACTCCAGCATGGAATGGAAGTATAAATAAAGACATGTAAAGTTTTAAAACCTTAATAAAGGATCATTTCTCAAAACCCAACATTTAGAATTTTTATCAAACACATGGGAGTCATGAATTTAAGCATGGAAATGGGTAAAACATGAGCTTAAAAACATGGTAACTATACTAAAACCATGAATTAGGGATTTAACATAGAAATTTCACCATTCAAATGTGCAAAAGGCTCATCCTATCAAAAACACTTGTAAACATAATTTATAATCAAAATTCGTAAGAGCTTCATGGAGATAATTCATCATAAACATGTATAATTCATAATTTATAACATAAAAATGGATTCTTTGACTCCATGGGTGAAAAGGGCCCATGGATGAACATCACACATACCTTAATCCCTTAAGCTTGAAAAGAAACATGATCTTGATGCTTTTCTTTAAAGTTCTTGTATTAGGGAACTTGAATTCTTATTTTCCTTGGAGAGAAGAATGAAATTGATGAACTTGGGGGATGATTAGGGTTTGATTTTGCGAGGAAATTGGAGAATATGGGCAAAAAATGCCCTAACCGACATTTTAATTCATATTTTTATGAATTGGGTCATTGGGAAAAGACGTAACTGCCCCTCAGGAAATTAAATCTGCAACTGGAATGTGGATTAGAAGGCCACCACAACGCAATGAAGAGATCATCGCTATACCCACCACGACGCACCACTATCACGATGAGGTTCTGGAATCGAAATCCAAACACGACCCAATCCTCGTCCGTAAAATCCAAAACTTCCTCGAGACATGCTCCTTAAACCCTTGAACATGAATTAACTAAAAAATGTACGTCTCGTGGTCGGGAAGACTAATTTAAAAATCCTCAAAGTTAAGAGGCCTTAAAAATGACTAAGTCCCTAACACTTAGTGAAATTTTCAAGCTTTAAGCCTCTTATGCATGGAACTGGGAGCTGAACTAAGCTAAATATAATATGAGGTATTACAATATCTCCCCTTTGGGAATATTCGTCCTTGAATGAGACTGATTAAGCTGAAAGTTCTGAATAAACTGAGATCATATACTAAACATGCATAACTGAATGCATGATTACATGACTGAGTCTGAAACATGATACATGAACTCAATATCATGAACTGAACTGATTCATTAAATACATGCAATGGCACGAGAATAGTTAGAAGGCTGAGATAAACACGAGAGAGTCATATTGTGAGTAACCATTGCCTCAGGCGGGATCTAGTTTTGTGAAGAAAAGTTAAGAGATTTAGGACATGAAAACTCAGGGTATAACAACATCTCCCTCTTGGGATTATTCGTCCCTTGAACGATACTGACTTGGCAGAAATACTAAGGAAAAACTGAGATAATACATGAGGCACTTATGAATTGAATCATGACCAAATACCAGAATCTGAATCACAATGCATGAACTGAACTGAATTCATAATTTACATGGATACGAATAATTACCTCTTGGAATGGCCATACTAATCAAGCTTCAGATAGTATGACTAGATCTAAAGAATTTGTCTGTCTGATTGCTAAACTGAATTGCTGCCTATATGGACTGAATTATGCTAAAAGCTTACACTCAACTATACATTCCACTTCAAAACAACACTTCACTTGAGGCTACTTAAAAAATTCACATGGGCACTGATAACTCTACCTACTGAAGTCTGAGCTGAACTAAATTCTCTCACTATGTTCAATCCTACTCAAATCTATAAAGTGCACACATAATACTGTAATACTAGTCTGAATAATGAATTCAATGCACCCTGCATTTTCACAACTCCTTATCTCATGAATATTTTTTATTACCACTTCAACAACTAGGTTTAACCTCTTACTAGATATTCACAAATGCGCAGTGCATTTATCTACACATATACAAACTTGACATTCAAGCTTATATTCTTAACCACATATGCACTTCTAAACAAATACCCATAAATGTATCTTTTCTGTACTCTCTAATACTTCTATCAATAACAACTTCCATGCACTATTCTTAAAAAATCACACATAAAATTTTAACTAGACATGACATTTATCAAAAACTTGGCCTCAATCTTACTCCACACTTATAACCTTAGATCAAATAAGCATACAAAATCTTTTCCCAACATGAAATATTTACTCTCTCCCATCTAAACAACTATTAATCACCGCTACCATTTCATAAGGAGAGGTCAGTGAAAGGTTAGAGCACGAGGACCTAAAGCATGAAAAATACTATACATAACTTGAACGCTCAACTGAGGCCTGAGAAATAGAGTATTCATGACTTGGATTCATTATAGAGATAAAAATTAAGTATATACATGACATAATCTGAATTTGGCAGATCATTAAGAGAGTAGCATGAGTACTGGAACTGAACATACTGTAAATCATGAGTAAATGAGTCTTGAGCTGTATGACCTGAGTTTGGAGTTCATAAATTTCATGGAATTTGATTCGTACAACTGAGCAAAATGGAACTCCTTATACTAAGAACTGGAAGAGTACATGATTCTATGGAAGGTGCATGGATATGGGTTATGATCATGGAGCTAACATGTAAAGCATAAGTATATATCATGATAACTGAAGTATAAATACCGAAATAAGAATGGGTTGGGCATGATCCTCTCTTACTACTATTCTATAATGTACTTGCATCACTATTGGAATCTGAGAGCCTAACTTGGTTACTTATTCCATCATCTCCTCCTTAGTTATAAGCCATTACTCTAAGTCTGTGGGTCCCTTTTGATAAACTCTAAACTGAACTGCAACCACTTTACTCTAAAGTTTGGAATATGACAATACTCATTAGTAATAAATTCACCCTGAAAGACTACACTTGAAAGTGAAAAGTCCACTGCTAATACTCCCTTCTGAGATACAAGTCTTAAATTTTTATAGCCCCAATAGTCATTACATAATAACTTAAACACTAATTAACTTAGAATCTTCCTGAGTATCACCTTACCATGAGTTCACACCATCAAGAATTTTAACATTACTTTCTATTAGCTTAATCTTCAAAGATTCAAACTTAGATTCTAACACGTAATATGGATATCCCCAAACCTTTAATGAACCACACTAACATCTTTCATAGCCTACTTATATCACATCTCTAAATCACACCCACATTATCATACTTAATTTTGAATAAATAAATATAAATTCTTACATATACTATTTCAAGCCTTCTGGTTCACCGATCATACAACTAACCCAATGGATACAAAAATCTATTTAATTTAGATAATACTATTCCCACTCTACTACTGCTATACTTCCGGGTTCATACTTCTGACTCTAGGTCATATGCTATCACAGGATTCTGAGAAGGGATCTGAAAACACATTTGATCCCTAAACACTGAGGTACTACCCCTCCATTCAATGACTGGTTCTTTGGAAAACTAAAAATTAATGAATTTATTTCTTCTATCAACTGGCATAGCACAAATGGAGCCAATCCATGTCGAGAATGACAACAAAATTAGTCATCTCTTATTCTACAAGATCTACTGAAGTGATTTTCTGAGATACTGTAATCGGACAGTTTTTGTATACCCGTCTGGATATGATAGACTTACCCACTGGGTAGACACTGAGAAAGGCTCTACTAATATTTCTGGACTCACATCAAAATTGACATCTATATAGGGGTTACAAAAGAATGTGAGGCTTTGGAATCTAATAAAACATACACATAAAGATGAAAGATAGTTAACGTACCCGTAACCATATCGGGAGAGCTTTGCTAATCAAGATAGGACTGAAGTGTATATGGCCTGCTCTGGTGCTGTCCACTAGTGGCACTAGAAGTAGCGCACTACTAAGTCGGGCAACCTACTGAAGCTGATGACAGATTAGACTGGCCCTATTGGTGCAAATCCTTTCCCCTCTGAGTAACTGATGGACACTCTCTGACCTTGTATACTAGCTTTCCACACCCAAAACACACATCACTACTAGACTTACACACACCTTAATGAGTCCTACCATATTTTCTGCAAAGCGTATTAGTACGACCATTGTTCACATTACCTTGGGAATTAGAGCCTGGAGCTCCTTCCCGACTGTCTTCTTGAACTTTGGCACTGGCGCACTAGTTGAAGATAGAGTTGGGTCTAATAATTTTTGATGTAACTAAGAACGGTTACCACTCTTTGACCTTGACTTAAAACTACCTGTTCTATCTCTCTAATTCTCTCTCCCTTTTTCTCTACTCTTCTCCTCCTCACTCTGCTGAGCATGAACCATAAGCCTAGATAAGACAATAACCTGCTGATAATTCTGAACAACTAATGAATGAGATAAGGTAGTGAAAGTATATCTGAATTCAGCATAAGGGCCATGCTCATTCAGGCGATCTTCCTGAACAGGCGGATGTGCGGGTTGCTTTCCGTTCCTTCTTTCTTTGTTTCTTTTAGAAGGTATTATCTATAAACAAAATGAAGGATGAGTCAGAAAGAGAGTTTTAAAAAGAGATTATGCTCATTCTCATGACATGAATAATGAAATAAGGTAAACTTTTTCTAAAACATATTGTAGCCTCCTGTCCATAAGTATGGCAGACTTCACACCCACGCACAAGACTCTACTCAATGGGGCTTTTCAGACTCCCTAGGACACTGGAAAACCTTAGGCTCTGATACCAAGTTTTTTCATGACTTGAGGCTACCGCTAGTCACAACAACGGTGCTTACGATCACAATTGACCACATGCTAACCCATGAGTTGGTACCTGCTGTAAGAACTGATTAAAGTAATAAAATACACATGTGCGGAAATCAACTGTCAATACCATAAGGTTTAAATACTTAAAACATGATTAAATCATAAATTTGAATGTCTGAAGACATTCTAAAAAGACTGATAAAATAACTGATAACCTGACTACTGTCTAACTGTCTAAAAAGCCACTAATCAACTGACTATGGAGTTGATGGGACAAACCCCCAACTAACTCCTACTGATACTGAACTACTGAGATAAATTGAAATAAAATAATCATGTCCTCGATAGATAAGGACTTACCACTGCTACTGTTGTTGAATCACTAGACCGTCTAAGTACGATTGGGAAACTAAGTATCCGAGCCTATTATATAAGATATCATAGCGCAAAGAAAAAAATGTGATCAATACTTTAAATATACTAGTAGATGAGATGAGGTTTGGCTGAAATGCAAGGGTTAACTGTGTATGAAATAATGACTAGCTGAATAGCATAAGATAACTAAGTATGCATACATAAAAACTGAAATATTGAGAATACAAGACAAAGTATATAATGTTTCTGAAATAATCTGTAAACTAAATTACTAAAATCTAATAACTGAATAGCTGAGAATCTATATGCTTTGGTCAAGAAAACCTGAACTGAAACTATACTGAATACTGTACTGAGACTATGGGCGGTATCATCTAACCGATATACCCCAATCTGAGCTAATCGGGGTCCAACCTGTAACCTTAGTTTGAAGGGTGTCATTATCATGCCACGGGTACTAACACGGGCTATGTGGATCCACAAAACTAATGTCCTAGGGACTAATGAGTCACTCTCATCTGGCAGGTGCTATAATGAGATATGTGTTACCCTCAACTGGTAGTTAAAGACTTTATCAACCCTCAACTGGTAGATTGATATATCTAACATACGCTAGCTATGTAGTTATGGAACTAAGGGACTGCTACTAAAGGTCACACCCTCTACAGGTAGGTGAGCCCCATCCATGGGTTCGCTCGGTGCTAAATCTAACTCCCAACTGAATGACACTGATTACTGGACTAAACTAAGCTTAATGAGCAAGTATCTAATCATGATAACTAACTGATTGAAAATGTTCATAGTTTATCTAAAACCATTTTGAAGATACTGAAATTAGGTAAACAACTAAGTATCAGGTGTTGATAACCCTCCAGCATGGAATGAAAGTATCAATAAGGACTTGTAAATCTTTAAAACCTATAATAAATGATCATTGCTCAAAACCCAACATTTAGACATTTCATCAAACACATGGGAGTCATGAATTTAAGCACGAAAATGGGTAAAGAATGTGATTAAAAACATGGTTACCATACTAAAACCATGAATTAGGGATTTAACATGGAAATTTCATCATTCAAATATGTAAAAGGCTCATCCCATCGAAAACATTTGTAAACATAATTTATAATCAAAATTCGTAAGAGCTTCATGGATATAATTCATCATAAATATGCATAATTCGTAATTTAAAACATAAAAATGGATTCATGGAATCCATAGATGAAAAGGGACCATGGATGAATATCACACATACCTTAAATCCTTAAGCTTGAAAATAAACACAATCTTGATGATTTTCTTGAAAGTTCTTGGATTAGGAAACTTGAATTATTGGTTTCCTTGGAGAGAAAGGAATGAAATTAATGAACTTGGGGGATGATTACGGTTTGTCTTTAAGAGAAAATTAGAGAATATGGGCAAATAATGCCCTAACTGATGTTTTAATCTGTGTATCTATGAATTGGTTTGATGGGAAAAGACGTAACTTCCCTCCAGGAAATTAAATCTGCAGTTGGAATATGGATTAGAAGTCCATCATGACATGATGAAGGGCTCATCACTGTACCCACCGTGATGTGCCATTATCGAAGTGAGGTTTTGGAATTAAAATCCAAACACGACCCAATCCTCATCCGAAAAATTCAAAGCTTCCCAGAGACATGCTTCTTACACCCCTGAACATAAATTAACTCAAAATCCTACATCTCGGGGTTGAGAAGACCAATTTAAAAATCATCAAAGTTAAGAGGCCTAAAAAATGACTAAGTCCCCAATACTTAGTGAAATTTTTAGGCTTTAAGCATCTTATGCATGCAACTAGGAGATAAACTAATCTAAGTATAATATGGGGTATTACATAGCATTGAGTAGGTTTGGTAGATGTTTTGTGGATGACTGCAGACTTGGGTATATTGGCTAGACTGTTAACCTTAATGAAATGTTAGATATTGTCTAAGTATTTCTTATTATCCTTATATTTCCTCTATCTTATTATAATGTTGAGGTTCACCCGAACCTTATGGTTGTTGTGATTATGATTAGGTTAGGTTGTCGAGGCGACCTTCGATTTACGTGGGCTTGAGGTGCCCATACGACATGGCCTAATTTTAGGGAGTGCCAAAATAGGTATTGAAGGGTTGTAATGTTGGCTAAGGGACGGGTAGGAACTATTCTGGCCAGTAATAGTTACGATCTTCCCTAAGCGCTTTGGTGCATCACATTATACAATTAAGACCAATCTCTAACAACCAATTCACACCACTTCTATCAACCCACATATTTTGCTTTGCCATATCTCAATATGCTCATTCACATACACTATGGTGAGAGTATTGTCTATTCACAACTTATTCAATCTGAACAAATCTTCTTATTTCCTTACATTACACAACTCCCAACCATAACTCATAACAATTGTATGCAGCAATAGCTAACACTTTGGGCATTTAATTTTACCTTTCTCCTACTTTTTTAAACATCCTTACTCAATTAATTTCAACTAAAGTGCTTAAGATCTTTAGATCAAATTAAGGTCAATCAAAGAAGGGGATTAGGCTATATATGAGGCTACCAAAGAAAATAAACAATAAGCTCAATGGGGTTAACTAGGATTATGCACAGGGGTAGGTCAAAAGAAGGTATAAAACATGGCTATCAAAGAAATGCCTATATCATTTCCTAAACCCACACTCTTTATTTAGCTTTGCACACACACCATGCAAGTTCTAAACAACACATACAACAAGGAATATACAAACTTTTCACACATAAATGGCATATGCTCAACTCCAGAAGGATCATCATAGACTTTTAACCAAACAATCACATGAATTCAACATTAAGGCACAAGTACAAGAGTCATAACCATGAGCCTAGGAGTCTATAAAGTAGAAATTCACACAATAAACATGCTTTTTACAACCAAACACTTGCATCATGCAATCAAATATAGCACTAACAAGAATATCCCACACTTATTTCTAACACAAAATTTTTAAAATTACCCTAAAAATGGTTATTTCCCAATTCCACACTTAAAAATATGCTTTGTCCCTAAAGTATACTTTAAAGGTAGATATAGAAATACTTCCTGAGGCCTCTAGGCCTAGCTAGTAGCATTTTTATGCATCAAGAAGGTCTGAGGACCCCACACTTAGTCTTACCCATGTTTTTTAGCTCAGGTTTTCTGGTACTCAAACTTTCCATCAATATGTGACTCAACAAAAACAAAAACTAGTGTAGTAAAAACTAAAATACTAAAAATAAAATATAGCTTAACTTGGGTTGTCTCCCAAGCAACGCTTGATTTAGTAACGCGACACAACTCAATCTATAATTTATCCATTTTCCTTTGTCCTCTTTCTCCTACTTGGATGCCATCTTCTTACTCATTTCTAAACTCTTGAGTGTGAACTCTCAAGGTCAACAACTCTCTCAACAATGGCCTTCTCAGTCTCATCAATTTGTATTATTTTTGGCTTGAGTATTGGTGGCTTAGAATTCTTAATGAGGAAGTCCGAAGATGTCTTTTGTTGAATAGACTCAACTACCCCACACTTAGTCCCTTCAATCACTGTAATTATGTATAAATCATTATAGTGGGATAGTGTGTTGAGCGATTTGCACACTTTGAAAATCTCCTCTTCATCCCCAGCCTCATTGTGAGTTGCCCTCTTTCATATTTATAAAAACTCCTCCCGTCACAAAAAATGGACATCCCAAGATGACTGATACTTTTTAATCTACTTAAAAATCTAAATAATAAACTCATTAGGAATAATAAACTTACCAACCTTAATGTGAATATCCTCAATGATTCCTTCGGGATGGGTTAGGGTCCGGTATGACAATTGGAGTATCATGGAACTCGGTTTCAGCTTTCCCAGGACTAAGGTGTTGAACAAGGATAGGGGCATCAAGTTGATACTTGCCCCCAAATCACTAAGTGCATAGACCACCTCACTGCTGCCAATTTGAATGGGGAGATTAAAACTCCTAGGATCTTTGAGCTTTTGTGGCATCTTCTGCATCACCACATAACTACACTCCTTAGTGAGTGCTCCTGTTGTAACACCCTGCACCTTAACTTTGTTAGTGACCGCGTCCTCCAAGTACTAAGCATACTTGGGAATTCCCAGCAAAACATCTAAAAAAGGTAAGTTAATGTGCAACTCTCTAAACATATCAAAGAACTTCTTAAAGCATGCATCGTCCTACGCTTTTATATGCCTATGTGGGAAGGTTAATAATGGTCTCTCCTTCACTTGTTCAGAAACTTTTGTTTTTGGGTACTCAGACTTCCTTGAATTTTTAGCAGCTTGGTCATCTACCTATTTTGGAACCAAATCAGCATCTACCTCCTTAGTTTTCTTTGGAGGTTCTTTATTGAGCTCCTTACCACTCCTCAAAGTGATTGGTATTACTTGTTTAGGATTTTCAATATCAGTTGGCAAATCACCTTAAGGCCTGGTATTTTGCATTGATGCTATCTTACCTACTTATAACTCCAAGCTCCTTATAGCTGCTTGCTGGCTCTTTATATCTATTGCCAATTATGCTTCAGAAGGTAAAATTTGTTTTAGGATCTCTTCCTTATTGCTAGTGACCTGATTTACTTAAGCCTGTGTTTTCTGAAACTGCTGTTGTTGGGCATTCCATGGTTGATTTAGTGGCTGAGTCTTCCACTTTTGACTGTAGGCGTTCCCATAATTCAGCCTTTGATCATTGCCCATAAATATCACAAATTCAGGATTCCCAGTACACATGGCTAAAGAAGGACCACTATTACCACAAACCTCACACCATGTAGGTGTTTGATGAATTGCATTTACTGTAGCTGTAGGCTGTGTAACACCCAATTTCATATTGCTGAACTAAGTAGTTAGTTGATTTTGTAATACAACAATCTAAGTGGATATGGCTGTAAATTGATCCACTTTTAACACTCATGCAACCTTCTTTGTAGCATTTCTTGAGGCAGAATGCTATTTAGGATTCTCTTGAACAATCTGGTTCAATAAAGTATGTAGCTCATCATACGTTAATTCCAACGCTTGACTACCTGCACTAAATCTAACAAAATTTTTGTGTTGTGATCAAGTGATTCAACAAAAGTGTGAGCTAATACCTCATTGGACTACTGATGATCCGGACAGTCCCAAAGAAAAACATTGAATCTCTCCCAAGCATGATATAAGTTCTCATCCGTCTTTTGTTTTGAAGCTCACAATCTCACTATACATTTTTGTAGTCTTGCTAGATGGAAAGAATCGAATGAGGAATTTCCGGGCTAAGTCATCTCAGGTTGTGATTGAATATGCCATCTCAGCGTTCAACTACTTCTTCGCTCCCCCCAACAGTGAAAAGGGGAAAGTGTCAGCCTAATATAGTCAATTGACACACCTATAGGCATGAATATGTCACTGATCTCCAAAACTTTCTGTAGGTGGACTTGTGGATCTTCATGTGAAAGCCCCATAAATTTTCCACTCCTAATCAAAAGCTGCACCATGTTCTATTTCAGCTCAAAATTACCTCCAACAACAGTTTTGAAAAGGGGAGGTAAAATTTATCGGAAGTGGGATTTCCACTTCACGAACTATCCTACGGGATAGTTGATCTTTAGCCATGAGAGCAAGATTATCTTGTTCCTCTTGAATTTGCGGGATATGAGGGAGAATGATTGATTCTCTCCTCAATTGATGAAAGCGTTGCTCAAGTTCGGGGCTTGGTTCAACCAATTCCTTATCCCTTGCCAGCTTACTAGCCTGTAAACTTGTTTCCTGGAAAATCAATCCCAAAACCAAGAGTAAAGCAACAAATAAATGTGAAAAGTAAAACCAAAATGAAATTAGTTGCTAATTTACATTCCCCGACAACAGCGCAAAAAACTTATTGCGCCCAAGCGCATATGCAAGTGTATGTGGTCTTACCAAGTAATACAGTGGCCTTAAATAAAGTTGAATATTGATCCCTCAGAGACTTGTTTTAACAAATATTCAGTTCAGGTTCACTATTAAGATTAATCAGTGCAATTCAAACCAAAGGAGTCTTGAATGTTATAAGTAAACGTAAAGTAAACAATGCGAGAAAGTAAAGATTTTGGACAATAAATGGATGAAAACCCGGAGTTAAGTTAATATAAACAAGCATACTATGCTAATGAACTTTATTTGTTAGATTACTTATCTTGGTTGTTGATTCGCAGGGTTTATCGTATGATCATGGTCTCTCGACCTCTAACCTTCTACGTAACTGGACATTACAACTACATAGTTGCTCGGGGATGTAATAATCCAATTAGATGCATTAAGATGTCATCCCACTTGTGAACCAAGCAAGGCTTCTAGGTATATCCATATCCTTGTCGCTAATTCAAATTCCTTATTTCATAAAAGAATAAGAACCTCGCTCTATTTATCCCCACGTTCTATCTTCCTATTCCCCCTACCAAGTTCACAAGGTCAACAATATATGTATTCTAAGGGCCGCGAATCCTTAAAATAGTGATAAAAAGGATAAAAAATGACCAATTATGGTAATCAATTCAAACAAGCTCAATTCAAAGCGAAAGTAAACATGTTCTTGGCCTTAACCCAGGACAGGGGGCTTTTAGCCACTCATGGTCTAAGTCATAATCAAGATAATTGAATACAAGATAAAAAAAATTAAAAATATAAAAACCCTAATAGAAGTGTTTTCTAGACCCTGTCCAAGTTTCAAAGTCGTTTAATATTTTTTCCAATTGATTTAATGTGTTCCTTTTATAATGGGACTCAATTTTCTGAAGTTTGCACCTCACCACGACGCAGGGCTAGTTTTTCGCGTCTAGCTCCGCAACGCGGCCTCATAGTGGTGATCTACTGGATTGTTCCACTCAAGAATTAACCCTAACTGCGATGCATGGCTATTTTTCCATGTCTAGCTCTGCAATGCAGTCTTGACATCCACGGTGTCCTATTCACATCAAGTAGTGTCTTGTGCTTT
The DNA here is from genome assembly GCA_030864215.1 of Capsicum pubescens. Classification (NCBI taxonomy): domain Eukaryota; kingdom Viridiplantae; phylum Streptophyta; class Magnoliopsida; order Solanales; family Solanaceae; genus Capsicum; species Capsicum pubescens. The sequence continues at coordinate 171,426,202 of CM061542.1, forward strand.
TGTTGCTCCATTCCAAGACTTTTTGTGTTGTTTCCACTTGATTTGAAGCTTGTATATCCTTCAAATATCATCATAATCAACTCACAAAGAATCCTATATCATTAAACACAATGGAATAGATCTCAAAATAACACTACATCCAAGACGACAAACTAGAAACTTAAGCTAAGAATACTAGTTTTGCCCCTTTTGATCTTTCACTTAGTCTTGGATCTTGGCTTGATTCAATTGCAATTTAAACACTATAAGGAAGTTGTTCCACACATAATTAAACTATAATAACATTAGGAACTCATTATGAACATTAGAATCCATCGTAATCAACTAGAACAACACTTAGCTCAAGCTAGTAACACTAGTTTTCTCATATGAACTCTAAATGATCAATTTGAATCCAAACTTGTTTGAAATACACCTTAAACATTGTTATCAAGTACTTAGACACTTAGATACTCAATTATATCATCATTCACTCATAAAGGTCACAAGAAGTCCTCAAAACAATGCTAAATAAGCTCGAATAACAACACTAAAGTTTCATAAATCCATCTCAGATCAGCCGCCAACCCAAATCATGAGTGGGGTAGTTGCACACATGCATCTTAAGTTGTCTAGAAGCATAGGAAGTGTCACAATCCTGATGAATTAAAACACAACATAGGCCAACACTAGAAGTATCATAAAATACGGTGAATCCCTCATCCTCAACTGGAAGTGCTAGCATTGGAGCTGAAGTAAGACAATCCTTAAGCTTTCCAAATCACAACTCATATTCCTTGGACCATCGAAATGGAACTTTCTTTCTAGTAAATCTAGTCATAGGGTCTGAAAAGTCACAAAGCTATCAGCAGAGCATATGTAATAACCATCTAAACCAATAAAAATGCAAACATCCTATCCAAACAAATGAAAATGTGGATCTTAGCCGGATCTACCATATTACCGGCTTTCAACACCATATGTCCTAGGAAAGTCACCGACTCAAGACAAAACTCACACTTGGTGAAAAACACATGATCTTACAAGGTTTGGAGCATGATTCTCAAATGCTGCGCATGCTCCTTTCTACTTCTTGAATACATAACAATGCCATCAATGAACACAAAAATGAAGAAGTCTAGATAAGGTCTAAACACATGGTTCATCAGATCTATGAATGCGACTGGGGCATTAAAAAACACAAAAGACATCACCAAGAACTCATAATGACCATAACGGGTCCTGAAAGTCATCTTCGGGATATCCTTAGCTCGATCCTCAAATGATAGTAATCAGATCTCAAATCAATCTTAGAGAACACGACTGCACCCTGAAGTTGGTCGAATAAATCATCAATGCGAGTCAAAGGATAATGGTTCTTTATCGTCACCTTATTAAGTTGCCTATAATCGATACACATACGCATGGACAATTCCATGACTGTATGATAGTGGGATAGCCAGTCCATGCCTAGAATCACACCAAAATCCAACATATCCAGAATAATAAGATCAGTGTAAGAGTCAACATCACTAACTATCACAACATATGATCTGAATACTCAATTGACTACTATAGAATCACCCATGGGAGTAGATACGTGCAATGACATATATAATAAATCACTAACCAAGTCACACCGTGGTGTATAATAAGAAGATACAGAAGAATAAATGGATCCTGGATCAAATAAAGCAAGAGACGACTCAAGGCATACAAAAATCATACCTGTAGCTACAACATCCAAAGTCTCAGCCTTGGGTATAACAGGTACTACATATAACTGATCACGCTCGCCACCTGACTGGGCACCTGACCAACTTCCTATTCTGCCTGCTTAAGTACCACCTTGAGGACCTTAATAACCACCCCTACAACCGTGCGAACTACCTCTACTTGAGGGATGAACTAACCTAATAGGGGAAACACCCTGGGATGATATAAACATTGCCCCATGCCTAGGGAACTCTCGAGAATAATGACCAGGAAGTCCACAAGTATAACAAGAATAATGAGCTGAACCCAAACCAACAGATTTGGCTGACCCAGAATAACCACCACACCTAGAATAACCTGAAGACGAACCTCTCAAAGGCTTATCACCGCCCTTACTAGGGCGACCACTAGTACCAAACTATCCTTCATAAGTAGTCTGAAGAGCTGGCTAAATTGTTTGACTAGTCTGACCCTGAGGCTAAAAAGATTGACGCGGAGGATATCCAACATGAGAACTACCACTCCTGAATTGGGAACTACTATGACTCCCACCAAATTTTCCCTGGAACATAGGCCTCTTATAAATAACCTCACTATGCTTCTTCTCTATCACTCTAGCATAATCTAAAACCTCAGCAAAAGGCCTACCACAACAACTAGACTCTGATTAGCTATCCGAATAGGGAGTCTCAGTTCTCTTACAAAGAAACAAACTCTCCCATACTCAGTATCCAAAATAGAAGTCACATGTATGGACAACTCATGGAAATGGGCCTAATACTCGGTGACTATCATAATGCCCTGCTCCAACTTGATGAACTGATCCCTCAATTGATCTCTAAGGCTATACAACATATACTTCTCCAAGAACATCATAGAGAATCGAGTCATTGTCAAGGGAGAAAATGCAACTATCCTAGAACTCACAGAACCTCTCCACTAGTGATGAGAAGACAAATCTAACTGAAATTTGGTGTAATCCATACCACGGGTCTGAACAAGTCCTAAACCATTAAACCTATCCTCACAAGAAGTAAGAAAGTCAAATGCATCCTCTCCACGAGCACCAACAAACCTAGACGAAGCCAACCTCAAAAATCTACCCAACATCTTCTAATCCTCAGCAGACAAAGTAGGATGGGTCACAACTGGCTGAGTGGCCACCAACTGAACAACTGCTGGCACAGGAAGAACCTCAACTCAGGGAGATGCAACTGTAGGCTGCACTTTTGCCTCAGTAGCACTCTAAACAGTAGTTTGCGCACCATCAGACAGCACACTACCAATAATACTTAACAACTGATTCAAGGTATCGCTGAGAAATAAAAAAAGAACAAAACCTGGTGGAGCCTAGGCTAGTCCCTGGTTCATTGCTAGCTATAGCGGAGGAATCTCTTGTTCAGGTATAGGAATAGGGTCTGGAGAAGGTAGCCTACCTTTTTCCCTAACTAAAGATATATCATGAGGTTGTCCTTGATCTCTAGATCATCCACAAAAAGGAGTAGGATTCCTGGGCTTAGTCTTGGTACCCTTATCTTGCACAGAGGTAGCACATGTTTGGGGCATCTACGAAAGAGTACAGTCAAGGAAGTATTTTAAAAACCAACTCAGACTCTTAGCATGATATGAGTGAAAAAAGTTAATGACTCCTAAGAATGTCCCATAGCCTTCTAAAGATAGGAAATGAACGTTAACTTTCTGATTTGCAGGACTCTATTTGACACTTTCTCTTATACCAGCAATATCAGTGAAACCTAGGCTATGGTACCTATTTTTCATGACCCAATTTATAAGTTATGATGGCTCCTACCAAATCTCGCCAGTAGGTATGCGAACACCGTAACTCGAAGCTACAACAACGGGTTACTTTGGAAAAAAATGCCCAACTGGGCTAAAATATACGGACACAAGTCAAACAAATAGTCTTCCCATGTAAAAAAGATAGTCAAACACGAATACCACACCCCATGACCTGGTAATATTAGTACAAGAGCATCTAAGTACAATAGTAGTGGGAATACAACCTAGAAATCTAAAACATCCAATACATCTATCTTGGACTCACAAGACTAAATTAAGATAAAAGGAAATAGGTGACTCAAAACTATAAGAGCTCACCCTATCTCTGAAATGTCAACATCACATGAACTCAACTTAACGGTGAAAATCGGTACTTGGATCTGCACCAAAATAGTATAGAAGTATAGTATAAGTACCAAAGCAATGGCTACTTAGAAGGAATCATTGACTGATCGAGATAAATAATGATATAAAAAGGATATAATTCAAGATACTATATATCTAAGTCAAGGTATAGAATCAAACCTGAATCATCTTTCTCATTTTTGTATGTAATAAGTAATTAACCCAAAATAACAAAATGACATCGCATTAATATATATATATATATACCAATACCATCGTATATAAGAACAAAATGATCCAAAAATGTAAAATAACACCAATACAATCACAACCACTTAAGTACAGAGTTAGATCCCATACACCAACTAGTACATAAAGTAAAAAAACCCATCGCGACGTACCATACCACTGAAGAGTAAACCTAAAGAATTAAAAAATCATGCAAACCACTAATACAATCGAATCTCAACATTTTCCACCCATATTCCACGTTCTTCCCCAATTGGTCAATCTTTCCAAACTTCCATTAGAACTAACCTCAATTAATATGTCGTAATCCATATTCATGTCATCATTAGCCATGTATCAACCATATTTGCTTACTACCATATTTTAGCTAAGTAAGGGTCATTCACTATTCCATTGATTTTATATTCATAAAGTAAGATAGCCATATAATAGATGATAGTCACCAGTTGGACTATACCTAGTATCTAATGCTCCTTGATTTACCATTATTTAATACTAACAATATTTTCTAGTTTGATCCTTATATTATAATAAATCCCACTAATCAACTAGTCTCAGTTCGGTATTAGAAAAATTCCATTTCTACCTACTAATTAGAAGTAAACATTACTACTTTCCTTAGTGAGTGATTAGCTTTAATGAGCTATAATCGACATCCTAAGGATAACACTCTACCCATAGTGCACATACGAATGTGATCAAAATAAAGCAAAATAACATATACATAAATACTTACCATACATAGCATCTATATCCTCCAGACTCAAATTGGGTAATAATATCATCACCACATTCTCCTGACTCGAATCAGATATTAATAATATTCACATATCCTTCAGACTCAAATCGGGTATCAATATATACACTTATCCTCCAAACTTGAATAGGGTATCACTAATATCCACATATACTCCGAAGTTAAACTGAGTATTAATAATATCTACATATCCTTTAGACTCAAATAGGGTATCAATATAACATCAATAATATATACTTAATAAAATACCAAGAATAAATAAAAAGCCCCATGAGGGCTACAGTAAATGGAGAAGTAGCAAGGTGCATACCTTGATATCTCATCATTAGTTATCAAGAACCGACTATTAATAGATGCATGAGTACATATGGCATGGACATTCAACACATTATCGGCTTTAACATAATTAGTAGTATGTCAAGATTCACTTCTAATATCCTAAATTTTTGCTTCAAGTCTCACTTTTACCCTGGGCTAAGGTAAGTTATCAAAATCATGTCTTAGAGGTTTATCAATCCACAATAGTTATATGGTATATTTATTCCTCAAGCCTTACTCTTAACTAATCCAAAGCAAATAAGGTCCCTTTACTCTTAACAGGAGTTACAAGGTCACTCCCATCTAACTAGAACAACTATAGTATTCTCATGCTATCCATAAGATAACAAGTCCAATAATCTAAGGTTCTAGACTACAAGTCAAGTATCCAATATTATGATCAAAAGACCTAAATGGTTTAACTAATCCTAAAGATTACCATTTATCATTTCAACACCTAAAACCCCTCCCAATCTTAACAAGATATCACAATTATACTATAGTAAAGCTCAATCTAACAAGAAGTTAGCCTAACCTACCTCAAATCCGAATAAAACTCACGAACTGCTAAACCTTTGCTTTTCCCTTCCTAGAAACTTCTTCAAGGTGCCAAGCTATTAAAAACACAGTCTACACATCATTTTTAGAATATTGATACCCATATTGCACCATTATACTTCGGTGCCAAAATAATACCAAAACCCCCAAATGGGTCAAACATATAGAACAAAAGTTTTCAAAATCAACCCAATGTTTAAATATTATTAGGGAATCATAACCCTCAATGATCAAGTGAATACCATGCCTATTTGGTCTTAAATCATGCCCTAAGTTAAATAGGGTTTCGGTCAAATAATCAAGAAATTTAAAATTGGAAATGAAGAATTCTTACCTTAAATCTATTTATAATCACAAAAATACAAGTTATTTATGCTCTCAATCAACACCCAAGACTCAATTTATTATATACACATTCTATTAGGGTTCATGGAACTCAAAGGAATGTGAAAATGGTCAATTCTCAACCAAAATGGCATTTAAATACCCTCTTCCTAGTACTCGAGTCCCAAAATTGTATGCACATTAACTGCATTTGTGATACTGCAATCTCAATGCTCCCTGCATGATCGCACTACCCTCTGCAGCACCAGATAACAACTGAAACTTGGAATATTTTCCAAGTTTTGGATAATGCCTCAGGATGCATCTGGAATCTAATACGAGCACATGAAATATGTACTCACACTAATTACAATGTTCTAGATGTGGTGGCGAACTTAGATTCTTTATTCGGGCTTGTTTTGACCAAATGTAGGTCCCACACCCAAATTTCCAATTTACCAACTTTCTGACCAATGGATCAAAATGAGCTCGGATGTGGTGGGACCCAAACCAAAGGTCTACCTAGCCTAAAATTAATATTTTGGAGATGTTGGTGCAGTTGGAATTTTCATCTGAGATCTTTTTACAAAGGTTTTTTCTCAGTGACCATTTGGAATCAGCGAGGACTTCTAAATGAGAAAATGGTTATAAAAACAAAATGAACTTCCCAATAACCAAACTATAAGTTCTAGCAAGTTATAATGACTCGGGGAATCTATGGAAGAGCTCTAATGAAAAAATAAGTGGGATTACAAAAAATGACTTGACGGGTCATTACATATATATATGTATGTATGTATCTATATATGTGTGTGCGTTTGGTATTAAATTGGTATGTTTTAATAACTTCTTGATTGATTTAAAAATATTTAAATAACTACTATCAATTTGTGTTATGAAAGAATTTTTTAGAGCTTCAAGTACAAAAGTATCTAAGGTTTTCAAAATAAGAAAGTAAGGTGACATACATACATGTTCGGTAAGACATAAAGTTTATGCAAGACATCAAGGAATGACAAAGGTTATTGATGGACTGGTATTACTTAAATTTTGTAAGCACAAATAGAATACATAGACCAAATAAGGTTTTCTCTAACATGTTAAAACAATACAGTGTGTCATTAAACTATAACCAAGCATCGCATGCAAAGGAACAAGCAGTGAAGATGTTGCATGGTGATCCTACCCAGTCATACAATAAACTTCTAGGTTATTTGTATATTTTGGGAAAATATTATCCTGGATCTATGTAACACCCTAAGTTCTTGAGCTTTATACCCTTAAAGAGTTGAGTAATTGAATTATCCAAGTTTTGAAAGTGATAGCAAGACTACCAGTGATAACAACCATGACTACAACTCATTATGAGACATAATGAGTCATTAGGAGGGACTTATTGTCACAATAGAAGGTTACCCAGGAGTTCCACCCCTGACCATAAGTCTTCGTCATGACTTGTGATGTCAGATAATGAGTCGTTATGTGAGACTCATCATAATAATAGTGAAGGATGATATTTTTGATCCTCAGGTAATTACTCCATGACAAGACTCATAGTAAAAAATCACAAGTCGTTACCTAAGTCATGACGACTGTTCTTGATTTTTCCTACATGTTTTAATTAGGTTCTTTTCGGTCTCCCCCCCCTTTATATTCTTTACCATGACTTAAAAATACTTAAAGGACCTCTTTACCTTTAGTTATTAGTATTAAACTTACTCTTTTCCTCTTTAACTCCCAAGGCAAGAGATACTAGGATATTACAAGGAAATCTAACATTTAAGATCTAAACTTCAAATTTCAATTTCCTCTATATTTCAGGAATATTGCTCATCCCTAACTTGAATTCTACATTACAACATTTATTTAATCATTATTCATGTGATTTTAATTGTGGGTTTGAAATTGGGTTGAGGGCTTTGATGGTTATTATTTGGATTGTATTTCCTATGATTTAAATGTGTCATGGTCTTACCAAGTAACACAGTGGCTGTTAATAAAGCCGAATATCGATCCCTAGAGACTTGTTTTAACAACTATTTAATTCAAGTTCAATTATTGAGATTAAAGTGGTGCAACAGTAACAGAAAAGTTTTGAATTTTTGTAAACTAAAGGTAATGTAAAATAATATGGAATAGTAAGGACTTTGAACAATCAATGGATGAAAGACCGGGGTTAAAGCACTATGAATAGTCATACTATGCTATTGAAGTTTATTCATTAGATTACTTATCTTGGCTTTTGATTCACAGGGTTTATCATATGATCATGGTCTCCCAACCTCTAACCTTGCACCTAACTGGACATTACAACTACATCGTTGAGAAGGGATGTAATAATCTAATTAGATACATTAAGATGTCATCCTGAAATTAAACCAAACAAGGCTTCCAGGTATATCCCTATCCTCGACGCTAATTCAAATCCCTATTTTATAAAGGAATAAGAACCTCACTCTATTTATTCGTATGTTCTATCTTTCTATTCCCCTTCTCAAGCTCACAAGGTCGATAATATATGTATTCTAAGGGTCATAAATAATTAAAATGGTGATAAAAAGATAAATAAACAACAAACTATGATAATCAATAAAAAAACTCAATCCAAAGCTATCGTAAAAATGTTCTTGGCTTTAACTCCAGAAAGGGGGCATTTTAGCCACTAATAGACAAAAATGTAATCCAAATAAATGAATACATATTCTAATCAATTAAAAATATAAATTAAAGAGATATAAACCCTAAAATAAGTGTTGAGAATCCCCTTTCCAAGTCCAAAGATGTCCAACAGTGTTTAACATAACATGCAATTGTCCTATTTATAAGAGTAGAGTTTTTGGCCGTATGTGGGATTGGCTCGCATCGCATGGTCTGGTACATGGGAGTGGGTGGCATATCGCGGGATCTAGTACATGGGAAAATTGGTGAATCATGGTATATAGTATATGATAAAAAGTGGCACGCCACAGGCTCAACGCGAGAGCTCACTGGAAATTGTCAAATTCGCTTCTCAACTCATCATGTGCATTTGTCCTCCGTCTCAAGACTTGGGGTGTTGTTTACACTTCAGATTCAGCTTTTGTATCATCCATATATTATCAGAATCAACTTAGAAAGGATCCTATAGGATTAAACACCATGTATTAGAGCTCAACACAACACAACATCAAGAACGGTGAACTAGAAACTTAAGCTAAACCTAGTGTAGTCCTTTAAATCTATAGCTTAGTGTTTTGACTCTTGGCTTGTTTCAAATACACTATAAACATTAAAAAAAAGTTGTTCCACACATAATTACATAATAATAACCTTATGAACTCATCACTCACTTTAGAACCCATCATGATAGACTAGAACAACACATAGCTCAAGCTAGTAACACTAGTTTTCTCATTTGAACTCTAAGTGACCAAATTAAGTCCGAACTTGTTTTAAAGACGGACTTAAAATTGTAATCACATACTTAAATAGTTACATGTTTCATATAATTATTAAAACATTAAACACACAATTTTTCCTCAAAATAAGGTTAAATAAGCTAGGATAACAACATTAAAGTGCATAAAACCACCTCAGATCAAACCCAAACCAAAGGTCTACCTAGCCTAAAATTGATATTTTAGAGCTACTAGCATGGTTGGAATTTTCATACAAGATCATTTTACTAAGGTTTAGCTCAGTTAATATTTGTAACCAATGAAGACTTCTAAATGGGGAAAGAGTTATAAAAACCAAATGAACTTCCCACTAATCAAACTATCAGTTCTAGCGACTCATAAGTGACTTGGGGAAGCTATGAGAGAGCTCTAATGGAAAAAATGAGTGGGATGAAAAATGACTTGAAGGGTAATTACATATATGTATGTATATATCTATATATATGTGTGTGCGCATGTGTATTTTGTATTAAATTGGTATGTTTTATAAGTTGTTGATTGATTTAAAAATATTTAATAGCTACTATCTAGTTTGTGTTGTGAAATACTTTCTTAGAGCTTCAAGTACAAACAAATCTAAGGTTTTCAAAATAAGGAAGTATTGTGAAATGCACACATGTTCGATAAGAGATTAAGTTTATGCAAGAAATCAAGAAATGACAAAGGTTGTTTATAGATTGGTATCGCCTAATTTTGTAAAGACAAATATAACACACACACACCAAATGATGTTGACTCTGTCATATTAAAACAATATGGTGTGTCGTTAAACTATAACCAAGCATCATGTGCAGAGGACCAAGCATCCAAGATGTTGCATGGTGATCCTACCTATTCATACAAAAAAATTCTAGGTTATTGGTATATTTTGGGAAAATATTATCTTGGATCTATGTAACATCCCATGTTCTTGAGCTTTAGACCCTCAAAGAGTTGAGTAATTGAATCATCCAAGTTTCAAAAGTGATGTTAAAATTTCTAGTGATAATGACCCTGACTATTACTCATTATGAGACATAATGAGTCATTAGGAGGGACTCATTGTCACAACAAAAGGTTACCTAGGAGTTCCTCCCCTGACCATGAGTCTTCGTCATGACTTGTGATATCAGATAATGAGTCGTAATGAGAGAATCATCATCATAATAGTGAAGGACGATATTTTTGATCCTCAGGTAATGACTCCAGGCTACGACTCATGGTCAAACCTCACGAGTCGTTACAAAAGTCATGACGACTGTTCATGATTTTTCCTGTATGTTTTAATTAGGGTCTTTTTGATCTTTTCCTTTCTTTATACTTTTTCCCATGACTTAAAATAACTTAAAGGACCTTTTTTCCTTTAGTTATTAGGATTAAACTTGCTCTTTTCCTCTTTTACTCCCAAGGTAAGAGATACTAGAATTTTACAAGGAAATTTAACATTCAAGCTCTAAACTTCAAATTCCTTTCAACTTCCTCTATATTTCAGGCATAACAGCTCACCCCTAACTTGAATTTTACATTATTTCATTTATTTAATCAATATTCATGTGATTTTTATTGTGGGTTAAAAATTGGGTTGAGGGCTTTGACAGTTATTATTTGGATTGTATTTCCCATGATTTAAATGTGTTATTTATACTTTAATTCATAATTTTAGAGCTAAATGGGTGCATGGTTATAATGATGGGAATGTGGAAGATGGGGTTTCCCAAATTGATTAATTTTTGGGTTGGTAATGGTATTAACCGTTATCCACTTTTATAACTTAGGTTTTGAATATGGAATTTTTATGCTTTAACTTACTTTTAGAACATAGCATTGCATTAAAATGATAATGGATAGTAAAAATGGTTTTGGAATGCCCTTGTTGGCAATAGTTTGGATTTTAAATGGATCTTGGGAGTCTAATGGCTAAATGGATTGGTCTGACATAATTGAATTAGCTTGCATGAATATTGGTATGACAATACCATGTAGAAAAATGACTTAATAAATACTCCTTGGTAAATGGTTGGGTTTTTGTGTAAATTATTTTAATTTAGGATTAAAGGGAATTATGTAGCTCACTGTGAAGGTGTAGCCCCCGGAGGGGGAGGGGATCAATTGTAGAAATCACATTTGCTAACATGGGGGTCCATGAGATCATGTTCTTGGTGCATGCTTTATATTTTTAATGGCTATCACCTTGATGTATTTAACCTGTCCTCGGTTTCCTTGGTGCGTGCAGCTAATTCGTACTGGGGCCCTTCAAGCAGGGAGAGTCAGATCCATATAGCCTATGGGTGCATTTAGGATAGAACGAGATACATCTTTTAGGTTATTCTTAATTCTCATGCTCATGGCCCTTGTCCCTATCCCGACATCTAATATATGTATATATAAATTTTTGGCATATGTTTTGACTATTTTCTGGCAATGGCATTATATAATCACCTTCTTCTGAGTTATATGCTAATGCTTTCCCCTCTGACTGTCCTTGGAAGCTACATCATTTCATAATTTAGAGTCTAAAGGATTTTTTATTACTCCTGTGCAGTGTTAGGTGGTGTGGTATGTTGGTTGAGTTGCTATGAAGTGGTGAGCCTCTATCTTTCAAAAAGCCCTACCATTTCATTAGGTTTCTTATTAGATTTTGGAATTTATGAATTCTCTTTTGTCATGGTCGAGGGCATATCCCAACCTAGTTTGGTATTTCTAGTTTAGAGGCTTTTGTGAATAGTGTTGGGATGTTTTGGTCATTATGTTATGTCTCTTAGAACTTGATTAGACTTATCTATCTTTATTATATATATTTTAGTTGGCTTCTACTATTTACATTTATTATGCTCTAGAGGTTAGGCTAAGAGGGTAGTCTCTGGCCCACGGTGGGCTTGAGAAACCTGTCACAAATAGGTCCTGACAAGCTTGGTATTAGTGCAATATTTAGGGTGTTTGGGTGTCCATAAATCCATGTCGAGTACAGTCCCTTTTATGGGTGTGTAGCATGCCATACTTATAATAGGGAGGCTAAGAGGCAGCTAGGAATGTTTTTCTTTTTTGTGTTTTATTTTGGGCTATAGAGTCTAGTTACCTTGAATATTCTCTAACTCTTGGCTTACTCGTATTTTAGATCATGCCTTCCCAAATATCAGACAGTTGTAGAAACTCTATTGGAACCTCTGTCCCACCAAGGGAAGATGTGGAGGGAACTCACCCTATTTATGGAGTGCAGACCTAGTCTAGGATCCTTAATCCTAGCTGTACTTCTCTATATGGGGTTCCACCAGCCCCTATACGTCCTTCTTGGGCTTCTAGGGCCGGTGATACTTCTGCTCAATCACCTCAGGGAGATAGTTCTAATATGGAGTTTCGTTAGTTTATTCATATGGTTGCTATTAGTGGTATTGAAGTCTCATCGGTCTGATCAAGTTGGTCTTGCTATTAGTTCATCTGAGGTTACTCAGGTTGACCACTTTATATAGTTGAATCCCCTAACCTTTACATGATCTAAGGTTGATGAGGATCCTTAGGCCTTTATTGATGAGATGGAAAAGATTTTCAAGGTTATGCATGCTACAAATTTAGAGGGTGTGGAGTTTGCTTTCTATTAGTTAAAAAATATGGCTTACTAATGGTATGTGGAATGGGAAGTGATGAGGTCTGACGATGCCGATTTAGAGGTGTGGGATGAGTTTTTAGGAGCCTTCATTGATTATTTATTTTCTTAGGATTTGATGGAAGCTATGGCTGAAAAGTTTGTGAACATGAAGCAGGGTAAGATAAGGTTGATGGAGTATGCTTTAATTTTGCAGCAATTATCTTGTTATTCTTAGGCGTTGGTATCTAATATGAGCTCCAGAATGACAAAGTTTTCTTCTAGTTTGTCTCGTGACTTAGTATTGAAATGCAAGGCTATGATATTAAACAATGATATGGACATCTCTAGGCCGGTGGTTTATGTGGACCAGGTGAAAGATGAGAAAAAGAAGTAGGTAGAGATGGGAGAAAGGTAGAGAAAGAATTTTAGATATTCAAAGCAGGGTGCAAGTTAGAAGAACGGTGGGAAATATGGTAGGCAGTAGACTAAGAAGAATAATTAGGGAAGTTCTTATTTGATGGCTAGTGCTCCTTATCTTAAGACTTCGGGTGATCATCATTTCTAGGCCATTAGTAGTCCTAAGGCACAGGGTGCCTAGTCTCAGGCTAGTGGAGCTCAGTCAGTCCCACCTTACCCCCCTTGTCGATTTTGTGGGAAACTTTATCGTGGTTATTATGAGGAAGGAAGGAACTTGTGTAACTATGGTTAGCCCAATCATATGCATTAGAATTATCCTATGGATAAAGTTTCCACTGGAGCTAATAAGGTTCTGATCACCACTTCTTTAGTCCCTGCACCTAAGGCTGCCACTTGAGATACCGATACTAGATAAAATTATATCGATGCTCTTGCTACTTGTTAGGAATCTAAGGCATCCCCTAATGTTGTCACTGTATGTTACAGCTCTTCTCTTATGATGTTTACTGTTTGCTTTATCTAAGTTCTACCCTATCTTATATGACCCCTTATGTGGCTGTACACTTTGTTTTTTTTGCTGAAAATATTTTTGACCCCTTTTCTGTGTCTACTCTAGGTTATGAATCTGTTGTTTCTAGAAAATTCTATAAGAGTTGTGTGGTGTTCATCTTTCATAGGGAGACATTGGTTGATTTAATAGAACTCAATATGGTGGATTTTGATGTAATCTTGGGGATAGATTGGCCCCATTCGTGCTATGCTTTTCTAGAGTGTAGGACCCAAAAGGTCAGTTGTAGTTTTTCTAATGAGCAGGTAATTGAATGGGAGGGGAGTTCCTTAGTATCGAAAGGGAGGTTTATTTCCTATCTTAGAGCTCATATGTTGATATCCAAAGGGTAGTTGTATCATCTAGTTCGGGTTAAGGATTCTAATTTTGAGAGTCCCTCCTTGTAGTTTATCCATGTTGTTAATGAATTTTCTGCTATTTTTCCTGATGATCTTCCTGGAATTCCTCTCGATAGGGAAATAGATTTTGGGATTAATTTCCCACCGGATACCCATCCCATTTATATTCCTCCTTATAGAATGGCTCCAGCTGAACTAATGAAGCAGTTAAAGGATCTTCTTGATAAGGTTTTCATCCATCCTAATGTTTCTCTGTGAGGTGCTCCTGTGCTTTTTGTGCGAAAGAAATATATGTCTCTTCGAATGTGTATAAACTATCATTAGTTGATAAAGGTTACAATGAAAAATAGGTTTCCACTCCCAAGGATTGATGACCTATTCGATTAGATTCAGGGTGCTAGGTGTTTCTCTAAGATTGATCTTTGTTTGGGCTACCATTAGTTGAAAATTAGGGAGGTTGAAATTCCCAAGACTATTTTTCAGACTTGATATAGTCATTATGAGTTTCTGCTTATGTTATTTGGGTTGACTAATGCTCCGGGTGCTTTCATAGATCTTATGAATCAGGTGTTCAGACAGTTTCTATATTTGTTTGTTATAGTCTTCATTGATGACATTTTGGTGTACTCTAAGAGTGAGGAGGATCATATCAATCACCTCCGAATTTGTTATAGACTCTTAAGGACTAGGAGTTGCATGCAAAATTTTCTAAGTGTGAGTTTTGGCTGAGCGTTGTGACTTTTCATGGGCATGTGGTTTCTAGTGAGGGGATCAAGGTGGTTCCATAGAAAGTTGAGGCAGTTAAAAAGTGGCCTAGACCCACAACTCCAACCGATATTAGGAGCTTCATGGGCTTGGCTAGGTATTATAGGAGGTTTGTGGAGAGTTTCTCATCTATTGCTACTCTACTGACGAGGTTAACTCAGAAAAAGATAAGTTTTTGTGGTTTGATGCCTGTGAGGGTAGTTTTATGAAATTGAAAGATAAGTTGACTTTTGTGCTAGTTTTGATCCTATCCGAGGGTTCTTATGTGTTTGTTGTATATTGTGATGTGTCTCTATGGGACTCGGTTGTTTTTTTATGTAACATGGCAAGTTTGTGGCCTATTCTTCTAGGCAATCAAGGTTTATGAAAATAATTATCCGACTCACGATCTAGAGTTGGCGGCTGTGGTATTTTCTTTGAAGATCTTGCGCCATTATCCGTGTGGGGTGCATGTATATATTTATTCAGATCATAAGAGCTTGAAGTCTATATTTACATAGAAGGAGTTGAACCTCGGGTAGAGGCAGTGGTTTGAATTTCTTAATGATTATGACATAAGCCTTCACTACCACCTAGATGAAGCTAATATTGTTGTTGATGCTCTTAACAGGTTGTCTATGGGGAGCTTATCTCACATTGATGAGTAGATAAGAGAGTTGGTGAAGGGAGAGTAATTGTTCAAGAAGTGGGTATTCTTGAAGGTTCCTAGGAAAGGAGTTATAAGATTTAGTAAGAAAGGGAATCTTAGTCCCCTCTACGTTGGTCCATATCAGATTGTGTGGAGAATTGGGAACATCACTTATGAATTGGGTTTTCCAACGAGTTTGGCTTCGGTTCATCTTGTTTTCCATTTGTCTATGCTGAAAAAGTGTATGGGTGAGACTTCTTTGATAGTGCTTGTTGAAGATGTAGGTGTCACAATTCGAACCAAGGCCTAGTTGTAACGGGTATCTCAAGCCCACCATGGACCAGATACCACCCCTTTAGCCTAACCTCAAGAGAACAATAATAATAGTAATGCGGAAGCCAATTAAGATAGCAATAAAAGATAAATAAGCCAAGTGAAACTTCTAAGAGTTCAATACCAACAATCCAACCCACACTTATCCACAAAAACCTCTAAAACCAGAATATCAATTAAGTAGGGACATGCCCACGTTTATAACAAAAAAGAATCCAAAAGTACTATGACAATAAAGAAAGAATAATGAAATGATAAGGCCTTCTGAAGGATGGAGGCTCACCATTTCACAAGAACTCAAAAAATGTGCTCAACCACCTAACGCTGCACAGGAGCAATAGAAAACCCTTTGGACCCTACATCATGAAATGATGTAATGTTCAGGAATGGTCAGTGGGATAAGCACTGACATGTAACTCAGGAAATAAGGATAAAATAATGAAATTAGAAAAATCTAGTCATAAACCATATGCACCACATTCATATACATGCATAGGATGCCGGGATAGGGAAAAGAGTCATCAACATGAGAATATAAATATTTAACTTGAATTATGTAGCTTGATCCGTCCTAAATACACCCATGGGCTATATGGGTCCATTTACCCATGCCGAAAGGGCCCCAGTGCGTGTTAGCCGCAAGAATCAAGAAAAAACCAAGGAACTACTGCCATCAAGGCAATAGCCATCCCAATATATATATATATATCACAAGAGTGCACCAAGCACACGATCATGTGGACCCCCAAAACCGGTAATTATGGTTTTTAGTGTTTGTCCCCCCGGGAATTACATCTTCACGGTGAGCTACACAACTCTATTTAAGTCCAAATTAAGACAATTTGCATATAATCCTATTCATTAAACCAAGAGTTATCCGTTAAGGCATTTACCACTTGGTATCGTCATACCAATATGATTGCAATCTAAATTAATTATACCAAATCAAATTTATATAGCAAAATTAGACTCCCAAGCTCCATTTAAAATAAAAAATCAAGGCCACCAAGGCCATACCAAACCATTTTCATTCATTTATCCTTTAATGCAATGCATTGGGTTCAAAAACAAGTTAAACCATGCAAGTTTCCATATTCAAAATCAGGTTTACAAGTGGGTTGAGGTTAATGCAATTATCAAGTCAAAGTTCCATTAATTTGGGGAAACCCATGTCCTCTATTCCAACCATTTATACCATGCACCAATTCAATCCCCAAAACATCAATTTAAAGAATGAATAATCAATTTAGAACAAGGGATAAGTAATTCAATCAGTAACAACCAAAATCCCTCAACCTAATTTCAAAACCCACAGTTAAATCACATGAAAATCCATTCAATTCATGCCATAATGCAAAATTAAAGTTAGGTAAAAAGAAACATGCCTGAAATACATACGAAATTGAAGTTAATTTGAGGTTTGGAGCTAGGATGATGAATTCTCTATAAACCCCTTGAATTTTCTTGGGTTTTGAGTTTAAGAGAGAAAAAGGATGATTTGATCTTTTAAAACTGAAGGGAATGGGGTTATTTTATATTTAAAGGTCGTACAAGGGGTAAAAATACCAAAAGCCCATCACCCAAGTGAAAAATTAAAAAACTAGACGAAATTAAAACAACTACATGGCACACCAATATTGCGGAGGTTAGCCTCCGTGCCAGTCAATATCTCAAGGTTAACCTTTGTGACATGGCCTTATCGCGGAGACTTACTACCTCAGGGTCCCAAAATAAACCTGAACCCCTTTTGAAAAATCTTAAACTTTCCCATAAAATCCTTTTAACATCCCTAAACATAATTCAAGTCACAAACTTACATTACGCATGCGAGAGGGTAAAAAATAAAATGATCAAAATTTTAAGGGGTCTTATATTATCCCTCCTTAGGATCTTTCATACCCAATTGATGAGTTAGGACACTTTTAGCATGGGAATTAAAAGAATACACCAAAATCAATTGACAAACTCAGAAAGTGACAAGAGGAAAATGAAACTCATACCTTAATCACTTTAATCTAACACATGGAGTGAGAATGGATACTTGGCCTTCATATCTTTTTCAGTATCCTACATAGCCTCTTCTACCTTTTAATTTCTCCAAAGGACATTCACCAAAGCTATATCCTTGGTCCTAAACCTACAAATTTGCTTATCTAATATCTCCACTGGGACCTCTTCATATGACAACAAATCGGTGACACCAACATCCATAATATGCACTATTAAGGAAGGATCACCCCGATACTTTTTCAGCATGGACATATGAAAAACAAGATGAATCGAAGCTAAAATTATTGGAAAATCTAAATCATAAGCGACATTCATAATTCTCCTCAAAATCGGCTATGGACCAACGTAACAGGGACTGTGTTTTCCCATCTTATCAAACCACATGATTCCTTTCATAGGCTACATCTTCAAGAACACCTAGTCACTTATTTCAAATGCTAATTCTCTTCTACTCACATTCGCATAAGACTTTTGGTGACTTTAAGCAATCTTAAGTCTTTCTCTAATAACTTTTACCATATCCATGGCTTGGTTAACCAAGTTAGGGCCAAAAATGTAGTCTCACCTACTTTAAATATCCTATAATAGACCTGTACCTCCTACCATAAACAGCCTCAAAAGGAGTTATTTGACTACTAGAATGGTAACTGTTATTATGAGCGATCTCAATAAGAGGCAAGTGATCAACCCAACTCCCTTTAAAATTAATCGCACAAGACCTTAGCATATCCTCCATAGTCTGAATGGTACGCTCTACTTTCCCATTTGCTTGAGGCTGGAAAGTAGTGCTAAGGTTCACCTAACTGCCCAAACCTTGATGAAATGAACTTAGAAGTGACAAGAATAATGCGTACCTCAACCTAAAATAGTGGACAATAGCGCACCATGCAACTTCACAATCTCCTGAATGAATAACTTAACATAATCCTATCTTGAGTATTTAGTCCTCACAGGCAAGAAGTGAGCATACCTAGTTATCCAATCCACAATGACCCAAATAGAATCATACTAATTGCACGATCGTGGAAGATCCCTAATGAAATACATATTGATCATATCCCGCTTCCACATAGGCAACTCTATCTCTTGGGAAATGCCATCAAGCTTTAATTGCTCAACTTTAACTTGCTGACAAACCATATACTTGGCAACCAAATTTGCCATATCTTTCTTCATACTGTTCCACCAGTAGATTTCCTTTAAGTCATGATATATCCTAGATAATACTGGATAAACTGTATATATAGACTCATGAACCTCGGTCAAAATCCTTTCCCATAGACTATCAATATCAGGAACACACAACCAACCATGATACCTCAATATCCCATCTCCATAGTCTCTAAAGCCATAACTTTTTGCTGACCCACATCATCCTTAATCTATATAAGTATGGGATCCAAAGCCCGATCTTAACACCAAAAGATTATTTATCCACTTCCTCAACAATCACTTCCCCATCCTCAGATTCCAATAGATGGACTCCCAAGTTAGCCAACCTAAGAATGTACTTTACCAATTATCTTTTGTCCTTATCCATATGAGATAAGCTTCCCATAAATAACCTGCTAAGAGCATAAACAACAATATTAGCTTTACCTAGATGGTAGTGCAAACTTATGTCATCTTTCTTAAGAAATTCAAGACATCACCTCTGAATGAGATTTAATTCCTTCTAAGTAAACACATACTGTAAGATCTTATTGTTTGAATAGATATCTACATCTACTCTATACAGATAATGGCACCAGATATTCAAGGAAAAGACCACAACTGCCAACTCTAGATTATGAGTTGGGTAGTTCCTTTCTTGAACCTTAAGCTACCTAGAAGTAAGGCTATGACCTAACCATTCTGCATTAAAACACAACCCATTTCCACATGGGACACATCATAAAATATAATAATATCATCAGTACCCTTGAGCAGTATCAAAACTGGTGTAGAAGTCAACTTACCCAATAACTTCTCAAGACTAACCTCACAAAAATTGGACCATAAGAACTTAATCTTCTTCTAAGTCAATCTTATCAATAGAGCAGAAATAGAAGAGAAGCTCTCCAAAAACCTCCTATAATACCCAATCAATCCCAAGAAGCTCATAATGTTAGTTAGAGTCTGTAACGCCCCAAGTATGTACCCCAGACGCTACACAGAGCTTACGACCCCAAAGGACCACAATCTAAACCATGACTAATATTTTCTTTGAGCAGTGAATAATAATATTGTAATAAATGTGAAAAATAGGCTGAAATGCCATAAGGTTCAAATTTTAAAATACTAGTAAATAATAGTAGTTGTTAAACATCTGAAATTTGAATACTGTCTGAACTAGTCTAGTCTGAAAAGCCTCTAACTAAACTATCTGAATGTGGAGTTGATGGGACAAGCTCCCAACTAACTCTAACTACTGAACTACTGATAATTGATAACTGACATTAAAGCATGCCCTCGATATATGAGGACTCACTACTGAAGCTGTCGCTGATAATGGAATCTATCTAAGTGCGGTCAGGAACCTGAGCATCCGAACCTATGATATAAGACATTATAGCGCAAAGAAAAAGTATACGTTAGTACTTGTAATATACTAGTATGCTAGATGAGGTAGGGTAATATGCTTGGGTTCATATGCATGAACAATAAATGACAAAGTAACATGAATATAACTGAATGAGAATACACGTATAACTGAAACTGATGAAACATTAATTATATAATACTGTGCACATATCTACATATACTGGGTATGAGATCATAGCTACACTGGATACTGAGTTCTGATAATTGAATAAGTGATATCTGAGTTTACTGATAAATGTATTATTGATAGCTGGGTGACTGTTTCTAATAGTCCTGATTTTGTAGAACTGAACTGAGTTCGATACTGAGCTGGGTGACTGTGTCTGACAGTTCTAATTCTATAGAACTGAACTGAGTTCTATACTGATACTGAAACTGAAACTGTGGGAAGTAATCATCTAACCGTTATTCCCTTACTCCGAATTGAGTTGGGGTCCAACTTGTAACCCCAACTGGAAGGGTGTCATTACCATGCCATGGTTAAAAACACGCTGAAGAGTCACCCTCATCTGGCAGGTGCTCAAAATAAGAATAGTAGTACCCTCAACTGGTAGGTAGAACACCTTATCAACCCTCAATATGGTAGGTTTATGTCTCAACCTATGCTGGCTACGTAGTTCTATAACAAAAGGAATGCTTCTAAGGATCACACCCTCTACTGGCAGGTGAGTCCCCATCCTTAGGTTCACTCGGTGTTGAATCCTACTCCCAACTTAATAGACACTGAACTAATTTCTAAATTGTTCTAGGCTAGACTGAATTGTTACTGATCATGTTAACTGACTGAATTGGACTGAGTTCACTGAGTACTATAGCTAACTGCATATTGTGAGTTTTACTTACTGACTGGATATACTGAATTCTGTACTGATTGAATACTACTGTATGTGATATCGCTGAGACTATTATGAAGTTACTGTAATTCTAGGTAAACAAGTAGATTGTCAGGTATTAAATACACACAGGACTCGATAACGTGAAAGTAAAGCATAGCATGATCTTGAAAAGCATTATAATGTTCATAACTAATCCATGGAGACATTTTATCAAACACTTGTAAGATATAAGCTTGTTCATATTCTAGAATGCCATGATTTCCCCATTTAATCCACGTGAGCAATTTATCAAACACTTGGGGAATATAATCTATTCACATAATATAAATCAACATGTAGGAATCATGATTTCCAATCCCAACTTACAAATTCAAGGTCTTTAATATGAATCACATAATACTACATACATGTCAAATAAATTTACATGAATTTTGTAATAAATTATGAATTAGAAACCCAATTAATATTCTAATCATGAATACATTTAAACCCAATATGGAATTCATGAAATCAATAAACTTGAAGTTTTAAAAGAGGTTCTTTAACTCCAGGGGTGGAAGGAAACCCTTGTATGAATACCTAACATACCTTGATACTTGAATTCATGAAGAATGATGGTTTGTTCTTGAAGATTTTCTCTTGAAATTAAAAGCCTTAGGGTTTGTTCTTGAGTAAATTTGAGAGAATTTGAAAGAAAGTGAGAAATTTAGCCTTTAGGGTCATCTGATTTTAAGTTTGGGAACTATAAATGGGTGGGATGAAGACCCAAATACCCCTCTGGACGTGGTCTTTTAATGACTAAAAACGTATCCAGTGATGCTCAGACCGATGCACCGTGTCAATAGGGTTGACTTAATGGCCAACACATCGCATTGAGTCTTTGTTGATTCACTGGAATTGCACTTTGAAGCTGGGGAAAAATATTTGTTGATGCAATGGGCAATGTGGTGCATCGAGATCGCATCGACCCATTGTGTTGGTCACCTGAACAAGGTTCAAACGAGGTCCAAAAAATTTAAAACTCACCCTAAGTGACCTACTTGCAATACACGTATAATACACCTGAACAATGGGCAATCATGAATCAATCTAAGAATCAACATTTTAAGGTCATAAGGGTCATAACATAGGATTTCCAACTTGCAAAGGATAAATTACTTCTAAGTATAAATAATTAGCTGAAATTTCTATGTCTGGGAGCTCCTTTAAAGATTTAATGGACTGAGTTAAGCTTAGAATTTTATGGGGTCTTATAATTTCTCCCCCTTGGGAACATTCGTCCTTGAATGAAATTGATTATGATGAGAAATACTGATGACTGAGTTTATACACTAAACATGCATATCTGATGCATGGAATACATGACTGAAAGTACGGATAAGTTAAGTTTTCATACTAAATATGCATATTTGATGTAGAGTACATGACTGAACTTATTCGTGAATGCATGACTGAATATACAATAGTAATGGATACCAAGTTTATAACTGTAGCTGGACATGAAACTAAGCCAATCAAAGAAAGACTGTTACTTTAAGCTGAGAATACTGATGAACCTGAGATTATTTACTGAACATGCATAACTAAAGCATGATTACATGACTGAAAGTACTAACATACTAAGTTATCATACTGACATGCATGACTGTACCATGAATAAGTTCTGAAAACATGACACATGACTGAGCGGTTTCACGAAGGTATGCATGATATGAGAATGCTATGGAACTGAATCGATACAGAGTTGTAAATGTAATATAAGCATGGAAATGAATGAATTCAAGGAAAAATGTTACCTTGAGTTGAATCTAAGTTTACAGATAAGAGATTAGGATATTTGGTCCGCATATCTTTTTCTTATTCCCAAGTAGCTCTCTTAACGGACTGATTTTGCCTAAGAACTTTGATAGAGGAACCTCTTTGTTTCTCAGTCTATGAATCCTGATGATCGAGGATTTCAACTGGGATTTCTTCATAGGATAGACTGTTCTAAACAACTATACTCCCTTTAGGGACTACGACTGCTAGGTCACCTATGCACTTTCTAAGCAAGGAGACGTGAAACACTGGATGTACTGAAGCTAAATCTGAAGGTAACTAAGGCTAGTAAGCTACCTTTTCAAAATGACTTAGAATTATGTAAGGATCGACATATCGAGGACTGAGCTTTTTCCTTCTTGTCAAACTCTTCACTCCCTTCACGAGAGAGATTTTCAAGAATACGAAATCATCAATCTTAAACTCGAGATCATTTACTGGAAACACATGAATGGGAACATGAGAACATAACTGAGCCTAAAATGTGATACATGGACTGAATATCATGAATTGAACTGATTCCTTAGATACATGCCATGACATGGGAATGGTCATACAACTGAGATTGGAATGAGAGAGTCAACTTATGAGTACTCATTACTCCAACTGGATCTTTTTACATAATGAGAAACTGGAAGGTTTAGGACATGAAAGCTCGGGGGTTATAGTGTATTTCCCCCTTAGGACATTATGTCCCTCTAATAATGCTGACTTGGCTGAGATACTAAGAAAAAATTGGGACGATGCACAGGGCACCTATGAACTGAATTGTGACTGGATATCTGGGATCTGAAACTAAGGCGTGATACATGAATTGAGTTGAACTTGTAACTACCATGATGCTCTATTATGGAACCATCATACTCATAAGACTTCAGATAGGACGACTGGGTCGAAAGATGGGAAACCATACAAACTTGTCTGCCTGACTACTAAACTGAATTGCTGGGTTTATGGACTAACTCATACTGAAAACTTATACTCAACAGGAGCATTTGTTTGTCACTCTTTCTATAAATTTTTATTGACTTTAGGGAGTAAGGAAATCTTGGCATGGTCTGAATAAGAAATCACCACATGGCTACAATTCTGTAATATGGAGCAAGGCCTACGAAATATCATCTAAGATAGAGTTACAAAGCCTTATACACTGAAACTACTAACTTTCAATCTTAGCCATATTGCTCAACAATTCCCTCAACTGGAATTTCTATTTCAACAAAGCATTTCACTTAAGGCTACTGAAAATATTTACATGGGCACTGAGCACGAATGCATAAATATACTAACTTATCTGACTAACTGAATGGATGATAGCTGAATACTGGTCATGTAGGATTGAACTGTACTTAGTCTGAACTGAAACTATAGAGTATTTTGCATAATAGGTAAGGACTGACTGAGCATCATGAGGTAACTGAGCATGAATTCATGAAAGTTGTATTATTTGAGAATGCAAGAGCAAGCGTATAACATTATTCTTAAATAGTCTATAAACAAGGTATTGAAATACTGATAACTGAATAACTAATAACTGTACACTATGGTCAAGAAAACCTGAATTAAACGAAGCTACTGATTTGATTAATCGAATGAGACCGTGTCTGAGACTATAACTAAGACGGTAATTGAGACTGTAAATGAGACTATAACTGGGACTGACTACTGGGTTCTGATAATTACGTGATGGATATTGTCATAAACCGAGGATATAAATAGACACTCACACTCAACATTTTCTCAACTTCTCATCTCATGAAAATTCTGATTTCCCTCCCTTCAACAACAAAATACAACTTCTTGCTATCCATTTACTTAGCACACTCACCCGACATTCAGGCCTATTTTCATAACTACAACCTCGTGTAAAACAAGCATGCAAAAATCTTTACTTATCATGAAACATTTACTCTCCCCCATCTAAGCAATCGCTCATCACTGCATTATTTCATAAGGAGAGTTCACTAAAGGGTTAAAACATGATGACCTAAAGTGTGAATAAATACTATGCCGAACTCGACACTTATCTGAGGCCTGAGGAATAGAATATCAGCATCATAGATTTATCAAGAGATCTAAACTGAGGATATACATGACATAATCTAAATTTAGCCGACCGTTAGGAGTGTAGCATGAGTCATGGGAACTAAGCATACTGTAAAGCATGAGTACATAAGTCATGAGCTGCATGACCTAAGTTTGGAGTTTCTGTATTCATGGAACATGATTCATAACACTGAGTGAACTGGAACTCCTTATACTAGGAATGGTAAGCATACATATTTTTGATCATGTGCATAAATATGAGATATGATCATAGAGTTGACATGTAAGGCTTGAATAGATATCGTGATAACTGAAGTGCAAGACTTTGCACTGAGGTAAGGATGGGTTGGGCATCTTCCCTTCCCACTGCTTTTCTACACATACTGACATTACTACTAAAAATCTGGAAGCCTGACTTGGTTCCTTATTCTACCATCTCCCCCTTAGCTTAAAGTCGTTATTCTAAGTCTGTGAACCATTTAATAATCTTTAAATCAAACTAGAACCAGTTTACTCTAGAGCCTGCTATATAACAATACTTACAAACACTAAACTCATTCTGAAGGACTACACCTGATAATGTAAGGTCCACTACTAGTAATTTATTTTGATATATGATTCTTAGCATTCTATTTCCCCAACAATCATTATATTGCAACCTCAACACTGACTAACTTAGAATTCTCTACTATTCTTTCTACTGGTTCAATCTAAAAAAAATATTCAAGCTTAAATCAACTGAAACTGAGGTACTACCCCTTCATTCAATGATTGGCCCATTAGGAAATTGGAAATGGACAATACTATTTCTGCAGTTAATAGAAGCATTTCATGAATGAAGCCAATCCATGTCAAGAATGACATCAAAATCTGTCATCTCTAATTCTACTGAGTCTGCTGAAGTGACTTTCTGAGATAACCCGTCAGGATATGATATGATAGATTTTCCCACTGGGGTAGATACTGATAAGGGCTCTGCTAGAATTTCAGGACTGACTCTGAAGTCAATTGCTATATAAAGAGTTACAAAGGACAAAGAAACTCCTGAATCTTGCAAAGCATAAATATGTAAATGATAAACTTGTAACATACCAGTGACCACATCAGGAGAACTTTCCTAATCCTGTTGGGACTGAAGTGTATAAATCCTATTTGGGTGTTGCCCACTGGTGGCACTAGAAGTGGCGCACTGCTGATTCGAGGTATCGAACTGAGCTGAGGGACGAATATGCTAACTCTATAAACCTGACTGAGGAAAAGCTTTGATTCTATAGCCTAGCTTTCCACATCTAAGACACAACCCACTACCATCCCTACACATGCCCTGATGGTTTCTGCCATATTTCTAGCAAGGAGGATTTGTTCGGACACTCTTTGGACCTCTTATTCTTTCTTTCTCTTTTCCTACATCTCTTCTCCTCACTTTGGGGAGCTTGAGCCATAAGACTAGATAGGATAGTAGCCGGCTGATTATTTTGGGCTACTACTAAATAAGCTAAGGCAGTGAAAGTAGACCTGAGATCAGAGTGAGACACATGCTCATTCAGGGGATCTTCCTAAATGGGCAGAAGTGTTGGCTGATTTTCATTCCTTCTTCCATTAACATTTTTAGGAGGCATGTTTTGTATGCGGAAGGAAGGAATCAATTAGACCGAGAGTTTAACTTCAGCTTATACTCACTTGCACGACATGAATGCTGAAAGAAGGTAAACTTTTCCTAATATGACTCATAGCCTCTTGTCTATAAGTGTGGCGTGATATACACCCATGCACAAGACTCTACTAGGCACGACTTTCAGACTTTCTAGGACTCTGTTGAACCTTAGGCTCTAATACCAAGTTTGTAACACCCCTAGTCTGTACCCCAGATGCTACACAGTGCTTACGACCCCAAAGGACCACAAGCTAACCCATGATTGATATCTTCTATGAGCACTGAATAATAATACTGTAATAATTGTGGAAAATAGGCTGAAATGCCATAAGGTTCAAATTCTGAAATATTGGTAGATAATAATATTTGATAAATATTTGAAATCTGAATACTGTCTAAACTAGTGTAGTCTGAAAAGTCTCTAACTAAACTGTTTGAATGTGGAGTTATTGGGAAAAACCCCAACCAACTCTAACTACTAAACTACTAATAACTGATAACTTAAATTAAATCATGCCCTCGATAGATGAGGACTCACTACTAAAGCTATCGTAGATAACAAAATGTCTATACACGGTCAGGAACCTGAGCATCCAAATTTATGATATGAGATATCATAGCATAAATAAAGAATATGCGTCAGTACGTGGAATGTACTGGTTGCTAGATGAAGTAGGCTGATATGCATAGGTTCATATGCATGAACAATAACTGACCGAGCAACATGAATATAACTAAATAAGAATACATGTATAACTGAAACTGATGAAATATTGATTATGCAATACTATGCACATATTAATATATACTGTGTCTGAGATCATAGTAACACTAGATAATGAGTTCTGATAATTGAATAATTGATATCTGAGTTTACTAATAACTGTATACTGATAGCTAGGTGACTGTTTCAAACAGTCCTGATTCTGTAGAACTTAACTGAGTTCTATACTGATTTGGGTGACTGTGTCTGAAAGTCCTGATTCTGTAGAACTGAACTGAGTTCTATACTGAGACTATAATTGAAAATGTGGGAAGTTATCATCTAACCGACATATCCCTCCTCTGAACTGAGTTGGGGTCTAACCGTAACCCCAGCTGGAAAGGTGTCAGCACCGTGCCACAAGTAAAGATAAGCTGAAAAGTCATCCTTATCTGGTAGGTGCTCAGAATGAGTATGGTGGTACCCTCAACTGGCACGTAGAACACCTCATCAACCCTCAATATAGAAGGTTTATGTCTCAACCTGTGCTGGCTACATAGTTTTAGAACACAAGGACTGCTTCTAAGTATCACACCCTCTACTGGCAGGTGAGTCCCCATCCTTAGGTTCACTCGGTGCTGAATCCTACTCCCAACTGAATAGACACTGAACTGATTTCTAAACTGTTCTAGGGTAGACTGAACTGTTACTAATCATATTAACTGAATGAACTGGACTGAGTTTAGTGAGTACTGGAGCTGACTGCATGTTCTGAGTTCTATATGCTAACTGGATATACTGAGTTTTGTACTGAGTTAATACTACTATATGTGACATCGCTGAGACTATTATGAAGTTACTGTAATTATAGGTAAACAACTAGATTATCGGGTATTAAATACCCCCAGGACTTGATAACATAAAAGTAAAGCATAGCATGATCTTGTAAATCATTATAATGTTCATATCTCATTTATAGAGACATTTTATCAAACACTTGTAAGATATAAGCTTGTATATATGCTAGCATGCCAGGATTTCCCTATTTAATCCACATGATCAATTTATCAAACACTTGGGGAACATAATCTATGCACATAATACAAATCAACATGTAGGCATCATGATTTCCAATCCCAACTTACAAATTCAAGGGCTTTAACATAAATTCACATAAAGCTACACACATGTCAAATAAATTTACATGAATCTTGTAATAAATCATGAATTAGAAACCCAATTAACATTATAATCACGAATACATTCAAACCCAACATGGAAATCATGAAATCAATAAACTTAGAGTTTTAAAAGAGGTTCTTGATACCTAACATACCTTGATGCTTGAATTTTTGAAGACTGATGTTTGTTCTTGAAGATTTGCTTTTGAAATTAAAAGCCCTAGGGTTTGTTCTTGAGTAAATTTAAGAGAATTTGATAGAAAGTGACCAATTTAGCCTCTAGGGTCTTCTGATTTTATGTTTGGGGGCTGAAAATGGTTGGGATGATGACCCAAATACCCCTCTGGATACGGGCTTTTAATGACTGAAAACGTGTCCAGTGACGCGCAGAATGACGCGCTGCATCGATGGGGTAGATGCGATGGCCGATGTATCGCATCGAGTCCGTATTGATTCACTAAAATTACACTCTGAATATGGGGAAAAATATTTGTCAATGCGATGGGAGACGAGATTGCGTCAACCTACTATTTTGGTCATCTGAACATGGTTCAAACGAGGTTCAAAAAATCCAAAATTCACCCGAAGTAACCTACTGACATTCCTGATCATGAATCAACCTAAGAACCGACATTTTAAGGTCATAAGGGTCTTGAAATAGGATCACCAACTTATGAAGGCTAAAATACTTCTAAGTATAGGCTCTTAGTTGAAATTTCTAAGTCTGGGACCTCCTTTCAAGCTTTAACGGACTGAGTTAATCGTAGAATTTTGTAGGGTCTTACAGAGTCATGGGTCTAGGCCATTTCTTAACTGCCTCAACCTTTTGTGGATCCACCTTAATCTCCTTACTAGAAACAACATGCCCCTGAAAAGTCACAACATTCAGCCAAAGCCCACACTTAGAAAATTTTGTATACAACTTATAGTCTTTAAGAGTCTACAACACAATTTGGAGGTGATTGTCATGAACCCCCTCACTTTAGAGTATGCCAAGATGTCATCAATTAAATCTATAATAAACAAATACAGAAGCTACCTGAAAACCTGATTCATAAGATCCATTAACGCAACCGAAGCATTAGTCAACCCAAATGACATACAAGGAACTTATAATGTCCATATCATTTTTGAAAACTAGTCATGGGAATATCAACCGCCCAAATTTTTAATTGAAGATAGACCAAATGAAGATCAATCTTAGAGAAATATCTAACACCCTGAAACTGCTAAAAATATCATCAATCCTACGAATAGGGTACTTATTTTTCATTGTAACCTTATTCAACTAACGATAGTCTATACACATCCGAAAAAACCTATCTTTCTTTTGCACGACTAGCATAGGAGAACTCCATGGAGAGACACTAGGATGAATGAATCCTTTATCAAGAAGATCTTCCAATTGCTCCTTTATCTCCTTTAATTCAGTTGGAACCATTCTTAAGGAGGAATGGACATAGGATGAGTATCCGATAGAAGATCAGTTCCAAAAACTATTTTCCTATCGGGAGGAATTCCAAGAAGGTCATTGAGGAATACTTTAGGAAATTCATTAACCACAGGGACGGATGATATAGAAACACTTTTGAAGTCAGTTTCTTAGCTCTAATATAGGAAATAAATCTCTCTTTGGGTACTAAGGAACTCCCCTCCCATTCTAATATCCATTCATTAGGAAAGTGAAAACTGACCTTTTAGGTCCTACAATCCAGAGAATCATAGCATTAATGAAGCAAATCCATCCCCATGATTACATAAAAATCCTCCATATTAAGTTCTATCAAATCCACCAAGGTCTCTCTATGAAATATAGACACCACACAACCCCTATTGATTCTTTTAGAAACTATAGAATCACCTATCGGAGTAGAAATAAAAAAGGGTCAGAAATATTTTTAGGATCAAAACCATAATGTACAGCCACATAAGGGATCACGTAAGATAGGGTAGAATCTGAATCAAGCAAACAATAAACATCACGAGAAAAGACCTGTAACAAACCCATGACAACATTTTGGGATGCCTCGGATTTTTTATGAGTAGTAAGTGTATAAAGATGATTCTATCCAATACTAGTACTAGAAGTAGTGCCCTTAGGGGTAGAATGTGAAGAATTGGCCATTGGAAGTTTATTAGCCCAATTGGCAACCTTGGCTGAATGGGAATCTTGATGCATATGACTAAGCTAACCATAATTATAGCATTGATTTCTCCCCTCTTTATAATATCCATGGTGAATCTACCCATAAAAATGGCAGAGAGGATAAGATGGGGATGAATGAGCTCCACTATCCTGAGACTGAGCACTCTGTGCCTTAGGACCATTGCTGGGCTTAAAACTATGATCACCTGAAGACTTAGGATAAGGGGCACTTGCAGCCGAATACAAAATTCCCTAATTCTTCTTCTTATTCTACCTCTCTCCCATCTCTGTCTGCTTTTTTTCTCATCCTTAACCTACAGTATATAAGCCGCCAGCCTGGAGATATCTATATCATTATTCAACATGGAAACCTTACATTACAACACCAAATCATGGGACAAACTAGAAATAAACTTGCTCATTCGGGACGGACCTCATATTAGACACCAGTTCAGAGCATAATGGGCTAACTGCTAAAACTTCAGACTATACTCTTTAACACTCATCTTACCTTGCTTCATATTTACAAACTCCTTAACCTTAGCTTCTCTCAACTCCCGAGGAAAGAATTAACTAAGAAAGGCACCCAAAATATTACCCCACACTGCCTGTTTAACATTATCACCCCTCGTTGCTTCCTATTCCTCATACCATTGATAAGCTATATCTTTTAATTAATAAGTAGCAAATGCCACACACTCTACATTAGTAGCATACATCACCCTAAAGATTTTCTCCATCTCATCAATGAACTCCTGAGGATCTTCCTCAACCTTAGAGCCTGTAAAGGTGTGGGGATTCAACCTTATAACCTACAAACCCGAGTAACCTCAGATAAAATAATAACGAGACCAATATGATCAGACCAATAAGACTGTGATATCACTAATTAAGTAAGAATATTAATAGACTGACAGAACTCTGCATTAGAGATATCTCTCTGAGGTAATAGAGCATAAATGTCACTAACCCAAAAATCCCAAGGATGACTCATAAGGACTGGTGGTACTCTATGTGGAGTGGTGTAATTAGGAGCAGGGACCCTAGATCGAGTCTACACTCCATAAACAGGGCGAGTCCCCTCCACATTCTCCTTAGGTAGAACAAAGGTTCCAATAGAGTTTCAAATATCAGATCTTTAGGGAGGCATGCTCTAAAATGTGAGAAAGTGAGGAATTAGAGAAGTTTCATAACATTAGACTCTATAGATCAAAATAGAACACAAGAAGGAAAATATTCCTAAATTCCCTGTGGCCTCCCTCTTATAAGTGTGGCATGCTACATATCCATAAAAAGGACTCTACTCAACATACCCAATAATCCTAAATTATGCTCTAATACTAAGATTGTCATGACCCAAACCAGGGCATAGACGTGGCGGGTATCTCAAGCCCACCATAGACCAAAGTCCACCCTATTTAACCTAACCTCAAGAGCACAATAATATAATAATATAGAAGCCAATTATGATAGTAATAAAATATAAATAAGACAAGTAAAATTTATAAGAGTCCAATACCAACAATCCAACCCACATTTATCCACAAAAGACTCTAAAACCCAAATATCAATTAAGTCGGGAAATGCCACCAGCTATGGCCTAAAAGAATACAAAATTACTATGAAAATAATTAAAGAATAATGAAATGATAAGACCTTTTGACGGATGGAGGCTCACTATTTCATAACAACTCAACAGACGTGCTCAACTACCTAACACTGCTCAAGGGTAACAAAAAACCCTTTGAACCCTACATCATGAAATAATGTAGCATCTAGGGATGTTCAGTGGGATAAGCACTGGTATGTAACTCAGGGAATAAGGATAAAATAATGTAATTAGCAAATTCCAGCCATAAACCATATACACTACATTCATATACATGTATAGGATGCAGGGATAGGGACAAGGGTCATGAACATGAGATTTTAAGGATTTAAACTAAACTATGTAGCTTGATCTATCCTAAAGGACCTTATGGGCTATACGGATCTAGCCCCATGCTGGAAGGGCCCCTGTTCATGTTAGCCATATGAAACAAGGGAAAATCGAGGGAAAACTAAATCCACCAAGGCAACAACCATTCCAAGGTGTGTATATATATTAAGTGTGCACTAAGTACATGGTCATATAGACCCCTAATGTCGGCAAACGTGGTTTCCAATGTTCGTTCCCCCAGGACTTATACCTTTATAGTGAGCTATACAACTCTCTTTAAGCCTATATTAATATAATTTGTACATAAACCAATCCATTATCCCAAGGGTCATTTGTTAAGGCACTTACCACATGTTATCATCATACCAATCTACTTGCAAGCCAAATTAATTATGCCAAACCAAATCAACATAACCAAATTAGACTTCCAAGTTCTATTTAAAATCTAAAATCAAGGCCAACAAGGCCATCCAAACCTATTTTCATTCATTTATCCTTTAATACAATGCATTGGGTTAAAAAAAAGTTAAACAAAGCAATTTTCCATATTCAAAATTAAGTTTACAAAGTGGGTTGAGGTTAATTCAATTATCAAGCCCATCTTCCATCAATTTGGGGAAATCCATGTACCCCATTCCAGCCATTTATACCATGCACCAATTCATTCCTAAAAATATCAATTTAAAGCATGAATAATCAAGATAGAACATAAGACATGTAATTCAATCAGTAACAACCAAAATCCCTTAATTCAATTTCAAAACCCATAATTAAATCACATAATAATCCATTTAATTAATGTCATAATGTATAATTAAAGTTAGGGAAAGAGAAACATGCCAAAAATACATTTGAAATTGAAGTCAATTCAAAGTTTGGAGTCTAGATGATGAATTCTCTATAAAACCCTTGAATATTCATAGGTTTTAAGTTTAAGATAGATTAAAACTGAAGGGAATAAGTTTATTTTAAGTTTAAAGGTCGTCCAAGGGGTAAAAAGACAAAAATCCCCTCACCCTTAGTGAAAAATTAAAAAAATAGATAAAATTAAAATAGCAACGTGGCATACCAATATCGTAGAGGTAAGCCTCCATGCCACGACAATATTATGGAGGTTAACTGATGTTCCATGGAATCATGGCACATTATATGCTAAAAATAGTAAAATTATGCATTGACTTAGGTTGTTTCGTCAGCTAATATGTGTGTTTTGCAGGAAAACTAGGTCAGAAGTGGTATTGGACTAAAGAGGAGAAAATAAAGTTTTGAAAAATTGAAGTACTAGTCAAGCTACAAGTCATTAAGTCACATTATGACTCATAGCTAGACTCGTCAGGATAACAATGGAAAAAACTAAGCTGAAGAACTAAGTAAAGACTAACCACAACTTATAAGGAGTGGCTACGAGTTTTAGTGTGCAATCATAGTGAGACAACTGGATGATATGGGGGTAGTATCTATGATAGAAACTATAGATGATGAGGTCAATATAGTGAATGTTCCAATATTGGAAAGGCTAGGTGTCGAGGTGTTAGCAACGCTGATTATGAATTTTGATAGTGATAAAATTAAAGAATATGACGAGATGGAGAGCGCCCTATACGGAAAAGGTTCTTACACTTATTCTCTAAAGATGATTGATCTGGATCTGAAAAATAGAACCAATCCTCCCGCTCAATCGTCTATTGAGGAGCCACTAATCTTAGAGTTGAAGGCCCTCCCCTCTCACTTACGCTATATATTTTTTAGGGGCCGATAATACATTACCTGTGATTATTGTAGATGACTTGGTTAAGACTGAGGTAGAGGAGTTTTTATCAGTGTTGTAGAGGTTTAAAAGAGATATAGGGTAGACCATTGCATATATTATGGTTATTTTTCCAGGCATTTGTACTCGCAAGATCTAGCTTAAATCGGGCTGCTTCCTGAGTGTTAAACATCAGTGCTAGCTAAACCCTCCTATGTAGGAGGTGGTAAAGTAAGAAATCATCAAGTTGTTGGATGGTGTTATAGTTTGCCCTATTATGGATAGCAAGTGGGTCAGTCCTATTCAATGCATCACAAAGAAAGGTAGAATTACAGTAGTGTCGAATGCAAAAAATAAGCTCATGCTAATATGACCAGTCACAGGTTAGAGAGTATGAATATAGTATATAAAGATGAATACATAGACTAAGAAGGAACATTTTCCTATGTCATTTATGTATCGATGCTGGATAGGTTAGAAGGCAAGGGCTGGTATTGTTTTCTTGATGGGTATTCAGGCTATAATCAGATTATTATTGAACTCAAAGACCATGAAAAAATAACCTTTACCTTTCCTTAGGGGACTTTTTCATTCAAGAGAATGCCACTTGGGTTGTGCAATGCTCCCACCATCTTTCAGAGATGCATGATGTTGATACTTTTTGATATGGTGAAAGACACCATTGAAGTATTTATGGATGATTTTTCTATGGTTGGTGATAGTTTTGATGACTATTTGGTCTATTTGGACAATGATCTTCACAAATGTGAGGAATGCAATTTGGTTCTAAACTTAGTGAAGTGCCATTTCACGATGAAAAAAAGGAATCATGCTTGGGAACAAGATCTCAAAAAGGGGAATAGAGATGGACAAGGTAAAAATTAATAAGCTTCGACCACCTATCTCGGTGAAGGGTATTCATAGTTTTTGGGGTTATGTTGGATTCTACAGGCATT
The DNA here is from genome assembly GCA_030864215.1 of Capsicum pubescens. Lineage (NCBI taxonomy): Eukaryota > Viridiplantae > Streptophyta > Magnoliopsida > Solanales > Solanaceae > Capsicum > Capsicum pubescens. Next base: position 171,461,915 of record CM061542.1, read on the forward strand.
TTATCAAGGATTTTTGGAATATTGCAAACCTTCTATGCAATCTTCTTGAGAAAAAGGTGAAGTTTGATTTTAATGAGGCATGTCTAAAGGATTTTGAGTTCTTGAAAGAGTGGTTGGTGTCGGCCTCTATTATTGTGTCCCTCGATTGGACCTTTCCATTTGAGATCATATGTGATGCAATAGACATGGATTTAGGTGCTATCCTAGACCAAAGGAGAGAAAATATAATTCAACCAGTGTACTATGCTAGCAATGCATTAAACCCTTCTCAAAAGAACTATACTATTATCGAGCAATAGTTACTAGCAGTGGTTTTTGCCTTTAAGAGATTTTGGTCTTATTTGATTGGGACTAAGGTCATTTTTCATATTGACCATGCAACTTTGAGATACCTAATGGCAAAGAAAATTGCAAAACCAAGATTGATTCATTGGATTCTCTTGCTACAAGAGTTTGATTTTAAGGTGAAAGATCGAAAAGGCACAAAAAATCAAGTCACAGATCATTTATCCGGACTTGAGGAAAAAATGATGTAGAAAGTAGGGGATGGTCATGAAATCGATGATACTTTTCTAGACGAGCAGATTTTGGCAGCATCACAAGACCTAATCCCCTGGTTTGCTAATTTATCCAATTACTTGGCAAGTGATCTTATCATAGAAGACTTTCCCTACCAGTAGAGAAAGAGATGTATGAATGAGGTAAGGAAATGTATTCTAGGATGAGCCTTATTTATTTAGGATTTATGTGGGTGGTATGATTCATAGGTTCTTCTCGGAGGTGGAGATGATGAGTATTCTTGAGGCTTGTCATTCTTCACCTGTTGGGGGTCACCATAGAGGAACCAACATAGCCCATAAAATCTTGTAATGTGGGTACTACTGTCCTACAATCTATAAGTATTCTCATGACTTTTCACTATCCTATGACCAATTCCAGTGTCAAGGCAATATTTTATGATACCATGAACTCCCTATGACCTCTATTCTAGAGTTGAAGCTGTTTGATATATGGGGAGTTGACTTCATGGGTCTGTTCATGAGCTCCTTTGGTATGAATAATATTCTGGTTATGGTTGACTATGTCCCCAAATGGGTGGAAATGGTATCACTCCCCAATAATGAAGGTAGAAGTTTCACCGCATTTCTGAAGAAATATATTTTTTCTCGATTTGGCACTCCACGTGCATTACTTAGTGATAGTGGTTCACATTTCTATAATCATCTATTCAAGAGTTTTCTTAAGAAATATGGAGTAAAGTATAAGGTGGAAATACCTTATCACCCTTTGACCAGCGAACAAGTTGAGGTCTCCAATAGAGAGATCAAGTCCATATTGGCAAAGACTTTGAATGCCAACAGGACTAATTGGTTGCAAAAGTTGGATGATGAATTATGGGCCTACCAGAAAGCTTATAAAAGCCCCATAGGTGACTCCCCATATCAACTTGTGTTTGGCAAGGCATGCCACGTGCCTGTTGAACTAGAGCACAAGGCACTATGGGTGCAAAAAAATTAAATTTTAAGTGGCATGTTGGAACAAATCTGAGGATTAGAAAAGTGAATAAGTTGGATGAATTATGACTTTGGATTATGAGACTTCTACTCTATATAAGGAGAATATGAAGTTGTATCATGAAAAAAATCAAGAACATAGTATTTGATCTCGTTGATCAAGTATTGCTATATAATTTAAGATTTCACTTGTTTCCAAGAAAGTTAAAGTCTAGGTGGTATGGGTCATTCACTGTGGTGAGGGTGTTCCCATATAGTGTAATTAAATTGAAATACGATGGTGAATCCCTATTTAAAGTGAATGGTCAAAGGGTAAATCACTATATGGGTAACACTAAGGAAGTAAAAGTGGTTGATGATTTAAGCCTTGGTTAAATTTGAGTAACCAAGTTAACTGAGTCATACCGCGACACTAAATCAGGAGCTGCATGGGAGGCAACCCATGGTGCTAGTTAGGGAAGTCCTAGTATCCAACCTAGCCATATCGTGCTGTGATGTTAAATCAAGCATTACATGGGAGGCAACCTGTGTTTCATATTTATTTAATTATAGGGTAACGTGTGTGTTCAATGTGCACAGTTGGAGATTGCAGAAAAAACTAGAAAATTTTTTGGTGCCATGCCTCACGACTCACTTGACGAGTCATAACCGTACCTTATGACTCATCATCTGAGTCGTAGGGACCTAAAGCTCAGACATATCCTAGGTAGTTTGGTCTCTAGAGTTATTACAACTCTCAGAATAAGTAGTAGTTGGGGACTACAACTCATCACCTTGAGTCATAGTGACTGGTGACCCAGTTAAGGTTCCAGTCCTTATAGAGGGATACTATGGCCCATAATATAACATAGCGAGTCGTATTCAAGAATCATAATGATGCCCGATTTCACGGGCTAATGGGTCGACCCAATCCAGTTCTCAAGCTTTAAATAGAACACCAAATGATTGGTACTCTAATCATTTGAAACTAATGACTCTCTCTATTCCATATACTACTCCTTAAGCACCTTAATTTCATCCTAAGGTTTATCAAAAATTTTGGCACACAAGAAGCTTAAGCATCAAACTTGTCTCTTAATGTTTTCGGATTCAAAAGCACAAAAGAGCTTTCTTTAACAAGGATCACTTACACAAATAAAGTAAGTAATTTCATAAATATATGTTCTTGAGTTAATATGTTTAAAATTAGTGTAGATTCCTTGTTAAAGTAAGTTCATCAAGTTCAAACCTTAATGTATTTGAGAGAAGAGCAAGTAATTGTATATCACTTGAAGGATTTTGTGTAAAAATTGTTGTTGAGGGATGAACTTTAAGGGGTTAATATTTTTTTGATATGTATGAGTGTGTTTGGATGGAGAATTAGTACCAAATACTCTAAGCATTCATATTATAATAATTGTGACACTGTTTATGACTCGTAGGGTCACCTAACGAGTCATTACGTGACTCGTAACAACAGGTAATATGGTTAATTAGAAGAGTGTAGGTTCTATTACAACTCATCTTATGAGTCTTATTCATACTATACGAATCATAATGATTAATCATAATGATTAAAAAGGGTCAAATATGAAGGAAACAGTTCTGGTCAGGTAGCGAGTGTTGATAACGAGTCATAGTCTATCGTTATGACTTGCTAGGAGGACTCATTGCCTAACCAGTAACCTTAACTTATGCACTGTCTTACCCTATGAGTATTACCATGACTTATAAGCACTAGGTATGACTCATAATATAAGAGTCACAGGATGACCAGTACCTTCTACACTAACACCAATTTTTCTTATTTTTGTTTTGTTTTCTTAGTAATCACAAATGGGTCTTATTCAATAGGTATTAATGGATCCAAGAGTTGATTCATCAAAGAAGCAACTATCAAATATTCAAAACCCAAAATAGCCTGCCCTAAAAGTTAATTATAAGCTTGTAGATAAGGATACTAAGTCATCAAATAACTCAATAAAGGAATATCTAGTAAAGGGGTAGGTGGATATAAGGGAGAAGTAACCCTGGGGTATGAAATCAACCTTGGAGGAGGTCAAATGTAACACCCCAAATTTTTGGTCCTTGAAAATTTCTAAAATTTTATCCTCACTATCCTAAATACGACTCACCCTACGAGTCGTAAGGTGACTATACAGGTCATAGAACCCCAGTCATAAGGTAGCTAGTGAGACTATTTGAGTTTATGTTTTGGTGATGACTTAAGGGTAACGAGTCGTAATGACTCCATACGAGTCATAATGGGGCTACTCATAGTGTGTTCAGTGTGAAGTCCATATGTTACTGTCTTGAGTATGAGAGGAGGGTATGAGTCATATAGACTGGATATGAGTCGTATGGTATGTCTTATAGTCACACCATTGTAGGGCCTTAGTGATTCTATCTTGACTACAAATTATGGAGATGAGTCGTAAGGAGTCCTAACGAGTCATTAAGAGACCCATAACGACGAGCAATATTTTTCAGTCTTTTAATTAAGGGTACCTTGGTAATTTCCCTCTTTATCCACTTAGACCCCACATCCATAAGACACCTTTGGGGCATTATTTTAATACTTTTACAAATCAATAACCCTTTTCACTCTCTAAAATTCCTTCAAGAAAAGCAAGCTAGGGTTTTCTCAAGGTTGAGCATCTAGGGGTTAATTCAAGGTTTCTTCTTCATAATTGAGAACCCTTCAGGAATGTTACTCTTTCCCAATTGTTACTTTGTTAAAAACATGCATCTTAAAGTATTATTCATATGGTTTTGATTTTGGTTTTTAAACATAGGTTGAGGGTTGAATGATTATTGTTTATGTAGTGTTTCATGTTTATATATACATTAGTTATGTTTTAAACGGTGGTTTTGAAACCAATTTGATGCATGGGTATGGTGAATAAACTAGTGAATTGTTATTTCCCAAAATTTTATGAATATTTGAAATCAAATTTGTAATGACCTCAACCCCATATTGTGAAACTGGTTGAGAATACAAAAATAATGCATATTAAATTACTCTTAAACTGTTGTATAATGTGAAAAGTCAATGAAGTATAATATTTTTTAATTAAACCTTATGGGGTTGTGTAATTCCCTAAGATAATGTATAATTAAACTAAGGGGGTTATGAATTCCCCAAGTGAAAATAACTGGTTTGGCATATTGATATTACCTTGCAAGTGTAGTTGGTATGACAATACCAATAGTGTATACCGAAATGTGTATTATGGTTAAATGAATGGGAATGTATGATAAATAATTTTACCAGGCTTTAATGAGGGTTGTGCAGTTGAGTCGTGAAAGTAGAAATCCCGAGGGACTAATATCGGTAACTGCAGTTGCCGATGCAGAGATCTAAATGACCTGGTGGTTTGAGTCCCTCTTATTATTATTCTTATATAATTGAAAGGTTAGAGTCCCCCACATTATATCATATGATTGGGTGCTTAATTCACCTTTGTCTACCGGGAGGTTTGAGTCCCTCTTGGTGAATATGTACATGCTCTGGTTTGTGCGGCTACCCATATTTGGTTCTTTCTAGCTGGGGGAGAGCTGGGCCCATATATCCCCTGGGTGCCTTCTTATGTTACGACAACTGAGCTACAAAATCTAGGATAAAGTTTTAAAGTTCATGTTAAGCCTTGTTCCATTTCCCGACATATTATTTTTTTATATATATGATGGTGTTCATATGGCTTTGAATTGGGTTTGACTTGACTTTATTTTATCCCCTATCCTTGAGTTACATGCTAGTGCTCAACCCACTAACCATCTTCAGACGCTTTATCCCTATGTGATGCAGGTACAAGAGATACCTCTATTTTTAGGGTAGTATTTGGTTAGGCGAATCAACTCTGTTCGTCTATTGTTGGTGGTGATGTTGTGAGCTTCCATTCTCTAGAAATATTAGACATTTTATTAGTTTTCATTCTTAGATTAAAATCGAGAGCTTACATTATCATTAATATTGTCAGTGCATTGTTAGGGTCTGGGGCATATCCTGATACTTTATTGATTTTGATTTTTTTTAGAAGGCTCCGTGGATTACTGTGGACTTGGGTGATGTTGGTTGGTTATTTTTGGGTCGTTTATTAGCTATAGACATGTCTAATATTTCTTGAGATTATCTTACGCTATCTTGTTATATGTTTGGAATTTATCCGATATTAGGGGTATAATGTCCTGTTTGGTTAGGTGTAGGGGGTCTCCGATCCTCATTGGACTTGATATACCCATCATGGTTAAGCCCTGGTTCAGGTCGTGATAAAGTTGGTATCAAAGCATAGGTTTGGTGCCATTGGATGTCCATAAAACTGTGTCAAGTAGAGTCTTTTTTATGGGAGTGTAGCATGCCACACTTGTAAGCGAGAGGCTACAAGGTATTTAGGAATTTTTTCTTTTGTTGTTGTTCTATTTTGGGCTATAGAGTCTAAGATCTTGAAATCTCCTCCAGTTCCCATATGTTCACTTTGCAGATCATGCCTCTAAAAAGATCTGATGCTCATGGAAACTCTCCCATGCTGTCAAGGGACACTGTGGATGAAGATCATCCTACTTTATGAGTTAAGACTCAATTTAGGGTCACTACTTCTTATTTCCTTAGGGGAGTTCCATCGGCTCCCCTAGCCCTTCTCGGATACCTCATGTTCGTGTGACTAATGTTGAGTTTTTATAGTAGATCCATTTTCTTACCTAATTGGTGGTCTTTCAAACTAAGCATTTTAGTTCAGTTTCCCTATCTTTGGAGGTCAATAGAGTTGTCCAATCTATGAGGTTGAGTCCTTCGAATTTCACTGGTTCTAAAGTTAAGAAAGATTCTCAAAATTTCATTGATAAGATAGAGAATATTTTTGGTGTGATACTACTGATGTGGAGGGTATGGAGTTTGGTGCTTATTAGTTTAAGGATGTGGTGTATTAGTGGTACAAGGAATGGGACCAGTCTAGGGGTGATGATGTTGAGTTCTCTTTGTGGGATAACTTCTCTAGTACTTTTCTTGATCACTTCTTTCCTCAGGAGTTAAGAGAGGCAAAAGCTGAGGACTTCATGAATTTGAAGCAAGACAGGATGATAGTAAAAGAGTATACCTTGAAGTTTCATCAGTTGTCACGATATTCTTAGGAATTAGTGTCGAGCATGAGGAAGTTTTCTTCTGAGTTGTCCCATGATTTGATCTTGGAAATCAAGGTTGCCTTGTTGAATAAGGATATGGACATCTCTAGACTTGTAGTGCATATGCAACAAGTAGAAGAGAAAAAAAAGCAAACAAAGATGAGTAAAAGGTAGTATAAGATGTTTTGATATTCAGATTAGGATGAAGATCAATAACAGAATGGTAGAGATGATGGGAAATGGATTAAGAAAAAGTGGTGTAATTCTGTTTCCTACTCTACAACTAGTGCTCCTTATCCAAAGCTGTCGGATGATCGTTATTTTCAGAATAGTATTGGTCCTATGGAATAGGGCGCCCAGCCTCAATCTAGTGGGGCTTAGTCAACTCGATCATGATGATCTTCCTAATATTCCTCCCGATAGGGAAATTAATTTTGGGATTGATCTTATTCCGGACACTCATCCTATTTATATCCCTCCTTATAAAATGGCTTCGACTGAGTTGAAAGAACTCAAGAAGCAGTTGTAAGATATTTTAGATAAGGGTTTTATTTTCTCTAGTGTGTCTCTGTGGGGTACTTCTATGCTTTTTGTGCATAAGAAAGATGGGTCCCTTCGGATGTGTATAGATTATTGCTAGTTAAATAAGGTGATTATGAAGAATAAATATCTGTTTCCTAGAATTGATGATCACTTTGATCAGCTTTAAGGTTCTAAGTACTTTTCCAAGATTGATCTTTGATTTGGTTACTATTAGCTAAAGATTAGGGAGGTGGATATCCTTAAGACTACTTTTCGAACCTGGTATGGTCATTTTGAGTTTTTGGTGATGTCCTTTGGTTTGACTAATACCCCAATAGAATTTAAGGATCTTATGTATTGGGTATTCCATCAGTGCTTTGATTTGTTTATAATTGTGTTTATTGATGATATTTTGGTGTATTTTAAGGGTGATGTAGATCATGCCGATCATCTCCGCCTAGTGTTGCAAATCCTTAAGGAGCAACAATTGTGTGCTAAATTCTCTAAGTACGAGTTCTTGCTAAATGGTGTGACTTATCTGGGTCATGTTGTTTCTAGGAAAGAGATCATGATGGATCCATAAAAAGTTGTGGTGGTTAAGAAATAGCCTATACCTATGACTCTAACCAATATTTGCAGCTTCTTAGGTTTAGCAGGTTATTATAAGAGGTTTGTGGGAAACTTCTCTTCTATTGCTGCCCCATTGACTAAGTTGACTTAGATGAAGGTGAAGTTCTTATGGTCGGATGCTTGTGAGGGTTGTTTCAAGATGTTGAAGGATAAGTTAACTTTGTATTCGATTTTGACTCTACCTGAGGGTACCGATGGTTTTATTGCTTATTGTGATGCGTCCCAGGTGGGACTGGGTTGCTTATTGATATAACATGGTAAAGTGGTTTCTTATGCATCTAGGAAGCTGAATGTGTATAAAAAGAACTATCCGACACTTGATTTGGAGTTTTAGTCTATGGTCTTTTCTTTAAAGATTTAGTGTAACTATTTGTATGGAGTCCGTGTTAATATCTTCTCAGACCATAACAGTTTTCAGTTTGTGTTTACCTAGAAGAAGTTGAATATCAGGTAAAGGAGATGCCTTGAGTTGCTCAAAGACTACGCCATGAGTCTCCATTATCATCTAGGTAAAGCTAACGTGGTTGCTGATGCTCTTAAAAGGTTGTCCATGGGAAGATTATCTCATGTAGATGAGGAAAAGTGAGGACTGGTGTAGGATATTCACCGTTTGGCTAATCTTGGAGTTTTTCTCTTGGCCTCTGAGGATGGTGGTATGATTATGCAAGAGGTGGCAAGTTTATCTCTTGGTTCAGATGTGAAGAAGAAATAGGTCCTTGATCCTATCTTGATGCTGATCAAGGATGATATGGGTTATTAGAAGGTGATGCTTTTGAGATTGGTGGTGATGGTATCTTAAGGTACCAAGGTAGGTTATGTGTTCTCAATGTGGATGGGTTACGAGAGAGGATTTTGGCTAAAACTCATTAGTCGAGGTACTTTGTTCATGTAGGTTTGACAAAGATGTATCATGAATTAAAGGAAATTTATTGGTGGATAAACTTGTAGAGGAATGTGGCTAATTCTGTGGCTAAATATTTGGTTTGTCAGGAAGTGAAGGTTGAGAATTTGAGGCCTGGTGGTTTGTCTCAAGAGATTAAGTTGCCTGTATGGAAATTGGAAGTGATTAATATGGAATTTGCAACTTATCTTCTACCGTCCTATCTTCAGTTTGATTTTATTTGGGTCATCATATATAGGATAACTAAGTCTGCTCACTTCTTGCTAATGAGGACTAATTATTCGGTGGAGGATTATGCTAAGCTCTTAATTGAGGAGATCTTGAAGTTGCATGATGCTCTAGTTTTCATCATATCTAATCGAGGTACTCAATTATCATCTAACTTTTGATGTTCCTTTCATAAAGGTTTAAGGACTAAGGTAAGCCTTAGTACTACTTTCCATGCTCAAATGGATGGACTAATGGAGAGGATGATACAGACTTTAGAAGATATGTTGAGATCTTGTCTGATTGATTTTGGTTGTATTTGAGTTAAGCATTTGCCTCGTTGAGTTTACATATAATAATATCTATCACTCGAGTATTGGGATGGCTTGTTTGAGGGTTTGTATGGTAGGAGATATAGGTCTCCTATTGGGTGGTTCAAGGTTGGTAAGAATAGGTTGTATGGTCTCGACTTGGTTCACTAAGCTATGGATAAGGTGAAGGTGATTCGAGATAGGCTTAAGACCACTCAAAGTCGCTAAAAGTCCTATGTGAATGTAAGGCAAAGAGACATAGAGTTTGATGTGGATGATTTGGTATTCTTGACTTTGTCTCCCATGAAGGAAGTAATGTGGTTTGGAAAGAAGAGGAAGCTCAGTCCCTGGTATGTTGGCCTATTTAATTTTAGGGTGAGTAGCCAATGTGGCTTATGAGTTGAAATTGCCTTTGAGTTTGGGTTCTATTCAATTAGTCTTCCATGTGTCGATATTGAGAAAGTATGTGGGCGATCCTTCCTTGGTTGTTCTTTTGGAAAGTGTGTGTGTCTTGAATTTCTTGTCCTATGAGGAAGTCTCAATTAAGATTTTAGATCGACAAGTTTGCCGGCTGCGAGCAAAGGACCTGGCTTTGGTAAAGGTTCTATGGAGTAACCAAAGGTGTGAAGAAGCTACTTGGGAAGTTGAGGAGGACATGAAGTCCAAGTCCCATTCTTGTTTCTTGCTTTGGATAATCGTGCGACAGGTATGTGTACTCCATAATGTCTTTGTTTTCTAACTTTGTTAAAGGGAATTGTGATTTCCTTGATACGTTTGTTTTCTGTCTATGTCAAAGTTCAGTGTGGTTGAGGGGGGGAATGTAACACCCCAATTTTTTGGCCCATGAAAATTTCTGAAATTTTATCCTCACTGTCCTGAATACGACTCACCCTACGAGTTGTAGGGTGACAATATGGGTCATCAAACCCCAGTTGTAAGGTGGCCAGTAAGACTTGCCTGAGTTACTTTTTTGGTGACGACTTAGTAGTAATAAGTCGTAATGACTCCATACAAGTCGTGACAGGGCTAGTCATATTGTGTCCAGTGTGAAGTCCAAATGTTACTATCCTGAGTACGAGAGATAGGTACGAATCGTGAGAACTAGATATGAGTCTTATGGTAAGACTCATATTCACACTAGTAAAGGGTATTGCTGATTCTGTCTTGACTACAACTAATGGAGATGAGTCGTAAGGAGTCCTAATGAGTCGTTAAGAGACCCGTAATGATTGGTGGCATTTTTTAGTATTTTAATTAAGGGTACCTTGGTAATTTCCCTCTTTACCCACTTAGATCCCACTTCTATAAGACACCTTTGGGGCATAATTTTAACACTTTAACAAATCAAGAACCATCTTTACTCTCTCAAGTTCCTTTAAGCAAAGCAAACTAGGGTTTCCTCAAGGTTGACCATTTTGGGTTTAATTCAAGGTTTCTTCTCTAAAATTGAGAACCCTTCAGGCATGTTACTCTTTCCCAATTGTTACTTTGTTAAAAGCATGTGTTTTAAAGTATTATTCATATGGTTTTGATGTTGGTTTTTAGACATGGGTTGAGGGTTGAATAATTGGTGTTTATGTGATGTTTCATGTTTGTATATGCATTAGTTATGTTTTAAACAGTGGTTTTGAAACCAATTTGATGCATGGGTATAGTGAATAAATATGGGATTTTGATTTTACCCAAATTTTATGAATATTGACATTTGAATTGGTAATGACCTCAACCCCATATTGTGAAACTGGTTTTGAATATGAAAAGAATGCAAATTGAACTACTCTTGAACTATTGCATAATGTGTAAAGTCAATGAAGTATAATGATTTTGAATAGAACCTTATGGGGTTGTGTAATTCCCAAGGCTAATGTATAATTGAACTAAAGGGGTTGTCAATTCCCCAAGTAAAGATAATTGGTTTGGCATGTTGATGTTACTTTGCAAGTGTAGTGGGTATGTCAATACCAACATTGTATGCCTAAACATGTATTATGGTTCAATGTATGGGAATGTTTGATAAATGATTTAACCAGGCTTTAATGAGGGTTGTGTAGTTGTGTCCTGAAAGTGGAGGTATCGAGAGACCAATATTGGAAATCGCGGGTGCCGACGCGGGGATCTAAATAACCTGGTGGTTTGAGTCCCTCTTATTATTATTATTATTATATGATTGGGAGGTTCGAGTCCCCCACATTATATCACATTATTGGGTGCTTAAGTCACCTTTGTATGTTGGGAGGTTTGAGTCCCCTATGGGGCATGTGTACATCCTCTTATTCGTGTGGCCACACGCACTAGGGCCCTTCCAGCTGGGGGAGAGCTGGGCCCATATAGCCCGTGGGTGCCTTCTTATGTTATGATGGTTGGGCTACACAATCAAGGCAAAAGTTATAAAGTGCATGTTAAGCCTTGTTCCCTTTCCGAACATATTATTTATGTATGTATATGATGATATTCACATGGTTTTGAATTGGGTTTGACTTGAATTTATTTTATCCCCTATCTTTGAGTTACATACTAGTGCTCAACCCACTAACCATCTCCGGAAGCTGTATCCCCACACGATTTAGGTACTAGAGATACCTCTATTTTTTCTACGTAGTGTTAGGTTAGGTGGATCGACTCGGTTCGTCGGCCGTGGGTGTTGAAGCGGTGAGATTTCATTCTCCGAAAGACTTGGACATTTCACTAGTTTTCATTCTTAGATTAGAATAGAGAGCTTACATTATCATTAACATTGTCATTTTCATTGTTCAGGTCAGGGGCATGTCCTGCTAATTTATTGATTTTGGTTTTTCTTAGAAGGATTCGTGGATCACTGTGGACTTGGGTGATGTTGGTTGGTTTCTTTTGGGTCGGGTATCACTGTTAAATTACTTGAGCTTATCTTTTGCTATCTTGTTATATGTTTGGAATTCATCCGATATTGGGGGTATTATGTCCTGTTGGTTAGGTGCAAGGGGTGGTCTCTAGTCTTTGTTGGGTTTGAGATACCCGTCACGGGCAAACCCGGGTTCGGGTTGTGACATCACACCACCTAGGTTAACCCCAGGAATAAAGAACATAGCACCTCACCACCCCATTTACCATCCTTCTCAAAAAAGTATAGTGATGATGATAAAGAAGAATGTGTATACGTAAGTGATGATGAATCTATATTTAAAGAATAAAATAATGGAAATAGGGATGATGATGAAGACGAGCCTGAATTTGGAGAAGAAAGTGGGAGTGAGGAGAGCGATACACCAGTTAAGATTCTACCTCCTCGAGTACCTCCCACCCCACTTTCCATTGAAATTGCTCTGGTGACCATCATTCAATGGTAGGGGTATCCCAGAATGCAGGCCATCTATGATGAAGATATCATCGTAAACCCTACCACTGGAAATCCATAGAGGGACATTTATTTGAACAAGAGGCTGACTACCATAGTCATGCCTGCGATGCCTATGTTTGATGCCTGATTCAGGAAATACAACTTTGAATGAATTACTATATCCTCGGGTCAGTAAAGTGCAATGCTGGTTCATGAGTTTTAAGTTGCATATCAGATGGAGCTAAAAAGGCTAAACCCTCAGGGACGTCTGTTGAAGGGTGGAGACCCACTTCTAGACTTGTTAATTCGAGGTGAATGTCTCAGCACAGATAATTTGTAGATTTTTTACTGGTCCTGAGTTTCTACCTATGGTCAACATTAAAGAGTTTAACCATAGGGTGGAACAAATGTGTAAGGTGAAAGTGAAACAAATGGGATCAAAAGATAAGCTAGTTCAGTTTTGGTAGATGGCTAGGATCATTGCTATGGAGAAAGAGCAAGCTCCGTAGGTAGTTGGCGGTGTTGGAGGTTCATCGTCGATAAAGAAGAGTAGCTTAAACTAGTCCAAGGCTTGGTGGACTTTGATACAACACAGGCTGAGTCCCACCTTGGGAGACAATGTTGTGGGTCCAGACAAAGTATCCCTAATAGCAAGTATCATGGATTGCTATGAGATAGATATAGTCAAATGGATTGTGAGAGAGATCAAAGATCGGGCGACGAGCACCAGGAATTGATCAGTTCCCAGGGATTAATTAGTTCTTGAGGTCAAAGACAATGACAGATTTGGGACTAATAAGAGATGTTTCTAAATCAATCTCTAAGGCAGCTAAGTTTAGGGATACTATAATCTAAGGGCCTTTCAAAGACGGTGGGCATGGATATGGCATCCCAGGGTTCACCAACATGGGTTTCACCCCTACTAAGATTGGCTAGTTCGAGCCTCAGACCTCTGATGCAACAAGTACTTCATAGACTCCTACTCCACCACCGACTGCAACACCACGACCATCCATATCTAGGTTGGTTTAGATCGACTATGTATTATGGTGCAGTTATTTTTATCAGAGGTACAGAAGAGTCTGAGTACGGTAGAGATGAAAGTGAGTCTTATGGAGGAAGGAGTGAAAACTTGGGTATACAGGAGGATTAGATAAGGGATGAGAGCAATGTAGGTAAGGTTTGATGGTTTTGAGTAGTGCATTAGGTAACAACTTGAGGGTATTCAGTCCCCATACTTAGCAGTTATATAGGCCAAGATAGCTACGATGCAGAAGTCTGTGGACGATTTACATAATAGGACGATCCTCTTGATGCCCACTATTAAGAATATCCATGAAGATGAAGAGTTCAAGAATATTTGGGGTGTTGGAGACTCGACTCCCACAACTGGTGAGAAGGAAAGAAAGAAAACCAAGAAGAATAAGAGAAAATGAGATGAGTAAGATGAGATTGAGATAGTTAAAGTTGAGAGCATTCAGAGTGAGTGGGACCTCCAGGTGAGGGTCCAAGAGATGGTAGTGGGAGCGGTAGTTCTTGACCTACAGACGCTGCTGATTTGAGATATAGTATAGCTGTACCACCAAGTGACTATTAAGCACATCGGTCACAACCAGTGCCACTATTGATGCAAGTATTCCATCCCCAACTGGTACCATTGATGCTGAGAGTGGGCGCCATCCTGAGGCCCTCCATGCTAACACTGTTTGAGATGGTGTCTAGTGCACCTATGTACGTCTTCAGGGCTTGAACTGTAATCCAAGGGGATTTCAAAGTCGGTGGGCATGGATATGACATCCCAGGTTTCACCAACATGGGTTTCACCCCTACTAAGATTTGCTAGTTCGAGCCTCAAACCTCTGATGCAATAAGTACTTCATAGACTCCTACTCCACCACCGACTGCAGCACCATGACCATCCATATCTAGGTTGGTTTGGATCGACTATGTATTATGGTGCAGTTATTTTTATCAGAGGTATAAAAGAGACTGAGTACGATAGATATGAAAATGAGATATATGGAGGGAGGAGTAAAACCTTAGGTATACAGAGGATTAGAGAAGGGATGAGAGAGATGTAGGTATGGTTGGATGGTTTTAAGTAGTGTATTAGCTAGAAACTTGAGGGTATTCTGTCCCCATACTTAGCAGTTATATAGGCCAAGATAGCTACAGTGCGGAAGTTTGTGGACAATTTACATAATAGGTCAATCCTCTTGATGCCCACTATTAAGAAGATCCACAAAGATGAAGAGGTCATGAATATTTGGGGTGTTGAAGACTCGACTCCCACAACTGGTGAGAAGGAAAGAAAGAAAACCAAGAAGAGAAAGAGAAGATGAGCTGAGGAAGATGAGATTAAGATAGTTAAAGATGATAGCATTCATAGTAAGTGGGACCTCCAGGTGAGGGTCCAAGAGATGGTAGCGGGAGTAGTAGTTCTCGACCTACTAATGCTACTGATTTGAGAAATAGTGTAGCTCTACCAACAAGTCACTATTAAGCACATCGCCCACAACCAGTGCCACTGTTGATGCAAGCATTCCAGCCCCAACTGGTATCATTGATTCTGAGAGTGGGTGCCATCCTGAGGCCCTCCATGCTAACACTGTTTGAGATAGTGTCTAACTCACCTACGTATGTCTTCATCCCTTGTTTTAAATTATAGATGCATTAATAAAAATGCATAGTTTCTCAGTTGGGGTGGGGGCTGATACGCCTAAATTACACCTCTCTTACGAGAGAGTAAGCGGTCACTGTCAAATATAGAACCCAACTAGGTTGGGATTTGAATTTCACAGGGAATACTGTGTTCACTAAGTATTGTGATTTTTATCAGATTTTTGATCAAAGGTTCCTAAATAAAAGGGATTTTAGTTTATGAATTGCATTCTAAATAATTATATCAGAGTTGTTCCAACTAATAATTCTTTCTGCAAGTCGTAATTCAATAGTATTAAACAAAATAGAGTCATGGTTACCAAGATGCTTAAATAGTTGATCTTGGGTGTATTTATACGCCTAAGCACCGTAATTTATCCATATTTTAGCTATGTTTAGAGAACAAAGTGCCTAGTTTCTTATGTTTTTACTCTACTTATATGTAATTGAGCTAACCGATGTGATTAACATGATTTCAGGTATTAATGAGGTAGATGAAGACATTATGGGACTATGGAATACGGATGACATATGACATAAGAGAGAGTAGCAATCTGGACCAAATATGGCGCCTAGAAAGTATGTCCAAGATTAATTTGTCATTTATAATTAGTTCAGGGACTTAGAAGGCAATTATGAGAGAAAGGATTATTAAAAGGCTTAATGCTGAATATTTATTCATTATAGATTATTCTGTATTATTCTGAACAAGGAGAGTGGCGGCTTAGCCTGGAGAGAGAGAAAAATGTTTTCTATCTTGTTTTCACGATTCACACACCAAGATCTTCTTCTAGTTTTTGATATGATGAATATATTTATGATGCTTTTCGTTTTATTCATGAGTATCTAAGTTTATTAGTTAGGGTTATGGAAACCTTGTAGCATACAATCTATCACTTTGGGTTTTGAATTCATTATGCATTGATTTGTTTACATCATACTCTCTTCGCTTATCTTGAATTCTCATGGTTGCAAACATAGAGGATATGCCTTAAAACGCAACTTGTTCGAAAGAAAGGTTGATGTTCTAAAAAGAGAGTAGTGACAAGAAAATAGGATTACCAACCCCTATTTTATAAGTTAATGCCTTAGCAAGATTAACTACTTGGAGATTTCGTATTGTTTTTGGTAAACGCTTTTGATTCGAGAGACTAAAGTGAATTAGTCCTTGATGGTTGAGAAACACTAGGATTATGTTGTTAAATACAATACGTTTCTCTATAAACACGATGCATGTATGAATTCGTAAAGCCCATGGTTAGAATGTATTGAAAACTACAAGGTGGACATAACCCTAGCTTGCTATTTCTCTGAATTTGAATACTACTACACATATTTCATCTTGTTAAACTAAAACCATTAATTTGTGACCTGAACCAAAGGCCCCCTATTTATTTTATGAAAACAAATGATTAAAAGTCAAATAATCTGCATACAACTTAATTAGCACCATATTCCCTATGGGATTCGACCCCAACCTAGTTGGGTTATATATTTGACAACGACCGCTTACTCTCTCGTAAGAGAGATATAATTTGAGTGTTATCAATAGTTAGGGTTGTAACTCACTCTTGAGTTCCAATTAATAACTTCGATTGCAAGAGTAGATGAATTCTATTGTTTACCCATTTGTTTCTCAACCTTAATGGATCGTTTATCCTTTAATTCTTTCAACCTTAAAGAATGTATTAATTATTCAACCATTTTCTTATATAGGTCAATCCTGCTAAGGCATTTTTTGTTAATCTAAAGGTTTAGGCCTCGAGATTCCATCTAAACCCTTTATTTCCCCAACAAGCACCTTTCTATTCGAACAAGTGCGTTGTTGGGCTCACCTTTCAAGATTGCAACCAAGAAAAGTCATTAAAGTGAAGAAGGGTTTATGTAATATCAATTACCTACAGAAACTCAATTGGAATCACAACCCATATCAGTTGTTCACATCAAGGCTCCCATAACCCTAGTTATGGAAGATTACCCACTGATCTCCATAGAAGAAAGAGAAAGAATCCTTGTATTATTCAAAAGTAAATTCAAAATTCACTTACAAAAGTTACAAGAATAAGTCCTTGAATCTTCAATAGCAATGGAATGATTAGATCCACAAGTTCATATTGATTCACAAATTTCTACATTATAGAGAGTTTCAAAGATGGAAAACTAAGGTAACAATATCCAAGATTTAGAATAATTTCTCATAAAACCCTAACTGGTATTTATATGCTCTCAGGTCTAGAAGATTTAAAATTTAAACTCATAAAATACCGCATCTAAGTTGACGGTCCAACTGACGGCCCGTCGGAAGTCTGACGATCCATATCATGGACCGTCACTGAGTGCCCCAAGATGTCAGGTTCTGTTTAATCCTGACGGATTCCTTAGCGGATCATCGATTGGTCGACGGTCTGTTGCACAGTCCTTCGCTAAGACTTCTGAAATCCTGCATTCTGTTTAAGACTGACGGATAAGTTGGCGGTCCGCTGCAAGCTTGATGGTACGCCACTTGGAATGTCGCATGGATCTTCTACTTGGAACCTTCTATTTAGATCTGACGGAGTCCCCGATGGTCCATCGCATGAATGACGGTCCATCATTTTGACCGTCAGTGACTCTTATATGCTATTTTCCTGAGTTTTCTCCTTTAGCTAACTTCTTACCCTGAAATCACTCAAATCCACTATTAAATACAACTTTAGTTGCTTGAAAACACATAATTTTCCCAAGTAAAAAATGACAAATATTTTGTCAAAAGCCAGAACATCAACACCCTCAACTTAAGATAATTGCTTGTCCTCAAGCAACTTAGCAGCAAAGTATAAATATGAACAATACAATGACAAGCATTCAACTTAGTGAACCAGTTTTCACACAACCACTCACTTGTCATCCTAATTATATGGATCAACATATCAGGATCCATAATTAGCATTATTTCAAAATCAGTCCATATATACAACATGGATACAAGAATCTACAGAGATCAGCCAAATTAAGTGTAACTCAGGTTTCCCTCACAGTCAAGGAAATCCACCACTCATTATATTTCTTGGATACAAATAAGAACTCTCAAACTCATCAAAAAAGTTACAATCATAGTACACATACCCATATGCTTGCCCTTATCATCTAATGCTCCTTTATTGTTGATTCGCCAAGATCAAACAGGTATTTGTTAGGCTTGTAATGAGGATTCAAGGCTAGGTGAGGAAGTACTTTTGGGAAAAAGTAACTTAACACTAGGATTTAACTCTCTTTTCCCTCAAGTTCTACCTACCAAGGCCATTTCTGAACTAGCTCACTCACCCTTTTCTCATTTATTTACACTTAACCCTTTTTTCTAATATACACACAAGCATATGCCACCCTCAACTTATGATGATACAATTAGTCAAGGTGCACAGTGTCTTGAGGAGACCAGGTCCGGATGCTCTAGACCACACTCTAAATCAACTTTCCCTTAGACAACTAACAGCTTGACAATAGTCACCCTCAACTTAGGTGTTTTGCATAAATTTAGGTTCACAATGCCCACTATTAGGCCAGGGTCAGAGCTAGGTGTTAACAACTTAACGAGAGTTAAGTAGAGTGATTGGTGATGAATAAAAATTAATATAGGCTCAAAGAAGGGTTAAAAAATGGAAAATTCTTTTTGGTGGGGTTAACTATTTTGGCTAAGTGGACTAAAAGTACAAGGTGGTCTGCTATCATTTCTTATTTCATCAACTAAAACACAACATCAATTAAACTAGGCAAGTTCTAGGTACTACAATATGTAAGAATTAATATCAATACTCACATACACAGGAAACTTAGACAAACTCATTCTACTATTCTTAAGATTTACATCACATGTCATGCATATGTTACAAGTTAATGCCAACTACAGATTCACTAACAGTTGATCATAAATACGAGAAGAAAAAATTAAATAGTCATACCGACATAGTCATAGCTTGATTCCAACATCATTTATCATACAAATTCACGACAAGGTGCTAACATAAATTACACTTTTATTTAATGGACCAACATTAATAACATAATAGGACTTAAGAAAGGAAAGATGCAAACCTAATGTTAGTCCTTGAAAAGAAAAATATACGAACTTAAACATAATCCTCGACATGCCGATTCTCCAAGATAATACATGGAAGGTAAAGAATATCGACAACACAACCCCCAATGGTACAAGTATACCACCCCTACAGAAAAATATATGCATTGTCCTCAAAGCTTTAAATAAAAGTACAAAGGAGTTGGTATACTTGTATTGTCTCTTATTCATCTGAGGCATCTGTGAAGTATGGTGAGGAAACTGTGTCCTCACCTGCTGCAACATTGACCCCTATGGCGGTGGGGGTACTAAAAAACTCTCCCTTCGGAATTGGAGGTACCACATCCCAGACTAGGTCTGAAGTTTGCCCCCTAACTGGTAGATACTGCAGCCGCTTCATCTTCTACTCTCTTCTTTCTTACCTCTTCATTTTTTCTCAACCTTTTCTTGGCTTTCTTCATGTCATAATGCTCTCGCTCCTATGGCGTCATAGCCTCTCTCCTTCTTTTCTTTTCAGCCTTTTGTTTCGCACGTTCATCTACCTGTTGCTTTTCCTTGTCTTTCACTGGTATTCCCATTAGGTCAACAATTTCTTCATTTTCATCACTTATTACCAAGGCTGGATCAAAAGTGGGCTGTTGTGGCTACATGCTCTTTAACTCTTTGATATCATCTTGTGCTTTCTAAAATTTTACCATAAACCTTGCCAAGTCTGGAGTGGACAGCGAATCAAGTCTTTTGTTGATTCTTTCCTCCATATTATCCATCCTCATCTAAATGTCTCAGAATAGATGGATTACCTCAGTTACAATTTTGTCAACAAAAGGCTTGAATTCTGTAGCCTAAGTGTCTATCTACTTTTTGAATTTTTTTGTAATTTCACAGACTTGGCAAAGTTTTCCTGCGTCAATCTATATTCTGCAAATTCTGCCCCACCCATTGGTGGTGCAGATTCTGATTCTGTGGACGCACTTGATGACACATAATTAGGTGGTACGTAAGTGGTAATCGGTAACGACATACCTATTGGAATCTCTGAAGTGTCTAGGGCTTGTGCTGATTGAGTTTGATAGGCTGGAGTTTTGGTCACCCTCATTTTGAACTTTAAGTTATCTTTGAACTTCTCAATATCCTGCCTATGTGTTGCACGGACCTCATTATCCACCCCACGAATTAGAGGCACACCTGCCTGCCTGTATAATTTCATGATTAAGCAAGGAAATAGTAGAGCACTAGCCACCTTATGTGCTCTCACAAACAGCTCATCGATAATGATCTAACCAAAATCAATCTTTAGTCCTGAAAGCAAACTAGCAATAAGTACAGCTCGGTGAATATCCAGATTAGCATCACCTCCAATTGACATAAGTCTCAATAGAACCACAACCCACCAAAATTTAGCTCTAAATCAAAGAAAATACTTTGCTATGCGCTCACATAGGTTTGTTGCCCAGGAAGGATTACCCTCATCAGTTAACACTCTACCCAACTAGGATCTTTGGGTAGATGCATTATGCAGTCGGTACTCTAGTTCTAGAATAGCAAGTGGGGATTCATAGTCTGGTCCAAACAATATCCTGTTGATGGTTCGGGCTGATATGACAATGGTAACTCCTCGGACTGGCACTGACTCCCTGTTCGGCAGATCTAAAATCTTTGAGCCCTTTGGAACATCCTTTTCTGCCAATACCAAATAGTTAGCAAAGAACCCTTTACTAGATTTGGCTGATATGATCCGGGGGGCTTGCTCATCAAAGCCAATTCATACTCATTAAAATGTGCTCTAACTTAGGATAGTCATGCAACTCCATTGTTACAATTTGATACTCCTCAGTAAATGGAATTTTTATTGGGCTAATTGTTGTTAGTGCCAACCCATCATAAAATTTTACCTTGCTCTATCTAGTTGTCATCTGACAACCTCTCTGATTTAAGGATCCTTATGCTTGATCAATTTGGTATCCTCAGTCTCAATATATACATCGACTGGTTCAGTTTGTGCCTCTACATTGGTAGCCACAGTTTCGGCCTCAACTAAGTTGGGGTAAGATATGACTACCCTTGCCTCATCGGGGCTCAAGCTAGTACTGCTGGTGCTGTTATCACTTTTCTCTTCATACTGGGAAAATGTAGGAAGTGTTTGATCTCTTTGAAGAGTGTTGAAGGCTGGTGCCTCCTCGCTCCTAGAAGGTTTTCCTCATCCTCTTGCCCAACCACCGCCTCTAGTCAATCTGAGTTTTCATGCCATGATGCCTGAGTAAGGAGTAAGGAATCAGTTACAAAACAAAAATCAGCAAAACGAGTAACAAAAATTGGCTTAACAGTCAAACTGATAGGTCGTCAATGATGCAACAGCCCACCGGTTGGGCCGTTAGGCCTTATCCAATGAGATCTGACTTTCAGGGCCTTGCGATGATCGAACTGGCGGTCCATCAGGTTACTGATGGTCTGCCAGGTTGTCCATCACGACTTATCTATGAGAAACTTCCTTTGAAAATTTGTGACGGTCAACTTGATGGCCCATCACAGATTCGATGGTTCGCCATGGTGACCGTCAGTCCCCATTTTCAATTTTAGACTTCCTTTCGGCATTTTGTCGAACAATTGGTATACCTTATTCAATTTTCAGCACAGTAATGACAATAATTTTATGTTTATGCACACATTTTCTACTTTAAACACGTGGGTTACTCAGACTTCACCCAAACAACGTATCCCAAAGTTCAGAACTCAAAATATAAACAATTTAAACCACAGAAGAAAACAAGATAAAATTTTATATACCACAATTATTTCAATAACGTTTGCACTTTGGAGAAGCAAGAAAATGAGTTAAAATCATACCTTGATGATGAAGAAGTTTCACTCTAGTTGCTTGCACTTCAAAAAGAAAAACTACAAAATACTTTAGCCAGTGATTTCTTCTTTTATTGTGATGAGGAGAAAAGAGGGGAAGGGATTCATTTAAATAGGGGGAATAATAAAGATGAAGAGTCCTAGAGGGAGTAACTTCCTTCAGATACTTTGAATCCCGAGGGAGTTATACACTTGTAGAATTTGAAGAGGTTACAACATATGTTACCGCCCTATTTTATCTCTTTACAAACATGTGGGTCAAATACAGGTGTTTTAAATAAGTTTTCGACTTAACCCGACCTAACCCAAAATTAAGGTTAATGCGACGGTTGACCTGATGGTCTATCGGGTTCTTGACGGTCCGCCAGGTTGGCCGTCGAAGATTACCAGAAGCTGGGCCACTCTGATTTATTGCGACAATTACTTTGACGGTCCGTTAAGTGGTCCGTCAATCCATTCCAGAAACTCAAAAGTTCAGCTTCAAATTGCCGGTTGTTCTGACGGTCCACCAACTCAGCCGTCAAGACTTTCTAGAATGTTGAAATTTTAACCTTGTCTTTGACGGTAATAGTGGCATCCCATTGGTAACTTGACGGTCCGTCAGTTATCCCGTCGACCACCCATCAACTGTAAAAACGCTTCTCTTTTAGTAATTTCAATCCTGCACACTCCACAAACATATCATATTGCACAAAAGCAACGAATAAACTTTAATTACGATTATAACAACACTTGGTCGGTTGCCTCCCATTAGCGCCTGATTTAATATCGTGGCACAATGCAGTTATCTCGATTATTCATACTTCATCAAGATAGATAGTAGCTATGCATTTTATCAAGTCCATTGGACCGATATACAACTTCAGTCGTTGCCCATTCACTTTGAAGAAACTTCCGCCTGCATTTACAAGTTCAACTACTCCAGGCGAGTAGACTTGATTAACTTGGAATGGACCCGACCATTTTGATTTAGCTTACCTGGGAAAAACTTTAGTCTGGAGTTTAAGAGAAGCACCCAATCACCTATCTAAAAATCTCTTTTTGCAATTCTCCGATCATGGTACTTCTTCATATTCTCCTTGTATAGATTAGCTCTTTCATATGCCCCAGGATAGAACTCATCCATCATATTCAGCTACCCCAATCTCAACTGCGCTGCCTTATTCCAGTTCAAATTCAGTCTCCTAAGTGCCCATAATGCCTTATGCTCCAATTTTACTGGTAAATCACATGTCTTGCCATAAACCAACTAGTACGGTGACATGCCAATTAGTGTCTTGAACGCTGTTCTGTATGCCCATAGGCATCATCAAGCTTCCTAGACCAGTCCTGTCTGCTACGATTCACTGTTTTAGCAAG
Source organism: Capsicum pubescens (assembly GCA_030864215.1). Classification (NCBI taxonomy): domain Eukaryota; kingdom Viridiplantae; phylum Streptophyta; class Magnoliopsida; order Solanales; family Solanaceae; genus Capsicum; species Capsicum pubescens. The sequence continues at coordinate 171,485,340 of CM061542.1, forward strand.
TATGGCTTTGATCTCTCTATTCAAAATCTCTACTTTCCTACTAGTTTGTGGGTGGTATGGAGTCGCTACCTTGTGTTGCTTAACACCATACATTGCTAAGGCAACCCAAAACACATGATTGCAAAAGTGAGATCCACCGTTTCTTATAATAGTATGTGGTACCCCAAATCGAGAGAAAATATTCCTTTTAAGGAATGCAACTACTCTCTTCCCTTCGTTGTCAACCAAAGCAATGGCTTCAACCTATTTTGAGATATAGTCAACAATAACTAGAATGTATTTCATCCCATATAAGCTCACAAAAGGCCCCTTGAAGTCGATGCCCCAGACATCGAATAATTCTACCTCTATTATTTTTGTCAAAGGCATTTCATGGCACTTAGAGATTGACCCCTTCCTCTGACATCGGCCAAATCTTTTTACGAACTCATAAGCACCTTTGAACAAAGTCGCTCAATAGTAACCGCTTTGTAGCACCTTTCTAGCAATACGATCACCGGTATGGTGACCTCCAATCGGGGAAGAATGACATTATTCCAAGATACCCAACATATCTACTTCTGGAACACATCTCCTTATGATATTTTCAGGATAACATCGAAACAAATACGGCTCATCCCAGAAGTAATGTGTCAAATCATGGAGAAACTTCTTTCTTTAATAAAAAGAAAGATTCTCCAGAATCACCTCACTCACCACATTGTTAGCGAAATCAGCGAACCAAGGTATTTTCTCCATAACAGCAACCAAGATTTCCTCGTTCGGAAATGCATCATTGATTTCAAATTTATCTCCAACTTCTTGCTTTCCTTCCAACCTAGACAGATGGTCTGCAACTTGGTTTTCGCAACCCTTCCTATCTTTAACTTCAAAGTCAAATTCATGAAGTAGAAGAACCCATCTAATCAACCTTGGTTTTTCATCCTTTTTCACCATCAAATATCTCAAGGCTAAATGGTCAGTGTTGACCACCACCTTGGTTCCTAGCAAATAAGCCCAAAACTTCTCAAAAGCTAAAGTACTGTAAAAAGTTCCGGTTCAGTGACAGTGTAGTTCTTTTGGGCTTCATTTAGTGATTTTATCATAGTAAATAGGATGAAATAGCTTATCCCTCTTCTTCCCAAGTACAGCTCCAAGTGAAACACCGCTTACATCACACATAATCTTAAACGACTTTGACCAATTTGGTGCAATAATAATAGGTGAGTCAACTAGCTTCTCTCTAAGGCATTTAAATGCCTTCAAGAAATCATCATCAAAGTTGAACTTAACCTCCTTCTCCAAAAGTTTGCAAAGTGGATTTGCAATTTTTGAGAAGTCTTTTATAAACCTCCGATAAAAGCCTACGTGACCCAGAAAACTACGCACCCCCTTTACTGAAATGGGAGGTGAAACTTTTCCCATAACCTTGACTTTAGCTCGATCGACCTCAATTCCTTTTTGCAAAATTTTTTTGTCCTAGAACAATTTCCTCCTTCACCATAAAGTGGCATTTTTGCTAATTAAGTACAAGATTGAACTCCTCACATCGCTGCAAGGCCCTAGTCAGATTCACTAAACATAGCTCAAACGAATCTCATACCACAGAAAAATCATCCATAAGAACCTCCAAGGTGTCTTCAACCATATCTGAGAAAAGAGACATCATGCACTGTTGAAAGGTAGTGGGTGCATTACATAGTCCAAACATCATCCGCTTGAATGCAAAAGTACCATACAGGAAGGTGAATGTTATTTTCTCCTGATCCTCCGAGGCTATAGAAATCTGATTATAACCAGAATAACCATCCAAGAAATAATATTAATCTCTTCCCGCCAACCGATCAAGCATCTGATCCATGAAAGGCATTGGGAAGTGGTCCTTCAATGTCCAAATGAGTTGCTACCACTCAGACCTGTCAATGGGTGGAGAGTTTGCATTGTATGAGACTCACCCACTTGCTATCCGAAATGGGGTATACAACTCCTGCATCAAGCGATTTGATGATTTCCTTCTTAACCACCTCTCACATAAGTGGGTTAAGATGGCATTGATGCTCAATTGTTGGTGTGCAGTCCTCTTCCAATTGAATTTTATGAGTGCAAATAACTAGAAAGATGCCAATAATATCTGCGATAGTCTATCCTATCACCCTTTTATACCTCTGAAACATAGAAATAACTACCTCCACCTGTTGCTCACCTAAATTAGCCATAATGATGATAGGTAAACTATTTCCACTACCTAGAAACACATATCGGAGATGACCTGGTAATTCTTTTAACTCCAACACCGACGGATCCTTAATAGACGGAGATTGTAGAAATAGTGCTACAATGATGGAGATTATCCACTGGTTCATATTTTACTGCTCTCTTCTTTGTCACAACATCATTCATAAATTTAGCATATCCTAACATGCAAGATTTGTAAATGGTGACAAAGTTCACCAAATGCATGTTAGGATATGCTAAATTTATGAATGATGTTGTGACAAAGAAGAGAGCAGTAAAATATGAACCAGTGGATAATCTCCATCATTGTAGCACTATTTCTACAAGGTCCTTGGTGCAAAATAAAGTAGACCTAGGAGCATTCACCATCCTTTATACAATTGGGTCTATGGATTTTGCTAAGGCCTTATGTGATTTAAGAGAGAGAATAAATCTGATGCCGCTAGCTGTTTATAAAAATTTAGGGTTGGGAGATCACACACCGACAAATATGTGACTTGTGATGGCGGATAGGGCAATAAAGCGACCTATTGGTATCCTGTATGATGTATTAGTGAAGGTGGCTAGCTTCATATTTCCTGTGGATTTCATTATTCTGGATTGCGAGGTGGACTTTGAGGTGCCCATAATCTTGGGTTGACCTTTCCTTACAACCGAAATCATGCTTATTGATTTGTGAGCTAATGACCTCTTATTTTGGTTGAATGATGAAGTGGTGTAATTTTATGTATGCCAATCTATGAGACAACATAAAGATATGAGTGTGTTCTATATTATGGATGTTTATTATGAGGATGAGCAGGAAGTACCAACAGGGGAGAAATTTGTTGTTGAGCCCTTAGCTGCAGTTCTAATGAATTTTGATAGTGAGGGCATTGAAGAGTATGAGAAGGTTGTTTATGCTTTGACGAGAATGGGATCATATTCTTATGCTCCCAAGAAGATTGATATAAATCTTAAAAATTGCCCAACACCACCAGTTAAGTGCTAAAAATTTAGCATATCCTTGTATCCAAGGACCTTGTAGAAATAGTGCTATAATGATGGAGATTATCCACTGGTTCATATTTTACTGCTCTCTTCTTTTTCACAACATCATTCATAAATTTAGCATATCCTTGCATTTGTTCGAGTTCCTCCTCCAGAGGCACATTCACTGTTAGCTACTTCAACATTGCCATGAATTTACTAAACTTTGTATCATCGGCCTTCTTCTTCAATCTATGAGGAAATAGAGGTGGTGGTTTTGGGAGAGTAGTCACTGTTGCTTACTTTTCCTTGTCTTTCCCTTTTCCTAACTTATCAACCTACTGATGATTAGAAGGGATATCAATACCATCCAGCTTCTCAGATTTCACTGGATTACCTTCTTCAAGCTCAACATCTTCTTCGATCACCTCTTCATTAATAGCTTTGCCCACAAAAGGGCATAGTAATACCTTACCACTCCGTATGGTAATTGCCATGTAAGAGCCATCTTTTCTAGAATTCTAAATTGTATCGCTTGGCAAAGTTCCGTTCTTCTTCTGATTTAATGTTGTCGAGAGTTGGATCATTTGCTGCTCCAACTATTTGATAGAAGTAGAGTGTAAGTTTACCAAATAACTCATGGAAGACAAATCACTCTTCATAGTAGTAACCCCAGAGTTGGTAGCCTGAACTCCCTTTAATAATTTCTCCATTATATCCTCCATGGACATCTTTCTAGAGATAGTTGCAGCATTATCTCTGCTTTCGGGAGGTGCATATAGTCCACTTCTATCATTCCTGCTCTTCCAGTTTCCTTCATCCCTATCCTTGTAACCAGCCTTATTGTAATAGTTCCGACCTTGATTTTCTTGACTATTGCCTCGAAACCCCCCCTAATTATTTAGATAGTTCTCTTCTTCTTCCAAATCAGAGTCAGCTCTACCTTGAGATTCAACAACTTTCACCTTATCTATTTTTCCAGACAATAGATACTTAGTCAAAAAATCCATCTGTGTCTTTAAGTGTACCATGTCCTGGTCACGTTCTTTCTCCTTCTTGCGTTGCTCTACAGTCATACCACCAGACACAGTAGGGATTGTTACCATAGAATCCCTGGTGTGCCAATCTCTACTTTATTTGGTCATCTGATCAAGCATCTTCGAAGCCTCTGGAAAAGTGAGATCAACAAACGACCCTCCTGCAGTATTATCCACAACTCTCTCAGTAATAGAGTTTAGAGCCCTATAAAGAGTTTTCATTAAATAAATATCTGTCATATTATGATTTGGGCACTGCATCAACTTCTTTTTAAACCTCTCCCAGTTCTCATAAAGAGCTTCAGTGTGAAGCTACCAGAACTTACTAATCTTATCCCTCAACTGTACTCTCCTGGAGGGTGGAAAGAACCTTTCTAGGAAAGCCTCTTTCAACTGCCTCCAGTTGGTTCTAGAGTTAGGAGTCAGTCCATTGAGCCATAGTGTCGCCTCCCCAGATAGAGACAATGAAAATGATCATAGTTGGATAGAATTCTGTCCTACTCTCGGGTTATCAAAAGATTTGTAAATGGTGACAAAGTTCACCAAATGCATGTTAGGATCATCTCCTAAAAACCATAAAACAACCCCTTAAGATGAAGGAGTTGAATCATCGTACTGGAAATATTGAATTTAACTCTTGGTGCTAGAGGTGGAGGAATAATAGCTCTAGTTACACCTGCTCCATCCATTCTATCTTCATCATTATTCAGATCAAACTGTATCGGTTGTCAATCGTACCTCACCCTAAATGGACGATTCCTATTTACATTCTGATTCACTAGTGCAACCATATTCTCTGCACACCTTGGGTTAAAAGGATCTAACAAATCAGAATCCTCCAAATCATTATCACCAGGATTAGGATGATGCATCGGCTGACCATCATTCTGCTGATTAAGTTGAGCTCTAGCCAGAGCGGCTAGTCTTTCAGTGGCTTGGAGGTCTGCCTTTCTGCCAATTAACTGCGGTTTCAAATGTATTGGTAATAATAGTGCACCTAATCTCTGAGTACTTTTCATACAAAATAATTACCTTGCACAGAACAAAAGTAACAAACAACAGTAAAATTTAGGAAACTTGACCAAAGGTCAATTAACAAACATAAACTTAATTGACAATCGTATTCCCCGACAACGGTGCCAAATTTTAAAACATTAAAATTACACCTCTCTTACGAGAGAGTAAGTGGTCACTGTTAAATATAAAACCCAACTAGGTTGGGTGTCGAATCCCTCAGGGAATACTGAGTTCACTAAGTATTGTGATTGTTATCAGTCTGTTAATTAAAGGTTCCTGAATAAAAGGGGTTTTAGTTTATGAATTGTATTCTAAATAATTGTATCAGAGTTTTTCCAACTAATAATTCTTTCTGCAAGTTATAATTCAATGGTATTAAAAAAACTCGAGTCATGGTTACCAAGATGCTTAAACAGTTAAGGTTGTAACTCACTCTTGAGTTCCAATAAAAACTTCAATTGCAAGAGTAGTTGAATTTTATTATTTACCCATTAGTTTCTTAACCTTAATAGGTCGTTTATACTTTAATTCTTTCAAACTTAAAGAATGTATTGATTATTCAACCATTTTATCACGTAGGTCAATCGTGCTAAGGCATTTTCCGTTAATCTAAAGTTTTAGGCCTCGAGATTCTATGTAAACCCTTTCTTTTCCCAACAAGCACCATTCTATTCGAACAAGTGATGTTCTTGGGCTCACCTTTCAAGTTTGCAACTAAGAAAAGTCATTAAAGTGAAGAAGGGTTTATGCAATATCAATTACCTACAAAAACTCAATAGAAATCACAACCCATATCAGCTGTTCACATCAAGGCTCCCATAACCCTAGTTATGGAAGCTTAGCCACTCATCTGCATAGAAGAAAGAGAAATAATCCTTGTATTATTCATACATAAATTCAGAATTCACTTACAAAAGTTACAAGAATTAGTCCTTGAATCTTCAATAGAAATGGAATGATTAGATCCATAAGTTCAACTTGTTACAGAGAGTTTCAAAGATGGAAAACTAAGGTAACAATATCCAAGATTCAGAATAACTCCTTAATAAAACCCTAACTGGGTATTTATATGCTCCCAGGTTTAGAAGATTTAAAATTTAAACTCAAAAAATGTCGCATCCAAGTTGACGGTCCAACTGACGGCCCGTTAAAAGTTTGACAGTCCGTCACATGGACCGTTGTTGAGTACCCCAGGATTTCAAGTTCTTTATAATCCTGACGGCTACCTTGGTCGACCGTCGATAGTCCGATGGTCCGTCACACAGTCCGTCGCTAAGACTTCTGAAATCCTTCATTCTGTTTAAGCCTGACAGACAGGTTGGCAGTCCGCCGCAATCTTGACGGTCTTCCACTTGGACCATCACATGGATCTTCCACTTGGAACCTTCTTTATCTCTAACGGTGTCCCCGTCTGTCCGTCGCATGACTGGCGATCTACTATTTTGACCGTCAATGACTCTTTTCTACTATTTTCCTAAGTTTTCTCTTTCAGCTAACTCCTTAACCTGAAATAACTCAAATCCACTATTAAATACAACTTTAGTTTCTTGAAAACACACAATTTTCCCAAGAAAAAAATACAAAATGTTCTGTTAGATGTCGGAACATCAGGGGCGTACCACTTAGCCGCCATGGGTTATTGTTTCCGTGATTGTTTTCCCATCAGCTATGATTTGAATGCATAATCAGCATGTTATGATGAGATTTTGTGTTTGTGGTGTTCGTATAATGTTTAAGTAGCAAGACACATTTTGTCTATGGCCTTTGAAATTTTTGGTATGATTGTGTTGAAACTTTGTTTGAAAAATTGGTACCCCTACAAATTTTGATAACTGTGTGATTTGTGTATGCGTGGGACTGTTATGGATCTAGTAATGGCATTAGAATTAGGGATGAAACAACTATGGAAAATAATTACATGAACTAGATTGGTAGTAACTAGCAATGTGACCCTATACAATGTGTGCGTGAGGTATTACCTAGTTTTCTCTGTGTATGAAATCCAGAACTTTCCCGGTTGCTCCTGCCTAGGTTGTAGGATGGTTGGTTAAGAAAATTTCAAAAGAAGAAAAAGAAAGAATAAAAGAAACCACACCCATCCTGAATAAGCAGTAAAAGAATAAAATAATAAAAAATAAGGGCAGACTATGCAAAAAGTTGGTGAAAGAGTGGACCTCGAAGAAATCATAGTGCTAAGGAGGCTAAGTCACTAAAAAATCCTCAATTGTACCATTCCAAGTCCAAGACTAAGTTACAAGCCTAATAAATTCCGTACAGTGATCCTGACCAGATTGTATAAAAATTCAGGTAAAGAATATATAGGCAAGCCTATGGCATTATGTGTGCATTGAATGGAAATTTTTTGTGAGTAATAGAATTTTTTGGCTGTCTCTTTAAGAATATGCTAATAAAATTGAGTGATAGGGACTTTTTTAATTGTAAGGTTGCATAGGTTATGTTGTTAGATTATTTATCTGTCCTGGTAGTGGCTCAGTATTTTGTTTCTAATGTAATGCCATCACCTTTTCCTCTGTGTTGTATTATTATACCTAATTAATACACAGTTAAATTTGAAAAAGTTAAAACTAGGAGAAGGTAATAAGTTTTGAGAAAAGATTGAGTAGTTGACTGCCTATGGTATCTTAGGATCTTCCTAATTAAGCATCGATTGTGTTTTTATTTTATGTTTTTTCCTGAGGACATTCAAACATCTAAGTTGAGGGTGTTCATATTCCATGGAAGCATGGCACATTCGATGTTTAAAATGGTGAAATTATGCATTGACTTGGTTGTTTCATCGATATGATAAGTGTTTTATGTGTTTTGTAGGGAAACTAGGTCGAAAGTGGTGTTGGACTAAAAATGAGAAAAGAAAGTTCAAAAAAATTGAAGTACTGCTCAAGCTACAAGTCGTTATGTCACATTACAACTCGTAGCCAGACTTGTCATAATAATAATGGCAAAAGCTAAGTTGAGGAACTAAGTAAAGACTGACCACGACTCATAAGGAGTGACTGCGAGTTGTGGTATGCAATAATAGTGAGAATAGTAAGAAAAGCTGAAGTCCAGGAATAAAGTCATGGAAGGCTACAAGTATTAAGGTCAAACAATGAATCATAGTGAGAAGTCTTACAGTGGCCAATGTCTAAAGTTCTTAGAATTAATGCTCCCATGGTAATGAGTGAAGACCATAAGTTGTAATGACTCACTACGACTCATGGTGAGTAGTCGTAAGGAGACCGGATTCAATTTCTCTGAAGATGAAAAACTACTAGAGTGACTACAATTATCAACATATGACTTGTAGGGTGACACTATAAGTTGTAACCAATGAATCCATAAGAGAGATACGATAGCAGGAAATGAGTCGTAACCAGACCTAATGACTTATTGCCAGAGGCGTAACCACTGCCGACAAAGTTTTCATATTTTGTTTTAATCAGGTTTCCTTTGTTATTTTGAGATAATGAAAATACCCTAGGGTTATTCTGTTATTATGTTACGCACTTTTGTTATTTTTAGCATACTTTAAAATTTTGATACTCGATAATTTTGTTCCTTGATCTTTTAGTTTCGTATTCAATTGAAGATTTTTTATTTTACTCTTTCCACATTGTGCAATTAATTAAATGTCTTCTTTATTAATTTCTATGGATTGTTGCATAAGCATGAGCGGCTAAATTATTTAACTAGGGTTGTAGGAACCCTGGTGGTTTAACAACGTAGGAGAAGTGGGAGATTAATCTAGACTATTATGAGTGCATGTATTATGATCTTCTTCAAAGGAATTATCTTCTTAGCTACTGCAAAATCTTGAGAATTTCCTGTATTCAAGATCAACCTCACAAGGGAGTTGTAGATTTAGAGAAAGTATTACGACAGTGATTCGAGGCTATCAATCCTCATCTAAGAAACTTGAGACCCAAAAGGTGATAGTTGTACTAGGATCAAGGACAAGGGATAGTAAGGAAATTCCCTAAGACACAAAAGGTGAAGGGTCAGATTTATCAATACGTTCACAAGACGATTGATAATACATAACTTGTTGGACTTTGTATGCCGAGAAGTGGGATATGTAAATTAAACACGAGAATCTTATGGAGTTAGAAGCCAGGGGAACACAAGTGTTTGTCTTTTGTTGTTTACAACCTAAAGCACTCAAGTACTATTACATGTTACTGTGACTTCAAAAAAGCCCATTTACTTTTTCACACTTCCCGTGATTTCATTAAGTTTGAGATATAATTTCATGGATTCCCTGTGAGTTTGACCCCAACTTGGTTTAGGTTACTATATTTGACATCAACCACAACATACTTCTTTAGAGGTTAGTTTTAGGTGACAACATTAACCTCTGTGACACAGCCTTATCGCAGAGGCTTACTAACTCAGGGTCTAAAAATAACCCTAAACCCTTTTCAAAAAATCTAAAATTTTCCCAAAAAATCCTTTTAACATCCCTAAATATAATTCAAGTTAAAAATTGACATTATGCACTCGGGAGGGTCAAAATTAAATGATCAAAATTTTAAGAGGTCTTACAGTTGGTGTCATAAATTTGCTATCTTATGAGAAAGTATTATCCAAAATATTGGATAGGCAATTCTGTAAATTGAGAACTAAGGATATAGCTTTAGTAAGAGTTCTTCAGAGAAATCAAAACATGGAGGATGCTGGATGGGAATTTAAAGAAAATATGAAAGCCAAATACACGTCCTTATTTCTGGCGATGGATGGTAGTGATTAAGGTATGAATTTTGTTTTTCCCTCTTATCGCATTTTGAATTTATCTTTGGAATCTATTTGTATTCATTTTTTTATTGTTCTAAGGGTGCCTTAACTTCTTATTCGGGGATGAATGATCCAAAGTGGAGGGTGAGAGGTAATGTAACACCCTAAGTTCTTGAGCTTTAGACCCTCCAAGTGTTGAGTAATTTAATTAGCATGTTTTAGAAGTAATATCAAAATTAGAAGTGATAATGGTTCTGACTATGACTCATTGTGTAATGAATTGTTAGGAGGGTCTCGTTATCACAACAGAAGGTTACCCGGGAGTTCATCCCCTGACCACGTGGCTTCGTCACTACTTGTGATGTCAGCTAATGAGTTGTTAGAAGAGACTCATTATCATAACAGTGAAGGATAAGACTTTGATCCTCGGGTAACGACTCTAGTCCACTACTCGTTGTCAGACCTCACGAGTCATTACTCAAGTCGTGATGACTGTTACAGATTTTTCAGTACATTTTAATTAGGGTCTTTTTGGTTTTATCCTTCCTCCATACTCTTCCCACAGCTTAAAAACACTTAAAGGACCTTTTTACCTTTAGTTGTCAGGATTAAATTTACTCCTTTCCTCTTTAACTTCCAAGGTAAGAGATACTAGGATTTTACAAGAAAATCTAACATTCAAGCTCTAAACTTCAAATTCCTTTTAATTTCCTCTATATTTCAGAGTGCTCACCCCTAACTTGAATTTTATATTATGGAATTTATTTAATTATTATTCATGTGATTTTAATTGTGAGTTTGAAATTGGGTTGAGGGAATTGATGGTTATTGTTTGGATTTTATTTACCATGATATAAATGTGTTGTTTATAATTTAATTGATGATTTTTGGTGCTTAATAGGTGTATGGTTATAATTATTAGAATGGGGAACATGGATTTTCCTAAATTGATGGATTTTTAGCTTGGTAATGGCATTAACCTCAACCTACCTTTATAACTTTGTTTTTGAATATGGAATTTACATGATTTAACTTACTTTTGGAACATTGCATTTCATTAAAAGGATAATGGATAATACAAATGATTTTGGAATGCCCTTGGTAGCAATGATTTGGATTTTAATGGAACTTGGGAGTCTAATGGCTTGATGAACTGGTCCGGCATAATTGAATTAGCTTGCAAGCATATTGGTATGATGATACCATTTTGGAAAATTACATTATATGACCCCTTTATAAATTATTGCTTTATGTGTAAACTATTTTAATTTGGGCTTAAAGGAAATTCTATGGCTTACCGTGAAGGTGTAGTGCGAGGGAGGGGGGAGAGGGAGAGGGGAGACCAACACTGGAAATAATATTCGCCAATGTGAGGGTCCATGAGACCATGCGATTGGTTCACACATTATATTTTGGATGGCTATCGCCTTTATGTCTTTAGCCTTTCCTCGATTTCCTCAGTACGTGCGGCTAACACACGCTGAGCCTTTCCAGCAGGGTGAATCGGACCCATATAGCCCATGGGTATTTTTTGGATGGATCTATCTCATAATTCATGTTAATATTTTGAACTCTCATTCTTATGTCCTTTTCCCTATCCTAGTATCCTATATATGTATATTTAAATATTTTGCATGTGTTTTGAATAGTTTCTGGCAATGGCATTATTATCACTTTCCCCTGAGTTACAAGTTAGTGCTCGCCCCACCGATCGTCCCTCGACGCTGCATCATTTTATGATGTAGCATCCAAGTGTTTTTCTATTACTCCTGTGCAGTGTTAGATAGTGTGGTATGTTGGTTGAGTTGTTGTGAAGTGGTGAGCCTCCATATTTTGAAAAGCTCAGCTATATTACTACGTTTCTTTTTAGATTTTAGAATTTGTGAATTCTCTTTCATCATGATCGGGGGCATGTCCCAACCTGGTTATGTATTTCTTGTTTAGAGGCTTTCGTGGATAGTGTTGGGATGTTTTGGTCATTGTGTTATGGATCTTAGAACTCTATTAGACTTATATATATTTATTATATATAATTTGGTTGGCTTTCGCTGTTTACTTTTAACTATGCCCTGGAGGTTAGGCTAAAGGGGTGGTCTCCAGCCTATATGGGATTAAGATACTTGTCATGACTAGGACCTGGTTCTGGTCATAACAATATGTCATTTGTTAGGAGATAAAAAAGAAAATTATTTCTTATATACTTTTGTTTTGCTAGAGGCTTTTATTCATGGATGGGAATATAGCAAACCAATTGTTGTTGTTGATGGTGCTGCCCTGAAATCACTTTATGGCAGGACAATTCTAATAGTGTGGGATCTCATACAACTTTGATGATTTTATTTTTGGCCCCCCGTATGCGTAATGACAATAATTTACTTGAATTATGTTTAGGGATGTTAAAAGGGTGTTTTGGAAAAGTTTTAAATTTTTTAAAAGGGGTCGGGGTCATTTTGGGACCCCGAGGTAGTGAGATTCCACGATAAGGTTATGTCACAGAGATTAACCTCCGCTCTATTGTCTTGGAACAGAGGCTAACCTTTGTGATATTGGCATGCCACACCGGTGTTTTAATTTTATTCAGTTTTTATTTTTTTCACTTGGGGTGAGGGGCTTTTGGTCCTTTTATCCCTTGTACGACCTTTAAACATAAAATAACCACATTCCCTTTAGTTTTAAAAGATTAAATCATTATGTTTCTCTCTAAAACTCAAAACCCAAGAACATTTAATGGTTTTACAGTGAATTCATGATCCGGGCTCCAAACTTCAAATTGACATCAATTTCTTGTGTATTTCAGATATGTTTCTCTTCTCTAAACTTTAATTTTACATTATTACATGAATTGAATGAACTTTTATGTGATTTAAATTGTAGGTTTTAAAATTGGGTTAAGGGGGTTTTAGTTGTTACTGATTGAATTACTTGTCCCATGTTTTAAAGTGATTGTTCATGCTTTAGATTGATGTTTTTGTGACTGAATTGGCGCATTGTTTTTAATGGTTGGAATGAGGGACACGTGTTTCCCCAAATTGGATAAATTTTGGCTTGAAATTGGCCTTAATTTAAACTAACTTTGTAAACTTGATCTTGAATATGGAAAATCGCATGGTTTAACTTATTTTTGAACTCAATGCATTGCCTTAATGGATAAATGAATATAAAAATGGAGTTGAATGGACCTGTTGGATATGGTTTGTATTTTAAATGGAACTTGGGAATTAATAAGGTTATATGGATTGGTTTGGCATGTTTAATTTAGCATGCAAGAATAATGGTATGATGATACCACGTGGTAAATGCCTTGATGAATGACTCCTAGGCTACTAGTTGGTTTTATGTGCAAATTATTTTAATTTGGGCTTAAAGGGGATTGTGTAGCTCATCGTGAAAGTGTAAGTCCTGGTTAGACAAACACTTAAAACCACGTTTACCGGTTTTGGGGTCTATATGATCATATTCTTGATGCTATATATATATATATATATATTTATAAATGGCAATAAGCAGGAACCTCTTCGACGTGCCTTCTTGTGCTGCTTCAATCGTTATTTTATTACTTACTTATAAATGGCAATAAACAGGTACCTCTTTGATGTGCCTGCTTCTGCTGACTGCTTCAGCTGCTTCAATCGTTATTTTACAATATCATCCCTAATTATTACTACTTACTTATAAATGGGAATAAGCAGGCACCTATGCTTGTGTTGCCTGCTTCAGCTGCTTCACTCGTTATTTGACTATATCATCCTTAATTAATCATTATAAGTCATCTAAGTATAAAATAATTAGTAATATTTAATAAAGATGATAAATTGAATATAAAATGATAAATTAATTGTTGAGGTTTTATTTCTACTTGATGTCTTATATGAGACCTATTTAAATTTTTTCACAAGTATTTTTATAGTAATTTCATTACGTCATTGTTATAGGTCATTTAAGACATGTCTGCATCGTTGTTTCAATCGTGATTTTATCATATCACCCGTAATTAATTTTGAAAAAAAGATAAAATAGAAATAAAATAATAAATTAACTCTTGATGTTTTGTACTACCTTCTCCAACTGCTTTAATCATAATTTTACTATATCACCCCTAGTTAATTAGAATAAGGCATTTAAGTATTAACAAATTAATAATATTTAATAAAAAGATAAAATAAATAAAAAATGATAAATTAACTCTTGATGTTTTAAATTAATTAGATGTCTTGTATGAGATACATTCAATTTTTTTTCACATGTATTTTTTATAAATAATTTTGTTTTATCACTTCTAGTTAGATGTTATAAGTTATTTAAGACATGTTTGCTTCATTGTTTCAATCGTGATTTTATTATATCACCCTTTATTAATTTTCATGGTCATCTAAGCATTAAAAATTTAATAATATTTCATAAAAAGATAAAATACACACAAAATGATATGTCAACATAAAATATTTGTTTGACTATCGAAATTATATTAGTATCACAAAAATTACAATGGGACAAAGGAAGACATAACTTATTGAAAAATTATACTAAAAGCATTATAACTCACATATTTAACAATTTAAAGATATAAAATATATAAAATATTCGATTGACTCTTGAACTTATATCTGTGTCACTTAAATTGGAATAGAAAAAAATTATTATAAATCACAATAACTAAAAATTTAAATTATTTTAATGATTGATTATCTAAATTATATTTGTGTCACATAAATTAAGACAAAACATAATATATATTGGGCTCGATCTGAGCACAGATCTTCGATGTCTAGTATATATATATTGGGATGACTATTGCCTTGGTGGCTTTAGTTTTCCCTCGGATTTCCTCGTTTTGTGCGGCTAACACGCATTGGGGACCTTTCAGCAGGGGAGCTGAACCCATATAGCCCATAGATGCCTTTAGGACTGATTGAGCTATGCAGTTCAGGTTAAATACTTAAACTCTTATGTTCATAGACCTTTACCTTATCCCGACATCCTATATATGTATATATGAATGTGTGTATGTGGTTTTGACTGATTTTTGGATATGTCATTATGTTACACTTTTCCTAAGTTACATGTCATTGTTTATCCCACTAACCATCCAGGATGCTACATTATTTCATGATGTAGAGTTTGAAGACTTTTCTGTTTATCCTGTGCAACGTTAGATTGTTAAGTACGTCTGTTGAGTTGTTGTGAAGTTGTGAGCCTCCATCCTTCGAAAGTCCTTATCATTTCATTATTCTTTCTTTATTGTCATATTACTTTTGAATTTTATTGGTCATAATCAGGGGCATGTCCTGACATAGTTGATATCCTAGTTTTATAGGCTATTATGGACAAGTGTAAGTTGGTTATTATTTTGAATCTTAGTTCCATTTGATTTTTCTAGTCATCTTCTTATTACTGTTTGATTGGCTTTCACTTAATCTTTATGATTATTTTTCTCTTGAGGTTAGGCTAAGGGGGTGGTCTCGTTCCCATGGTGGGCTTAAGATACCCGTTACGATCAAGCCCGAGGTCAGATCGTGATAAATTGCAAGCATGTTGGACCTAGGAGGTAACTAATCAGTATGTTATTTGTTAATTTCTAATCATAAGATATAATTCATTAATATCATGTTATTACTTATGTTATGAAATTGGTATGTTATTGATATTATATTTGTTTGTTCTGTTTAAAAATAAAAGGTAATTAAATCATCAGTTATTTTGTATGTAAGAAAAGTCATATATCACCACTTGCTTATGTGTTAGTTGATTATGAGAATATATCATTTTGGATATGATTTTTTGAGAAGTTTAAAAGAAGCTTTTGGAGGAAGAAATGAAATGTGCATCGTGTCAGACAGAAATGAAAGCATATGAAAAGTAACATCAACAGTATATCTGAATCTGTCATACCATGCATGTATTTGGCATTTGTAGGGGAATATAAAAAAGAATTTTCGAAAGAATGTTGATGAACTACATAAACTTTATTTTTTCGTGGCAAAGGCATATACTCTCCAAAAATTTAAAGAGTTGATGAAGAGGGTGAACCGAATTGACAAAAGAGTGAGGGTATATTTATACCAAATTGGGTATCATAAATGGGCAAGGGTACATTCTACGGTAAAGAATATTTAAACTCTAACGTCGAACATAGCTGAATCCATAAACAATACAAATAGGATAGCTAGAATATTACCAGTTGTTTCTATGATGGATTTTATGAGGTTAACTATTGAATCATGAAATGCAAAACAAAATGAGGAAGGAAAAAATACACCAACATTCGTAATAAAAAAGTACAATGATATTCTCAATGATAACAGACAACAATCTCACAATATGATGGTAAATTTTTAAATATATTACACTACATATATTAAAATTAATGTTCATAATTTATTTTTATGTTAGATTGCTTACATCAAAGTAGTAAAAGTAATGGAATATGTTAGATTATAATTATGAAAGTTGGTTTGATGAGTTATAATTATGTATTTTTTAGAATCTTTTAATGCAATTTTTTATTTTAATACATGTATTAACCATATAATTCATTGTAGGTAAGAGCTTCAAACGAATTCTTGCATACTGTTAACGATAGAGTTAAAAGATTTATTTTATGCCTAAAAAATTAAAAATACAGTTATGATTGATTCCAATTAGATGAGATACCTTGTTCTCATGCAATGACTGCTATTACATATAAATATCAACATGGAGATGACTATTGCTCGGTGTACTACAACAGTAAAAAATTTAAGGATGTTATGTAATACCAGTTGAACCTCTTCCTTATAAGAGTACATGAAAAATTTCTCAAAAAGTGTTGGATGAAATTATTTTACCACCTGATTCTAAAAGACCACCTGAACAACCATGTGTTGAGAGATGAAAAACATCAAACAAAAAAAATGCAAAAGAGCCAAGGTGGCATGTTGTAGATATCATAGAGAGGACACAACAGAAAAACATGCCATAAACATGCACCTCAAGTTTAATAAAAATTCTTCTTTTAATTTTTTTTTCCAGTAAGATTTTGTTATTTATCTGGATGTTTTTATTAAATCGTGCAACTTGTATTTTATTTAATATTTTATATGAAATATTTTTGTGCTCATTTTCAAGTTTATATTCAAAATATTTTATGACTTGTTATTTTTGTGATGAATAAATTTTATGATTCATATAAATATATATATATGCTGCCAAATAATAAAAGTAGATAAATATAATTTTAATATTCAAATTTATGTATGATATGTTATATCGATTTTAAAATATGTTGATATATATATATATATATTCTAAAATGTATTGAACCTATGTAATCATAAAAATACTACAAGGGATCATAAAAATCAGACAAAGGAAATGTTACTAATTGCAGAATCAAAAAATGTATAATTTGATGTAGTTGATATCAAATTTAATACCATCTAATACCTCTGAGTTTATATCAATTTCATTCAATGATGTAAAATACTAAACAAATATTAAAGTAGCATATCATGATTTCATATTTTTTCACCTAAAACAGACCATGCCAAACATTTTAATATCAAAACAATGTTAGAAAAAAATATGTCTAATTTAACAGAAAGTCTAACATTATATAAATACTTAAACAACAAAATAAAATTTGTTCATACCAACAATCTTAGAAAGATATCATTAATGATCACCAATAAACATAAAAAAAATTATTCATGTCTAGATATGCCTATATTTTAAGAAATAGTTGAAGTAATAATGTCTCTCAAAATTTTTGAACCACCGAGTCTGCTCGTAACATTGTCGGTCACCTCACTTTCACTGATTGCACTATCATCTTGCTTTTTTCAATAATAATTTCAATATAGTGCATCATATCTCATACAATAATTGAAAGCATTGAATTTGTTGGTTGAAATATCAAACATCATGACTACAAATTCAGCAAAAACACGTGCATACATTCCACAATCGCTGGAAAAAAAAATATGTGCACGAATATATACAGTGATAATATAGAAATTTAAAAATATAAATTGACGTACTGAGAATGTGAAGCCTGTTAGGGAGTGTCTCTCACAATAACATACTCTAGTGGATCGGTCATGACCTTGTCAATGTATGCAGGCTCTTTATGTTAAGATATATCTGTTCGTTTATCATAAAAATCATTGACAATAAAAAATAACAGTATCATGATAGAAAATAATTGAACGTGACGATGAACATTTTCTGTATTCACAGCACCTCCAATAAATGAATCATATACATATAGACACCTGTTTCTAATGCGGAACAAAATCATGATACAATGAAATGATTTACTAACGTTAATAGAAATGATAATGTTGTCCATAGTATCCCAAGATATATTCGCAGGCATCTTAAAGCCCCTAATATACTGACCAATATAGTATTTAGAAGAGATATATCTCATGTCCTTGTTCGGACCCAATCATTGTTGCTCAATTGAACAAACCCACTTAATAAATCAAACATCAGTTGTGAAATATGTTATCGATTTCATCGTACTATACTTTTTTTTTTTTCTGTAAATAGTACATAATCACATCTATATATTATTTCAAAAAAGTAAATATAAGAACAATTATATTTAATATTTTAATACATTAGAAATAGAAAAAAGCATACAGTAACATATGTTATGATAAAAGATGTAGTTTCCTGTCATACCAAGTAAGTATACACAGAAAAATTATGTACCATGTCCATTTTAAACTCATCCACAATCACACTAAATACATAACAGTTGACAAATATTTGCTTAGTTGAGAGTATATTTAAACTTTATTGCATTTAAAAGATTGATCATGGCTCTTTTATAGATTCTTTAACAAGTTACTTATATATTAAATTTAATAGTTGATAGTAAATCAAATGGGAAACAACTTGTGTTCAGATTTTTCAAAGTTCAAGGAAAATAAACGTTCATTAATAAAATAAAAAAATATCTTTTTTTGCACATATTTTTGTTCAATACAAACAAACACACATTGACATATATGCATCTTTAAAAAATATCACTTTGCATCTCACTACCAAATACCTAATATAATACATAAAATAAGTTAGATTTATTGATATTTTCTAAAATGATAACACAAATATATTCAGAATGAACACTAGTAAATCATATATCATAGATTATACACATCATTCTCTATTCAAAATTTTCAACCGGATCACTAATTTGCATAATCAAAGAATACAGCTAGAACATTAAATAAAAAGCTGTGAAAGTTATTTCTTCCTCTATCAAGTCAACAAGAGATTCAATCAAACTATTAGATGAAAGAGACAACATGGACCATCTATACAGTATGACAACATAAAGATGTAAAATGAACATACAAATTAAATGGTGTCGCCAATAGTACAAACAAGACATGAATACAGGAAGGGTTATTTTCAACTATAACACATACACTAAATCAACATTACTGATTCATATATCAAATCAAGTTTATACACATATTCCTCTATTCTAGATTTTAAATTATTTATTTTAATTAACATTATTCTTCAGGACAACATAATTATTCTTCATCAAAATCTGTCAAGTATATTCAATTATTATCCTAAAATGATAATGTATATTAGTATTATCAGACTTGCTCTTTCCTTGTCTTCCAATGATATAATTAGAATAATAAGAAATATAAGCAATTCTTATAAAGTGGTTGTAGCCAAGATGTTCACCTAAAAGGTATAATGTAATAATATTTGCACAAAAAATCAAACATGACACTGAAGCTGTTCTAGCAGAACATATATATGCTGATAGAATTTAATTTAGATGTTCTTAAAAATGTGATAGAACTATAATATAAACATTCACATGAGTTTAGCATACTATTTTTTTATTAACATACATTGATGTATCTGAGCATTAATAAAAAAATAATTTGTACGTATCAGTAAATCTTATATTGAAAATTTATGATCCATATCAATTTCATACACATCTGCATCTATAACTATAATAATTCCTCTACCACCTGAACATTCATTATTAAAAAGTTACAGAACATGAAGAAAGCGTGAAACTATTTTAAATAGGCAACATAAATCTATTTTTTGATTTTTTTATCCAACATGATAAATAGTATTATGAGATTCAAATTGATTGAAATTATTCTTTACCACAACACAATATAAGCTATGTACAACTAGTATTTACATATATTTGACACATATCTCATCATTTCATTGACGTTCAATGTAAATTAATATAAGGAGCCAACTCTTCTGAGCAATTTTCAAACCACCAAGCTCAAATTTAGAACTTATGATGACGTTTTCAACAATATTTTTTCTACTCTTACGATTATTTAAGAAAACATAAAAATCTTATAAGAGGGTATATACAAAACTCTCAAGTATATGATTAAAAATATTAAGCTAAAAAAATAAAGCATTGTCTTTCACGTTGTTTCTTCACATCCGTATAACACTAGTCTGTGAATTGATCAATCAATATATATGGAACCTCAAAGATAATATATCTTCAAATGGATATTTTTTCATTAAAGTAGACTATGAATGTTTCATGGCTATATCTATGCTATTGATTCATTACCACTAGAGATTTATTGAAGATCACCAGTGATAATATTTGAAATTTACTTTTGGGTGTTTTAAGATGCCTAAATAGTGACTTTAGTGCGATCAGTTGAGACTCCATAAAAAATGAGAACTTGTTCAATGAAGAAAGATTGTCGATATATTTACTATCAATAGTGTCACGACTTACTATATATATATAATTACATTCAAAATTCATATAAAGATTAGTTTCTTATATTAAAAAACACACACCAATTTATATTAAATATAAAAATAACTTATGAATTGGTTGAAATTATATATATTAAAGAATAAAATTCGAGAAAAAATTAATCTAATGTTATCATTTTTGTCAACAGCCACATCATAAGGCAATGCATTTATTTTCTTGATTGGTTCAGTAAAATTTTAATCTCATATCTTACTTGCATTTGGTGTTTGTAATAAATCATCCACAGACTCAAGCTCATTCTTCTAATTATAAACAACAAAAATTAACTGTTGAAAAAAGAAAATAAGTCTTTTAATATTGATATGTATTCATACTCATTTTTCTTTGAATTCATCAGACTTAAATTCTAAAGACCTTAATTCATTCAAAATAATTTTGATAGATTCAACAACATATTGCTTGATCTCCTTGAATTGTTTCTCTACCTAATCATAAAATAATGATGAAGATGATAAAAAAATTTAAATGATATGTCATGAAAAATATAAAAACCCATCTAGAAGAATGTAATATATAAAAAAACTTTTATATGCTATGATCTTGGATATACTGTAACATAATAAAATGAATTTCTAAATGCTCAATCTTCATTCAAAATTCAGAATTGAAAAAATTAGCTACATTATGACAATATTGATTTAAATTACATATACATTAACAAAAATGAAATCACTACTGACAGCATGTTGCATGTACAATTTAAAAAAATTAATACATTAAAATTTTAGTACTTATCTTTTTCTGAAAATCAAACATATCACCAAGAACCTGTACGTATAAATAACATATTTTTAATATATATATATATATATATATATATATTATAATCATTTTAAAATGTATGTCGAATCAAAACATACCTTTTTCTGTATGTTCAACATATCATCTCGAACCAGACATGATAAATACATAGAACACAAAGTTAGTAAATTCGTAAAATGAAATTGAAAATATTAATTGAAAAGCTACTATGAATACTCATAACGTACATTTGTCAATTCCTTCTTCAGTTCTACTTATGAATCTTCTTTTACAGATATGATGAATCTTTTTCACCACCAACATCTGAATGAACGAAGCTATCCCGATCTTGTTGAATGAAGCTATCTTGATGTATTGCCCGCAGATTGTACTTTACCATTTTCTCATCAATAAAGACAATATTTTTGAATTGATACTAGCATAAACAATAAATTTGAGTTAAATTTATTGAATAAAAAGTATTATAATTACTACAAAACAGATATTGATTTACAATATCTTATAATATGAAATAATATTTTATTTTAAAATGAAAGTTAATAAAACATACCGTCAAGAAATATAGTTAACATTACCTCCTTGCTATAATTCTTAAATATGATTGTCTTCAAATAATCATCATAAATAAGTTCCTCTGATGTCTTTCAATTTAGAATTCGAGGACTAAGAAGTGAATCACCTCGAGTAGCAACAAATTTGTTCATCTTCAGACAACATTTATAAAATCAAATTTGAAAAGCCAAATGAAAATCATCAAAAGTAAATGATGATAGATTGGTTGTCAAACCATGACTATGTAGTTTGTACCAAATTTTAAAATATTCATTCCCCTAATAATAATTCAAGTTCTCACCAAACTTAATCAAATTAAAATATAACTTCGGTATGTAATTTCTTGACAAAGTTTCAGAAAAAATTTTAGTCACAATAAAATCAGTATAAAAATCAAATCTCTTAACCTTGTTGATATCAGGATAATACTTAGATATAAGTTATGTTTGATGTCTTTTCCTCTTTCTAAAATGCAACAATTTACCATTCAACCTAAAGATGAACAAATCATCTCCGTCATTCTCCGTTTCTGCATACAACAAATTTGAAAGAAGTTGGGGTTGTACTTTAAGATGCTGCATCTTCAAGAAGTGTCCAAAAAGTAATTTTACAAACATGTTGAAATGCTTCTTCTTTCATTTTAAACTAAGGTCATCAAACATATTGACCTTAATATATGATGCCAGTGGCTATATATTTTTCGCTCATACATACATTTACAAATAAATTATCAAGATAGTAAAACACAACATTAAAATTACACCAACCTATTCACAAAAAAAAAATTAATGAAAACTAAAATAACTAAAACTTATAACAAAAATTTAACATGCATTCCATATTTTAAAAAATCTATACAAAAATATAAAAAATCATATAATTTTTATATACAAAATCATACAAACTGTTAAAAAATATCAAAATCATAGAATTTTTATATATAAAATTAAAACATTCAAGATTTCTTGGTTCTAGCCTTCTTGGCAACATCCTTGATATTTGTTACCTTAGACCTTACCCTTTTAACTCGAGAAGGTGCATCTATTTCACTCTTGAATTTTTTCAATTTGAGTGATAAAATTTCTTCTCAAAATAGAGTCAGATACTTGCTCACAAAAAATATTCTTTCTCTTTTAATTCCTCTTAGCTTGAGGAATAACAACCTTTTGTTGATTTTTTTTCACTTTGCATGTTTGCATTTAGCTTCTTGGATGGTTCTTCTACTAGAAAAAAATCAACTTTGTTGGCAAACACTCTTTTCGCTTCTAATCTTAGACCCACTTTCCATAATCTTTTTTTTTACACTTACTACGAGGAGATGAAGTAAAATAACAAACATCAAACGTAGGTCTAGAAAGAATAATAGGGTTACTATTCTTTATTAATCGAGGACTCTTATGCGATAGAGTAAAATCGAACTTGGGTTCAGGCATGATTCATGAAATTCTATGGCAAAAAAAATCAGAGAAGAAAATCTTAATGAAAAATATACTGACAAAGCACATGACGAAGAAATCCTTTAGCGAAATTCTAGCAGCAAAGTTTAAATTTGATAAAAATCAAAATCTTGAAATTTATAATATGTTATACGAATGAGTAAAGAAATATGTGAAAAAACGTAAATCCCAATATTTTTTTTCAAGAAATATTTGAGTATGATAATGAAGAAGAGACGTGTTTCAATTGGTAAAAAAAGTATTCTTTTAATAAAGTAGTTTCAGAAAAGCGTGAAACTTTTTGAAAGAGATAAATATGATAATAAATGAAGATATACAATTTATACCATGATTTACTCTTAGCATAATTATCAAAATATTATTTTAGGAAACATTAAATACTATCCTATAAAATGAGTTAGTTTTATTTGTGAAAATGTATCTTCAATTTTTATAAATAAAGTAAAATAAATTATTTTTTAAAAAGTTGCTACAACTTGAAATTAATCTTTAATGAAATAATTATCTAAAAGTGTTGCTACAACTTATAATTTTCAATCTAATAAATGTATAGGGGATAATTTTCACAAAAATAAAGCCAAATAATATGGAGATCATCCCATGTAATTTCCTGCTCAGCCACTATCACTAAACTTAAGCCCAAAATATTTCCTTCCAACCCAAATCCATTCCAGTAGCTTATTACATTATTCTCCAATAACCCGTGTCCCTATGCAATGTATTCATTTTTCACTGCATCTGAAGTGACTTCGACTGACTAAGAGTGGAGATGTTCCAATTTTTGAAGCATGGAGGTTACTGAAATTTTATTTTTAATATCTCTAAATTATGGTACTTAAATATTGAATGAGGATGAGTTCAGTGCCTTTTATTCTTCACTGCCTCCGAAGTGAGCACCTGTTTAATACTTTTCTTGTTTTCATCTTTGCTTTGTAGGCTTATTGTAGGAGAAAGTTTTTAAAATTGGCGGTCAATCTACTGTAATATTTGAACTATGCTTATATTGAAATGGAACAAATACATAAAGTAGCATACTTAAGTATTAAATTATAAAAAATAGCCACACTTTTATCAAATTATATTTTGTAGCATATGTATTTGTATGTATTTGTATTTTTATAGCAACAGCTTATAAAAATACAAAATACATATCGATCATAAGGGCAGTAAAAATTATATGTATTTGTATTTTTGTAGCAAGAGTTTGCAAAAATATAAAATACAATTTGCTATATTATGTAATTATGAAACTGTTGCTATGAAACTCATAATTAAGGGGATAAGTATGCTATTTCTGAATTTTATCCTATTGAAAAATTTGTTTTAGACATATCGAATGGAATTGAGCCGTATTTAAAAAGTTGGGTGTATACTTTGTCATTATCAAAATTCAAAGAACTAGAAGTATCGATGGTCTATCCTTATCCGTTACATATATTTATCACAACTTCAAGCATATATGACTGAAATCTAATGAATCAATTGAATCATAAACTTAGAAAAAATGCTTCATTTTTTGTACAGATGCTGATGAAAGTATATTGATTTTATATGTTGCCTTTATGAATTTGTTTTTTTACTAATATGAATAGTGAATACAATATTTATCTTTTTTAGATATCTACTTTAGATACAAAATATGAACTTTACATCTTTTACTTGTCTACAAATTTTTAGCATTATTAGTCTACACATATTTTAATGATGGCAATTCATTGTGCAAGCGAAATGGAAAAGGAAAACTCAAGCATGAACAAACTTACGTAGTTTCAAAAGTATAGGATTCATGTGAACCCGCTTCATAAAAAAACTACACACTGTAAATATATAAATGCCATCTAAAACAACAACAATTATGTTATACAAAATAAGTTGAACCTCCTTTGCATGAAGTGATTCAGTGGTGTGGTTAGGGGAAGAGCTAGTCTTTGGCGGGGTTTATCCAAACCCTCTCTAGCAGAAAATTATACTATTTACATATGACTAAAATTATTTTTTATGTATATATAATAGATATCAAACCCCCTTTGACTATTTTTTCTTTAAATTTTGAACCCTCATAGTGGAAATCTTAGCTCTACGCCTCTTGATGTGATGGTTATGCAGGTTCAAATCTCAGATATGACCATGGTTCTAGCCTCCTTGCGGAAGGTTTTTTTTTACCTTTTTGTTAAGCTTTCGAAAGCTCAGTAGTCGTCCCAATTTATAGTTTGAAATGATTCATATGTTTATGTTTAATTTAATAATTTGGTCTATATTGATTTTGCTTAGTTTTTGTATATTATATTTTTTTATTTGCCTTATAAGCTCTCTTAATTTATAATTTGGTTTAGTTAGTTTATCAACAACTCATTTATTCTTTTAAGAAATAATTTATTTTATTATATATAAATAGGAAAATGAATTTGTATTTTGTTACGAATTTTAGAGTTAAATAATTTTAAATTAGTCATGATTGTTAATCAATTTTTACTATTTTAAAGAAGAATTTGAGAAATTTAGTAGATAAATTATTTTGAAGATAAATGTAAATAGCTTTTATAATTATTTTATAAGAAAAGTTTAGCTACTAGTTAAAAAAATAAAGAGCAATGTGAAAAATGATGAGTTTATCTTAAGGTAGAAAATAAAAAAAAAGTAAAATAATGAGCAAATTTCACTTGCTTTTGCTACTACCGATTTTATTGTTGGTTCTCACAGTGTACATCTAAATTCACTTATATATGTTTTTGAGTCTGCCAATGAAGTCAAGCATTCCGTCATAAAAAGGGACAACCAAGATCAAGGCCATGAATCAAGGGGAATTCTACAATCATGAGAGGATCAAACTAATTCATAATTAAGATCAAATTCATGAATCAAAGAAAACTCCACTATCACAGAAGAGTCAAGTTAGTTTGAGGTAAAACACAAGAAAGTATACAAACATGAAAAAAAGTATAGACGTATACGGACATATAATCAAACTGAAGTAAATCATATATTTCAGTTTGACCGAAGAAAAATTTCTTGAGTTATCATTATGAGAAAACTCAAAATAAGATAAGGTGTAAGACTCCTTAAAACTTTAAAGAATTTATTTTGACCCTCCCGCATGCATAATATTGATTTTCGACTTTAATTATGTTTAGAAATGTTAAAAGGGTATTTTGGGAATGCTTTAGATTTTTTTAAAGGGACTTGGAGTCATTTTGAGACTCTGAGGCAGTGAAGGTCCGCAATAAGGCTATGTCATAGAGGCTAATCTCTGTGATATTGGTGTGGCACGGAGGCTAACCTCTACGATAATGACGTGCACGTCAGTGTTTTAATTTTGTTCAATTTTTTTTTTTGACATAGGGTGAAGGCCTTTTGGTATTTTTACTCTTTATACGACTTATAAACATAAAAGTGACCCTTTTTCTTAAGTTGTCAATGATCAAACTCTACTTTATTCATCTTTAACTCTATACCCAGAAAGCTCAAGGGTTTTTCAAGAAAGCACTACTCCGGGCTCCAAACTTCAAATTGACTTCAATTTCTTTTGTGTTTTAGATATGTGTTTCTTCCCTAAACTTAAATTTTATATTGTGGCATTAATTGAATGAATTTTCATATGATTTAAATTTTGAGTTTTAAAATTGGGTTGAGGGGTTTTGGTTGTTGCTGATTGAGTTACTTATCCCATATTTTAAATTAATTATTTGTGCTTTAAATTGATGATTTTGGGACTAAATTGATACATTATTTAAATGATTAGAATATGAGACATGAGTTTCCCTAAATTGGACGAATTTTGGCTTGGAATTAGCGTTGACCTTAACCCACTTTATAATCTCAATTTTAAATATGAAAAAATTCCATGGTTTAACTTGTTTTGAAACCAATGCATTTCATTAATGGATATAAAAATGAATTTAGATGGCCTTGGTAGCCATGGTTTGGATTTTCAATGGAACTTGGGAGTTAATGTGGATATGTGGATCAGTTTGACATATTTAATTTAGCTTGAAAGCATATTGGCTTGACAATACCAAGTGGTAAATGACTTGATAAATGACTCCTTAGTTAACAGATGGGTTTATGTGTAGATTATTTTCATTTTAGATTAAAGGGAAACGTGCAACTCACCGTAAAGGTGTAAGTCTCGGGGAGACAACTACTAGAAACTATGTTTGCTGGTGTTGAGGGTCTATACGACTTGTGCTTGGTGCACACTTGATATATATATTTTTGAAATGGCTATTGCCCATGGTGGCCTTAATTTCCCTTGGTTTTTCCTTGGTTCGTGCGGATAACATGCACTAGGGACCTTTCAGTAGGAGAAGATGAACCTATATAGCCCATGGGTACCTTTAGGATAGATTGAACTACTTAGTTCAGGTTAAATCTGGAAGCTCTCATGTTCATGACTCTTTACCCAATCCCAACATCTTATATATGTATATATGAATGTGTGCATGTGGTTTTGATTAATTTTTGACATGGTATTATTTTATCACTTTCCCCTAGTTAAATATAGTGCTTATTCCGCTGACCATCCTAGGATGCTAATTTCATAATGTAGGGTCTGAAGACTTTTCTATTGCTCATGTGCAGCATTAGGTGGCTGAGCACGTCTGTTAAGTTGTTGTAAAGTAGTGAGCCTCCATCCTTCGAAAGGCCTTATCATTTCTTTATTTTTTCTTTATTGACTTAGTACTATTGGGTTCTTTCTTTAGTCATAGTCGGGGGCATGTCCCTACTTAGTTACTATTCTTGTTTTAGAGGCTATTGTGGACAAGTATGGGTTGGTTATTGTTTTGACTCTTAGTGTTCTCTGAGTTATCTAATTATCTACTTATTACTATTTAATTGGCTTCTACTTTATCTTTATTGTTTTTATTGTGATCTTGAGGTTAGTCTTAGGGCGTGGTATCAAGTCCATGGTGGGCTTGAGATACCCATCACGGCCAGGCCCTGGTTTGGGTCGTGACCAGCTTGATATTAGAGTATTTTTTAGGGCCGTTGGGTGTCCATAAAGCCATGTCGAGTGAAGTCCTTTTTATGAGTGTATAGCATACCATACTAATAAGGAGGAGGATACAAGTCATTTAGGATTGTTTTCATTTCTTGTGTCCTATTTCGGGCTATAGAGTCTAGTGTTATGGAATTTCTCTTACTCCTGGGTTCCTTGTATTTTAGATCATGTCTCCCCAAAGATCTAATTTTCATAGAAACTCTACTGGGAGATCCATTCGACTCGAGGAGAATGTGGAGAGGACTCACACTATTTATGGAGTATAGACCCGGTTTAGGTTCCCTGCTCCTGACTATACCACTGTAGGTAGAGTTCCACTGATCCCTACTAGTCCTCCTCGAGCCTCTCATGCTAGTGACTCTTGTGATCAGTCACCTCAAGAAGATATCTATAATGCAGAATTCCATTAGTCAATTCATATGCTTACTAAATTGGTGGCATCACAGTCTTGTCAGTATAATTGTGTAAGTTCTGTTGCTAATTCATCTGAGGTCACTCGGGTTGGATAGTTTATAAGGTTGAATACCCCTACATTTACATACTCTAAGGTTGAGGAGGATCCTCAAGGGTTCATTGATACGATGGAGAATATCTTTACGGTGATGCATGCTACTGATGTAGATGGTACGAAGTTTGCTGCTTAACAGTTAAATTATATAGTTATTAGTGGTATAAGGAATGGGAAGCTATAAGGGGTGACGATGCTGAGCAGGTGTTGTACCATGACTTTTCAGGGGCTTTTCTTAATCACTTCTTTCCTAAGGAGTTGAGGAAAGCTAAGGATGAAGAGTTTTTGAACTTGAAGTAAGGGAAGATGAGTGTGAAGGAGTATGCTCTGAAATTTCAGCAGTTGTCCCGTTATGCTCCAAAATTAGTGTCTAGTATGAGGCCCTAGATGAGAAAGTTTGCTTCAATTTTCCCCATAATTTGGTGTTGGACTTTAAGGCTGCGATGTTGAATAACGATATGGACATCTCCAGGTTGGTAGTTTATATGTGGTAAGTCAAGGATAAGAAAAAGAGAAAGGAAGAAATGGAAGAAAAATAGAACAAGAAGTTTAGGTATTCAGAGAAGGGTGAGGGTCAGCAAAACAGTGGGAAATATGGTAGACAGTAGACCAAGAAGAAAAATTAGGGCTCCTTATCCTAAGCCTTCGGATGATCATCATTTCTAGACTACAGTGGTCCTAAGGAACTGGGTGCCCAGTCCCAGGGTAGTGGAGCTCAGTCAGCCCCACCTTATCTTTTTTTCATTTTTATGGGCAGCTTTATCATGGATATTATGAGGAGAGTAGAAATCAATGCTATAATTATGGTCAAATTCATCATATGCAATAAGATTATCCTTCAGCCAGGGTTGCCACTGGGGCTAATAAAGTTCCCATTGCCATTTCTTCAGTTCATATGCCAAAGAGCGCTACTTCTGGTACCAACAGTAGCCAAAATTATCTTTATGCACTTGCTACTCGTCAGGAATCCGAGGCAACTCCAGATGTTGTTACTGGTATATTACAGATCTTTTATCGAGATGTTTATTGCTTACTTGATTTGAATTCTACCCTATATTATGTGACCCTTTATGGGACTGTCAAGTTTTGTTTTGGTCTTGAAAATATTTTCAACTCCTTCTCTATTTATACTTCGATGAGTTATTCTATAGTTGCTATAAAAATCTATAGGGATTATGTGGTGTCCATATTTCATAGGAAGACATTGGTAGATTTGATAGAGTTGGATATGGTGAATTTCGATGTTATCTTAGGGATGGATTAGCTTCATTTTTGCTATGCCTCTCTAGATTGTAGGACCCGAAAGGTCAGTTTCCATTTCCCTAATAAACCAGTATCAGAATATGAGGGGAGTTCCTTTGTATCCAAAGAGAGCTCAAAAATTAATTTCACAAGGGTGTCTATATGATCTTGTTCAAGTTAAGGACTCTGACTCTGAAAGTCCTTCTTTGCAAACTCTCCCTATGGTTAAAGAATTTTATGAAGTGTTTCCCGATGATCTTCCCGGAATTACTCTCGATAGGAAAATAGATTTTGGGACTGATCTTCTAATGAATACTCTTCCTATTTTCTTTCCTCCTTATAGAATTGCTCCAACTAAACTAAGTGAGCTTAAGGAGAAATTGAAAGATCTTCTTGATACGAGTTTCATTTGTCCTAGTGTTTCTCCATAGGGTGCTTCTGTGATTTTCGTGCAAAAGAAGGATGGGTCACTTTAGATATGTATAGACTATCGTTAGATGAATAAGGTGATAGCAAAGAATTAGTACCCTCTTCCTAGGATATATAACCTTTTTGATCAGCTTTAGGGTGCTAGATATTTCTCTAAGATTGATCTTCATTTGGGTTAACTTCAATTGAACATTAGGGAGGTTGATATTCCCAAGAATGCTTTCTATTCATGGTATGACCATTATAAGTTTTTGGTGATGTCATTTTAGTTGAATAATGCTCTAGCTGCTTTCATGAATCTTATGAATTTGATTTTCAGGCAGTTTTTAGATTAGTTTGTGATAATCTTCATTAATTACATCTTGGTGTACTCCAAGAGAAAGGAGGATCATGACAATTACCTCTGAATTGTGTTCCAGACTCTTAAGGACCAAAAATTATATGCAAAATTTTCTAAGTTTGAGTTTTAGCTAAATGTTGTGACTTTTCTTGGGCATTTTGTTTCTAGTGAAGTGATCAAGGTGGAGCCCCTGAAAGTTGAGGTAGTTAAGAAATGACCTAGACCTACGACTCCAACCGACATTAGGAGCTTTTTGGGCTTGGCTGGGTATTTCATCTATTGATGCCGTGTTGATGAAGTTAACTTAGAAAAAGGTTATGTTCTTGTTGTCAAATGCTTGTGAGGTAGCTTTGAGAAGTTAAAGAATAAGTTGACTTCTGCTCTAGTTTTGACCCTTCCCGGGGGAACTAATGGTTTTGTTGTGTTTTGTAATGCGTCCTGAATGGGAATGGGTTGTGTTTTGATACAACATAGTACGGTTGTAGCATATGCTTCCAGGTAGATTAAATATCATGAGAGGAATTACCTGACTTACAATCTAGAGATGGCGACGGTGGTCTTCGCTTTGAAGATCTGGTGCCATTATCAGTATGAGGTGCATGTGGATATTTATTTAGATTATAAAAGCTTGCAGTATGTGTTCAAGAAGAAGGAATTTAATATCAGGCAGAGGCGGTGGCTCAAATTATCAAAGGATGACAATATGAGATTGCACTACCATCCAAGTAAAACTAATATTGTTGCCGATCTTCTTATCAGGTTATCTATGGGAAGCTTATCTCATATGTATGAGGAGAATAAAAGGCTTGTGAAGGATATTCATAGGCTGTATAACTTTTTATTTTTGGTTTAATTTTTACTTTTATTGATAATAAAAATTATTTTGTATTGAATAGACTAACCCATTCAACACCAAATATCCCTATACACCGTCCAACAAAAGAACACAAAAAACCCCAATTCGATAGAAAGATCCGGCCCAAAAAAAATAAAAAAATATAAATTGAGTAGGGTTTCTAAAAAGAGATCTTCAACTCTTAATCTTTCTTGCCTTCTGCCTCCTTTGCTATGGATTCCTTCACCAATACTCAATTCACTATGCTGCTTCTTTGGATTATAAACATCTTGCCATGGTTTCTCAGCTTCAGCTCTGTGTCCAGTTTGCAAGGGTAAGTTCAGCTTCTCCTTGTCTGCAGTTGTTCTAGATTTGAGCTTACCTATTAATACAAACTCCATTTCTTCATCAGTTGTGATCTTCAGTGATGATGTATGAGATAGATTTTGGTGCTAAACTGATGGGTCTAGTTTACTGAGACTTGGTATTCAATCTTGGTAAGTAAATTCTCCCTTTGTGTTTGCTTTTTCTTTCTGATCTGTATGTAAAAAACTCCTCTCTGTACAGTTGAAGAAGGGAGAGAGATTGTGTGAAGCTTGGACCCACTGTTAACCTAATGGTCTTAATATTCTCAGCTGCCCTGAATGCAAATATGACCTTCGGACCCCCCAATCTACTAAGAGTCCTTTGTTGGTTGGCTGATGTAGTTAGGCTAAGTAGTTTTCCTCCTTTTGTATGCCCTCTGAGGTTGTAAATATGATGCATGTGCATAACTTTGTTGTAGCCTTCCAGTCTGTATCTCATTTTGCTACTGATAGCCTTAGGTATGAACCTTGGTATTTATCACTGTTTTGGATCTTTCTAACCTTGTTTCGTAGCTGCTGAAATGCTGTATACGTAAAAGACACTTCTTTCAATGCTAAATTTGCTGAGTAGTTTGCTAGTTGATTACCATCTCTGTATATATGCACTATGTGAATCTGCTTAGTAGCTAGTAACTTCCATACCGGTCTGATTATGTCTTCTAGCTTCCATGGTATCTCCTATTCCCTTATTAACAACTTCTGCATAATCAATGAATTTGTCTGTATGATGACTTTATCATGCTTTGTTGAATTACAATGTCTTGCTGCATTTAGAATTACCATAGCCTTTGATTCCCTGCTGTTAGTACCCTTCATTGAAGCTCCTTCTGCATGAATTAAATCTCCCTGAGCATTCCTTAAGAAAAAGGCCCAAGAATGCCCCCTAAATTACCTTTTAAAGCCCCATCAGTATTATAGTTGACCCAACCATTACTAGGTGGATCCCATACTATTGGTATTGCTTTAATATAGGCTTCAATTGACCAAGCTTCTTTAAAATTAGAGGCCATTCACATGAGAATTCTACATTTGGTTTTATAACCTTCAGTGTCATTCTCAAGTGTCTGGTGACATTAAAAATCAACCTGTGGAATGATATCCCTTTTCCTTCATGTTTCAAAGAATTTCTTCTTCTCCATAACTCCCACATAATAATTCCTAGAATGGTTTTGAAATAAGTTCTCTCCCTTGGTTTAACCAGTGCATTCCACCAAGCGTATATAGTGTTCCTCAGACTATATCCGTGAATATTTATACCAGCAAAAGAAGAGAAATAGAAATATGTCTTGTTAGTGTAATTCGACCTTAACAACACATGAGTGTAATACCCTTGAGTGTTCATATCATAAAACTCTTATCCTTTTATCATGAGATCAGATCCAGTGCAAAGTAATGGTTACTCATAAGTTGACACTCTCGTTTCTATCGTAGCCATATAGCTATTTTTCATGAGAATTCATGCATTCACAGAACAGTTCAATAGCTCATTATGTTCAATATATAGTGATTTAGTTCATATCAGTTGTGCATGATAGCTTATAGCTTCAGATTCTTCAGTGTTTTCGGCTTAATTAGCCACATCCGAGGATGAATGTTCCCAAAGAGGAGATAATATAATACCCTGTATTTTAGTTCTAGAATTCTAACCGTCGTTCCTACGTATGTAAGATCTAATACAATATATTCTCAAGTCAATACAAGTTTCATGATCTTTATCCTCATGTTTGATTTGCGTTTGAGGTTAAAAATGTTTGTAGAAATCATTTAGAGCCAAGTTGAGCTAAGATCATTTGATTCATCCAAAAGTCGATATTCGATTCTATAAGGGTCTACATCAAACGTGTATAACTCTTTATATACATGGAATTTTCAGCTCAAGACCCACCCAATTGTAGATAATTAAATTAGCTTTCCAAAGATACCAATTTCGTAAAAATCCGATAAGCGAGTAAAACATTATACCATTTTCCGTGTGAGGTAGTAAGCCGACGCGATCTTGGCGCGTCGCGTCAACTTCGCCTCGACACAAAAAACTGACGCGGATCCAAGTCTATTTTACATGCTAATTCAATTTCAAAGGGTCCTAGGGTCACTTTGGTAAATTCCTCTCACCCAAATCCATCCATAACATCAAATTTTATTCCCCAAAAGCATTACATCCATTCACATTCATCTTTTCCTCTCCAAGAAAGCCCTATCCCCTCAAGAACACCATGAAAATCCATTCAATTTTTCTTCAAGATATTCAAGAATTCAATGTTTCCAATCCATGAAGCATAAACTTCAAGTCATCCTCTTCAAGAAATAAACCATGAATTAAGCATCACAATTCAAGAATCCCAAGAAAGCATTCAAGTTCATCTCCTAGAGTTTCAAAGTCAATTCTCTACATCCAACAAAGTCTATTAAGGTATGTAGGGTTTGAACAAGAACACTCCTTTCGTTCTAGTGCCCAAAGCTTTATTTTTTATCAAATTATTTCGTGTTTTTGCAATTGGGTTGTACCTAATTTACTTTGATTTGAATTTATGAAGTTATAAAGTACTCAAGTCTTGAATTGTATGATATTTTACCTATTTCATGTTTTTAATTGAGAATTAATGCTATAAATTGCAGGTTACTACCATGAATTGATGTTTTCAAGTGTTTCCAAGATTTATGCTTCATGATGAAATTGAAATTATTTGAGCATGAGTATAAGCTTTAAACCAAGTATGAGTTTTGCTGTTTTCTTGAAGATTATGTCATTTAGCATGATTCAATAAGCCAGTGCTTTGACTTTAAAGAAAGATTTACTTTAAGATTGAGTTAAGGAAGGAATCCACATTAAGTATGATTTAAAGCAAAGAGAAACATGATTTTGGTCTTCATTATAACCTTTGAGTTAATTTGAAGTGGATTTTTCTAAAGGTTCTGAGCTGAGTATGGCAGTAGTATTTAGAACCAAGTTGGGTATGATTCCAAGGTTTCATGCCCCAGAACTACGTGCCACTGTAGGTTGAGATACTTATCCACACTATACGTGGATGACTGAGATAGTGATCACTAAAGTTGAGGTTCTATTCCGATGGCAAGGTTAGAACAACTGTCCCCAACGTGGGTGAGATGTTGGACTCCATGTAGCTCCTATGGT
This sequence comes from Capsicum pubescens, assembly GCA_030864215.1. NCBI lineage: Eukaryota > Viridiplantae > Streptophyta > Magnoliopsida > Solanales > Solanaceae > Capsicum > Capsicum pubescens. The sequence goes on from CM061542.1 coordinate 171,520,719, forward strand.
TTATGTCGATTAGAAGAAACACACAAAGATGTCCCCCACTCTTGACACAATTTAATGGATTTAAAGTATTGAGATAAAGAGTTTATTATACATAATAAGTTTCAGATTTCATCTAGCATACAAGTTTTGAGAATGAGAGGAGAATACAGATTTTAGAAGTAAGTGAAATAACTCACAAGATTTATACTACATGTTTCATTATTCACGATTTATGAGATTTATATTTCAGATTTTTATTCAAGCTATGTGAGTCATTTATCTCAGCATGGATGATTTTATAAAGAGTAATGAGATTGTTTATGTAAATGCATACACCCCCATATACTCAGTACATTCTTAAAGTAATGATTCACATATATGTCTAATGTTGGGCGTATTTATACGTCTAAGCACCATAACTTACCCATGTTTTAGCTAAGTTTTGAGGATAAAATACATAAGTCTTGCACTTTTAGTCCATTTTTAAGTAAGTGAGATGTTATTAGCATGCTTTTCAGGTACTAATGAAGAATATTTCAGCACTTTGGGGACCTGTGGAAAGCAAAGGAAAACTTCACATAAAAGGGAAAGCAACTTTTGGACTGAATGTGATGCATGCGAACTTTTTCCCGTGCAAACTCAGTATTTTTAAATAGTTAAGGATACAGTAGCAATTTATTAGAGAAGGATGTTATTAAAAGCCTTATTGCTGAATTTTTAGGGATTATTATTCCATTATTCAGAAAATTCAGATTCTGTAATATTTTTGAAAGCAGAAAATGGCTTAGCTTGAGCAACGGAGAGGGAGAAACACGTTCCTCTCTTATTGTCGCTAGTCATCTCCATCGCCGAGATTGTTCTAAGTTTTGGTATGATTATTATGTCTATTTTGATTTCCATTGTATTCATGAGTAGCTAAACTTATCTGTTAGGGTTATGGAAACCTTGTAGTATACTCTCTATTGCTATGGGTTTGCGAATTTATGATGTGTAATGCACTTATATCATTACTCTCTTCATTATAATTGAATTCTCGTGGTTGCAAAAATAGAGAGTGCGCCATTATAACAATAATTTGTTCGATAGAAAAATTACTATTTGGAAAAGAGAGTGTGACGAGAAAATAGGGTTTCCAACCTCTATTTTACATGTTAATGCCCTAACAGGATTAACTTCTTGGAGAATTCATACCATTTGTTGTACACTTTAGGTTCGAGAGAGCTGAGGTGAATAAATCCTTGATGGTTGAAAAACAGTTGGATTTAGAATTAGAATACGACTCTCTATAAGTGCATGCATGTATAAACTTCGCATTACTCATAGTTAAAAGAGAAGTAGAAACTACAAGGTGGACATAACCCTAACTTATCATCCTCTGTGATCAAATCTTATTACTTATATCGTCTCATTCGTTACACTAATAGTATTATTGTGCCCTTAAACCAAAACCACCTTATCTTGGAACCTTCGACCAACAGTCTAATAATAATCACAATACTTAGTGATCATAGTATTCCCTGTGGGATTCGGCACCCAACCCAGTTGGGTTCTATATTTGAAAGAGACCGCTTACACTTTCTAACGAGAGTTGTAATTTGGGCGTATCAAATTTTGGCACCGTTGCCGGGGAATACGGTTGACAACTAAGTTTGTGATAATTAATAGACCCGTTGGTCAAAGATTCTCAAATTTTACTTTTTGTTTGTTGTTCTTGTTTTGTTCAGGTTTAGTGGATTGTATGCCAAATACACGAAGATCTGGTCAGCCCTTATTACCTATAAATCCTGAACCACATCTTATTGGCAGAATGGATGCACAACAAAACCTTGAAAGGATGGCTACTCAACAGGAGCAGGCTAGATTAGCTGCATTGGCAGCTGCACAAGTACATCTACAAAATGCTGATAACCCAGGTCGGGAAAATAATCTTGATGATGAGGACCTGGGTGATGATGATTTATTAAATCCAAGGCATGCAGATGATGTGGCTGCACCTGTGAACAGGAATGTCAATAGAGATCGTCAAGCTAGAATGAGACCTGAACGCCGAGCTGTGCAGGTTCCTTTTGATGATGATGATGATGATTTGGATGGGCTGGTGCCACAGGCGCTATTATTCCTTCGCCCTTGGCACCCAGATCCAAGTTCAATATCACTAGCACCATGATCCATCTATTGCAACTCAAGGGGTTATTTGGTGGACTTGCAGGCGACGATCCGAATATGCATCTGATTAATTTTATCTCAACATGCAAGTCGTTTGACAATCCAGGAGTTGGACAGAATACGATCCGGCTGCTCTTATTTCTATTGTCTCAATCTAGAGAGGCAACTCTATGGTTAAACGGGCTAACTCCTGACTCTATTACCAATTAGAGACAACTGAAAGACGCTTTCCTAGAAAAATTCTTTCCGCCATCCAAGAGAGCACAATTAAGAGATGAGATAAGCAATTTTCGACAGCTTCCAACTGAAGCTCTCCACAAAACATGGGAGAGGTTCAAGAAGAAGCTTATGCGGTGCCCAAATCATCAGATGACAAATATCCACTTGATGGAAATATTATATATGGCTTTGAACTCAGTGACTAAGACAGTGGTTGATAATGCTATGGGTGGGTCATTCATGGACCTTACTTTTATTGAGGCATGTGATATGCTTGATCGTATGACAAAGCAGAGTAGACCTTGGCATACCTGGGATTCTGAGGTAGCAAGCTCTACTGTATCTATTGGCATGACGACAGAACAGAGGCGAAGAGAAGAGGAACGTGACCAGGATATGGCTCATATGTAAACGCAGATGGACTTTCTTACCAAGCATTTATTATCAGGGAAGACAAAAAAAGTCAAAGCTATTGTATCACAGGGAAGAGATGACTCTGATTCTGAGGAGAAAGCTAATTACTTGAATAATCAAGGGGGTTTCCGAGGCAATGTCCAAGGAAACCAAGGTCAAAACTATTATGAAAAATCTAGATACAAGGACCGAGACCAAGGGAGTTGGAAGAATAAGACTGACAGAAGTGGTTTGTATATTCCTCCTGGAAATCGTGAAGCTGCTGCATCTGGCTCTGGGAAGATGTCCATGGAGGACATGATGGCTAAGCTGTTGAAAGGAGTGGAGGCAACCAACACGGGAGTAACTGAGGTAAAAAATAATTTGTCCTCAATAAATCAATTTGTTGACTCACATTCCACTGCAATAAAACAGCTAGAACAATAAATGAGTCAACTATCAACGATATTCAATCAAAGAAAAGCTGGCACTTTACCTAGTGACACTGTGCAAAATCCAAGGAATGATGGATCATGTTTGGCTATTACTACCAAGAGTGGTAAGGTGTTGGAAAATCCATTCAAAGGCAAGCCAGTGGTTGATAATATAGAAGAGAATCTTATTGAAGCAGATTGTGATGATTCTGTAGAAGCTGAAAATCAGAATGAGAACATTCATGATACTACACCTAGATGTCAGCAGTCTGAAAAGATTGATAATGGGAAGCAAAATAAAAAGGAAGTGGTGGAGAAAACTCTTCCAAATCCACCACCACCTTTTCCTCAGAGACTGAAGAAGAAGGCTGATGACACCAGGTTCAGTAAATTCATGACCATGTTGAAGCAGCTGACTATTAATGTGCCTTTGATGGAGGCACTGGAGCAGATTCCAGGGTACGCCAAATTCATGATTTGAAAAAGAAAAGGGCAGCAAGCTATGAACTGGCAGATAATTTTCATCATTGCAGTGCAATTGCCACGAGGTCTTAGTACCGAAGAAGGCAGATCCGGGTGCTTTCACTATTCCTTGCACGGTTGGATCTTTGGATTTTGCTAAGGCGTTGTGCGATTTGGGGGGCTAGCATTAATTTGATGCCACTAGACATTTATAGACAGTTGGGGTTGGACGATCCTACACCAACCAACATGCGGCTCGTAATGGCAGATAGGTCGGTAAAATGACCTGTTGGTATCTTATATGATGTACTAGTGGAGGTTTCTACCTTCATTTTTCCTGCAGACTTTGTTATTTTGGATTGGGAGGTGGATTCTGAAGTTCCCATAATCTTGGGTCGACCTTTCCTCACAACAGGAAGTGTGCTTATTGATTTACGAGCAAATGAGCTTTTATTTCGGATGAATGACGAAGTGGTACATTTTGATGTAAGCAAATCAATGAACCAACCCAAAGATATGAATGTGTTCTCTATAGCTGATGTTTATTATGAGGATGAGAAGGAATTATCTTTGGAGAAGCAACTTACTGTTGAGCCATTGGCTACTGTACTTTTGAACTTTGAGCGTGAGGATATTGAAGAGTATGAAGAAACTATCTGTGCTTTGACAAGAATGGGGTCGTATTCATATGCCCCAAGAAACTGGACCTTGACCTTAAGAATCGAACCTCACCACCGGCGAAGCCACCATATATCTTGATGAAGTCTGAGTCATCGAGATAACTATGTCATGCCGCGATAATAAATCAAGCGCTACATGGGAGGCAACCCATCATTTCACTAGGAGTTTGTTTTTGATAAATAAAAATTCAAAAAGAAGAGTCGAGCCACGACCAAAACTAAGGCGCTTGGTGGGAGGCAACCCATCCTTCTAATCATTTTTGTTGTTTTTGATTAAGTGTAGGTGCAAGACGTACAAAGGAGGAGATTAGTCCAAAATTTTGATTTGAAAGTGAGCCATGCCAATGGTAGTAAGTCTAGGAATGATAGATCAAAGGCCATAGGCTAGGCGTCGCCTATGCCAACATAGGCAATAGGCTAGGAGACGCCTATGCCAACATAGGCAATGGGAAAGGCGCCGCCTACGCCATTGCCTATGCTCACTACCTCACATAGGCGATGGGCAAGGCGCCGCCTATGCCAACATAGGCAATAGGATAGGCGCCGCCTATGCCAACATAGGAAATGGGCAAGGCGCCGCCTATGCCATTGCCTATGCTCAATGCCTCACATAGGCGATGGGCAAGGCGCCGCCTATGCCAACATAGGAAATGCTATAGGAGCCACCTACTTATGCTTAGTCAATGCTATAGGCGCCGCCTATCAACATAATTTTTGGCCACTAACCCGTTTGTGAATGGACCAACCCGACCCATGGCTCATCCTTTAAACATATTCTCTACTCTTACATCCCACTCTATTTTTCTTTCACTTAAGCTCCTCCCAACCCCTCATCTCTCAAAATCCTTCTCTTTGCTCTACTAATCTTACAAGCTCCTCACCACTTTCAAAATCCAAGAACATCGACTCACTTTCTTCAATCCTTCATCTTCAAGGTAAGTGTTCTTTTCTTAATCCTTAGGTGTTTTGAATTTATACTGTAGTTATTAATTGATCACTTGAGGATTATGAATTAAATTTTTGCCATGGCTATGTTAGGAAAGTGATGGTGTTTTGTATATTTTGATATGGTTGAAAGTGTAGGGGATGATTTTGATAAAAAAGTGTTTCATTGAAATAGACATGGGGAAATTGAAGTGATTGAATTGTATTGTGACTAACGTGGTGCACCATGTCAAAGTGTAAGTCGGTGAAGTCTGAGTACCCGATAATAACACAAAATTAGTTGATACTAACAAATTAAGTGTGGGGTGGTGACTTAACCACCCTCATATTAATTATAGTTAGTTTTATTATGTGTGGATGACATGGATGACAGGATGAATACAGAAAAAATGGCTCCAATGATGATCTCCATGCAGGTGGCATAACTCCTAATGTGGATGAGAATTACTACTATCCAGGTTCTTTATCTTGTTATTTACACTGGGGACAGTGCTGAGCTTAAGTGTGGGGTGGCTGGTTACTTTGCTACTTGTTTCGTAAGAAAATAGGACCTTCTCCTTAGTATACTTGTGGATAGGATTAGTTATTTTGTTCATTTTGTTAGTTATTTAGTCATAATTAGGTGTTTTTCTCGATGATGGATGGATGACGACCGTCTTAAGAGAAAAGTAGTCTTTCAATTACATGTAACTGCTCTTGTGGATCATATGACATTATAACCTAAGTATGTGATGGATCATTACGTTTGAAACACCTAGGCTCTAGTTGTGACTCTTGTTGTGATTGTTGGTTTTAATTGAATTCATGTAATTGTTCGGTCGAGAATCTATAATGCTCCTAATTGAGTTGACTATGTGCCATGAGTGTGTAAGACTGTTGTATATTCCTTATTGTAACTGATGCTAGAACTTTCCTGGTGTGTATGCAAAGCGAAATAAAGATTGTGAGTTTAGGAGATGATTTAGGCATTTCTTTGATAGGCATTGTTCATACCTTCTTTTGACCTACCTTTGTACATTATCTTAGATAGCCCCGTCGATCCTTTACCTTGTTCTTTTGTTAGCCTCATATGTAGCCTAATCCGTTCTTTAATAGACCGTAATTTGATCCAAAAAGCTCCTAAGCGCTTTAATGTAAAATCAATGTGAGTTAAGAGTTTGAGAATAAGAGGAAAAAGGTGAAATTGATGCCCCAAAGTCTAGTTATTGGCGTGAGTAATTGATGTGGTTGGGAGTAGCTAAAATTGTTGAAAAAGTTCAAAATTTTATCCCGAACATGTTACAATGAACCTTTTTTGTCCCTGGTCCTTCTTGGACATTGTGCACCTCAACTAAGGCAAATTTCTTAAGTTGAGGGTGGCTATTATAGGGGCGCGTAACGTGAAAAGGGTGCAAAAAAAATTTTGAAAGGGTTGCATACTTCCACCATAGTGTTATTAATTAAGCTTAACGAGTTGGGGTGAAAAGCAAATTTGTAAAGATAGAAGAAGTGGAAATTGGTTGTTTGAGATTGATCTTAATTGCATAATGTAGTGTATTAAAGCGTTTAGGGAAGATAGTCACTATTTTTGGCCAAAATAGTTCCTACCCATCCTTTAGCCTGCATTACAACCCGTAAAAGACCTATTTGATCCTAATCTTAGCATTCTGATATTAGCGGAGTATTACACTAAGGGAAAGCATATGGTCATCAGTTGTAATTTGAGAATTCTTTGTGAGAGTGAGCGTAACTTGATTCTTGTGCCCATTTTGTTAGAAATTGCATAATTGTGAGTGATTATAGGTAACTCTCTTATTGTGAGGGCACATGGTTGATGAAGGTTGGGTAATTTATATGATTTTCTTGAATGATATGCATGAAATTTCCAACTTAATGAGTCTATTCTTGAGGGTAGGTTGTATCTAGGAATGACTCCTGAAGCTACTTCTTGTTCATAATTGTTGTGTGAGCCTATTTGAGCATCTTGTCTTCCTTTGTGGGTGCTAAGGCTTGTGTAGTATGCATAAATAGATATGTTGTTCGAGGATGAACAAAGCTTTAAGTGTGGGGTGGTGTTGTCGGGCGTATTTATACGTCTAAGCTCCATAACTTACCCATGTTTTAGCTAAGTTTTGAGGATAAAATACATAAGTCTTGCACTTTTAGTCCATTTTTAAGTAAGTGAGCTGACCTATGTGATTAGCATGCTTTTCAGGTACTAATGAAGAAGATTTCAGCACTTTGGGGACCTGTGGACAGCAAAGGAAAACTTCACATAAAAGGGAAAGCAGCTTTTGGACTGAATGTGATGCATGAGAACTTTTTCCCGGGCAAACTCAGTATTTTTAAATAGTTAAGGATACAGTAGCAATTTATTAGAGAAGGATGTTATTAAAAGACTTATTGCTGAATTTTTAGGGATTATTATTCACATTATTCAGAAAATTCAGATTCTGTAATATTTTTGAAAGCAGAAAATGGCTTAGCTTGAGCAACGGAGAGAGAGAAACACATTCCTCTCTTATTGTCGCTTGTCATCTCCATCGCCGAGATTGTTCTAAGTTTTGGTATGATGATTATGTCTATTTTGATTTCCGTTGTATTCATGAGTAGCTAAACTTATCTGTTAGGGTTATGGAAACCTTATAGTATACTCTCTATTGCTATGGGTTTGTGAATTTATGATGTGTAATGCACTTATATCATTACTCTCTTCATTATAATTGAATTCTCATGGTTGCAAACATAGAGAATGCACCATTATAACAATAATTTGTTCGATAGAAAAATTACTGTTTGGAAAAGAGAGTGTGACGAGAAAATAGGGTTTCCAACCTCTATTTTACATGTTAATGCCCTAGCAGGATTAACTTCTTGGAGAATTCGTACCATTTGTTGTACACTTTAGGTTCGAGAGAGCTAAGGTGAATAAATCCTTGATGGTTGAAAAACACTTGGATTTAGAATTAGAATGCGACTCTCTATAAGTGCATGCATGTATAAACTCCGCATTACTCATAGTTAAAAGAGAAGTAGAAACTACAAGGTGGACATAACCCTAACTTATCATCCTCTGTGATCAAATCTTATTACTTATATCGTCTCATTCGTTACACTAATAGTATTATTGTGCACTTAAACCAAAACCCACTTATCTTGGAACCTTCGACCAACAGTCTAATAATAATCGCAATACTTAGTGATCATAGTATTCCCTGTGGGATTTGACACCCAACCCAATTGGGGTCTATATTTGACAGCGACCGCTTACACTTTATAACGAGAGTTGTAATTTGGGCGTATCAATGTATATGTGCTACATTGCCTCGTAATGTAGGTGTAAGTCATAGCACAAATATTAAAATCAGACAAGTTGCAGCTTCCAGTCAGCAAATGAGGAGCTCTTTTGATTCAAGGGCCCAAGTCAGTTAGAGTTTGTGTAGCATTGTCTTTTCTTCATTCATTTGTATTGAGTTGGGATAGTTAGGATTCATGACCCAGCTATCTAGAGTCAATACTAGTAGAGGCTTCATAGACAGTCAATAGAGTTAGTGTATTTAATTTTAGTTTTATTTGTAAAAGCAGAATTGTAATCTTGTATATTAAGTTTTGTATTGATCAGATTCAGAAAAGAGTTATATATATATATTTTTTCTTTTTCATTGATTTGTACCGATTTATGCATTTTGTTTCATTTTTTATGAGTTATACCAGTAGAAGGGTTAGCTTGGGGTCACTTGTGAGCCTAAGAACCATGTGACATATTGGGACCCATTTTCGGGGCGTTACAAACTTGGTATCGGAGCATAGAGTTCAAGTGTCCTAGAACATCTGTGAAGTCGTGTCTAGTAGATTCTTCTAGAATGGTATGGAGACGTCTGTACTTTTCTCCGAAAGGCTACAAGGAATTTAAGAAATATTTCCATTTTTTCAAATCTCAGATCGTGCTATAGAAAGGTTCTCTAAGAAACTTATATAGATTTTCATCTTACTCTATTCAGACCATCTCTGCCTTATTTTTCAGATATCATAAATAGTCAAGCTTAAGTATTTACTGATAAAGCTTTCTCAGACAGTCTCCACAGATAGTTATGGGATTTTAAGCAGACCAGAAAGTATCCCATCAGTTCTTTTTAAATTCCAAAGTTTGAAGAGCTTTATTCATGTTTATAAAAATCATACACTAAGCCTAAGTCAGTTGTGCTTTTAGATTCCTCCTTAGAATCCATAATGATAATCTATACTTCTCTATCTATGTACTATTTTTGAGGTAACATGATCGGCAAGTTCCAATTTCCTCCCCTGATAACGCTCTCAGACTTGCTAGCAAGAAGTTTCATAAGTCTCATAAAGTAGCTTGAGAGGAGCCTTCTAGTGTGTTATAGGCCCCTCAAGTTTAAAGTTATGTCCTCATTCTTATGATCCGTTCAGTTAAGACAGAGTAAGATGTGTATTCTTAGATCATTAAATATTGTGGGTCAAGTTTCTATCTCTTGTAATCTTGTTATCATTGTGTTATTGAAACTAAAAGTCTAGTGAAGCCGTGTGGGGCTCTTTCGATTCACTAGCATAGTTGCTTTGTTATTCATCTCACTTTCTTGTTCAAAACACAAAAATATCAAAGTTTAGTGAAGCCGTGTGAGGCCTATTTCGATTCACTAGCAACTTGTTGTTCATCTTATTATTCTTGTGTTAGTTAGAAGTGTAGTGACAAGAAACATGGTAAGGGAAATTTATTGAATATATATATATATATGTATATCTGAATTTTTTTGCACATGATTGGGCTAGTAATGAAGTGATATGTCCATTTTGTTAGTTAGTGAAAGGTAGAGAGAGAGTTATTAGTTAAGGAGAATTATTGTTGCTTGAAGTATGAAAAGTCATTGATGATAATTATTGTGTTAGGAAAGTTTAGGATATTGATAAAAGTACTTGGTGGTTGAGTATTGTTCCCTTGAGGATACAAAAAGGAGTTTGCTAAAATTTATAGAGCTATGAAAGTAATTTAGGTGCAAAGATGGGTAAATAGTAATGATGTGAAGAAGGAGGATGTGCTAACGGATTGTGAATAAGATAGGCCATATGATCATGATCGATTATTATTGTTATAAAGTTCTAGTAGACTAGTGTTTCTTGATAGTTTATTTTATAGTTTCCAAGTTAGAACTATGTGTGAGGTGGGGTTGTAGATCATGTTGAGCACTAAACACTAAGTTTGAACGGTTGGTGTTTAGGAAGGTGGATGTGATGATTTCTTGGTTAATGATACAAGTTATAGAAAAGTGATCTAATAGGCTTGAACAGTGTATACAAGAGCTTAAGTTTATTTTATTCATAATCAAGAATGATGTTGTATATATGATGTAAAAGTATGCCCAAGGTGATAAGGGGCTGTATTATTTTTCGAGGATTATTGCATGTTGTGTGGTTAGTAGTACCGTTGAGTTGGTAGGTGGAGAAAGACTAGTTAGATGATATATGATGTTCTTGATAGCTAAGTTAAGTAGTTATGATTAAAGATGTTGAGCCTTTTAATTATGATACTGAGTCTCATGGTTTAGAAATATAAGTTTACAGTTGTGATATTGGTAGGCTATGCCAGAAGTAATATGGTTCGTCTAAGGTTTGGAGATATTCAAGTTAAGCGTTAGAATCTAAGATTGAAATTTGAAGATTTAGCTAATAAAAATAAGAGTTGAAGCACTAGATGGTGTACTCCGACTATGGGGGTGCTCATGCAAGTTCGAAGTTAGTAAGTGTTCAAGTATTATATGATGACTATTGGGGCTATAGAAAGATAGGGTGTAACTCAGAAGGTAGCATTAGCAGTTGGTTTTACTTTATCAGGTATAGTCATTCGGGCTAAGTTCTATAATTCATGTGTATTTTTACATCCCAGACTCTAGAGCAAAGTGATTGCAGTTTAGATTAGAGTTTATATAATAGTTCACAGACTTAGAGTGATGGCTTAAGGATAAGGGGGAGATGATAGAATGAGTAACCAAGTCAGACTTCTAGATTTTTTTTATAGTGATGCCAGAATGTTATAGAATCCCAGAAAGTAAGGGTGAGGCTCAACCCATTCCTATTTCAGTATCTTCAGTTATCCCATTTCATCTATCTTCTTATGCATTACATGTCGGTTTTATGACCATAGTTCATATTTATGCACCTTATAGAAAAATCATGTATACCTCCAGTTCATAGCATAAGCAGTTCCAGTTCACTCAGCAGTACAGATTATGTTCCATGAAATCATGGACTCCAAACTCAGGTCATGTAACTCATGACTCATGTACTCATTCTTCATAGTATGCTCGGTTCCCATAACTCATGCTACACTCAGCGAAGTTTATATTATTTTATGTATATCCTCAGTTGAGATCTCTTGATGAATCCTTGATGTTGATATTCTATTCCTCAGGCCTTAGTTGAGTGTTAAAGTTATCCTTTTAAATTTTAGGTCCTTATGTTTTAACCTTTTTGTGACCTTTCCTTGTATAATAATAGTGGTGATTAGTAATTGTGTTGATGGGAGAGAGTAAATGTTTCTTGTTGATGAAAGATCATCGTATGCTTGTTTTAGCTAAGACCATAAGTGAGAAGTAATATTTAGGCCAAGACTTTGATACATGTTGTGGTTAGTTGAAATTTTTGTGTGTGTGTTCTTGGGTTAGTGCATGGGAGTTGTATTGATAAAGGTTTAGAGAATACGAGGAGTGTGCTATTGTGGGTATTTGTTTAGACGTTCATATGTGGCTATAACAATAGGCTTAAAGGTCATGTTGGTGTATAAGTGGATGAATATGGTTTGCATTAGTTTCCAAACTTCCCAACCTTAGAATGTAAATCCTTAAGTGAATTCATAATCGGGGTTGTCAATAGCACATCTCGTGCAAGTTTCAGATTTTTTGGGCGAGGTTTGATGGTAAAAACAGTAAGGCAACATTAAATGGCCGCGGTACATCGTATATCGCATTGGTAAGGGGAACGTGATGTGTCGCATATCACGTCGGTAGTCCAGTTCAGTTATGGTGACTATATGTAGTACCCTATGATTTTGAGTTAGGCTTGACCATGGTGAGAGGACTTAGTTTAGTTTAGACCTTAGTAGAGAGGTTTATCAATGCCCGTGTGAGAATTAGAAGTTGAATAAAGTGAGTATGGTATTTAATTGGAATAGTATAGAGAGGGAGTATTTGAGAAGAATTGCTAAGCTTGAAAGTAAGAAGTTGCATTGCTTGAGGGCTAGTACTTATAACCTAGCTTATAATCTAGATGTCTATGTTCCAAGCTATAGAGTTGTATCAATGTTGTGACTCGTTAGTCAGATGTTTTGTTCAGATCATTCCCAAAATTCTTTGCTCCTTAATGTTAATATGATTTCGTAGAAGAGTGCTGAAGAAATACTCCATTTGAGTATGGGCAGTCAGTATGATCCAGTCCATATAGCCTACAATCCAGTTTAGCAAGAAAGCAGATAAGATCCTATAGATTCCCCACTTTTCATCTAGTCTTACTATCTAAAGTTTCATGATTACTGCTATTCCTCGAGATACTTCAGTTCAGTCCATGCATTAGTTTTGGTTCCAGATATTAAGTCATGATTCAGTTCGTAAGTATCCTGTGTATCATCTCAGTCTTTTCCTAGTATTTCCACCAAATCATTATCATTCGAAGATGAATGTTCCCAAGGGGAGATAATGTAATACCCTCAAGTTTTCATGTCATAAAACTCTTATCTTTTTCTCGTGAGATCAGATCGAGCGCAAAGTAATGGTTACTCATAAGTTGACACTCTTGTTTCTATCTTAGCCATCTAACTATTTTTCATGAGAATTCATACATTCATAGATAGTTCAGTAGCTCATTATGTTCAAGATACAGTGATTTAGTTTATATCAGTTGTGCATGATAGCTTATAGCTTCAGATTCTTTAGTGTTTTCAGCTTAATTAGCCACATTCAAGGACGAATGTTCCTAAGGGGGAGATAATGTAATACCCTATATTTTTGTGCTAAAATTCTAACCATCGTTCCTACATGTCTAAGCTCTAATTCAAGATATTCTTATGTCAATACAAGTTTCATGATTTTTATCCTCATTTTTTATTTGCGTTAGAGGTTAAAAATATTCGTAGAAATTATTTAGAGCAAATTTAAGCTAAGATCATTTGATTTGTCCAAAATTCGATATTTGATTCCACAAGGGTCTTCTTAAAACGTATATAACTCTATATATACATAGAATTTTCTGCTCAAGACCCATCAAATTGTAGATAATTGAATTACCTTTCCAAAGATATCAATTTCGCAAAAATCTGATAAGCGAATAAAAAGTTATGCCATTTTTTGCGTGAGGCAGTAAGCCGACGCAATCTTGGCGCATCGCATCAAATTTGCCTCGACACGAAAAACTGACGCGGATCCAAGGCTATTTTACATGCTAATTCAATTCCAAAAGGTCCTAGGGTCACTTTGGTAAATTCCTCTCATCCAAATCCGTCCATAACATCAAATTTTCTCATTCATCTTTTCCTCTCCAAGAAAGACCTAGCCCCCTCAAGAACACCAAGAAACTCCATTCAATTTTTTTTCAAGATAGTCAAGAATGCAATGTTTCCAATCCATGAAACATAAACTTCAAGTCACCCTTTTCTAGAAAGAAACCAAGAATTAAGCATCACAAAAAAGCATTCAAGATCATCTCCTAGGGTTTTAAAGTCAATTTTGTACATCCAACCAAGTCTATTAAGGTATGTGGGGTTTGAACAAGAACACTCCTTTCGTTATTGTGCCCAAAACTTTAATTTTTATCAAATTATTTCGTGTTTTTGCAAGTGAGTTGTACCCAATTTACTTTAATTTGAATTTATGAAGTTATAAAATGCTCAAGTCTTGAATTGTATGATATTTCACCTATTTCATATTTTGAATTTAGAATTAATGCTATAAATTGCATGTTACCACCATGAAATGATTTTTTCAAGTGTTTCCAAGATTTATGTCATGATTTATACTTCATTATGAAATTGAAATTATTTGAACATGAGTATAAACTTTAAATCAAGTATGAGTTTTGCTGTTTTCTTGAAGATTATGTCATTTAGCATGATTCAATAAGCCAGTGCTTTGACTTTAAATAAAGATTTACTTTGAGATTGAGTTAAGGAAGGAAACCACATTAAGTATGATTTAAAGCAAAGAGAAACATGATTTTGGTCTTCATTATAGACCCTTGAGTTAATTTGCAATGGATTTTCCTAAAAGTTCTGAGCTGAGTATGGGAGTTTTATTTAGCACTGAGTTAGGTATGATTCCAAGGTTTCATGCCCCAGAACTAAGTGCCACCATAGGTTGAGATATGTATCCCCACTATATATGAATGACTGAGATAGTGATCACTAAATTTGAGTTTTTATTCCGATGGCAAGGTTAGAACAACTCTCCCCAATGTGGGCGAGACGTTGGACTCTCTATAGCTCACTCCCTATAGCTCACATAGTTTATGTCGGTTAGAAGAAACTCCTAAAGATTTCCCCCACTCTTGAAATAGTTTTATGGATTTAATGTATTGAGATAAAGATTTTATTATACAAAATGAGTTTTAGATTTAATCTTGCTTACAAGTTTTGAGAATAAGAGGAGAATACAGATTTTAGAAGTAAGTGAAATGACTCACGAGATTTATACTACATGTTTCATTATTCATGATTTATGAGATTTATATTTCAGATTTTTATTCAAGCTATGTGAGTCATTTATGTTAGCATGCATGATTTTATAAAGACTAATGAGATTGTCTATGTAAATATATACATCCCCATATACTCAACACATCCTCAAAGTACTGATCCACATATATGTCTATGTGCTACATTGTCTCATAATGTAGGTACAAGTCATAGCACACATATTCAAATCAAGCAGGTTGCACCCTCCAGTCAGCAGATGAGGAGCCCTTTTGATTCAAGGGCCTAAGTTAGTTAGAGTTTGTATAGCATTGTATTTTCTTCATTCATTTGTATTGAGTTGGGATAGTTGGGAGTCATGACCCGACTATCTATAGTCAATACTAGTAGAGGCTTCATAGACAGTCAGTAGAGTTAGTGTATTTAATTTCAGTTTTGTTTATAAAAGTAGAGTTGTAATCTTGTATATTCAGTTTTGTATTGATCAGATTCAGAAAAGACTTATATTTTTTTCTCTTTCGCTTATTTGTACCGATTTATGCATTTTATTTAGTTGCTTATGAGTTATGCCAGTAGAAGGGTTAATTTGGGATCACTTGTGACCCTAAGCACCGTGTGACATATCGGGACCCATTTTCGAGGCGTTACAATGAGACACATTCTTTTGTGCTAAATTTTGATAACACCAATATTTGGAATGTCCCTATATACCCTATTTTTTAATAGTAGCATCCACAGAGATCTTCACTCTCCATATTCTCCACATAAAAAAGATCATCTTAGAAGGTAAACCTTTTATGCATAAGTGTTTGTAGAACTCATTAGTGTCTTCTCTATTCCTGACATAGTTCCATGCTGATTTCACACTAAACTTCCTTTTAGTTTCTAGTGTCCATATTGGAATGGCTTCCTAAAAAGATTGTTGAGGTAAAGATACCTTATGCAAGATATGATCTGCCATTTCCTCTTTAAAAAGGTCCTTTAACACTTCCACATTCCACTAGACATTCTGCTCCAAATCCTTAACTCTTTGGTATCTTCCATCCTATTCTTTACTATTTTCCATAATTGAGAAGAAATACCCTACTCCACTCCAATTGTCAAACCAAATATGAGCATTTACTTTCTTCACATTCCACAAAATAAGATGATCAATTAGGTCTGTTACTTGCAACATTTTCTTCCATACCTGAGATCCACCCGTACCTTCTACACGACTTCCTTTGGATGGAGCTTTTTGCAATATTTGTTTAATATGAATGTACTCCATATTAAAGTTTTAGTTCTGAAGTTCCACCATAATTTATAGAAAAGAGTTGTGGAAACATCCTGAATCAATCTAAAACCCATTCCACCCTCTTCTTCTGGTAAATACATATTAGACCGAGATACCTAATATCTACCCTTCCTTTTTATAGTATTACTCCAAATAAAATCAAGCAAAGTATTTTTGAATAGCATATAGGACATTCTTAGAAGGGTTCATAACTAGAAAAACAATGAATTGGGATACTCTGAAGAACATGCTTAATTAACACAACCCTCTCTATAAAAGATAAAATCTTACCTTTCCATGACTGTAATTTATTGCTGATTCTATTCATGAGGAGATGAAACTAGAGCTTCTTCTTTCTCTTGTAAAAAATTGAACACCCTAGGTAAGTAAATGGAAAATATTTCCTCAATATTCTTGTAGCTGCTTCTGCCATGACCACATCTCCATTGGATGCACTACTGTATAGATACAATGCACTCTTATCCTTGTTAATCTTCTGACCTGACACCCTTTCATACCTTTCTAAAGTTGTTGTCACTAATTGTATAGCTCCCAATTCAGCTTTACAAAGAATGATCATATCATCTGCAAATGCAAGATGATTAAGCCTTGGACTTTCCCTAGGCATGCCAAACATCTTGAATTCCTTTCTTAACAATAACTCCTTCAATCCTCAGTATAACACCTCTACTGTAATGATGAATAATGTAAGATATAAAGGATCCCTTTTCTTAAGACCTCTTAATGATTTAAAGAACCCCTTAGGTTGTCCATTTAATAACAAAGAATACCAGTTATTAGCCAACAACCTGAATATCATATCTATGATTTGCTCACAAAATCCAATCTTCCTTAACACCTTAGTTAGAAAAAGCCATTCCACCCTATCATATGCCTTCATCATATCTAACTTTATGACCATATTAGGAGATTTTCCCTTCTTTCTAATTTTTGACACTATCTTCTGCACTACCAGCATATTCTTAGCAATACTTCTTCCATGTACAAATCCAGCTTGTTCTTCAGACACAAAATCAGGTAACACACTTAACTCTTTCATGAATAATTCTTGAGAATATTTTATTTATAAAATTGCTAAGTGAAATAGGACTTAAATCTAAAAAATTATGTACCACTACCTTCTTTGGTAGCAATACCAAATTGGTGTGAGTAATAAATCTTGGTAGCTTATATCCACTGAAAAAACTATTACCATTTGATGAAGATCTGTAGCAATGATATCCCAAGCATCCTGAAAGAAAGATCCTATCATCCCATCAGGTCCTACAACACTATTTCAATTCAGTCCCATGACTGCCTATCTTGTTTCTTCAATTGTTGGAATCCTCTGTAATTCTACATTTTGTGTTTAGTTACCACTTTTGGTAACACCTCCAATATTGTAAGGTCTTCTGTATCCTCTTATTTCAAAAATTGATTATTATAGAACCTAATAGCATCTTCAGTTATATCGTCTTAATTCTCTAACCATACACCTTCATCATTTTGAATTTTCCTTATGCCTAACCTTGCCCTTCTTCCTTTCACTATTGCATGGAAAAATTTTGTATTCCTTTCTCCATCCTTGAACCACTCAAAACCTGCTTTCTGCCTCCAAAATTCCTCTTTTCTTTTCAATTATAATGCCAATTTATCTTGTGCCTTGAACAAATTAGCTCTATTATTAGTTATTGGTGCCTGTTCAAACTGTTTCTCCCTTACTTTGACCACCTCTTCCAAAGTAGTAATCTCTTGGAAAATATTTCCAAAGATTTTCTTACTTTACTGTGTAAGAGAAATTTTAGCCCTCTTATGTTTCTGATGAAATATAATGAATGGATTACCTTTAATTTCTACTTCCAATTCTGACTTATTACCTCTAAACAAGATTCTTATTTTAGCCAAAAGTTCAAAAAATTAAAAGGTTTAACAGATGAACCTGCTGAGTATTAAACTTTAACAACATAGGTGCATGATTAGATCCACTTCTCACTAGATTCTCCACCTTCATAAGAGGGAAAATTTCCAGTAGCTTATCATAAGGCCAAACCCTATCTAACCTTTTGAAAATACAATCCCTATAAGTTCTTGTAAGACCCCGCAAAATTTCTAAGCTTAATTCAGTCTTTTATGCTTGTTAAGGGGGTCCAAGGCTTAGAAAATTCAAGCTAGGTTCCCAGACTTAGCCTATTATTGTCCTTTGAAAGTTGAAAATCTCATTTTTCCACCTTAACATCCTTTAATAGTCCGTATTTTTATTTATCCATGATCAAGAAGGTTAATAGGTGTTCCCGGACAAGTTTCAAATTTTTCAAAACACTTTTAGATCCTGTTTGGAGTCCCTAAATAGTGGACCAACGTGATCATGGCATGCCGCATCGCCAATCGCGTCGGTCAACATTTGTGCAGGATGCCAGAGCCAAAACTTTTGAGGCTCGACACGATCATGGCACGATGTGTCGAGTATCACGTTGCAACCATCAACACGCCGCGTCACTTGTAGAGCCAGCTCACAAGTTTTAGTCATTAAATGTCCACATCTTTAAGGGGAAAAAAGGTCGATTTTACTTCCTTATAAAAACCCAATAACACATGATTCACCCATATCTCACCCAAAATATAGTGTTTCTCTCAAGTTTCTCTCAAGAACAAGTTAGGGTTTTCAATTAGGGATTCAAATTCAATACTCAATTCAAGAATCTCTCCAGCAATCTTCGTAAAATCAAGACCTAAGGTATGCATTGTGCTGATTCATGGATTCCTTTCATCCATGAAGCCCAAGAATCAAGTTTTAAATCATGTATTGTGAATATTTTATTGTGGATTGATGTTGTTCATGAGATTATGATTATATGATTCCCAAGTTGGAATCTTTATTTATTTTTATGTAACTATGTTAGCATACAAGTTGAAAAGTATAAACTTAGTTGGTTATGATGTGTAAATTTGATGATTATGCCTATGCCCTAAGTGGTGCATGTAAGGTATTTGATAAAATGCCTAAGAGATTAGAAATTATGCATTATATCTTAATTATGACCCAAACGATAAATACATGTTTTACTCGTATGTTCAAATGACTCCCATGTTATTGTTATGCCATGTAATTGCTTGATGGAATGTTCATGAGGTTAGAATGATAAAATCATGCCATGTTTATATGCATTCCTACCATGTACAAGATTATGATAACTATGTGCTACAAGAAATTCCCAACTTATTGTATTATGGATTGTTGATATTGGTCATTTGTTTATGAAGTGTCATGCCTTGTCAGTTTCCTGCTATCGAGTCCTGGGCGTACTTATACCCGAAAATTTAGCTGTGTGCCTAGAGCCAATGTTAGTTTTCATGATATTCTCAGTCAAGCCATGATCATTAGAATTCAGTCAGTTACATAACTCAAGAAAACTCAGTAATCTCAGTCAGTTATTAGATCTTAGTAGTATTCCATTAGTCAACGGAAATTTAGTGAACTCTATTCAAATCAACTAAAAAATACTATCAGTAATAGTTCAGTTCAATTTAAATTAGTTCAGTGTCTCTTTATTTAGGAGTAGGATTCAGCACCGAGTGAACCCAAGGATGGGGACTCACCTGTTATCCAGTAGAGGGTGTGATCCTTAGAAGCAATCCTTGCATTCCAAAACTATGTAGCCAACGTAGGTTGAGATGTAGCCTACGAGTTTAGAGATTATACACCTTATTTGAGTTTTCCTACTAGGAGGGGTTGACAGAAGAGCTCCCTGTCAGAAAGGGTTTACTCATATCTTGTCTTTACCTATGGCACGGTACTGACACCCTTCCATCTAGGGTTACAGGTCAGACCCCACCAGTTTAGTTTTGGGTCATGTTGGTTAGATGATTACCTCCCACTGTCTCAGGTTTTGATCCAGTCTCAGTAATAGAACTCAGTTCAGTTCTACAGTTTCAGGACCATCAGATACAGTCGCTCAGCTCAGTTCGGAACTCAGCTAGTTCCATCAGAATTAGAACTATCAGAAAAATTCATTCCTTTATCAGTAATATGACATCAGTTCCTCAGTACTCAATAGACTTAGTCATTCAGTTTCTCAGTATTGGCACTCATATATTAGTAAATCCACGTTATCAGAATTCATGAGTCAGTGTTATCACGATCTCAGTTATAGATACGTATTCATGCATGTATTCTCACATTTATGTTATTTAGTCAGTTAGTATTGTTCATACATATGAACACATTCATCCTACCTCACTTTCATAACAGTATATTCAATCGTACTGACGCATTTTCTCTAAGGTGTCTTATACCATAGGTTTAGAAGCACACGCTACAGAGTATCAGTAGCATTCTAGTTTCAGCAGTCAGAGTCAATAGTGAGTCCTCATCATTCGAGGATGTTATTATTTGATTATTCTATTTTCTCAGTACTTAGTTTATTTCACCAGATGGAGTTAGTTGGGGGATTGTCCTAACAACTCTTTATTCACATAGTTCAGCTTTAGAGGCTTTCAGACTATAGCATGTTCGGATATTTATTTCAGTTGTTTTGGTATTTTTATACCATATTTTCAGTTATGTATCAGTATTAAACCTTATGTCCTTTCAGTTCATTATTTCGCATTTACGATATTATTATTATTATTATTATTATTCAGTGCTTAATTACAGATATTAGTCATGGGTAAGCTTGTGGTCCTTCGGGATTATGAGCATCGTGTAGAATTCTGGGTACTAAATTTGGGGTGTTACAGTTCTTCGATACCACCAATTGAATTTACTAACCTTGAAAGTAATCTCATTTAAATTACAAGTACTAATACAATGATTGAAGTCTTGATTCTCTTCAAGAGTTACTGGTAATCCCCCTAGTTTCTCCTTTACATTTCTTATTACATTAAAGTCCCCTCCTACCAGCTATGCTTCATTTATACAATCATTCAAAAAACCCAAAGAATCCCACAACTGCATTCTTTCAACTTGAGTGCATTTTGCATAAACTAAAGTAATTACCACTACTATTCCTGCAATTTGATTTTCCACTCGGAGTGTAAGATATTTTTCCTCATCAATAAGTATAGTACATTCTACAGAATCTTCCAGAAATGTCCATATCTTATCTGACATATTAACTACTGCTTGTTGCATTCTAAGACTTCTCTTATACTCATCTATATATTGACCTTTCTGAAATGGTTTCATAAGACCTATGAAAGAAAAATAATATCTTCTCTGTATTGTAATCTGCCTAGTAAATGTCTTCTGTGTGTTCACAGACCTGATGTTCTAAATTAAAGTATTCATTTTGAGGCTAATTTTGATATAAAACTTCTTTTATTCTTTGGATTTGTTGCTATAGGTTTATTTCTCTTGGCTTGTTTACCATGCTTGGCTTTCAATGACTTAATTTTCTTTGGTGATAAATCTCCACCTGCTACTACATCTGCAATATTATCCACCAAATTTTCTATGTCCAGATCCTCCCTCTTATTATTTGCAATGTCCATCATAGATCCTGCCTCTATAGCCAAAGGTACAACATCCTCCATAATTTACTGAACATTATTTGTAGCTTTCTTCTCTCTCAACATCAATTCCTTTGATTTATTTGGAGTTACTGCATCCATATTTGACTTTGACTGTACTTGGTCATTTTGTTTCCTGAACTTGTTCTTCTCTTCCTTCTTCTGTATCACCTTGATTATGTTCCTTATTTCTTTCATTACTACCCATACCCGCTTCTATGAATATGGATTCTTTTGGACCAAAACTTTTATCGACCCAATCCTTAGTGTTTTCCTTCTCCTTTGTGGTGTTGGGTTGATTATCCTCTACCTTTTTTTGATTTAAAACATCAAATACACTTGATATTTCAATTTCAGCTTTGTTCTCCATTACTTCTCTAAGTATATGACAGTATTGACCTTTCCTGTACCTGTTTCTTCTCAACATCCATTAGTTTTTATTGTTCTATTTTCTGACTTACTGCTCTTTAGTTTCATGCGCCTTCTCCTCCTCCTTAACTTTGTCCTCTTGTGGCTTTTAGCTTTGAACTTGCTCAAATAATTTTGGATAAATAACTTAGCAAGCTTCCTCATTATGGCCTTGTAACCAATATTTTTTGCAATACTTTGGTTTGTAATCATACTGAATATGGATCCATTTAGATTTATTCTCACCACTAGCTTCATTATCTTCATTAATTTTCACTCTATGTGGATGTTTAACTATTAAATCCACCTCCACTTTTACACATGCACAACTTGGCCTTGTATGATTTTTAGTAGCCATATCTACCATTAAAGGCTTTTCCACTGCTGAGGCAATAGAAAATATTGATTCTTTTGCAAAAAATTTCGGTGGTAGATCTGGGTAGGAGATCCATGCTACTCCGATTATTGTTTTCACCTCCCATTTAAACCATGGATCCAATTTAAGGGTCCTCATTTTCCATGACAAATCCTTAGCCATAATATAGTAAGCACTTGTCGAAAGCATTTGAACATAATTCTACATCTAATTAAGTTGAATCAGTATGTGTCTTGTATCAAGGGAACCTATCAAATATTCACCTTTAATCCCACATTGCTTAGGGATTACTTTCCTGAGTTCATTGACATTCGGTTTGCCATACGAGAATTTGCCAATCATTGTATATTTTAAATTCTCTTGAATAATTATATTTTTAATCTTAGACGATTTCGAAGAAACTATGGGTTCATATTGCATCATAATAACAGGTTTAAATAGAACCCTAATATTTTCATGCACATGAGGTTTACTTTTTAATAAATTAGTATATTTTGGAACTATTAACTTCTTCTGACAATCTCCCCCAATATTTTGCTGCTGTAAATTATCCGGTGGGGTATTCCTACCAGATGTTGTTGCCATAGTGATAAAAAAACTTGTTCATAAATGGAAAGTTTTGCATGTGCCATTATTAGGGTTTTTCTTTCATAACTTGAGTTATTAGGAGTCCATCTCTTAAACTTTGAGAATGGAGGAGTGATTGTTCAGGAGGTGGTGAAATTATCTCTTGGTGCAAAGGTAAAGGGAGTGAGCTAAGTAATTCTTACCTAAAAATGAGTAAGATTCAATTCTTTTTCAACAGGCTTTGGATCACATACTTATGCAGATTAAGGATGATGTTGGTCAACACAATATTATGGGTTTTAAGATTTGGGGAGACGACATCTTGAGGTATCAAGGTAGATTGTGTTTTCCTTATGTTGATAGGCTTCTGGAAATGATCTTGACTGAGTCTCATGATTGTAGGTATACAGTCCATCCGGGTTCAACTAAGATGTATCATGTCTTGAAGAAAATCTACAGGTGGAACAATATGAAAAGGGATGTAACAAACTTTGTGGCTAAGTGTATGGTTTTTCAGCAAGTTATGGTTGAGCATTTAATACCTGGTGGCATGTCTCAAGAGATAAATTTTCCTAGGTGGAAGTGGGAGATGATCAATATGTATTTAATTATGGGTCTTCTACGGTCTCACAATCAGTATGATTCTATTTGGGCATTATGGATAGGATGACTAAGTCTACTCACTTCTTGCTTGTGAGGACTAACTACTAAGGAGAAAATTATGCTAAGTTGTTCATTCAGGATATAGTAAAGTTGCATGGTACACCAGTGTCTATTATTTCAGATCAAGGTATATAGTTTTCTTTTCATAGTTAGCATTTGCTTAAGAAAGGTTTGGGTACACAACTGGACCTTAGCATCGATTTCCCCCTAAAATGGATGGACAAGTAGAGTATACTATTTAGACTTTAGAGTAAATTCTAAGGGCTTATGTTATTGATTTTAAAGTTAGTTGGGTTGATAACTTGCTTCTTATTAAGTTTGTGTACCACAATAGTTATCATTCAATCTTTCAAATGGATCCTTTTGAGGCTCTTTATGGTAGGAGGTTTAGGTCTCCTATTGGATTGTTTAAGATTAGTGAGACTAGGTTGTTTGGTCCTGAATTGGTTCACCAAGTCATGGGGAAGGTAAAAGTTATTAGAGAAAGACTCAAGACTACTCAGAGTCACCAAAAGTATTATGCGGATGTGAGGTGAAGTGATTTGGAGTTTGAAGTAAATTATTGGGTATTCTTGAAGGTGTCTCCTATAAAAGGAGTCAAGAGGTTTGGGAAAAGGGGAAACTCAATCCCTATTATATTGGATTGTATAAAATATTAAGAAGAATTAGGAATGTTTCTTATGAATTGGATTTGCCTGCGAGATTGGACTCGATTCATCCTATTTTTCATGTGTCCATGCTGAAAAAGTATGTGGGTGATCCTTCCTTGATAGTGCCTATTGAGGATGTTTGTTTTACCAACTCTTGTCTTATGAGGAAGTCCCGATGGAGATATAGGATAAGCTAGTTCATAGATTAAGAGCAAAGAATATAGAGTCGGTGAAGGTTCTTTGGAGAAATCAAAAGTTAGAAGAAGCTACATGGGAAGATAAGGAAGATATGCAGGCCAAGTATCTATTCTTGTTCCATGTGTTGGAAGAGAGTGTTTAAGGTATGAGCTTCATTTTAGTCTTTGTCACTTTTGAGTTGTTATTTGATTCTGGTGTATTCTTGCTATTCTCGTGCTAAATGTATCCTAACTCATTATTCGAGGACAAATAATTCCAAAGAGTGATAATATAAGACCCCTTAAAACTTTGATAATTTTTTTTGACCCTTCCACGTGCGTAATGTCGATTTTGACTTGAATTGTGTTTAGTGGTGTTAGTGGGGTGTTTTAGTAAAGTTTTAAATTTTTTAAAAGTGGTTTGAGGTCATTTTGGGACCCTGAGGCAGTGAGGATCCGCGATAAGGCCATGTAATAGAGGCTAACCTATGCGATATTGGTCTGGCACGGAGGCTAACCTTTATAATATTGGCGTGCCACACCAATGTTCTAATTCTGTCAAGTATTTTTATTTACTTGGGGTGAGGGGATTTTGGTATTTTTACCCCTTGTATGATTTATAAACATAAAAATGACCCTTATCCTTCAGTTTTCAAAGATCCAACTCTACTTTATTCATCTTTAACTCTATACACAAGAAAGCTCAAGGGTTATCAAGAAATCACTACTTCGGGCTACAAACTTCAAATTGACTTCAATTTCTTGTGTGTGTTCGGGCATGTTTCTCTTCCCAAAACTTAAATTTTACATTGTGGCATTATTGAATGTATTTTCATGTGATTTAAATTGTGAGCTTTAAAATTGGATTGAGAGGTTCTGGTTGTTGCTGATTGAATTACTCGTCCCATGTTTTAAATTAATTATTCATGCCTTAAATTAATAATCTTGGGACTGAATCGGTACATTATTTAAATGATTGGAATGGGGGACATGGGGTTCCCCAAATTGAATGAATTTTTCTTGAAATTGGTATTAACCTCAACCCACTCTATAATCTCGATTTTAAATATGGAAAAATTGCATGGTTTAATTTATTTTGAACCCAATGCATTGCATCAATGGATAAATGAATATAAAAATAGATTTGTATGGACTTGGTGTCCATGTTTTGTATTTTTAATGTAACTTGGGAGTCAATATGGATATGTAGATTGATTTGAAATATTTAATTTAGCTTGCAAGCATATTGGTATGACCATACCAAGTGGTAAATGCCTTGATGAATGACTCCTGGGTTAACAAATTTGTTTATGTATAAATTAATTTAATTTGGGCTTAAATAGAATTGTGTAGCTTAACGTGAAGGTGAAAGTCCTAGAGGAACGAATACTAAAAACCACATTTGTCGATGTGGTGGTCTATATGACCATGTTCTTGGTGCACGCTTGATATATATATTTTTGGGACGAATATTGCCCATGGTGGCTTTAGTTTTCCCTTGATTTTTTCTTGCTTCATGCAGCTAACACCCATTGGGGCCCTTTCAGCAAGAGGAATAGAACCCATATAACCCATGGGTGCCTTTAGGATGGATTGAGCTACTCAGTTTAGGTTAAATATTAAAACTCTCATGTGGTTTTGAATGATTTTGGATATGAAATTATTTTTTCACTTTCCCTGAGTTACATGCAAGTGCTTATCCCACTAACCATCCTAGGATGCTATATAATTTCATGATGTAGTGTCTGAAGACTTTTCTGTTGCTTATTTGCAGCATTAGGTGGTTGAGCATGTTTGATGAGTTTCCATGAAGTGGTGAGCCTCCATCCTTCGAATGTGCTTATTATTTCATTATTTTTTCTTTATTGACTTAGTACTATTGGATTCCTTCTTTGGTCATAGTCAAGGCATGTTCCGACATAGTTGCTATTCTTGTTTTATAGGATATTGTGGTCAAGTAAGGGTTGGTTATTGTTTTGACTCTTACATCTTCTTATTACTATTTGATTGACTTCCACTTTATCTTTATTGTTATTATTGAGCTCTTGAGGTTAGTCTAAGGGGGTGGTCTCTGGTCCATGGGGGACTTGAGATATCCGTCACGGCCAGGCCCTGGTCGGGTCTTCACAAAAGAAAAATCTAATTCCACAAATCAAGATCTCAAAATTTGCCTAAGTTATATCAATTAGAATTCAAACCTGAGCGATACAATTGCTAGATGATACTATAAAAGAAGACAAAAGATCAGAAGAGTAATGTACAAATTCACTTGAGCAATTCTAATTACTTTTGTTTTCTAACATATTATAATTTGCAATAGTTACTAATTAAAGCAAAAGAAAGAAGAGCTTAGGTAGCTATATGAAAAAAGGATTTGAATTGGTTTTAGATTGAATAAAGTTTCATACATCAAATCCGTAATGAGTTAATATCCATTGCTCTAATAGAACTCTTGTAATCTAATAAAATTGGTTATTAATTAGTATAAAACTTTCCGTGTTCCTATTTTTATTTTATTCTTTTCAAGATAAATTTATTTGTTATATATGCTACAAAATTTTCTGCCCAAAAAAACCATTGATTTAAATATAACCATAGTTGACTAGTTAATATTAATATAAAAAAGAAGGTCAATTCACCCCCTTCTTTGATTATCAATTAGTATTAGAGCACGTATCTCAAATGTGAGATCTACTTTTCTTTGATTCTTGAATCGACTTCTCTATCTTTATTTTCATTTCCTCACCTATACTTCTTTTGCAATGTTGCTGATATTTTTTCTTTATTTGTACCTGATTTTCTTGGGCTTAATCTGTGTGATTAACATTGCTTTCCCTTATTCTTCAATTATAGGTCAGTATTTCAGATTGAGATCCACGAATCAATCAACAAGTATTTTCTCCCATTTTGCATCAACAAAGAAGGTTATTTACAATCAATTCAAAGAACCGATATGCACAAAGCTATATGTAGAGCTGGACCTTGCCCATATACAAAGACCAAACACAATAAAATCTAACTAGACTTATTTTCATATAAATTAAGAAAAAATAATTATTTAAACACCAGATTAATAACATTTTTTTTCAAAATGAATGAACAACAAATATAATTTTAATGAATATTTCATTAAATGAGAAGACAAGTTTTACAACAAAAAATAAATAAAATACATTAAACAAAAGGAATTGTCGAGAAGTTGAAAATGGAAAGATTTATACTCTCCATCATATCAATACATAAGATCCCACTGATCACCACTTCAATTGATTGCTATTCAAAGTTGTATTGTCTTTGTCTTCTAGATTTAATATTGTAGGTGTCAAAAAGTGTAGAATTCTAGCTAATTCAGCTAAGATTATCAAGAAACTAAACAACCAGTAGTATTTATTTTAGAGTGGGTAATCGTAAATTATCATTGATTGATATTCTTATTAGCTTAAAAAGGAAGAAAGTTGGAGTATTGATAGACTCCAAGTCTCAAAACACAATCTATCAACACATTCACTACACGTGTTAGTTATAACTAACTCTAACCACCCCCACTTCTTTTGGCTTCATTCTCCTTAGTTAGATATTTCTAACACTACCTCTCAAGCGGGAAGGTGAAAGATATCGAGATCTATAATCTCGGACAAAAAAAAATGTTGTTGAGATATTCCTAGAGCATTTGTAAGCATGTCTACAAGTTGAAATTTAGTAGAGAGGTAAATTATCTAGATCAGACCTTCTACGAGCTTTTTCCTGAAAAAATGATAATCGATTTCAATATGCTTGATACATTCATAAAATATTGTGTTAGCATATATCTACATAGTAGCTTGCTATCACAGCAATTCCGAATTAGAGTAGGTACAATGATGCTAAGATCCTTAAATAAATCATCCAAATAATTTCTGCAACTACACCTGCCATGCTCCTACACTCAGCTTCTACTGAACTTCGAATTACAATGATTTGCTTCTTGGATTTCCAAGAAATTAAAGATGGCCCTAATTAGAATATATATCCTATAAATGATCTTCTAGTGTTTGGACATGATGCCCAATCCAAATTATAATAAGAAATAAATGTCTTGCTATTCCAAACCAGAAGAAATTTTCACATACTTGATTACTCTTAAAGTAGCCTCCCAATGTGATTTATTGTGCTATTACATAAACTAGATTAACAATTGCACTGTGAAACATATGTTGGGTCTGGTGATGGTTAAATAAGTCAGCTTTCCAATCAGTGTTTGATAACAAGAAACATCACTGAGAAGAGTATCATATATTTTGTCGAGTGACTGATCATGTTTGGCAGTAGTGAGCTTGATTCTTCTCCATTGGAGTAAAAAATAGGTTTAGAACCTCCTAATCCCACATTAAGAATGAGGTCTAAGATGTAATTCCTTTGGTTTAGTAGAATTCCATGAGTTGATTTGAGAACTTCTATCCCCAAGAAGTATTTAAGTTCACATAAATCTTTAACTTTAATTGACAATGCAAGTAGGCTTTTGCATCCTGAATTAGAGAAGGATTGCAACATGTAAAAAGTATATCATCGATATAAATCAATAGAATCAAAATGTCATCACCGCTTGCTTGGTGAATAATAGTGGTCATGAGAGCTTTGAGTATATCCAACATCTAAAAATGAGTAGTCAATTTAATGTTCCACTACCTAGAAGATTTTTTAGGACCATAAAAAGATTTGAGAAGTCTACATGCTCTAGTATCCACTTGGTTGTTAAAACATTGAGCCAAGTACATGTACGCTTCTTCATAGAGATCATCTTGCAAGAAAGCATTGCTAACATCCATATGAAAAAAGATCATAACCTTTGGAAGAAGCTACAACAATCATTGTTCTAGCCGTGCCCATCTTTTAAACAAGAGAAAAGGTGTCATGATAGTCCAATCCTGCTTGTTGAGTGTATCCTTTTGCAACTAATCTAGCTGTAATACCTAGTACTTCTACCTAGCTTGAAATCATCCCAAGTATGTTATAAACTTACTTTGAAAGATGAATCCACTTTTATATATGTGGAATTTTTAAGATTTTCACTTTTTGTCATGTGGGAAATTGAATTAGCTTTCCAACAATACCAATTTTGTCCAAATCCGGTATCAGGGTAGAAAGTTATGGCCGTTTTACAGAAAGCAGTCAAAACTTCCCTAGTGCGATGATGAGGGCCGACGGACCATCGAGCTAGTGACGGACCATCGCCCAAACCGTCGCAGCAGAGGTAGTGAGACCACATGCTGCCTAACGGCAACGACTCAGGCTGACGGACCATCGAGATAGAGATGGACCATTTCCCAAGCCATCGCAGAAGAGGCAGTGCACCCCTATTCTGCCTAGGTGCGATGGTCAGGACCGATGGACCGTCAACCCAGTGAAGGATCGTCGACTCAGAGATGGACTATCGCACCCACTGTCGCATAGTTTGTTCAGTTATTATAGAGTGATTTTGAAAGGGTATTTAGGTATTTTTCCACCCGATTTAAATCCTAATAATATCAGATCAAGGCTCATAAGTTCATTATATATCTACAACACCAAATTAGGGTTTTCTCTCAAAGATAATGCCCAAGAAACAATATCCAAATCTTCTTCAAGAAACTAAGAGATTAAAGTTTTTCAAGTCCAAGAACTTCAAGAAACTCACAATCCAGGTATGTCATGTGTTGATTCATGGGTCCCTTTCACCCATGAAGCTCAAGAATCTCTTTTCAAAATCCAAGATTTGTGTATTTATGAATGTTCATGATTTAAATTGAATTGAAATTCATGTTCATGATGTTGTGGGGTCTTGATTCTTGGTTGAAACTACATACTCAAATGATTGACCATAGGATGTGGTGATTTGCATAATAATCATGATAAACCCTTAAATTTACACATTGATTGATGTATCCAAGATTATTAGATGTGTTGATGATTGTATAACCAAAGCATGCTCCCCATGTGTTTGATTAAATACCTATGTGAAGGAAAATGTCATACTAGTATAATAATATGAAATCCCCATTCATGTAAAAGTTCATACATGTCAAGTGTTTGATGAAATGCCTTAGTCAATGAATTATGGATATATGTGTAACCCTTGTGGTGCTTTAGAACTTCTACTTCATGAAATCACCAACTTATTGTATTATGGATTGTGATGTGGGTCATGTATTCAAGAAAGTCATGCTTTGTCAGTTTTATGCTATCGAGTCCTGGGGGTACTTGTATCCAACAATTAGTTGTGTGCCTAGAGCCAGTGTCATATTTTCAAGATACTCTCAGTCGATCCATGTTCATAGAAATTCAGTCAGTCATGTGACTCAAGAAAACTCAGTAAACTCAGTAATCTAAAAAATCTTAGAAATTCAGTAATCTTAGTAGTATTCCGTCAGTCAATGGAACTTAGTTAATTCAGTTCAGCTCAGTTCAGTAATCCATTTTTAGTGTCTATTCAGATGGGAGTAGGAATTAGCACCGAGTGAACCAAAGAATTGGGGACACACAATGTCAGATGAGGGTGTGATTCTTAGAATTCATCCTTGCATTCCAGAACTATATAGCCATCGTAAGTTGAGACATCAATACTATCATATGAGGGTTGATGAGGTGGATAAACACTATCAGATGAGGTTCCCACTATTCTCTTTTGGGGACATTGTCAGATGAGGGTAACCCACAGCTTTTTCTTACCAGTGGTGCGGTATTGACACCCTTCTAATTGGGGTTACAGATTGGACCCCAACTCAGCTATAATGCATTATTTAGGGCATGCCAGTTAGATGACTACTTCCCACAGTTTCAGTATAGAATCAGGACTATCAGATACAGTCAGTCAGTCTCAGTAATAGAACTCATATAGTTCTACAGGATTCAGGACTTCTAGATACAGTTAACTCTAAACAATACAGAACTCAGCTAGTTTCATCAGAACCTAGACTGTCAGATACACTCACTTTGTATTAGTTATTTTAGTTATATCGATAACAATATCTCATGTTATCAGTAATTAGACTCAGTAATCATGTTATGACAAACTTAGTTACAGTTATTATGTATTCATGCATCTATTCTCACGTTTATGTTATCCAGTCAGTTAGTATAGTTCATGTATGTGAACCCTTTGCACTCAACCTACCTCACATACATACCAGTATATTCAAACGTACTGACACATTTATGCTACGATATTTTATACCATAAGTTTAGAAGCACGAGCTCAAGAGCATCAATAACATTCCAGTCTCAGCAGTCAGAGTTAGAAGTGAGTCCTCATCCTTCGAGGACATGACCATTACTTTATTATCTCATTAATTAATTTATTTCAGTAGTTGGAGTTAGTTGCGGACATGTCCCATCAACTCTTTATTCAGACAGTTCAGTCAGTTAGAGGCTTTTAAGATAATCATGTTTAGACAGTTTATTTTATGTTTTGTTTTGGTATTATGATACCATATCATTCAGAGATTATTTTATAAATTTTGAACCTTATGGCCTTACAACCTTTATTTCTGCATTTATACAGTATATTATGCAGTGTTCAGGTACAAATAACATTCATGGGTTAGCTTGTGGTCCTTTAGGGTCATGAGCACCGTCTAGCATTCTGGGTACCAAATTCGGGGCGTTACAAACTTAGTATCAGAGCCTAAGGTTTAATAGAGTCCTAGGAAGTCTGAAAGCTGCATCTAGTAGAGTCTTGTACATGGGTATGTTGTGCGCCACATTTATGTGCAGGAGGCTATAAGATGTTTTAGGAACTGTTTCCCTTCTTTCAGTATTCATGTTGTGCCAGTGAGCATAATCTCAAGTCAATATCTCAGTCTAATCTATTTCTCCATTTCTTCTACAGAACATGCCTCCTAAAAGAAGAAATAGGAATCAATCAGCCCCTCAATCCGAAAATCCTTTGGGCGAACATGTTTCTCATGCAGAGTTTAGAGTTGCAGTCACTACTCTTGCTCAATCAGTTGCTACTCAAAATGAATGACAAACTATCGTCCTGGCCAAACCAGTGGCCAATTCAGCTACATCTAAGATTTGGGACTTCACCCGAATAAATCCTCCATCCTTTCCTGGGGTCTAAGTCGGATGAGGACCCTTAGGAATTCCTTGATCAAGTTCAGAAGGATACAAATATCATGGGGGTTACTTCTTGTGAGAGTCTGGATCTAGATGCATATCAGTTGTAGGATGTTGCTCACACTTGGTACAAATAATGGCAGTCAGAGAGGGTTGTAGATGCAAGGACTATTGAGTGGGAGGAGTTTGATACTGTATTCTTAGATCGATTCTTTCCCCTAGAGCTGAGAAAATATAAAGTGTTAGAATTTATCAACCTCAGTCAAGGCAACATGATAGTGAAAGAGTATTCTCTTAAGTTTACTAAATTATCCAGATATGCTCTTCATGTGGTTGCAGATAGCAGGGCTAAGATGAGTAAGTTTGTTTCTGGGGTGAATGATGGTGTTGTCAATGAGTGACGATCCGCAATGTTGAATAGTGACATGAACATAGCAATGCTTATGACTCATGCTCAGCAGATAGAGAAGCAAAAGATTAAGATGACGGAGAAGTAGAATAAAAGAGCAAGGACAGGTAGTTTCAACTTTGCTCAGCCTAAATCAGAAGTAGGAAACCGTTCCCAATTTCATACTAAGTCATTAGCTCCAGCTCCTTATTCAACTAGTTCTCCATCTCCTAAGTTTAGGGATGGTAATAAATATAGAGCGCCAGACAATAAGTCTCAGTGCAGTGTCAGCAATGCCCAAACTAGTCCCCTTTGTCATACTTGTGGTAAGAAACACAAGGGTGCTTGCAGAGCTGGTAGCGATGTCTATTTCTGATGTGGCAAGACAGTCCATAGAGTCAAAGATTGTCCCCAGTCAGGTTATCAGGGTCAGCAAAACTGTTCCCCATCTCAGTTCGGTTGCCCAAATAAGCAGGGTTCCACCTCCAGTGCTACTAGTGGGCAATACCCAAATCGACTTTATGCTCTCCAGTCCCCGAAAGATCAAGAAAATTCTCCTGATGTGGTCACTGGTATGTTACAAATCTTTCATGTGCATGTTTATGATTTGCTAGATCCAAGAGCTTCTTTGTCTTTTGTTACTCCCTATATAACAGTTGATTTTGGAGTCAGTCCCAAAATTCTAGAAGAGCCCTTCTCAGTCTCTACCCCGGTGGGTAAAACTATCATAGCCCAATGGGTATATAGGAACTTTCCGATTATGATATTTCAGAAAGTCACCTCAGCAGATTTAGTCAAATTAGAGATGACTTATTTTGATATCATTCTCGGCATGGATTGGCTTCATTCCTGTTATGCCACAATCGACTGCAGAAATAGAATAGTCTTGTTTCAGTTTTTGAATGAAACTTTCCTAGAGTGGTGGGGTAGCACTTCAGCTTTCAGAGGTTAGCTTATTTCCTACCTTCGGGCAAGGAAAATAATATCTAAAGGATGTGTCTATCATTTTGTTTGAGTTAAGGACACTAGTTCTGAAGCTTCCAGTCTCAAATCAGTCCAAGTCGTAAATAAATATTTATATGTCTTTCCCGAATATCGTCTAGGAATTTCTCTCGAAAGGGAAATAGACTTTGGCATTGATCTTCTTCCAGATACTCAACCTATATCTATTCCACCATACAGAATGGCACCCGCAGAACTCAGAGAATTAAAAGAGCAGTTGAAGGATCTCTTAGATAAGGAATTCATCAGACCCAACGTGTCCCCGTGGGGTGCACCAGTAGTATTCATACGCAAGAAGGATGGTTCTCTCAGAATGTGCATTGATTACCATCAGCTCAATAAAGTCACGATCAAGAACAAGTATCATCTTCCCAAAATCAATGACTTGTTTGACCAACTTCAGGGTGCCAACTGTTTTTCTAAGATATACCTCAGATCAGACTATCATCAGCTCAGATTTAGAGAATGTGACTTTCCGAAAATAGCCTTTCGTACTCGGTATGGTCTCTTTAAATTCTTAGTTATGTCCTTTGTTCTTACCAATGCCCCAGCAGCTTTCATGGACTTGATGAACCGTGTGTTAAAGAAGTACTTGGACATGTTCATCATAGTCTTTATAGAGGACATCCTTGTTTATTTCCACAGTGAGCATCATCATCCAGACCATCTCAAAATAGTATTGCAAACTCTCAGAAATCATAGTTTTTTGCTATGTTCAGTACTTGTAAATTTTGGCTAAGGTCAGTAGCATTCCTTGGTCATATCGTTTCCGGTGATGGCATTAGAGTTGATCTTCAAAAGACCGACGCAGTAGGAAATTGGCCTCGCCCTATATCTCCATCAGATATCAAGAGTTTCTTGGGTTTGGCTGTCTATTACAGATGGTTTGTTGAGGGATTTTCTTCTGTTACATCCCCTATGTCCATATTGACTCAGAAGAAAGTCAAGTTTTAGTGGTCATATCATTGCGAGAAGAGTTTTTAGTAGATGAAGACTCGACTCACCTAAGCTCTAGTCTTAGCTCTTCCAGATGGTCCAGATGGGTTCGTAGTGTATTGTGATGCATCCAGAGTAGGTTTGGGTTGTTTCATCATACAACATGGTAAGGTCATAGCCTATGCCTCCAGGAAACTTAAACCCCATAAGAAGAATTATCCTACTCATGATCTTGAGTTAGCAGCCGTAGTTTTTTACTTAAACATTTGGAGGCATTATCTATATGGAGTTCATGTGGATGTGTTCACACATCATAAAAGCCTTCAGTATGTCTTTTCTCAGAAAGATCTCAATCTTCGTCTGAGAAGGTAGTTAGAGCTCTTGAAAGATTATGACATGAGTGTCTTTTATCATTCGGGCAAGGCCAATATCATGGTCGACATTTTCAGTAGACTGTCTATGGACAATGTTGCTCATGCTGAGGATAGTAAGAAGAAATTAATGTAGGAAATCCATCAGCTTGCCATACTAGGAGTTCGCTTAGTTTATTCAGAAGAAGGTGACATATAGGTTCAGAGTAGTTCAGAATCATCTCTAATTTTCATGGTGAAAGAAAAGAAAGATAGAGATCCTAGCCTTTTCAAGTTGAAAGAGTCAGTCAAGGACCAGAAAGTAGAGGTTTTCACCCAAGGGGGTGATGGTGTTCTGTGTTATCAGGGTCATCTTTGTGTTCCAGGTGTAGATGACTTAAGGCAGCGAATTCTTGCAGAAGTGCATGGTGCACACTACTCTATTAATCCAGGGGCCACAAAGATGTACCGTAACTTGTGGGAGATGTATTGGTGGAGTGGGATGAAAAGAAACAGTGCAGAGTTTGTGGCTAAGTACTCTACATGTCAGTAGATTAAGATAGAGCATCAAAAGCCTAGTGGGTCAATGCAGGAGTTCAATATTCCCACCTGAAAGTGGGAAGAAGTGAACATGGACTTTGTGATAGGTTTGCCTCGTACTCGTTACCAAGATGATTCAGTTTGGGTCATTGTAGATAGAATGACCAAATCAACTTATTTTCTTCCAGTCCATACCTCTTATTCAGCTGAGTATTATGCCAAACTCTATATCAGGGAGTTGGTCAGATTGCATGATATTTCATTAGCTATTATCTAATACAGAGGTACCCAATTCACCTCTC
The DNA here is from genome assembly GCA_030864215.1 of Capsicum pubescens. Lineage (NCBI taxonomy): Eukaryota > Viridiplantae > Streptophyta > Magnoliopsida > Solanales > Solanaceae > Capsicum > Capsicum pubescens. The sequence goes on from CM061542.1 coordinate 171,556,885, forward strand.
ATTTCTGGAAAGCATTCCAAAAGGGTCTTGGTACCCAAGTTTATCTCAGTACCACCTTCCATCCTCAGACAGATAGTCAAGAAAAAAGGACCATTCAGACTTTAGAAGATATGCTAAGGGCGTGTGTAATTGATTTCAAGGGTATTTGGGATGACCACTTGCCTTTGATTGAGTTTGCATAAAACAATAGCTATCAATCCAGTATTCGGATGGCTCCATTCGAAGCTCTCTATGGTAGGAGGTGTAGATCTCTAATTGGTTGGTTCAAAGTTAGTGAGGCCTCAGTCATAGGTCCTGACTTAGTATTCGATACCTTTGACAAATTCTAGTTGATTAGAGAAAGACTCCGAGATGCTCAGAGCCGAAAGAAATCTTATGCAGATGTGCGCAAAAAGGATCTCAAGTTCGAGATTGGTGATTACGTCTATCTAAAGATCTCTACCATAAAGGGAGTGAAGAGATTCTACAATAAAGGAAATATCAGTCCTCGATATGTCATTCCTTTCAAAATTCTCAATCGTTTAGGCAAGGTATCTAATGATCTCAAATTGCCTTCAAATCTAGCCTCAGTTCATCCAGTCTTCCATGTCTCTTTGCTCAAAAAGTGAATAGGTGACCCAACAGTTGTAGTCCCTATTTAGAGCATAGATGTTTTGAACAACCTCTCTTATGAATAGATTTTAGTTGAAATTCTTGACTACCAGACTCTTAGACTGAGGAACAAAGAAGTCCCTCTAGTCAAAGTTCTTTGAAAAAATCAGTCCGTTGAGAGAGCTACTTGGGAAGCAGAAGCAGACATGTGGACCAAGTATCCTCACCCCTTGTCTGCAAACTTAGATCTAGCTCAAGGTAACAGTTCTCCTTAAGTTTTTCAGTTTCACGTTCAGATTTCAGTTACAAGCTTAGTATTCAGTTCATGTTCAGAATTCCATTATAAACTTGGTATTAAGTACCATGGCATAGTCAGTCATGCATTCATGTATCAGTTCAGTTATATAATCATTCATTACACATGCATTCTCATTCTTAGAACCTTAGTTCAACAGAACACTCAGTCATGCATTCATGAATCGGTTACACATGCATCAGATATGCATATTCAGTATGATATATTCATTGATGAGATCATGTTCCAGGTATTCATGTTCAGTATGTACGTCAGTTTATTTTCTCCCCTCTTATTTAGTCTTATTCGAGGATGAATATTCTTAAGGGAGAGATATTGTAATACCCCATACTTCTAACTTACTTGAAATCATCCCAAGTATGTTATAAACTTACTTTGAAAGATGAATCCACTTTTATATACGCGGAATTTTTAATATTTTCACTTTTTGTGATGTGGTAAATTGAATTAGCTTTCCAATGATAACAATTTAGTCCAAATACGTTGTTGGGGTAGAAAGTTAAGGCTGTTTTACATGAAGCAGTCAAAACTACCCAGGTGTGACGATGAGGGACAACGAACCGCTGATCTAGAAACAGACCGTCTCGCAACCCGTCACAGCGGAGGCAGTGAGACCAAATTCTGTCTAAGGGTGTCAGCTCAGGACGACAGACCATCTAGCTAGCGACGGACTGTCTCCCAAGCCGTTACAGCAGAGGCAGTGAACCCCTATTATGCCTAGGTGCTACGGTCAGGACCAATAGACCGTCGACCCAGCGACGGACCGTCGCACCCACCGTCGCATAGTTCGTTCAGTTATTTTAAAGTCATTTTAAAAGGGTATATTGATCTTTTTCCACTCGTTTTAACCCATAATAATATTAGATCAAGGCTCATAAGTTAATTATCCATCTACAACATCAAATTAGGGTTTTCTCTCAAAGATAATTCCCAAGAAACAAAATCCAAATTATCTTTAAGAAACTAAGAGATTCAAGTTCTTCAAGTCCAAGAACTTTAATAAACTCATAACCCATGTATGTCATATGTTGATTCATGGGTCTCTTTCACCCATGACGCTCAAGAATATCTTTTCAAAATCTAAGATTTCTGTATTTATGAATGTTCATGATTTAAATTGAATTGAAATTCATGTTCATGATGTTGTGGGGTTTTGATTCATGTTTGAAACTACATACTCTAATGATTGATCCTAGGATATTGTGATTTGCATAATAATCATGATAAACTCTTAAATTTACATGTTTATTGATGTATCCATGATTATCAGATGTGTTGATGATTGTATAACCAAAGCATGCTCCCCATGTGTTTGATTAAATACCTATATGAAGGAAAAGTGTCATACTAGTATAATAATATGAAATCCCCATTCATGTACAAGTTCATACATGTCAAGTGTTTGATGAAATGCCTTAGTCAATGAATTATGGATATGTGTGTAACCCTTGTGGTGTTTTAGAACTTCTACTTCATGAAATCTCCAACTTATTGTATTAGGGATTGTGATGTTGGTCATGTATTCAAGAAAGTCATGCTTTGTCAATTTTATGCTATCGAGTCCTGGGGGTATTTGTACTTGAAAATTAGCTGTGTGCCTAGAGCCAGTGTCATATTTTCAAGATACTCTTAGTCGATCCATGTTCATAGAAATTCAGTCAGTCATGTGACTCAGGAAAACTCAGTAAACTCAGTAATCTCAGAAATCTTAGAAATTCAGTAATCTTAGTAGTATTCCATTAGTCAACGAAACTCAGTTAATTCAGTCCACTTCAGTTCAGTAATCAATTTTTAGTGTCTATTCAGATGTGAGTAGGAATTAGAAATGAGTGAACCCAAGGATGGGAACACACAATGTCAGATGAGGGTGTGATTCTTAGAATTCATCCTTGCACTCCAGAACTATGTAGCCAACATAGGTTGAAACATCAACACTGTCAGATGAGGGTTGATGGGGTGGATAAACACTTCCAGATGAGGGTCCCATCATTCTCTTTTAGGGACACTGTCAGATGAGGGTCATCCACAGCTTGTCCTTACCAGTGGCGCGGTATTGACACCCTTCTAATTGGGGTTACAGATTGGACCCCAACTCAGCTATAATGCATTATTTAGGGCATGTCGGTTAGATGACTACTTCGCACAGTTTCAGTATAGAATCAGGACTGTCAGATACAGTTATTTAGTCTCAGTAATAGAACTCAGATAGTTCTACAGGATTCAGGACTGTCAGATACAGTCAACTCAGAATAGTATGGAACTCAGCTAGTTCCATCAGAACCTAGACTGTCAGATATAGTCGCTCAATATTAGTTATTTCAGTTATACAAATATCAGTATCTCATGTTATCAGTACTCAGACTCAGTAATTATGTTATCATAAACTCAGTTATAGTTATAATGTATTCATGCATGTATTCTCACGTTCATGTTATCCAGCCAGTTAGTATAGTTCATGCATGTGAACCCTTTACATTCATCCTACCCCACATGCATACCAGAATATTCAAACGTACTGATGCATTTGCACTATGGTGTTTTATACCATAGGTTCAGAAGCACCATTACTTTATTTTCTCATTAATTAATTTATTTAAGTAGTTGGAGTTAGTTATGGACATGTCACATCAACTCCTTATTCAGAAAGTTCAGTGAGTTAGAGGATTTTCAGACTATCATTTTCAAATAATTTATTTTAGGATTTGTTTAGGTATTGTGATACCATATCATTCATAGATTATTTTATTAGTTTTGAACCTTATGGCTTGACATCCTTTATTTCTGTATTTATACAGTATATTATTTAGTGTTCAGGTACAAATATCAGTCATGGGTTAGCTTGTGATCCTTCGGGTCATGAGCATCATGTAGCGTTCCAGGTACTAGATTCGGGGCGTTACACTAGGCTTGTATTTGTCTATAGAACCATCATCTTTAAGTTTAACCTTATAGAACCACTTTGAACTATTAAGATATTTGCAAATAGGAGTGGAACCAATTCCCAAGTCTTATTTTGATCAAGAACATTAATCTCTTATTATATAGACTCAACACAAGAAGTTTGTTAAGAAGTTTCATGGAAATATTTTAGATCTTGGACTGTCATGACCCAAAAACTAAAGGTCATGATGACACTTATCATGACTAAGCCTTGAAAAGTAAGCCAATCACCCAAACTAATATGAAATAAGAGATAACACCAAAATCTCAAGGCGATACTTCAAGAACAAAGTCTAACCATACATTCACAAATAATAGTGGAATTCTTAATATCTAAACAATACCATAAATCATCCCAAAACCTAGTGTCATAGTGTTAGAACAATCTACATACAACTCAAAGTCTTAATACAATTGATAATCCAAAATGGAACACAAGTCTATATCCAAATACAAAACAAGACATAAACTAGATAGGATGGAGTATGAGGTTAACTCTGGAAGCATAGAATCACCGCTACCTCAAATGTATAAAATCGCCAATCGAACTCAACTTTTGTGCAACACACTTCTACCTGGGTTTGCACCAAAAGGACATAATAGAGAGGAGTACAATCCACTTGTACTCGGTATGTATGATAGACCGACTAAGCAAAGTAGAAAATAACATACATAAATACACACTATGAGCATGTCACCTATAGTAAAAAAATGTCCCAAATGGTAGCTCACATCGTATCCACTAATATTTCTAAATATATCACAAATGCCAGATAGAAGTATGAAGAATAAATTTAAAATAGACATACATCAAATCAAACATGAAAGCACAACACTGAAGATGCACAATATATGAAATGCAGTGAGGATGATAATGATGTCATATGTCCAAGGTTATTGCATAACCTCCATACAAACCTACTGAGTACTATTCCTAGGTAGGACCCATGGGTGGTAGAAACCCATATACGATCTTAATATTTAATCCCTATCTCAATATCTATATATCCTCCCCAATTTGTGGGATATGATAGAGGGTTTCATCAAAGTGTCAAATTTTTGCAAAAATCAGCTTTTCCACAATGATACCAATAACTCATGAATATATGTATGATATGAGAATATAATTGTAACACCCCGAGTCAGCACCCCTGACGCTACACGGTGCTCATAATCTTGAAGGACCATAAGCTAACCCATGATTGGTACGTCCTGCAATATCTGAATAATAATAATAATGAAATGCGAAAAATGGGATGAAATTTGGCATAAGGTTCACAATTGAACATCAAATATTGATAATAAAAAATTGAAATCTGAACATATGTCCGAAATAATCTGGTCTGATAAGCCTCTAGCTGAGCTATCTGAAAGTGGAGTTGATGGGAAAAGCCCCCAACTAATTCCAACTACTGAAAATGTACTGAAATACTAAAATAACAACCTTTTCCTCAAACTATGAGGACACACTACTAAGTCTGCTGCTGATAGGTTGGAATTCTAAGTACGCTCAGGAGCCCGTGCATCTGAACCTATGATATAAGACATCATAGCACAAAAAAAAGGTATGCATCAGTACTTTGAATGTATTGGTATGCTAAGTGAGGTAAGGCTGAATGCATGGGTTCATATGCATGAACAATAACTGGCCGAGTAATATGAATGTAACAGAATGAGAGTACATATATACGTAAGACTGTTGTATATACTGATTATGCGATATTATTCATATAACTACGCATGTTGTAACTGGGATCATGTTAACACTGGGTACTAATTTATGATAACTAATAACTAAATTACTATTAATCGAGAGACTAATTCTAACAGTTCTGATTTTGTAGAACTGAACTAAGTTCTATGCTGAGTTGGGTGACTATATCCGACAGTCTCGGGTCTGTAGAACTGAACTGAGTTCTATGTTGAGACTGAAATTGAAACTTTGGGAGGTAATCATCTAACAACCATTCCCCTCTCTGAACTTATTGGGGACCAACTGGTAACCGCATGTGGAAGGGTGTCAGTACCGTGCCATAGGTAAAAACAAGTACTGAGTCACCCTCATCTGGCAGATGCTCTGAATGAGAATGGTGGTACCCTCAATTAACAGGTAGAACACCTCATCAACCCTCAATTTGCATGTTGATATCTCAACCTACACTGGCTATGTAGTTCTGGAATGCAAGGACTGCTTTTAAGGATCACACCCTCTACTAGCAGGTGAGTCCACATCCTTAGGGTTACTCGGTGCTGAATCCTACTCTCAGCTGAATAGACACTAGACTGATTTCTAAACTGTACTAAGCTGGACTGAACTATTATTGATAGTGTTGTTTAGCTAAATTGAACTGAGTTTATAGGGTCCGGCCGACTGATGAAATACTACTGAGTTCAGTTAATTAACTGAGTTCACTGAGTTCTGAACTGAATACTGAATTGAGACTGTGACTGATTACTAAGTACCACTGTTCATAACACTAATGTGACTATTCTGTAACTACTGTAACTCTAGGTAAGCAGCTAGATTTTCAAATATTGAATGCCTCCAGGACTCGATAACATGAAAAGTAAAGCATAGCATAAACTTGAAAAGCATAACAATGTTCACTTGCTCACAACTCATTCATAAAAGCATTTTATCAAACACTTGTAAGACACATACCCTAGAATGTCATGATTTTCACATTTAATTCACATGAGTGATTTATCAAGCACTTGGGGAAACATAATCCATGCACATGATACTAAGCAACATATAGGCATCATAATTTGAAATCCCAATTTGAAAATCAAGGGCTTTTAACATGAATTCACATGATACTACACATATAATAAATAATTTCACATGAAACTTGAAATAAACCATGGGTTAGAACTCAATTAATATCATAATCATGAATACACTCAAATCCCACAAGGAATTCATGAAATCAATTAAATTATAGTTTAAAAGAGTTTCTTGAACTCCAAGGGTGGAAGGAAACCCTTGGATGAACACTTCACATACCTTGATGCTTGAATTCGTGAAGACTGATGGTTTGTTCTTGAAGATTTTCTCTTCAAATTAAAAGCCTAGTGTTTGTTCTTGAGTAAATTTGAGAGAATTTGAAAGAAACTGAGCAATTTAGCCTCTAGGGTCGTTTGATTCTACGTTTTAAGGAGGAAAATAGGTGGGATAATGACCCAAATACCCCTATGGATACGGTATTTTAATGACTAAAAATAAGTCCAGTGACGTGCAGATTGACGTGCCGCGTCGATGGCATCAATGCGATGACCAACGCATCGCATCGAGTTAGCATTGGTTCAATAGAATTGCACTGAAAGCTGGCAAAAAATTATTTATCGACACGATGGGAAGCGCGATGCGTTGATATCGTGTCGACCCACTATTTTAGTCACCTGAACATGGTTCAAATGAGGGACTTCTTTTTTCCTCAGTCTGCAAACCTGAAAATTGAGAATTTTGATTGGGATTTACCCATAATAGAGGCTATTCTGAACTTCTATACCCTCTATAGGGGCTACTACTGATGGATCTCCTATGTACTTCGTTAGCAAGGAGACATGAAATACTGGATGTACAAAAGCTAGTTCTGAAGGCATCTCAAGCTCGTAAGCTAACTTTCTGAAATGGCTGAGAATTTGGTAAGGACTGACATATCGGGGATTGAGCTTACCCTTCTTGCCAAACCTCTTCACTCCCTTCATTGGAGAGATTTTCAAATACACATAATCACCAATCTCAAACTCGAGATCCTTCTTTCGAACATCTGCATACGACTTTTGTCGGCTCTAAGCTATCTTAAGCCTTTCCCTAATCAACTGAACTTTTTCTAAGGCATCAAATAACATGTTAGGCCCTACCACTACGGCCTCACCCATTTCAAACCAACCATTGGGAGATCTACATCTCCTCCTATAAAGCATCTCAAATAGAGCTATCTTATTGATGGAATGATAACTATTATTATATGTGAACTCAATCAAGTGCAAGTGGTCATCCCAACTCCCCTTAAAGTCAATGGCACACGCTCTAAACATATCTTCCAAAGTCTAATTGGTCCCCTCTTCTTGACCATCTATCTGAGGGTGGAAGGCTACAATGAGGTAAATATGGGTACCAAGACCCTTTTGGAAGGCTTTTCAAAAATGAGAGGTGAACTGGGTACCTCTATCTGACATAATAGACAACAAAAATCCGTGTAATCTAGCCAACTCTTTAACATAAAGCTTGGCATAATCCTCAGCTGAATAAGAGGTATAAACTATCAAGAAGTGAGCTGATTTAGTCAACCTATCTACAATGACCCAAATAGAATCATGCTAACGACAAGTACGAGGTAATCCCATCACAAAGTCCATGTTCACTTTCTCCCACTTCCACATGAGAATACTGAACTCTTGCATGGAACTACTAGGTTTCTGGTGCTCAATCTTAAGATGCTGACATGTAGAGCACTTTGCCATAAAATCTGTAATATCTCTCTTCATCCCACTCCACCAATAGATCTCCCACAAATCATAGTACATCTTGGTGTCTCCTAGATGAATAGAGTAATACGCACCATGCGTTTCTGCATGAATTCATTGCCTCTAGTCATCTACACTTGACACGCATAACCGACCCTGTTACACCATCTCCCCCTTGGGAGAAAACCTCTACTTTCTAATATCTGACTGAATTTTTCAACTTGACTAAATTGGGGTCTCAGTCCTTTTTTTCCTTAACTTCGGAAACCCGAGATGATTCTGAACTATTCTGCACCCATACACTTTTCTCTGCTGAATCGACTAAGCGAACACCTAGTCGGGCAAGATTATGGAATTCCTGAACTAACTTCTTCTTATTATCGTCCATGTGAGTAACACTACCCATAGACATCGTACTGAGAGCATCAGCCACTATAATGGCCTTTCCCGAATAATACAGGATGCTCATGTCATAGTCTTTCAACAATCCTAACCACCTCCTTTGATGCAGGTTCAGATATTTTTGAGAAAACACATACTATAGGCTTTTATGGTCTATGAACACATCAACATGAACCCCATACAAATAATGCCTCCAAATCTTTAAGGCAAATACAACAGTTTCTAACTCAAGATCATGAGTGGGGTAATTCTTTTCATGGGACTTAAGCTATCTAAAGGCATAGGCCCTTACCTCTCTACATCAAAATACACCCTAAACCCACTCTGGAAGCATCACAATATACTACGAATCCATTTGAGCCATCTGGTAAAGTCAAAATGGGGGCTATAGTGAGTCGAGTCTTCAACTCCTGAAAACTCTTCTCACAAGAATTTGACCATTGGAATTTGACTTTATTTTAAGTCAATCTAGACATTGGAGATGCAATAGATGAGTATCCCTTGACGAACCGCAGGTAATAGCCAGCCAAACCCAAGAAACTCCTAATATCTGACGAAGAGATGGGTCTGGGCCAGTTTTTCACTTCTCTGGTCTTTTGAGAATCCACTCTAATGCCATCACCGGAAACTATATGGCTAAGGAAAGCTACTGACCTTAGCCAAAATTTGCATTTACTGAATTTGGTGAACAACTAATGGGCTCTGAGGGGCTATAACACTATTCTAAGATGGTCTGCATATTCTTGTTCACTACAGGAGTAGATAAGAATTTAATCAATGAAGACTATGATGAACATGTCCAAGTACTACTTGAACACGTGATTCATCAAGTTCATGAAGGCTGCTAGGCCATGGGTAAGACCAAATGACATGACTAAGAATTCGAAGTGACCATACTGTGTTTTAAAAGCTATTTTTGGGATGTCATATTCTCTGAATGTAAGATGATGATAGCCTGACCTGAGGTCTATCTTAGAGAACTAACTGGACCCCTGAAGTTGGTCAAACAAGTCATTGATTCTGGGAAGTGGATACTTATTCTTAACCATGACTTTATTTAGCTGACGGTACTATACACATTCTAAGAGAACTATCATTCTTATGCATAAATAGAACTGGTGTGCCCCACGGGGAAATGCTGGTTCTGATAAACACTTTATCTAGGATATCTTTCAACTTTTCTTTTAACTCTTTGAGTTTACAGGTGACATCCTATATGGCAGAATGGATATGGGCTGAGTATCTGGAAGAAGGTCTATTTCAAAGTCAATTTCCCTCTTAGGAGGAACTCTAGGAAGATGTTTGGGAAACATATCTAGGAATTCACATGCTACTAATACTAACTCAAGATTAGGGGTTCTGAACTAGAGTCTTGAACTCGAATGAGATGATAGACACATCCCTTAGATATCATTTTTCTTTCCCTAAGGTAAGAAACAAGCTGACCCCTAAGTGCTGAAGTACTACCCCTCCACTCAAGGACTGGTGTAAGACTCCACAAAAATTTCTAGCTTAAATCAGTCTTTTAAGCCTATTACGTTTCCCAGATTTAGAAAATATTAACTAAGTATTCAGGCTTAGTGCAATTTTAGCTTTCGAAAGTTGGAAATCTTATTTCATGACATTTACATCCTTTAAATGTTGATATTTAAAGTTAATTCATGATCAGGAATGTCAATAGGTGCTTACTGATACATTTTAGATTTTTTGGACCTCATTTAGACCATGTTTGAGTGCCTAAAACAGTGAGTCGACGTGATCTTGATGCATCGCATCAATCATCGCATTAATAAGATAGTTTTTCTACAGCTTCAGTGTAAATTTTAGTGAATTAATGTAGACTTTACGCGGTGCATTGGATATCGCATCGATGCCAATGATACGATGCATCGGCCTGCGCATCTGTAACACAGTTTACAGGCATTAAAAGGTCGTGTCCTCGGGGTTAATTAGGTCATTTTTCCATTCCCTTCAGCCCTTAAAACATGAAATTAAACCCTTTGGAGAGAAATTCTATTCATTCTTTCAAAAATTTCCCAAGAACAAGAGCCCTAGGTGTTCAAATTTCAAATCAAGAACTCAAGAGCTCACCATTAACTTTCAAAAATTCATCAACTAAGTTATGTTAAGTGTTCATCCAAGGGTCCCTTCCATCCTTGGAGTCCAAGAAACTATTTTTAAACTTCAAGTTTATGGATTTCCTAAGTTCCATGTTGGGTTTGATTATGTTTATGTTTATAATGATTAATTAGGATTCTAATCTATGTTTTATGATACGTTTAATATGAGGTTAATTGATATGTAAGTAATATCATGAGGATCCAGTAAAAACCTTGAAATTGTCATTAGGGATTTGAATTTTGATGTCTACTTGTTGTTTAGTGTTATGTTCATATGTATTCTCACCAAGTGCATTCATGTGAACTAATAAGGGAAATAAATTATGTCATGTTAGCTTATTTGCAAGTTATACCATGCAAGAGTTTGATAAGATGTCTCTATAGATGCATCATGAATTCAATGCACATGCTTATACTAAGCAAGATTATGTGATGATTTATTTTTATGCTATCGAGTCCTGGGGGTATTTAATACCCAACAATTTAGTCGTTTACTTAAAGCCAGTGTCAGTTACGAAGTAATCTCAGTAGTGACTCAATCAGTTGAACCTAGCTAGTTACAGAAACCCAGGAAATATCAGTAGTGTTCATAATTTAGTCACAATACTCAGATCATACCTTAATAGACTCAGTCAGTTAATAGAATTCAGTAGTATTCCATCAGTCAACAAAACCCAGTCACCTTCATCAGGAAGGTTCTCAGAAAGAGAATGGTGGTACCCTCAACTGGTAGGTAGAACCCCTTATCAACCCTTAACTGGAAGGTTGATCTCTCAACCTACCATGGCTACGTAGTTCTAGAATGCAACGACTACTTCTAAGGATGACATCCTCTACTGACAGGTGAGTCCCAATCCTTGGATTCACTCAGTGCTGAATCCTACTCCAAGCTGAATAAACACTAGAATAATTTCTAAACTGTACAAGGATGGACTGAACTGTTACTGATCGTGCTATCTAATTGAACTGAACTGATTTTACTGTGTCCCACTGACTAACGAAATACTACTGAGTTCTGTTAACTGACTGAGTTCACTGAGTTTTGAATTGAATACTGAACTGAGACTGTGACTGATTACTGAGTACTACTATTTGTGACACTATTGAGACTATTTTGTAACTACTATAACTCTAGGTAAGCAACTATATTTTCGGGAATTGAATACCCCCAGGACTTGATAGCATGAAAAGTAAAGCATAGCATAAACTTGAAAATTATAACAATGTTCACTTGCTCACAACTCATTCATGAAGGTATTTTATCAAACACTTTAAGATATAAGCTTGCACATATGTTAGCATATCATGATTTTCACATTTAATTCTCATGAGCAATTTATCAAGCACTTGGAGAAACATAATCTATGTACATGATACTAAACAATATGTAGGCATCATAATTTCAAATCTCAATTTGAAAATCAAGGGCTTTTAACATGAATTCACATAATACTATGCACATGATAAATAATTTCACATGAAACTTGAAATAGACCATGGGTTAGAACACAATTAACATCATAATCATGAATACACTCAAATCCCACAGGGAATTCAGGAAATCAATTAACTTGTAGTTTAAAAGAGTTTCTTGAACTCCAAGGGCAGAAAGAAACCCTTGGATGAAAACTTCACATACCTTGATGCTTGATTCATGAAGACTGATTGTTTGTTCTTGAAGATTTGCTCTTGAAATTAAAAGCCCTAGGGTTTGTTCTTGAGTAAATTTGTGAGAATTTTAAAAAAGTGAGCAATTTAGCCTTTAGGGTTGTTTGATTTCATGTTTTAGGGCTGAAAACAAGTGGGATAATGACCCAAATACCCTTCTAAACGCGGGCTTTTAATGACTAAAAACATGTCCAGTGACGCGTAGACTGATGCACCGTATCGATGGCATCAATGTGATGACCAATGCGCCACATTGAGTTTGCGTTGGTTCACTAGAATTGCATTGAAAGTTGGGGGAAAATTATCTGTTGACACAATGGGCGACGCGACGCGTCGAGATCGCATCGACCCATTGTTTTGGTCACCTGAACATGGTTCAAACAAGGTCCGAAAAATTTAAAACTCATCCGAAGTGACCTAATAATATTCTTGATCATGAATAAACCTAAAAATCAATACTTTGAGTTCATAAGGGTCATACAATAGGATTTCCAAGTTGTGAATGCTAAAATAATTCTAAGTGTAAACTCTTAGCTGAAATTTCTAAGTCTCGGACCTCTTTTCAAGCTTTAAAAGAGTTAGTTAAGCTTAGGATTTTGTGGGGTCTTACAATAATTCTCAAAAAAACCTAGAGTGAGGATCTCAAATCCAACCAATAAACATGTACATGAGCTCAAAAATCTACTCTATAGGTCAACCATCCATGATTCAACATAAGTAATGTATCATTAGAGTAAAATATACAAGTAATACATCAATTAGAAAATTAATCCCAACTTTGACATATTTACAAGGAAGAGAACAACCAAATGTATACACAATGGTATCAACATCAGATAAGGCCACCACATAGACCACATATAATAATTATTATCACAATATACTATCACCACCAACATAAGACCCCATATAGGCACACAATAGTTAAAAAATTTGTTCCATGATTAATACCCATACCCATAGCAAGGTTTATATCAATATTAACTATCCAACCTAGTCTGAAGAAAGTTAAGCCATAACCCATCTCGAAATAGCAAAATTCGAGCCAAAAACCCTTCACATGGAGTTTTTGCCCTCTCAAATAGCCTCAAAATTTGTAAAAATATATAAATATAGAATCTATGCATAAAAAGGAAGCTAGTGATACCCATATTCCCTATTCTTGAGACAGGGTCAAACGGATCTCCGAAATGGAGTTTTGAAAAAAGGATAAAATTGAATTTTTTTTATAAAAACTTTACCCATAATTGAATAAAGAAATATAAAAAAACCCAAGTGAAAATGATTAAATTTAAAAAATACTATATTAGACCTTTCGGGCCAAAATTCCCAAATTTCACTTTTAAAATCACAAAAATACTATTTGAAATGACAAGAATCGATGAAAAATAGTTGAAATAGTTATTTGGAGCTTACATAAGCTTAAAAATAGAAGAACTCTCCCAAAAATATCTTAACCCATAGCTCAAAACCTCAAAAGGGGAGAAAATAAGAAAAAAAGATCTTTTATACTATGCCGACTCAATGGCTTAAGTGGTCTCCCCTAAAGCGGTTAATTAACACATTTTCGGTACCCATAAGCTGGTAAGTTGGGTCGCTTATGCAGTTTCCTGTAAATCAAACCAAGTATAGCTTTAGCGCTCGCACCAGCTGGGACTTGGAAGATTTCCAAGTCTCCACTGAACCCTTGGAATTCATTCAAAATCTCAAAAAGGAAAATAATCTATTCTACTGTCATGAACCAATTTCTTAGGTCGTGATGGTACCGACTATAACCCACCAGTAGGTAAGCCAACCCATAGTCCAGAACTACTAGTAACGGTCTACCAAAAGAAAAGAAGGATGATTGCAAAATAAATTGTAAGACCCCTCAAAATTTCAATGATTTTACTTTTGATCCTCCTACTTTTGTAATATCAATTTTTACTTGAATTAGGATTAGGTATACTTAAAGGGAGTTTTAGAAAAGTTTTGGAATTTTTGAAACGGGTTTGGGGTCATTTTGGGACCTTAAGATAGAAAGGGTCTGCGATATAGGCATACTACAGAGGTTAACCTCTATGATAATGGAATGGCATAGAGTCTAACCTCCACGATAAGGCCGTGCCACACTGCTATATTAAATTCATCCAATTTTGTTTTTTTTTTTTCATTTGGGATGAGGGGCTTTTGTTCTTTTTACCCCTTGCATGACTTATTAACACTTGGATGACCCTTTTCCTCTAGTTTTCAAAGATCAAAAATATTTATTTCTCTAAATCAAAACCCAAGAAAGCTCAGCGGATTTACTAAGAATTCACTATTGAAGCTCCAAACATTAATTTTTCTTCAAATTGTTCTATATTTCAGGCATATTGCTAATCCCTAACTTGTATTTTCACATTATAACATATATTTAATCATTATTCATGTGATTAAAATTTTGAGTTTGAAACTGGGTTGAGGGATTTTGATTGGGTTTACTTGAATTGCTTTCCCTACGATTTAAATTGTCTATTCATGCTTTAATTTATGGTTTTTGGACTGAATGGGTACATTGTTTTGGGAATTAGAATGGAGAACATGTGTTTTCCCAAATTGATAATTTTTTGACTTGGTGATGACATTAACCCCAACCCACTTTGTAAATTTTGTTTTTGAACATGGATAATTACATAGTTCAACTTATTTATGAACCCATTGCATTAATGGATAATTGGTTAAAAATGATTTTAAAGTCCCTTGGTGTCCAAGGATTGGATTTTAAAATAGAACTTGGAAGTCAAACAGATACACGAATTGGTTTGGCATAATTATATAAGCTTGCAAGCATAATTGGTTTGTCGATACCAAGTGGTAAATTCTTTAATATAAAACTCCTAGGTTAATGGTTACGTTTATGTGAAAATTATTTTAAATTAGGCTTAAAGGAAATTTTGTAGCTCACTGTGAAGGTGTATTACTGGGGGGACTAACACTAGAAACCATGTTTGCCGGAGTGGGGGTCTATATGACCGTGTTCTTGGTTCACACATTATACTTTTGGGATGGATAGAGCCTTGGTGTCTTTAAAACTGTATTTGAATTCCTTGATACATGCGGATAACACACACTTGGGCCCTTTCAGCAGGGGAAACTGAACTTATATAGTATGTTGGTGCCTTTAGGATAGAGTAAGTTACATAGTTTAGGTTAATGGTTTTAACTCTCATTGGATAATTATTTCTCATGTGGTTGTGATTGGTTTGTGGCATTGGCATTATTTAATCACTTTCCCTGAGTTATATGCTAGTGCTTATTCTACTGACCGTGTCAAGATGCTGCATCATTTCATGATATAGGGTATGGGGGCTTTCCCATTACTCTTATGAAACATTAGGTTGTTTGGTACATATATTGAGTGGATATGAAGTGGTGTTCCTCCATCTTTTGAATTGCCCAGTCATTTCATCTATTTTTTTATCTTAGTGTTTTTCTTGGATTTTTTTTTGGATCATGGTTGGGGGCATGCCCCAACCTATTTAGCATTTCTAGTTTTAGAGGCTTTTTTTGGATAAGTGTGGGTTAGATGTTGTTTTTGATTCATAGAGTTTGTATTTGATTATTTATCCTTTAAATTACTATTTGGTTGGCTTTTACTGTATTCTTTTTATGTGTTTTGGATGTTTGGCTAAGGGGTGGTCTTTGAATCATGGTGGGCTTGAGATACTCATTAATACTAAGCCCTAGTTTTAGTCATGACAAGCTTGGTATCAAAGCACAGTCTAGGTTCATTGGGTATCCTCAACGCTATGTTGAGTAGAGTCTATTTTGTGGG
Organism: Capsicum pubescens; assembly: GCA_030864215.1. Lineage (NCBI taxonomy): Eukaryota > Viridiplantae > Streptophyta > Magnoliopsida > Solanales > Solanaceae > Capsicum > Capsicum pubescens. The sequence continues at coordinate 171,573,191 of CM061542.1, forward strand.
TGTGTAGCACGCCACACTTATAAAGGAGAGGCTACAAGGCATTTAGGAATATTTCCCTTTCTTGTGTTCTATTTTGGTCTATATAGTTTAGGTGTCCTTAAAATTTTCTAACTCCTGGATTACTCATATTTCAGATCATGCCTTCTTAAAGATTTGATGCTCGTAGAGACTCTGTTGGAAACTCTGTCAAACCTAAGGAAAATATAGAGGGAACTCACTCGGTTTATGGAGTGCAGACCCGGTCTAGGGTCCCTACTCCTAATTGTACTGCTCTATATGGGGTTCTACCTATCACTATTAGTCCTCATAAGGCTTCCTAGGCTGGTGGTGCATATTCCCAGACACCTCAGGGAGATATCTCTAATACAAAGTTATGTTAGTCTATCCATATTCTTACTCAGTTGGTGGCATCTTAGCCTTGTTTTCCTAATCGTCTTAGTATTTATATTAGTCAATTTAAGGTTACATGAGTTAGCCAATTTATGAGATTTAATCCTCCAACCTTTATAAGTTCTAGGGTTAAGGAGGATCCTCAGGGGTTTGTTGATGATATGGAGAAAATTTTAAGGGTTATGCATGCTACTGATTTAGAAAGTGTAGAGTTTGTTGCAATTTAATTGAAAGATACAACTTATTAGTGGTATGAGAAGTGGTAATCTATGAAGGGTGATGATTCTGAGCAGGCAGTATGGGATAAGTTTTTAGGGTATTCTCTAAAATTTCAGCAGTTGTCTCGTTATGCTCTGGAGTTTGTGGCTAACATGAGATCCAAAATAAGAAAGGTAGCTTTTGGTTTGTCTCATGATTTGGTATTATAGTGTAAGGATGTGATGTTGAACAATGATATGTATATCTCTAAGCTAGTGGTTTATATACCGTAGGTGGAGAATGAAAAGAAGAAGTAGGTAGATATAGGAGAGAGGCAACATAATAAGTTCAGATATTTAGTGTAGGGTGCAAATCAGTAGAACTATAGGAAAGATAGTAAGCAGTAGAGTAAAAAGATAAATTAGAGAAATTCATATTCGTCTGCTAGTTCTCCTTATCCTAAACCATCAGGTGATTGTCATTTTTAGGCTAGAAGTGGTCCCAAGTCACAAGGTGCCTACTCAACCCCAACTTATCATCCTTATTGATTTTATGGATAGCTTCATCATGGTTATTGTGGGAAAGGAGGAATTAGTATTTCAATTATGGTTGGACTGGTCATTTGCATAGGAATTTTCCTATAGAGAAAGTTATCACTTGACCTAATAAGGTTTTGGTCACTGTTTCTTAAAATACTACTCCTAAGGGCATAATTTCTGGTACCGACACTGGCCGAAATTGTCTTTATAAATATGCTACTGTCAGGAATCTGAGGCATCCCCTAATGTTGTTGCTGGTATGTTACAACTTTTCTCTCGTGATATTTATTATTTTCTTGATTTGGGTTCTACCATATCTTATGTGACCCTTTACGTGACTATACATTTTGGATTTGGTTTTGAAAATATTTCTGACCCTTTTTCTGTGTCTGCTCCGATGGGTGATTCTATTGTTGCTAGAGAAATCTATAGGGGTTTTGTGGTGTCCATCTTTTATCTAAAGACATTGCTAGATTTGATATAACTTTATATGGTATATTTTAATATGATCTAGGTGATGGAATTGATCCATTCGTGCTATGCTTCTCTAGATTATAGGACTCAAAAAGTCAGTTTTCAATTCCTTAATGAACCGGTGATAGAACCTCATAAGGAGAGATTTATCTCATATCTTTGAGCTCAAAATTCATTTTTGAAGGATGTCTGTACCATTTATTTCAGGTTAAGGATTCTATCTCTGAAAGTTCTTTGCATTCTGTCCCTCTGATTAATGAACTTCCTAAAGAGTTTCCCAATGATCTTCTTGGAATTCCTTCTGATAGGGAAATAGATTTTGAGATTGATCTTCTACTTGATGCCTTTCCTATTTCTATTCCTTCTTATAGTATGGCTAGCTAAATTAAAAAAATCTAAATGAGCAATTAAAAGATCTTCTTGATAAGGGTTTTATCCGTCCTAGTGTTTGGGGTGCTACTGTACTTTTCTTGCAGAATAAAGATGGGTCTCTTTGGATGTGTATAGACTATCGTCAGCTGAAGAAGGTGACGGTTAAAAATAAGTATCCTCTTCCTAGGATTGATGATCTTTTGACCAACTTCAGGATGCTAGGTGTTTTCTAGGATTGATCTTCATTTTGGCTATCACCAATTGAAAATTAGGGAGGTAGATATTCCTATGACGGCATTTCAGGCTTGGTATGGTCATCATGACTTTTTTTGTTATGTCATTTGGGTTGACTAATGCACTGACTGCTTTCATGGATCTTATGAAGCGGGTGTTCAGGTAGTTTTTGGACTTGGTGTGATAGTTTTCACTGTTGACATCTTGGTGTACTATAAGAGTAAGAAGGATCATACTAATCACCTTAGAATTATGTTGCAGACTCTTAGGGATCAGAAATTGTATGCAAAATTTTCTAATTATGAATTTTGGCTGAATACTGTGGCTTTTATGGGATATGTTGTTTCTAGTGAGGGGATCAAGGTGGATCCACAGAAAGTTGAGGTAGTTAAGAAGTGGCCTAGCCCAGCGACTCCAATGGACATTAGGAGCTTTTTGGGCTTGGCTGAGAATTATAAGAGGTTTGTGGAGTTTCTTATCTATTGTTGCTTCGTTGATAAAGATGACTTTGAAAAAGGTTAAGTCTATATGGTTTGATACTTGTGAGGGTAGCTTTGAGAGTTGAAGGATAAGTTGACTTATGCACCTATTTTGACCCTGCCTAAGGGTACCGGTGGGTTTTTTGTGTATTTTGATGCTTCCTGAGTGGGGCTGGGTTATTTACAATGCAGCATGGTAAGGTTGTAGTCTATGATTTTAGGCCGCTTAATGTCTATAAGAAGAATTAGCTGACTCACAATCTAGAGTTTGCAGATGTGGTTTTTCTTTAAAGATCTCACACCATTATCTCTATGGGATGTATGTGGATATTTATTGAGATAATAAGAGCTTGCATTATGTGTTTACTCAGAAGAAATTAAATCTCAGGCAGAGGTAACAACTCAAATTGCTTAAGGATTAGGATATGAACCTTTACTATCATCCAGGTAAAGCTAATGTCATTGTTGATGCTCTTAATAGGTTATCCATAAGTAGTCTGTTGCACACTAATGAGGAGAAAATATGATTGGTGAAAGATAACCATAGGTTTGATAATTTAAGGGTTCACCTCTTAGACTCTGAGGATGAGGGAGCGATTATTCAAGAAGTGGTTAAATCATTGTTGGTGCTAAGGAAAAGGAGAAGCAAGTTTTGGATCCCATACTTATGTAGATTAAGGATGATGTGCATCAACAAAAGGCTATGGATTTCGAGATTAGGGGAGATAGTATCTTGAGATACAAAGTAAGGTTTTATGTACATATTATTGATGGGCTAGGGGAAAGGATTTTGACTGAGGCTCATGAGTCTAGATGTACAGTTTATTCATGTTCGACTAAAATGTATCATGACTTGAAGGAAATCTGTAGGTGAAACAATAAGCAGAGAGAAGTGGCAAATTTTGGGGATAAATATATGGTTTGTCAGCAAGTCAAGGTTGAACACTTAAGGTCTGGTGGCATGTCTCAAGATATAGAGTTGCCTATATGGAAGTGAGAGATGATTAATATGGATTTCATTATAGGTTTTCTATGGTCTCTCAATCAGTATGATTCAATTTGGGTCATTATGGATAGAATGACTAAGTCCGTTCACTTTTTGCCAATGAGAACTGACTACTCAGGAGATGACTATGCAAAGTTGTTCATCTAGGAGATAGTAAAATTGCATGGAGCACCTGTGTCCTTTATTTTATATCGAGGTACACAGTTTTTTTCTCACTTTCGGCATTAATTTTAGATTGGCTTGGGTACTCTGGTGAACCTTACCACCGCTTTCAATCCTCAAATGGAAGGAAAAGGAAAATAAACTATTCTAACTTTGGAAGCTATGCTAAGGGCCTTTGTTATTGACTTTAAGGGTAGTTGGGTTGACCATTTGCCTCTTGTTTAGTTTACGTATAATAACTATTACCATTCTAGCATCCAAATGGTTCCTTTTGAGGCTCTTTATGGTAGGAGTGATAGGTATCCTATTAGATAGTTCGAGGTGGGTGAGACTAGAATGTTTGGTCAAACTTAGTTCACCATGTGTAATGACCCGAGACTACCCCCTAGTCGTCACACGGTGCTTAGTACTACAAGTGATCCCAAGCGAACCCTTATACTAGCATAACTCATGAGAAACTGAATAAAATACATAAGTCTGAAAGAAATAAGCGGAAGATATATCTTTTCTAAGTAGGATAAAAACAAACTATATTAAAATGATTACAACTCTGATTATATAAAACAAGACTAAAATAAAATACACAACTCTACTGACTGTCTATGAAGCCTCTACTAGTATTGACTATAGGTAGTCGGGACATGAACCCCAACTATCCTAAATCAATACAACTAAAAGAATAATGAAAATACAATACTACACAAACTCTAATTGACTCGAGCCCTTGAATCGAAAAGACTCATCACCTGCTAATCGAAAGATGCAACTGTCTGATTCTTATATGCACACTACAACTTGTGCCTACATTATTAAATGATGTAGCACATAGACGTAAATATGGATCAGTACTTCTAGAATTTACTGAGTATATGGGGTGAATGCATAAGTAAAATAATAATACACTATTCAAACAAACTGTCAAAAACTGCATGCTAAGCGTAAGTGACTCACCTTAGCTTAAGTAAATCAAACTGACAAATCATAAATCATGATTAATAAAACATAAAAGAAATTCTTATGAGACACCACACATAGTTCTAATATAATTGTACTATTATTCTGTCATTCAAATCATGCCGGCTAAGTGAAAAGGGCTCACCTTTATCAATCTTAAAACTTAAAGCTAAAAATATGATAATTGAAGTTTTAGGTAATAGAATATCTGAGTAAATTCTTGTGATCCTTTACACATAGTTTCTAAAACTGTTCTGTTATTCTATTTTTAGACATAGGGACTTTGAGAGGTATTTTTAACTGACATACACCATGTGAGCTATCATGATGTCCAACATCAAGTTCCCCTAAGAGAAAAACCTCATGTTGGGGAGAGGTGTTAAAATCTTGCCAAGGAGTATAACCTTATCTTAAGTTATCACTATTTTATCCCACTATAGACACTTAATCTCAATTCTATGGTGGCACGTAGTTCTGGGGCATGAGACCTTGAAATTATACCCAACTCGGTGCTAAATACTACTCCCATTCTTTTGCTCAGAATCTTTAGGAAATCCACCTTAAAATAGCACAAGGGTTTGTAATGAAAACCAATTATGCTTCTCTTTCTTTAAATCTCAAACTATATGAACAATGTGGATTCCTTATCTCATCTTAGGATCAAAAGATCCTACTTTCTTTAAATCTTGGTAATCAATTATCAAAGAAACTTAAGAACATAGTCTTCTTGAAATATCAAACTCATTCTTGATATGAACTTAACAAATAAAACTTATGAGCACGATCTTCTTAAAATCTCAATACTTAATCTTTGGTCTTAAAAATTCATGCTTTAAACTCAGGACAATTCACAACAAAACTTCACGCTCAACATCATTCTTCAAAACATTCAATAATATCAATTCATAAAAAGAAAGTTCAATTCATGATATAAATCTTCAATTCAATGCATAAATAGGTTATATAAATATGCACTTCAATACTTAAATCACTTATAAATTCATGAACTCAAAATAAGATAATTTGGGTATGAACCCTAATATGAAATTTATTAAATCGTAACTGAAAATAAGTTTTGGGCACAAGGATGATAGAGGATCCTTGTTCATAAGCCCACATACCTTAATAAACTTGATTTAATGTAGAGAACTTGACTTTGAGCCCTAGGAGATGAACTTGTAAGCTTTCTTGAGATTCTTGGATTAGGAAACTTAATTCTTGATTTCTTTCTTGTAGAGGATGAATTGAATTTTATGTTCTTGGAGGCTTTTCTTAAAGTTCTTGGATTAGGAACCTTGATTTCTAAATTGTCTTGAAGAGAACGCAATGGGATCTTTATGTACTTGGAAGACGACCTCAAAGAGAAAACCTAATATTGTTCTTGTGGATAAAGAGGATTAAGGATGTTTTAAAACTTGTTTATGAAGGCTATGTATGTGTTTTTGATTATTTAAGTTGGGGGAGGCAAAGGAAAAGACCAAAATATCCTTACGAAAACAATCACAATTGCTGATATTTTTCAGTTGACGACTTGGGTTGATAAGTCATCACTTAGGTGATGACTTATCACCTAAAGTTGTCACTTAAGTGACGACTTATCACCTAAAGTCATCATTTTTTATCAGTTTTTGGTCCCTTTCTGGTCATGGGTGACGACATGGCTAATAAGTCATCACATAGTTGACGGCCTATTAGTTCAGGTCGTCACTTGGGATCTTAATTTTATGAGTTTCTGGTTTTGGCTGAGGACTTGGCTGATATGTCGTCACATAATTGATGGCTTATCAACTCAGGTCGTCACTTAGTCGACAAACGAACATGCTGAAGTAAAATAAGTATAACTTTTTGTTCCAATATTTTATTAAGGTGAAACCAAATGCGTTGGAAAGAAAATTCAATGATATTTCATTTGATATAAGGTAGGACCTCTAACTAGATATATTCAAGAAGGTATGGTCAATGGAAGTTGACCCATGTTGAGACATTCACTAAAACTTAATCGATAGAAACGTTCTCAACTCGTCTTTAAGTTAGGAGATATTTGTGACCTCAAATCATATCCAAAGGTATTCCAAAACTATATAATTAATCATCACACATGTATATACATATAATAATTGGGTTGAATTACATACACATAGGAACCATGATATAAATTCTAGTTCGAAAATGTGGTATGTTACATTATCTCCCCCTTGAAATCATTCATCCTCGAATGATGGGTAGAAACTTGTTGAAGCTTTAGAGGTATGGAATAACGTGGACAATATATGTCTTCTACAAAAGGATATAACTGTGTTGAAACATTAAAACCTTTATCATGAAACTGATTTCTGAGCTAACTTGCCTCTATTTACTATAAGGAGTTGATTCATACTAAGAGTTTAGAATTGTTTGAAGGGTTCATGATACAATCACACATATAGAACTGTGAAGTAGTAAATTATGAAAGCACGAATCATGAGACAATGCGACTAAGATCATACAATGGTATTACAATATCTGAGATGGAATACTTTGAAAGTTGACATCATGTACTGAACACTTATGAACTGAGTCATGACTAAATATCTGAATTTGTAACATGATACATGGACTGGACTAAATTCATATTTGCATGAATATGAATATTTTACCCCATGGAATGGCCATACTTAGGAAAATTTGGATAGTAAGACTAAATGGAAAGTTGGAAATCTATAGGAGCTTAACTGTTTGATTGCTAAACTGGATTGCAAGCTATACGGACTGAATCATACTGAAAGCTTATACTCCACTAGAGTATTTTCTTCAACTCTCTTTCTAATAAGTTTTAATAACATTAGGGAGCAAAGAATTCTTGGGCATGATCTGAATAAGATATATAAATAAGGAGTCGTAACATGGCTATAACTTTGTAACATGGAACATAGACATATATATCATAATCTAAGATAAAATTACTAGGCCTTAGGCAATGCAACTTGTCACTTTCAAGCTTAGTAACACTTCTCAAATACTCCCTCAACTATACTATTCCCCTTGAATATCATACTCATTTGATTCAACATGTAATTTTCACATGGGCATTAATAAATCGATCTACTAAAGTCTAAACTAAACTACATCCTCTCACTATGATAAAGGCTAACTCGAAATTACAAGGTACAACACACAACACCATAATACTAGTCTAAACCACATGATTTAATATTTTATGTCTTTTTAGAGCTCACAGCCCAAGCATAACATTCCTTACCACTTCAATGAATAACTCTAAACTCTTACTATGGATTCAATAGCGCATATTGCATTCCTCTACTTACATCCCTACATGACATTCAAGCCTATCATTATAACCACATATGGACTTCAAGACAACCACCCATAAAGGTACACTTCTCATATTCTCTAAACCTCTATCAACAAAAACTTTCTTGCACTATGCATTAAGAAGACATGCCCAGAATTCTCAACTAACTATGACATATACAAAAAATTTACCTTAATATTCCCTCATTCTCTAACCTTAGATAGAAAAGCATAAATAATCTTTCTTAATGAGGGTTATGAACTCCTTTTTATCTAATCCATTTATTATCCATTATCAACACCACTATCTTAACATAATAAGAGGTCACTGAAGGGCTAACAAAGGAGGACTTGAAGCATGAAAGAATACTATACATAACTTTGACACTTAGCTGAGGCCTGAGGAATAGAGTGTCAAAGGCAGGGATTCATTAAAGAGATATAGACTGAGGACATATAGGATATAGATCTAAATTTCGCTGATCATTAAGAGTGTTGCATGAGTACTGTAATTGAACATACAGTAAAGCATGAGTACATGAGTCACGAGTTGCATGACCTAAATTTGGAGTTCATAATTTAGGTAATATGATTCCGACTTCTGAGAGAATTGGAGTTCCTTAAATTGGGAATTAGAACATACATAATTTTTCTATAAGGTACATAAATATGAACTATGGATATGGAGCTGACACGTATGGCATGAGTAGATATCATGATAACTGAAGTATAAAGCTTTAAACTGAGATGAGAATGGGTCGGGCATCATCCTCCCTTATTTCCTTTCTACACTACACTGGCATCACTACTAGAATATAGAAGCCTGACTTGGTTACTCATTCTAACATCTCCCCCTTAGCTTTAAGCCATCACTATAAGTCTGTGGGACCCTCTACTAAACTCTAATCTAAACTGCCATCACTTAACTCTAAAGTTTGGGGTGTAATAATACACATAAAAATTAAACTTACCCTAAAAGACTATATCTTAACGTGTAACACCCACTGACACTACCTCCTTCTAAGATTCATCTTTTGGATTTCTATAGCCCCAAAAATCATCATGTAATAAATTGAACACTTACTGGCTTAGAATCTTCATGAGTATCATTGTACCCTGAGTTCACACCATCTAGATCTTCAACTCTTATTTCTATTAGCTCAACCCAAACCTTTAATGAACCATACTAACTTCATTCTTGGTCACTCTCTTAGTACATACCACCCTTAACTTCCTTTATGTTAAATAGTCATCATCATAGACTTATACTCTAATAACCTGACAAACATACTTGCCTCACTAAACATATAATCATAGTCTACCATGATCACATCTCAAAATTTTATCCTTCCCAAATCTTAAGAATCAAAATCATACTTAAAAGACTTACCACTAACTATCCATAACTCCTCAACTTATCTACTACGAACACCATGTACGTTATAGCTAGCCTTCTCCTTCATAACCACTCAAGGGCACTATTAACCACACACAATACTTAGTAAACTTCAAAAATAATGCAGCCCCATAACACCTTGGTCACACCTCTACATCATACTTAATTATGAATACATGAATTTACACTCTTACATACACAATTCAAGTCTGCTAGATCACTTCCATATAACTAGCATCACTAACTACGTGATAATTACTTTCACCTTGATGATCATCCACTATTCAAACTTAACGTCTAGTGCTAAAGATGATTTACAACCCAACCTCACATACTATTATCACTTAAAAGCTATAAAATAAAGCATCAAGAAACACTAGTACACTAGAATCTCATAACAATGACAATCGATCATAATCCTATTACATACCTTATTAAAATTTGTTAACGCATCCTCCTTCTACACATCATGACTATTCACCCATCTATACACTTAAATATCTTTCTTAGCTCTATAAGCCTAAATTAATAATACTCCACCATCCATTACTTTTATCAATAACCTATACTTTTCTAACACAACAAATACCATCAGTAACTCTTTTCAAACTTCAAGCAATCAACAATACACCTTAACTAATAACTCTTTCTTTTTCTTCCACTAAACTAACACACAAGGACATATCACTTCACTACTAACTTAATCCTATGCAAAAATTCACCTATATACATTCAATAAATCACCCTTACCACCTTTATTATTACTACACTTCTAAACCCATACATCCAACTATAAGAAGGTTCTATTACTTATCATAACACTCTAGATTTTCATTATCCCTTGATTGCAAACTCTATTTAATAATTTAGGCTCATACTATCTCCTCATTTAAGCACTATGTGTATTAAAGAAATAACGAGAAATCTTAATACATATATTATTCCATCCTAAATGAACAACTCATAATGATGAGGACATAAGATTTCAACTTAAGGAACTTATAACACACTAGCGAGCTCCTCTCAAGCCCCTTGTATGACTTTTGAAGTTACTGATAGTAAATTTGAGAGCATTATCTTGGGAGAAATTAGAACTTACTAATCATGTTATCTCAAGAATATAGAATAGACGGAGAAGTATGGATTAATACATAAATTGATAGAAGTTTCTAAAGGAATAACTTTATAGCACCATCTAGAGTATGAAAGAAAGGAAAATTTTCTTAAATGTCTTGTATTCTCTCTTAGAAAAGTACAGACGACTTCATACCGTTCCGCAAGAATCTACTAGACATGTCTTCACAGGCATCCTAGGACCCTTGAACTCTGTGCTCTGATATCAAGTTTGTAACAACTCGAGACTACCCCTAGTTGTCACACGGTACTTAGAACCACAAGTGATCCCAAGATAACCCATATACTAGCATAACTTATGAGAAACTGATTAAAATACGTAAGTCTGAAAGAAATAAGCAGAATATATATCTTTTCTGAGTAGGATCAAAACAAACTAAGTTAAAATGATTACAACTCTAATTAGATAAAACAAGATTGAAATAAAATACACAACTCTACTGACTGTCTATGAAGCCTCTACAAGTATTGACTATGGGTAGTCGATACATGACCCCAAACTATCACAAATCAATACAGCTGAAAGAATAAAGAAAATAAAATACTACACAAACTCTAACTGACTCGAGCCCTTTAATCAAAAGAACTCATCACCTGCTAACCGAAAGCTGCAACTGTCTGATTCTAATATGCACACTACAACTTTTACCTACATTATTAAAAAATATAGCACATAGACATATATGTGGATTAGTACTTTTAGAATGTACTGACTATATAGGGGTGAATGAATAAGTAAAATAATAATGCACTATTCAATCAAATTATCAAAAACTGTATGCTAAATGTAAGTGACTCACCTTGGCTTTAGTAAATCAAACGGAAAAATTATAAATCATGTGTAATAAAGCATAAAAGAAATTATTGTGAGCCACACACTTAGTTATAATAAAATTTCACTCTTATTTTATCTTTCAAATCATTTAGGCTAAGTGAAAATAGCTCACCTTTATCAATCTTAAAACTTAAAGATGAAAATCTGATAACTGAAGTTCTAGGTAATACAATATCTGAGTACATTCTTGTGATCCTATACACTTAGTTTCTAAAATAGTTCTATTATTATGTTTTAAGACTTAGGGACTTTGGGAGGTTTTTTTAACTAACATACACCATGTGAGCTATCATGATGTCCAACATCATGTTCCCCTAAAGGGATAACCTCACGTTGGGGAGAGGTGTTAGACTCTTGCCAAGGAATATAACCTTATATTAAGTGATCACTATCTTAGCCCTCTATAGGCACTTAATCTCATTCTATGGTGGCACGTAGTTCTGGGGCATGAGACCTTGAAATCATACCTAACTCGGTGCTAAATACTACTCCTATTCTTTTGCTCAGAATATTTAGGAAATCTATCTTAAAATAGAACAAAGGTTTGTAATGAAAACCAATTATTCTTCTCTTTCTTTAAATCACAAACTGTATGAACAATGTGGATTCCTTATCTTAGCTTAGGATCAAAAGATCCTTCTTTCTTTCAATCTTGGTAATTAATTATCAAATAAACTTAAGACCATAGTCTTCTTGAAATCTCAAACTCATTGTTGTTATGAACTTAACAAATAAAACTTATGAGCATGATCTTCTTAAAATCTCAATACTTAATCTTTGGGCTTAAAAATTCATGCTTTAAACTCAGGACAATTCACAACAAAACTTCATGCTCAACATCATTCTTGAAATCATTCAACAATATCAATTCATAAAAAGGAAGTGCAATTCATGACATAAATCTTCAATTCAATGCATAAATTGCTGAGATAAACATGCACTACAATACTTAAATCACTTATAAATTCATGAACTCAAAATAAGATAATTTGAGTATGAACCCTAATATGAAATTTATTAAATCGTAACTTAAAAAAAGTTTTGGGAACAAATATGAAAAATGATCCTTGTTCATAAGACCACATACCTTAATAAACTTGATTTAATGTAGATAACTTGACTTTGAGCCCCAGGAGATAAAATTGTAAGCTTTCTTGAGATTCTTGGATTAGGGAACTTAATTCTTGATTTCTTTCTTGAAGAGGATGAATTGAATTTTATGTTCTTGGAGGCTTTTCTTAAAGTTCTTGGCTTAGGAAACTTAATTTCATGATTGTCTTAAAGAGAACGTAATGGGATCTTGAAGTTCTTGGAGGATGACCTCAAGGAGAAACCCTAATCTTGTTCTTGAGGATAAAAAGGATTAAGGGTTTTTTAAAACTTGTTTATGAAGGCTATGTACGTGTTTTTAATGATTTAAGTCATATGAGGAAAAGGAAAAGACCAAAATACCATTACAAAAACAATCACAATTGCTAAGATTTTTTAGTTAACGACTTTGGTAGATAAGTCGTCACTTAGGTGATGGCTTATCACTCAAGTCGTCACTTTTGATCAGTTTTTGGTCCCTTTCTGGTCATGGGTGATGAGTTGGCTGATAAGTCATCAGATAGTTGATGGCCTATCAGCTCAGGTCGTCACTTAGGAGCTTCATTTGATGGGTTTATGGTTTGGGCTGGCGACTTGGCTAATTAGTCGTCACATAGTTGACAGCTTATCTGCTTAGGTCATCAGTTAGTTGACAGACGAACATGCTAAAGTAAAACAAGTATAACTTTTTTCTCCAATATTGGATTAAAGTGAAACCAAATTCTTTAGAAAGAAGATTCAAAGATCTTTCATTTGATATAAGTGAGGACCTCAAACTCAATATATACAAGAAGTTATGGTCTTTGAAATTTGACCTAAGTTGAGACATTTACTAAAACTTAATCGATAGAAATGTTCTCAATTATTCTTTGAGTTAGGAGATATTTGTGACCTCAAATCATATCCAAACGTATTCCCACACTATATAATTGATCATCACACATGGATATAAATAGAATAATTGGGTTCAAGTCTATACACATAGGAACAACTATTTAAATTCTAGCCCAGAAATGTGGGATATTACACCAAGCCATGGAGAAGGTAAAAGTTATTAGATAAATATTTAAGACTGCTCAGAGTCTCCAAAAGTTTTACATGGATGTAAGGAAGAGGTAGTTGGAGATTGAGGTTAGCGATTGGGTGTTCTTGAAGAATTCTCCTATGAAAAGAGTAATGAGAATTGGGAAGAAGGGGAATCTCAGTCCCTATTACATTGGTCCATATAAGATTGTAAGGAAAGTTGGGAATGTCGCTTATGAGTTAGATTTAACAGTGAGTTTGGTTTTGATTCATCCTGTTTTCTATATGTCTATGCTGAAAAAGTGTATGAGTGATCCTTCTTTGATAGTGCCGATTGAGGATGTTGGTGTTATAGACTCCTTGTCTTATGAGAAAGTCCTAGTTGAAATATTGGATAGACAAGTCTATATATTGAGGACAAAGGATGAAGCTTTGGTGAAAGTTCTTTGGAGAAATCAAAAGGTGGAATAAGCTACATGGGAAATCGAGGAAGATATGAGAACCAAGTGTCCGTTCTTGTTCCCCGGATTGGAATAAAGTGCTTAAGGTATGTGTTTCATTTGATTCTTGTACATTCATGCTAATTTCATACTAAACATAGGCTAACTCCTCATTCAGGGATGAATGATCCTGGGGGTGGGGGGAAGGGGTTAATATAAGAGACCTCAAAATTTCAATGATTTGATTTATGACCCTCCCATATTTGTAATATTAATTTTTTACTTGAATTAGGATTAAGCATGTTAAAAGGGTGTTTTGGGAAAGTTTTGATATTTTTGGAAGGGGTTCGGGGTCATTTTGAGACCCCGAGGTAGTAAGGGTCCACAATATTGGTGTGCTGCAAAGGTTAACCACTGCAATAAGGGTGTGGAATGGAGGCTAACCTTTGTGATAGGGTCATGCCGTGCCAATATATTAAATTTTTTTAGTTTAGTTTTTTCTTTTGAGATGAGGGGATTTTGATCTTTTACCCCTTGTACGGCTTACAAACACTTGGATGACCCTTTTCCTTCAATTTCCTAAGATCAAAATCATTATTTTTCTTCTCTAACTCAAAACCCAAGAAAGCTCAAGTGGTTTACAAGAAATTCACTGTTCAAGCTCCAAACTTAAATTTTTTATCAAATTGTTCTATATTTCAGGCATGTTGCTTTTCCCTGACTTGTATTTTCACATTATGTCATATTTTTAATCATTATTTATGTGATTAAAATTGTGGGTTTGAAACTGGGTTGAGGGATTTTGATTGGGTTTACTTGAATTCCCCATCATTTAGATTGTTTATTCATGTTTTGATTTATAGTTTTTGGACAAAATTGGTACATTGTTATGGGAATTGGAATGCCGAACATGGATTTCCCCAAATTGATGACTTTTGTCTTTGTAATGGCATTAACCCTAACTCATATTATAAATTTGGTTTTTGAACATGGATAATTGCATAATTCAACTTATTTATGAAGCCATTGCATCACATTAATGGATAATTAGTTAAAACGGATTTGAATGACCCTTGGTGTCCAAAGTTTAGATTATTAAATGGAACTTAGAAGTCAAGCGAATACATGGATTTGTTTGGCATAATTATATAAGCTTGCAAGCATAATTGGTATGTCGATACCAAGTGGTAAATTCTTTAATATAAGACTCCTAGGTTAATGGTTGGAATTATGTGCAATTTTTTTTAAATTAGGCTTAAAGGAAATCATGTAGCTCACTATGAAGGTGTAGTACTAGAGGGAGTAACACTGGAGACCACATTTGCCGGCGTGGGGGTCTATATGACCATGGGCTTTGTTCACACATTATATTTTTTGGATAGCTAGAGCCTTGGTGCATTTAGCCCTTCATTTGGATTCCTTGGTTCATGCGACTAATACGTACAAGGGACCTTTTAGAAGGAAAGCTGAACCCATATTACTTTTGGGTTCCTTTAGGATGGAACGAGCTACATAGGTCAGGTTAATGGTTTAAACTCTCATATTCATGACCCTTATCCCTATCCCGATATCCTATATATGTATATATAATTATTGTGCATATGGTTTTAACTGGTTTATGAATTGACATTATTTTTTCACTTTTTGTGAGTTACATGCCAATGCTTACCCGCTGACTGTCCTAGGACATTGTATTCTTTCATGATATAGGATCTGAGAGCTTTCCCGTTACTCTTGTGCAATGTTAAGTGGTTTGATACATCTATTGAGTGGCTGTGAAGTGGTGAGCCTCTATCTTTCAGAAGCCTGGTCATTTTATCTATTTCCCTTATGTCTTAGTATTTTTCTCTGGTTTTCTTTTGGGTCACGCTCGAGGGCATGTCCCGACCTATTTGGCATTTTTGGTTTTAGAGACTTTTATGGGCATGAGTAAGTTGGATGTTTATTTTGATTTATAGTGTTTGTATTGGATTATTTATCCTTTTTATTACTTTTTGGTTAGTTTTCATTATATTTTTTTATTGTGTTTTGGATGTTAGGCAAAAGGGGTTGTCTCCGACTCACGGTGGGCTTGAGATACCCGCCACGACTAGGACCTTGTTTGGTTCATGACATAAATATAGTAAAATGTCTAAATTACACAAGATAGACCCAAAACCTAGTAGAGTCAGTACAAGAGCTTCTAATATCAAAAGACTACAAAATAAAGTACTAAATGAATATACCGATATAAGCCATCTTTGAAAACAATATGAAGACTATTCTATTACATATGAGGGAGAATAGTAAAAATCCAATGCTAGGAGCTCACCCTACGTCTCTAAACTATAGCTACTATGCATGGAGCATACAACAATGGCGAGAACACGTTCTGACTCTAAGTTGGTGCTAATATAAATAATATGCTGGTAGGAATGTAAAATACACCCAAATATCCAAGAAACTAACATAATAAGGCTAAAGAGTCTATAAGGATTAACTATCCTATTTTATTCATACTTAGGAACCTAGGCACTATATCGTATATCACTGGCTAATAAAAAATAAATGGAAGAAGGAGGATATATAATAGTATACAAGGACAAGGATTTGATATACAACAATAATAAATGAATGTTGGGAGGGATATACGGTAATACCATGACTGCGCATAGATAAATATACATATATATTAACAAGGAAAACTCAAAGGTACAACCTAAGTAGTCCTACTAACATCTCAAGACCTCCAAATTAAGTAGAAACTAATGCTAACATAAACAGGGCCTAAAACTATAATGCCTAACCATGGGATGGTCAAGCGTAATATAATAACCATAAGATAAAAGAATCAAAATCATACCTTGAATATCAATACTAGTCTAATAATAAACCTGTTGTGAGCTAATTTGTAACACCTTAGATTTTGGTCCCTAAATATTTCTTGACCTTTGAGATTACTGCCCAAGTAATAATTCACTGTTTGAGTCGTAAGGTGCTAGTATGGGTCATAGGACTCTAATTGTAAGGTGACCAGTAAAGATTGTCTTTGTTTCTGCCTAGGGTATAACTTGAGCTTAACGAGTCATAAAGACTCCTTATGAGTCAGAATGTACCAATCATAACCTAACCAGTAAGTTATCCAAGATTTCCCTATGATTCTATCCTAACTTCAGTTGAGACTTGATGAGTCGTGGTGAGACCCTACATTTCATAAGGTGAGACTCGTGGTCTCACTAGTGTGATTTCCCATATGTTTTATTGTAACTATGATTATGACTATGTGAGTCATATGGTTTGGTCACGAGTCATAGGGTTAGACTTTTGACCTAACTAGTAAGAATGCCTTGAGTTACTACTATGATTATGAGTTATGGTGATGACTCGTAAGGAGATACTATGAGTTGTAAGCTCACCTGAGGTCACTGGCGATAATTTTTAGTATTTTTATTAGGGGCACTTTAGATATTTTCCTCTTTCCTTAATTTAGACACACAACCTAAAATATCTTAAGAGACCTTATAACCCCTCATTACTGAAACAGTTGCTCTCTTCTTTTCTCTTAAATTCCCCTTCAAGAGTTTGGTCTTTTAGTGCTTAAGGGTAGTTTATTCTTCAAATTTCTTGGTGATTAAGGCATGTATCTCTCTCCCTAAACTTGTGTTTTAAATTTCTGGTAGACATTAATTTGGAATTCACATGATTTTGATGTGGGTTTTGAATGATGGGTTGAGGGTTTCAGATAATGATTGTGTAAATGTTTTCCCCATGGATTTTATGAATGATTTATGGTATGAATTGATGATTTTGAACTATTTGGGGTGCATGGGTATGGTTAATTGGAATAGGGGTCGTGGATGCCCCAAATTGACGGTTTTGAAAATTGTAATTGGTATGACCTCAACCCACCTTGTGAAATTGGTTTTAAATATGAGTATATGCATATTGAAATACTCTTGAATAATGGAAATTACATAAAAAGTAAAATGAAACATGAATGGTTTGAAAGGACTTTATGTCCATGGTTTAATTTGGAAATAAATTAGAGTTCCAATTGGTTAAATATTCTGAAGTCCTATTGGATGATGGGTTCATATCCCTATTGGATAAATATTTTGTTGTCCTATTGGCTGATGGGTTCGAGTCCCAATTGTATAAATAGTTCAAAGTCTTATTGGTTAGTGGGTTAGAGTCCCATTCACTATTAGCATGATGGCATTTGCTTGCAAGCTATAGTTGGTATGACGATAGCACTTGATGTTTCCATAATGAATGATTACTTAAATTAATGAATGTGTTATATACCAAATATTTTTAATTGGGCTTAAATGGGGTTGTGTATCTAAGCCATGAAGGTGGTGGTCCCGAGGTATCACTACTGGAAACCGTATTTGCTGGCGCGGGGGTATAAATGGCCGGCTGATTGAGTTACCCTTGCTGATTGGGTGTTCATGTCACCTTTAATGTATGATTATAAGGTTCGAGTACCCTGTGCATATATGTTATGATTATTCTTCAGTTTATGCGGCTACACACACTGGGTCCCGACTAGAGGGTGAGAGATGGGGCCCATATATCTCGTGGGTACTATTATGATGATTATGCTACATAGCTTTAGCTAATATTTTAAAGTTTATGCTAATACTTGTTCCCTATCACTATATGTTATATATTTATATTTATATATATGTGTATATATGTATATGTGTATGATTGTGCATTAGTATTGACTAATTTTGAACTGTCGATCATAGAACTATTTTATCCCCCTATCCCTGAGTTACATTCTAGAGTTCAACCCGCTAATCATCTCCGAATGTTGTATCCCCATGCAATGCAGGGAACAGAGACACTTTTACCTTTTTTGCATAGTGATATGTGGTTCTTAATTATTCATGAGTCAGCTTTAAGTTGTGAGCCTCCTTCTTCTGAATGACCTATTACTTTATGATCCCATTTTTGTCATAGATTATTTCTTTGGTTACCTTTTGGATATGGCAGGGGGCATATCCTGACTTAGAATGGTTTTGGTCTGTTTAGAGGCTTTATGAATTACTGTGGATTAGGAGTTGGTATTATCTATTTTTAGCACCTTTTTATTGTTGCATATTCTATGTTGTTATTGTTAACAATTCATCCACTGTTACTTGTATTATGTTCTATTTGATAAGGAAAAAAGGTGGTCTCCAGTCTTTGATGGACTTGAGATATCTGTCATGGCCAAGCCTTGGTTTGTGTCATGACAAGTTGGTATCAGAGTCTAATTTCATGGTTAAATAGGTGTCCATAAAACCACATCAAGTAAAGTCTCTTTTATGGGAGTATAGTGTGCCATACCTATAAGAGAGATGATACGAGGCATTTAGCAATGTTTTCCTATATTGTGATCTTTTTTTGGTTCTATAGAGTCTAAGATCTTATAATCTCTTCTAAATCCATTTGTTTGCATTTCAGATCATGCGTCCTCGAATATCTGATACTCGTGGAAACTCCTCTATTTTACTCGAGGACAATGTGGATAGAACTCATCTTGCCTATGGGGTACAAACCTGGTCTACGGTCCCTACTTATAATTTCCCCCATAGAGTTCCACTGGTTCCCCTAGTCCTCCTCAGACTCCTCAGGGTGATGTATCTAATACTGATTTCTAATATTTTATTCATCCATTAACCCTGATAGTAGCCTCTCTATCACACTAGTATGGTCTTGTTCATAGGAGAAAGAATCATGCAAAGGGGGGAGAGAGATAGAATAAAAATTTTAGATATTCAAAGCAAGGTAAAGGTAAAAAAAATAATGGTAGGCAAGGGAAATAGTGGATTGAGAAGAGGAATTAGGGGATTTTCCATGCGACTGTTAGTGCTCCTTATCCTAGGTCTTATGGTGATTTTCTCTTTCAGGAAAACTGTGGGTTTAAATAACATAGAGCCTATTTTTGGGAAAGTAGAGATCAGTCAGCCCCGTTGTATCCTCCTTGCAGAGCTTGTAGCCGATTGCACTGTGGTTATTGTTCTAAAGGGAGCAACTTGTGCTTCAACTATTGTCAGCCTAGTTATATGTTGAGATAGTGTCCCTTCGTTAGTGTTGCTACTAGAGCTAATAAGGTTTTGGATGCCACTTTTTCATGTTCTGCACCAAAGAGTGCTACTTCTTGCTTTGGCAGTGGTTGGAATCATCTGTATGCTCTTGCCACCCACTAGAAATTTGAGGCATCTCCTGATGTTTTCATGGGTACGTTATACCTTTTCTTTCATGATGTGTATTATCTACTTGACCCAGGGTCTACTGTATCTTATATGAAACCAAATATGGTTGTTCATTTTGGTTTTGACCTTGAGTGTATTTTTAATCCCTTTTTTGTGTCTACGCTGGTGGATGACTCTATTGTGGCTAGAAAAGTCTTTAGTGATTGTGTGGTATCTATCTGTGGAAGGGAGACATTCGTGGATTTGATAGAGTTGGATATATTGGACTTTGATGCATCTCTTGATTGTAGAACCCAAAGGGTTAGTTTTCAATTCGATAATGAAACAAATTAAGTGGGAAGGTAGTTCACTAGCACCCAAGGGGAGGTTCATTTCTTATATTAGAGCCCAAAATTTATTTCCAAGGGGAGTTTATATCATCTAGTTTGAGTTAAGGATTTTAATCGTGAGGTCCCCTCTTTGCAATCAATCCTTGTAGTCAATAAGTTTCCTGATAACCTTCCTGGTATTTCTCTGATAGAGAAATAAACTTTAGGATTGATCTTCTGCCGAATACCTATCCCATCTCTATACCTCCATATAGAATGGCTCCAGCTAAGTTGAAAGAACTTAAAACAACAATTAAAGGATATTCTTGATAAGGGTCTCATGCGTCCTAGTTTCTCACAGTGGGGTGATTTTTTCCTTTTCATGCATATAAAAAATGGGTCACTTCGGTTGTGTATAGACTATAGCTAATCAAGTTACCTGGTTATGAAGAAGAATGTCCTTATGGGATGTAGCTAAGATAAATAAGGAATTTTATGTTGATTTGTCTATCAGATGGACTAGTATGTTATGAAGGAATTCCATTGGTGGTGCATGATTATTACTAGAACCTATGTTTGAACCTTAGGTGGTTATAATGGTGATAATAATGTTAGTTCAAGGATAGTGATGAAAGATTTATTGGAATAGATTACTAGGCTTGACGTAATGTACAGAAAAGAATAGGTTGATAAGTTATGAAATATTGGAGTGGGTAATTATGATACATATATATACTAGAGGTATGGTGTTGAAGCGATGAATCGAGACTAAGTGATTAGGTGTATAAGATCATTAAGTTTATAAAATATATTGAAGACTAGGTGGCCTCTTGTTAGATAAGGTTTTAAGTATGTAAGTGTTATATGTACCTTTCTTGTTATTGAAGGTCTTAGTATGGAAAAGTCTGGAGAGTTTTTATATGGTGTTCTTCAAAGCTGAATTAAGGAGAATATAGATAGACGATGTGAGCCCTTGGTGTAGTCTTTGGAATTTTGTTATGTTATGAGGTTATGTGATTAGAGGTTTTGTTATGGGTTAAGAAATGTGGATGTCAACGTTCATGGGAGTCTGACTTATAGGGTGATAGCTATAGAGGCTAGCAAAAGATTAAATTAGTATCTATGAAGAGTAGAGACTTCATCTTGTAGGTATTGGGGGAAAATTAGCATTTAGGTGTATGGTGGTACCCCATGGTGTGGAGTGTGGTACTTATAGGTTAATAAGAGGGTATGTATGCAAGTATAGGGCGGTGACCTTTTTGCCAAGGGGGAGGTAGTGAACTGAGGTTGATCTTAAATTTTCTAGTGATAGTGAGTTTTAGGGAAGGGTTATGATAAATCTACTCCCATTCTAGCAAATTCAACTTACTTCAATTCAATAGGACATTCTATCAATGTCTCACGTATTCAAATTGTGCCTATACCTAAGGTCTAAGTTCTCTCGACAACTTATGTCCATGCTCCAACACCTGAACTAGAAGAAATAATGATTCATGAAATCCAATATTCCATATATTTTAGCTCTACGTAATGATGCCCGTGACCTATAAACTTATGTCTCACTTTATGCTTGGTTCTAAGGAACTATACGTTCTAATTTCTACCAATTCATTTTATCTCATGTACCAACCAAAAATGATTCTATATATGCAAACTCGCAACCTTTTCAGTCTTTAGGATGAGAGAAAATAGTTTTAAGCGGCAGTCCCTATCCTACTTCTTGAATATATAATTATCATCTTTATGTTATATGACCCATGATGTATGCGCTCAAGTTTCTCACTGTTCCCAATCCGAAGAACTCAGGCTAGTTTATGTTTATGCTAGAATAACCCTTTACTTATGATTTAAGTGATGAAGTATTTTGTGCTTAGTGAATCGTGTCTCATTTTGAGTAGTACGGTGGATAGGAGTCATAATTTCAAAGTAACCCTCCCATCCCTAATGCTTATACTCTAGTTCCGTAGTGACCCTCCTTTGGTAGTATGGTAGTGGCTATCGAAGCGTAGTGGTGCTATAGATACGAGAGTGAATGTTCTCTAATATAAAGTAATCCTTGATTTAAGACCTGAGGTTTTTCGATTATAGTGATGGGATGGATTAGTATCATTGGAGTGGCATCAAGTATAGGTTCCCATAGCTTACGGTTAGCACCTTTAACCCTGAGTTAGGATTTAACATAAAAGGAAATACATAGTTATACTCAGGCCTTCGAAGTTATGTGTTTCGCAAGGGAATTAGAAGATTAAAATGGTGAAGTGTTGTGTTCGTAGATGCAAAGCATAGTGGATAAGTGTGATTATATGTATGGGTTACTAGATGCTTTATTTGGAGTGAAGGAAATAACTTGGGGAGATGGATAGGATGTGAGGTCAAAATATCCATTCTTGTTTCTCGCTTTGGATAATCTTGCTTATGGTATCTGTATTCCTTAATATCTTTGTTTTCTATCTTTGTTAAAGGAAAGTGTGGTTGTGTTTTGTGTTAAATCCTGCTAATGGATGCCCTCTCTCATCATTTGGGGATGAATGATCCTAGCAGGGAGAAAGTAACACCCCAAATTTTGGTCCTTGAAAATTTCTTGACATTTTAGCTTACTGCCTAAGTAGAGACTCACTATAGGAGTCATAAAATGTCACTATGGGTCATAGGACCCCAATCAAAAGGCATCCAGTGAGGGTTGTGTTTTTTTCTACCTTGAGTACAAGTTTATCTTAACGAGTAGTAAAGACTCATTATACAAATCACAGACTGGCCAGTAAGTTATTCAAGAGTTCCCTAAGTGTTTTTCCTGACTATGGTTGAGACTTGATGAGTCGTGGTGAGACCCTACAAGTCATAGAGTAGGGCTCGTGGTCTCACCACTATGATTGCCCATATATTCTGTTGTAACCACAATTACGAATATACAAGTTGTATGGTTTGGAAATGAGTCATATGGGGAGACTTGTGACCTGACCAGTAAGGATTCCCTGAGGTACTGCTCTGACTACGAGTTGTGGTAACGACTCATAAGGTCACTGACGAAAATTTTTAGTGTTTTTATTAAGTCCACTTTGGTCATTTCCCTCTTTTCTTAATTGAGATCCACGAGCTAAAATACCCCAAGGGACCCTATAACCCCTAATTACTCAAATAATTTCTCTCCTCTATTCTCTCAAATTCCCCATTCAAAGGCAAAGCTACACTTTCAAGAGTTTGGTATTTTAGGGCTCAAGGGTGGTTTCTTATCTAAATTTCTTAGTGATTAAGGCATGTATCACTCTCCCTAAATTTGGTATTCACATGATTTTGATGTGGGTTTTGAATGTTGGGTTGATTATTTTGGATAATGGTTGTTTAAATGTTTTCCCCATGGCTTTTATAAATGATTCATGATTTAAATTGATAGTTTTAACTATTGGGGTGCATGGGTGTGGTTAATTGGGATGGGGGTCGTGGATGACCCAAATTGATGGTTTTGAATATTGAAATTTGTATGACCTCAACACAACCCTGTGAAATTGGTTTTGAATATGAGTATATGCATATTGAACTACTCTTGAATTACGACAATTGCATAAAAAGGCTAATGAAACATAAATGGTTTGAAAGGCCTTTATGGCCATGGTTTGATTTAGAAATAGGTTAGAGTCCTAATTGGTTAAATATTTTGAAGTCCTATCAACTGATGGGTTTGAGTCCCAATTGCCTAAATATTTTGCATTCCTATTGGATGATGGGTTCAAGTCTCAGCTGGCTAAATGGGTCGGAGCCTTATTGGTTAATGGGTCAGAGTCCCATTTACTATTAGCATAATGACATTCACTTGCAAGCTATAGTCAGTGTGACGATGCCATTTGATATTGTCATAATGAATGACTTATTGAATTAATGAATGGGTTACATGCTAAATATTTTTTATTGGTCTTAAAGGGGGTTGTGTAGCTAGCCGTGATGGTGGAGGTCATGTTGGACCAACACTGAAAAACATATTTGCTAGTGTGAGGGGTCTAAATTGTCGGGTGTTTGATTCACCCTTACTTTTGATCGGGTGTTCATGTCACCCTTAATGTATGACCGAGAGGTTTGAGTCCCCTGTGCATATATGTTATGATCATTCTCCAGTTTGTGCGGATACACGCACTGGGGCTTGACTAGGGGTGGTTGCTATATTGTGTTCTGTTTGAATAGGCAAAGGGGGTGGTTTCTGGTCCACAATAGACTTGAGATACTTGTCACAGCCAGCCCCTAGTTTGGGTCCTGACATAATCATAATAACAAAAACAATATAAAGTAATCGGCTAGCCTAGACAAACAATACTTAAACCAAGCCCCATAATTTTGAAGGTCCAATCAACACACACACAACATATCGCAAGTGCTACGTATCACCTATATCCACTACTAAAAGAGACTTTCATCCATGAAAGTCAATGGACAGAAAAATCATGAAAACTCGAAGGGACAAGGTACTGGGAATGCATGCTCGAAGCATAATTTTCTAGATAACCTCTAAGAAGAAATAATGCTTCCAAAAGATTTTGCCATAGGTATCCCTTTTCAAACCAATTCAGAACTTCACTCTTAAATAACTAAAACACAACCTCAACCACTAACTTATCTCAAACTAAATTGAGGAAGCGTGATGCATCCAAATTCAAACCACAACACACCAATACCACACCAATACCAACAATATCAAATAGAAACTCATCTAAACTAAAATTAAACAAAGGTAAGAGTGATGTAACCAACTCCAAATCAAAATATAACCTTCTTTTGCCTTTCCAAAGTTTCTATCCACTCCAAACTAAGCAGAAAATCACCTGAGTCCTACCCGCGCAACTCCATCATACTAACCTCGAATAATTTAAATTGATCCACTGAAAATCCATAATGGCAAGCATGATAATAAGCCCCTAATGAACTACCTGGGCACATAAATGGAGATAACAAAGGTCAGCAATCTATGTTAATGTTATAATTAGTCCGTATAACCTTCAAAACTGATAGCCAGGAATCTGAAGCACAACCACTACCCACTGAAAATTCAAGATCAAGATGTCCCATCAATCGAGGATGAAGCCATGCTAAATCCAACCAATGCATATTATGTATACTACTCCTACTAAGTAGATCATCAAAAATTTCTGATGAAAACTGAAAACTATGGTCAAGGTTGAAGGAACCATTATCGTTCCAATGGACCACCATATAAAGATGGATCAACCACAATCTATTTGAACTGAAGAAGACCAAATAGGTAGACTCGAAGTAGGCTTAGCCATCCTATAGATGAAATCCAAACTGAGACAAATCTGAAAAGGAAGGCTACATCCAAACTCTACAACTTCCCACTAAAATTACAACACAAATCCTAAACTGCTCAATCTCAAATAACCAAACCAAACCAAACCAAACTTAAAGATAGACAAACATCCACACTTCAAATCCATCATAACATCTATATCTCCATCCTAAGGCATCAAGATTGAAGCCGAGCCAACAAGTCTAAACTATGTTTAAATACTAAATCAACCTTACTATCCAAATCAGACATATCCTTACTAAATCATGCCAGAATTAAAGCCAAAACATAGCTAAAGAATAAAATTACACTAGGGGACAAGTCACCGACTGAAAACACAAGAAATAAACTCCATATTTAATGAAGGGAATGAACCACCAAAGCATACCCATGAGTACACAAAGGCTACAACCTACACTAATAACCAAAACTCTAGAAACTTAGAGAAATGAAACATTAGTCAGAAAATTATCAATCCAATACTCCATCTAGACAATGAATACTCGATCCACCAACTTAGAAAACTGTAATATCCCAAGTTTTTAATATCTAGAACAAAAAACTATAGGCCATTAAATTATCTTTACGATGCCACTAGTCTCACCTTAGTCCGATATTGTAGTAAAAAGTTATGGAAAATTTTCTAAGGCATTGTCAAACTGCCAGTGGAAATAGCTCTAGCAATGACTCGTTGTTATACACAACGAGTCGTATCCTAGAATCATTTCCATACAAGTAAAGGACCAAGTATTTCAGACCAGTGGAAAAGAGTCCAGCATATGTCTCGTTGATAGGGTAAATAAGTCATTGTGTGTGGACCCATTGTCACAACAGTAATGATCCAAAAGTCCATCCCCTTGGAAACAACCCTTTTGATGACTCATTATCAGGCCTAACAAGTCATCAGGAGAGGAGCCATTGTCGTAAAAGAAAGAACTCACAACTTAGATCCTCAGGTCACGACTCATTACCAGACATAATGAGTCGTTACTCTAGCTATGACGACTGTTTCCCAAAATTTCTTGAATATTTTATGAAGGGATTTTTGGTCTTTCCCCATTCTTTTGACCCCAAACCCATGTCATTTAGGTAATGCTAGACTAGTTATTAGGAATTAATATTACCCTAACACCTCATAAACTCAAAATCAATCGATACTTAGTAAAAAGTGGTGGTTTTCTTTTCTCAAATAGAAAAGTAGGGTTTCTCAACTTCAAGCACAAACTCCAAGGATTTCTCCAAGGCTTACACCTCCAGCTATGTGGGATTTCATCAATCCGTCCCTTCCACCCATTAAGTTCCAAAGATGTATTCAAACTCTCATGTTTAAATTCACTCTTTCACCTATGATTCAAGGATAATGATAAGTTTCCTTGGAATTTTAGTTTAATTCTTTAATTCGACCATGAGTATATATTTTTCCATAAGATTTGCATCTTCCCATATTCACCATCACGAGTTTTCTTATTATTGATAAATTATTAAGTTTGGGTTTAATTTTGTGAAATTCTCTATTATGATCAGCTTTAAAATATTATTAAATTTAAGTTGCATTAGACAGAGCTTATGGGTTATGAACACTCGATACCTAGGAATTCATGCATTTATTAGTTGACATGTTTTGAGCACTTCAAATTATGCATATGTTTCTACTTTCAATAATACTACTATATTGAGAATATATCAATTTTAGTGCCTTTACATTGGAAGTGGTACTTAGTACCGAGCGAATGTAGGGATGAAGAATCACCCATCAATTAAAGTTTGAAACCTTTAGTAGAAGTCCCTAAGTTCTAGAAATACGATGCCATCATAAGGTATAAGGGGTCACCAGTCAGTTAAGACATGCTACCCTTGTCTTTTGGGATATCAGTTTAGTGAATCCATGCCAGCCAGTGTTGGTACCCTTGACAAGGTACTAGCACCCTTTTAATTGAGGTTACAGGTTGGATACCTATTCGCTCAGATTGGGGTATGTTGGTTATTTTTAGCTCCCACAGTCATCAGTTTATGTTCATCTTAAGCTTCAGTTCAGATATGCATGACCTTGTATTCAGTTATTCAATTTTATATAGTACATGTTATACTTGGTCTTCCATTCAGCTTATCATGTTTCATGCATTCATGTTTATATTGACTAGTTAGTTTCCCATCTCACATACTCAGTATATTTAAAATACCGATCACATACTTTCATGCACTACATTATCTCATAATATACGTTCGGATACTCAGTACTCGATCACACTTAGCACGTTCCCGTGTCACATTCAACAATATTTTTTGGTGAGTCCTCATAATTTGAGGACTAGTTAACAATGTTTATTTTTTGCATACTTTTAATTTCTGTTAGTTAGAGTTAGTTGGGGGCTTGTCCCAACAAATTGTTTAGAGGCTTTCAAAATGATGTTTAGATTTTCAGTATGTTGGTTGTTAGATAATTTTATTTCCAGTGTTAGTGGATATTCAATATTACATTACTACTATTTCCATCAGTTACTCCAGTTTAGCTTCTGTCAAGTATTTCGTTACATATTTTCTATATTCTTAGAGTTATTCCAGACCATGGGTTAGCTTGGGGTCACTTGTGACTCTAAGAACCGTGTTCTGACTAGTGGATAATCTCGAGTCGTGATAAAAACAGTCACAAGAAAGAACACTTAGCTCCAACTCTTTAACTCCACTAGAAAAAGAACCGCACCACGACAAGAATGGAATACCCAACTCTAACAAGATCAAAGCTATCACCAAGAGACGAAGCCAACAAACTTGACAGACTAACCAAAGACCTCTCGACATAAATATCAAAACCACTATCAGACGATGAACTTGTTAAATCAGAAGTCCACACCCCAAATTGGTCAACCTTAAAAATGGGTTACATAGAGAGGGGCAACCAATGCTAAAATCTCTACAACCCAAGAGGCAATTCCAAGAATCTCAAACCCAAAAATGGACAGTATAGCCTGTTGCCATCTCTAGAACCATAATAGAACCACAAAATGCCAACATAGATTCACTACCATAACCCACTCAACAACTGGTCTAGCCTTACCAATTGAAGAAGAAAATGACTAACCTCACTTCGCTACAATAGAGAAATCATTCAACCAAGCTAGCCTCCTGAGCCAATAAATAAGAATAGTGAGGAATGGAAATTATAGCTAGATACTGCTAGTCTAGTCGTCTGCCAAAAAAGAATTAATAAACATCAAACAATGACAATAATAATGACAGTAATATAATCATTAGTATAAAAGATAGGTGGTACCCAAAAATGAAAATCAATAACATGTACCGCCCAGGGCCATAAGAAGGCTAATATGCCAAAGTAAATGTGACTCAAACCCGAATGCTACACCTATAGGAAAAATATTAATACTGATCTAGTCTATCCACTACTAAAATAAATACTCTATGAGGACATTCATATAATTATGAACTCTATAACAAGGCACAAAACAATCGATATGAACCTACCAAGGCATACAATTATCATGGGTATAAGAACTCCATACACATAAATGAAAAAGTAAAGGCATGAAATAAAAGAAGATCTATCACAACAAAATCCAAAGTCACATGCCTAATGGGTTCATGGTAGAATAAATTTGAATAGGTCTAAACTCAGCCTGACCATCTGAATCACCAACTGTGGCACTAAACATATTGCCTCTGACAAAAGGTGCCACAACACTATGAGATTGATCTGAATAAGCTGAATGACTAATAATACCAAGTCAGAGACACTCTCTAGACCAGAGACCAATCTCTTTGTAGTCGTAACAAACTATTGATGCCCTAACCTATAAAGAAACATAAGTTGACCCCAACTGACTGACCAACTAACACCGAGGGAACACCCTACTAAAATGACCATTCTCCTTACAATCATAGGACACCTCAAGACACTAGGATGGTGAGAAATATATGCTCTCGCACTCTAAACAACTAACTCACATCTGGGGAACTCTCTAGACTAGTGTCCCATAAGCTCCTGGAATACTCTGAGATACTTCTTATCCTAATCCAGAATAGCTTCCATGTCTTGAAGACCAATATTGGATACTTCATAAGGTCCAATGAGAACTCTTCCCATTGTGGTCGCCACGACTAATCTAAAATGTACATACATAGAATCGATAGGCTACAAGTAAAGATGACCTCCACTGGGAGGATCCTCACTCTTGAATGAAATACCAATAACATCATACTGATGGCATTGCCTCTTACAGCCACCTCTAAAAGTCTTAATACATGCTCTTTGTGGCCCTCGCATGATCAACAAGGTGAGAAAAGGAACACCCGACTGCTATTATGTGCTCTGATGCTAAATAGAGTGGTAGTGCTAATCCTCTAATAAATCCATACACAATGTCATGCTCTAAGGATATAGAATAGGAATATGCCTAGCCCATACAAGAAACCCAGTCTCATACTCTGAAATCGACAAAGAACATTGCTAAACACCAACAAACCTAACTCTGGCCTAGGAACTGTTCGATGAACCAAATGCCATCCCTGACTGTAAGGTATCCACAAAAAGACTTAGGATCCCCAATGCCGAATCTCAAAAGGCTGAAGCAGTTGCAAACTCTAACGGAGCCTAGGATAGCCCTAAATCCTCTGATTGATGCTGAATATCTTCGACATCTATCCCTGACTCCTTGATCTGATGCTATACTAAAGCTCTAGAAATATGTGTTAAAGTCCCATCCAGAACAATTATCAACCTCGCATAATCCATTTGGGTCAAACTAGAGTCAAAGAGCATACTTGAGGCTTATAAAAATACAATCACACAACAAAAAGTAAAGAACATAATTTCCTAAGAATCCCTGGCACCCTCTCGAACAAGGTTACAAATGTCTCCATACTGATCCGTAAGACTCTACTAGAAACTTAACTCTTGTACACCAATACAACCTAGATCTAATACCAATTTGTCACGAACTGATTTCTCAGGTCATGATGACACCTAATATATTCCATCAGTAGGTAAGCCAACACATAGTTCAGAACTACTAGTAATGGACTACCAAAAGAAAAAAAAGAAAATGTGGAATAAATATAGTAAAAAGGCTAAAATACACAAGATAGTCCCAAAACCTAGTGGAATCGGCACAAGATATTCTAATATAAGAAAACTACAAAATAAAGCACCAAATGAATATACTGATACAACTCATCTTAGAATATAAGATAGAGACTAGACTAGTTCAAAAAAGGGAAAATGGTAATACTCTCAATGCCAAGAGATCACCCTATGTCTCTGAACCATAGCAACTCTGAACTACGCACACAATAACAGTGAGAACCCATACTAAGATCTGTAGGATTTAGAAGTATAGTATGATTACGAAATATGTAGTACTCAGTAGGGAACTATCGACTAATCTCCAATGATGATGCAAATATAAATAACATACATTCAGGAATTTAAAGTACACCCAACTATCAGAAAAACAAACATAATAAGGATAAAGGGTTAATAAAGACAAACTATCCTATTCTAGACATACTTAGGAACCTAGGCATTATACCATATATCTCTGGCCAATAAAAAATAAATAGAATAAGGAGGATATATAATAGTATGCAAGTCTAATGATTTGATATACAACATGAATAAATGATTGAAGGGAGGGATATACAACAATACCATGACTGTACATAGATAGATATACATTTACATAAGAATAAGGATAAATCAAAGATACAACCTAAGTAGTCCTACAAACACATCAAGGCATCCAAATCAAGTAGAAACTAGAGCTAAAATAATCAGGTGACTAAGAGCATAATGCCTATCCATGGGATGACCATACATAATAAAATAATCGTAAGATAAAGAAATCAAAATTATATATCAATTATCAATAGCAGTGCAATAATCAACCTACCGTGAGTGAATCATAATAACAACACTAATATAAAGTAATCGGCTAGCCCAAACAAACAGTACCTAAATTAGGCCCTATAACCCAGAAGGTTCAATCATCACACACATAACATAGCACAAGCACTATCATCACATATCGATGCATCCCCTCATAAGGGTGATGCTTATTGTGATAGGCAATGCACATGCAAGGATGAATCCAAAAAGGATCCATAATACTATAATACCATAACAAGTCTAAGTACTATAACGTAACATAGTGTATGCACCTTCTACATCTGATGACTAACAAAGGTAGGACCTATGATGACCTCTCTTCTTTGAAATTATGACTCATAAATGAAGAGGCCCTTAAGGGGTTCAGGAGTACCCGTATACCCCACCTATCCCAATCTAGAATTTCTAATAACCATCATCATCATCAATCCACTCTGGCAAGTACCATATGTATACACACACACACATATATACATATAAAATACATAGTCTAGAACTATGGATAAAAGCATGTAAGTTCATAAAACCATTCCCAAAGTAAACTGTGGGACTAAAACATCATAAAGTGTAAAGAGGGACAAAATCTCTCGTGATTGGGGAAAATAGTAGTAACAAAACTGTGGACAAAAATCTATTTCAGTCAAATCTCTAAAACATCAATTTTAGTCTGAAACGCTCATAAGTTATTCATTAAGATGGTATAATTCCCATTTATGAAGAAATCCATTTTAAAAGTAAAAAGTAGAAGTACATCTATTTTTAGTAAAAAAAGTAATAAAATGCCATTTTAAGTTGAAATTGTACCATTTATCCTTATAGGGATCATGGATGTACCGAAGCTATACATGCCATCACTAGTATTCAAATAATATGATCATAAGCATTAAAACATCAATAAACTATGACCATCTCCTTTATAAGGATAAAATACATTCTGGTATTCAACCAATATGATAACCATGGCCTTGGGCCCACTAGTACATATACAATATAACCATAACACAATCACGACCTTAGGCCCAATAATACATATCTACCATAACCATACCATCCCAATCCAGGGAAAAACTATCTCAATCCACCGAGTAACATACTAAAATTATACTACTGGCTCTTAGTCTCAATTATGTCTAACATGCTGGCAACCTAAGGTAATACAATAATAGAAGTTAATAAGTATTTTATCTTAATATTCAATTACCCTTCTTTCCCCCAAACTCATAAATTGGACTACATCACAACAATCTATCAAAAATCACATCCTAGCATCTCTATCTAATAAGTGACACATTTAATAAGCCTACCCCGTTGCTGAACTATACCCTTGTATCATCCATAAATCATCCGTCTTCACTCCATGATCCCAAAATGTCATCATGCTATTAAAATTATAATTTACATATCATTAGGAGTAAAATAATGCCCATATTGTTATAATAATGGTCAGATCAAATTTTGAGTCAAGAATGGATCTATGGGGCCTGCAAATAGAACCTAAATTGCTCCCATCATGAGATCACTTGAAGGAAAAGAAATACATGCTCAAAAGTTGAGCACAAATGGATCACAAATCGGGTCTCAAATTAACCCTCAAAGTTTAGGAATTTAAGACCTAATTTCTAAGAGTTTTACCAAGAATTAGGATGGAAATTAAAGGTAAAAGTAATGGGAAATGATCAAGAAGAGTTAGGTTAGCTTACCTCAACTTACATAAATGATTTCCCGCTTTTTCTTCTATTAGATATTCCAACTTAGTGTAAAAATGATGGAAAATTAGGTGGAGAAAATGGAATTAAAAGGCTACAGGTACTTCTAAAACGGACACCTAGGAGCTAAAGCACCTACCGCTAAAGTGGAAACACAGCCGCTTTAGCAGTCTAGTAATCATTCGCGGGTGCCGCTAAAGTTGACCCAATGGCGCTAAAGCAATGCCCTCTTTAGCGGCCATTGGGTGCTAAAGTGCACCACTGCCAATAGGCCAGGACCACTAAAGTAGCCTAATAGGTGCTTAAGTGGTCTTATCAGGTGCCTTGCATAAGATTTTTTCCAAGTCCAAAATAGACTTTTACCAGGTGATCAAGATTCATTCAGAACCCAATGCGTTCAAACAAAATATGCTACCATATAAAATTTGACATTTCGAACTCAATGGAATCATCAAAAGTTTAATTCGAGATTGTTTCAACCTAGTGTGGAGCCTGCACCTATAGTTTTATTGTTCACATAATCTGCCCAATAGCCCAAAATGTGTCCAAAAGCCTCGAGACCTGAGCCAAGGGTCCCTTTAGGCTAAAATCAACATTCTAGAGGTGATGACATTTATAGAATTCTCATCCAAGGTCATCTAGTAGGTGTTTTGGTCTGATACCAAATCCTAAACATCGATAACTCTAAGAAAGAGAAATGACCCAAAAATCAGAACGAACTGTCCGATAACTGAACAAATAATTTTTGTAAGTCATAAATAACCTATAGCTATTATAAGAAGGTTTGAAATATTGAAAATACATGTGAATCAAGAAAATAAAATGAAGGTTTATTACATCTACCTCTTTAAATTTGATATTCTGGACTTAATAACGATATTAGATTTTCAAAAAGAGGTTATTTTCATAAAACTGATCCCCGAGACTCAATTTTACTATCTTTTGAATTGTGGGTCAAAATGCAATATAAAATCCATAAAATGACACCAGCTATTCTATCAACCCAAAATCGATATTCTAGATCCGCTGGCATTGTCTGTTTTTCCATTCGACATGCAGAATAATAAATATTGACCAAAGTCAACTATAAGATATTTTTAACACCTAAAAACCATAAAATTGCACAAATCATTCTGGATCAGATTTTAAATCATTCCAAATATCTCCAAATCCCAAAATCAGGTAAGATGGTCAAATTACATAAAAATAAATAATTCACAAAAATCAAATCCTTACATGGGTATCTAAAAAATAGCTTATGTAGGTTTGATAGAAGGAAGATAGATGAGAATAAGACATATAATCTCCAATAAGATAAGTAATTTTACTAGAAGGTTTCACTAATACCATATTATAATAAATCCAAGCAAGTGATTTGGACTTTCTTGCTAGCCTTCTTTAATAAGTGATATTATTTGGTAGGATAACCAATCCCATCTCAAAATTTATATTATCCTCAACCATGACTTCATCAAGTGGTATATGATCAATTGGATTAGGAACTTGCTTCTACAGATCAGTACAAGAAGGAGTAGATGATATATGAAGTACCTAGACTTGAACCATTGAAAAAACATCATTTTTATGCCTCTAAGTTG
Organism: Capsicum pubescens; assembly: GCA_030864215.1. Lineage (NCBI taxonomy): Eukaryota > Viridiplantae > Streptophyta > Magnoliopsida > Solanales > Solanaceae > Capsicum > Capsicum pubescens. The sequence continues at coordinate 171,608,193 of CM061542.1, forward strand.
GGTACGAATGGAGACTTGAGTCGTACCCTTGGTCACGACTCGTACCTACCTTTCCCTTCAATTATATAACTTGATCATTCCATGAGGGTATCATACTATTTTCTATACGACATGACCTCTCTTTGGTCGTAACCAAGGCATACAAGTAGTATAATGCTAAACCATATAGAGGGAAACCTCAAACCAATGGGTCTATTTTTGTTACGAGTGAAGCTTACAAGTTAGGGGTGAGTTGTACCCTTTAGATATGATTGAAGGGTGCCACTCATACTCACAATAGTATGGTTGACCTAGGAGAAGCCTAGGGTATGAGTTAGGGAACCACTCGTATCCTAGGGTACAATCGCTAAGAAAGTTGTATGGGGGAGTCATACCCCTGGATGAGGATAGTTTTTAGATTTTAATTAAGGGCCTTGTGGTTATTTCCCTTGCCTAAAACACTAAGCTCTCTCACTATATAAGGTATTTCAGCCTCCTAAACCATCATTTACAAGACTCAAACACTCCAAAACACTATAAAAGATTCTTAAAGCAAGACTAAAGGCTATGATTTGGAGGGAGCTCATCTAGCAGCAAGAAAGAGCCAAGATTATTGGTGTGTCATGTTATTCAAGGCATGTATCTCTTTACCTATTTAAATATCTCTAAACCCATGTATTTCAAACGTGTATTATAAGGTGTACATGGGGGTTTAGATATCAAATAAAAAGGGTTTTGTTTCCTAATGATGTATAATATTAAATCTTGCTTAGACTTATGTTTATATATGATATTGATTATGAATTGCATCTGTGGGTGGTTTTTGTATGTAGATAAACATGAGGGTCTTAGAGTAACCCTAATATTGATAATATATACCATGGAAATGGCCTTGTTGAAGGTATGCTCCCAAGGTGTTTATGAAAATATCTAAGTGAGTTATCTAGTCATATATTGATGATGCATTGAACTAGGGAAATGTCCTACTTAATATGGATGAATGATATATGATTTTTTATAGGAATTATAAACCATGTATGATTAAATTGATAACCTTGGTTGGTGGCTTATGAAAGGGTAAAGTCCCTAGATATAAAAATAGACTTAAATTATGGATTGAACCCAAGTGTGGTGAGAATGTGGTAATGAATTGTTGTAAGGTTATTGATGACTGTAACTTACTTTGTATGTTGAATTAAGAGAATGCATTGTCCTATTGAGATGGTTGAGCAATGAAGTCTCCCATACGAACTATGTGGTCATGTATAGTATTGAATTAGCTAAAGTGGTTAAAGTTCTTAAATGTTGTATTCAATGTATGTTGATGCATGGGCAAATGGTTAAAGTCCTAAATACCAACTATTGATAGTTGTGATAGCTTGAGGTCAAAGTCCCTTACCTGATATGATGGCTTTACATTGAATTCCCTTTCCGTATGAATGGCTTGAGGGTGAAGTCCCTTGTCCAATGATATTTCTTAAGGTTAAAGTCTCTTTCTTAAAGAGATCTCTTGAGGTTAGAGAACCTCACCAAATGGAACAACTTGTGGTTAGAGTTCAAGTATAGCATGAGTTTAGAGTCCCTTTCCTAATATGTAAGCATGAGGTAAAAGTCCCATGCCTAATTGAATGTGTGGACATGTGGTTGAAGTCCTATGTCCAATTGGATATATGTATGACTAGAGCCCCTTGTTTGAATGATTACATATGTAGTTAAAGTCCTTGGCTAATGAATGAGTAAGAATGGTTAATGTCCCATGTCTAAGTGTATTTGAATCTGGTTATAGTCCTATGCATAATGTGAATTATTGAACCTATAAGTGTGCACGGTCAGAGTCTCCCAGTTTATGTCTAATGGATGAATGCTTGAGAATTATGATGAACCTTGATATCTAGATTAGCATGTTATATATCTATATGTATGGATTTGTATATGAATGAAATAAAATTTGATATAATGACTTTTTTTTTATTGATGATGTTATTTTATCACTTATCCTTGAGTTACATGCTAGCATTCCAATCTCTAACTATCTCCGGGCGCTATGTCCCGATGTGACATAGGGGACAAAACATTTTCTTTTCTTCTCGTGCAGTGATTAGACGATTAAAGTGGTTCATTAATTGACTTGATGTTGTGAGGTTCCTTATATTGGAATACATGCACCCGTTGGCCTCTTATTTGTCGACTTGGTCTTTTTAAGACACGATTTGATTATTGTTGGGGTATTGTCCCGATATATACCTTTGTAGACTTTTGTTTTTTTATAGAGGTATTTTGAAAAACTATGAACTTGGGTGTGAGGTAGTTATTATGAATCTAATATTGGCTTATGATATTATTTTTGCAATCTTAACTTGTGAATTGGAGTTCTTTCAACTCTTATTGTATGATGAGATGTTAGGTCAAATTGTTCGGGCGACCTTTTATTCATGTGATCTTGGGGTGCCCATATGACATGGCCTGATATTTGGGTCATGTCGAGTTGGTATCAGAGAAAATGGTCAGTTGGGTGTTTACAATGTCATGCCATGTAGAGCTACTTTTATGGGTATGAAGCGCGCCACACTTATAATATAACGGCTATGAGGCATCTTAGGAATATTCCCTTTTTTGTGTTTAAATCTCAAGCTATAAAGTCTAAGGTTTTGGATTCCCCTAAATTTGTTTTCATCTTTCAGATTATGCCTCTAAGAAGATCTGAGACTTAGGCAAACACTTCGTCCCCAACTGAGGGTCCTATGAATGAAGCTCATCCAACCTCTAGAGTTATACCTGGGCTAGGGCTACGACACTTGGCCATCCTCATGGGGTTCCACCCACCAACCCTATTTCAGAGAGTGACTCTTCTTCTCACTCCCCTCAAGGAAATGCTACTAATGCGGAGTTCCGTCACTCCATCAACCTCTTGACTTAATTGGTGGCCTCTCAATTAGAGCATGGTGCTCTAGCTACCATTTCTTCTTAAGTCCACAAGAATTTGCCAATTTATAAGGTTGAGCCCTCCTATATTCATGGGTACGAAGGTTGAGAAAGATCCTCAAAGATTCATTGATGAAATGGAGAAGATTTATGGAATCACACATGCTTTAAAAGTCAAGGGTATTGAGATTTATTCCAACCAATTAAAATATGTAAGTACCAATAGTACAAAGGGTAGGAGATGTCTAGATGTCTTGATGCTAGTCTGGCTTCATGGGTGGATTTATCCATGACTTTCTTAGACCACTTCTTTCATCATGAGTTGAGGAAAGCAAATACGGAAGAGTTTGTGAACTTAAAGCAAGGGAGGATGTCCGTTATAGAGTACAACTTGAAATTGCATCATTTATAAAGGTATACTCCTGAGATGGTTTCTAGCATAAGGGCTAAAATGCAAAAATTTGTCTTGAGATTATCCCGTGATTTATTCCTCGAGAACAAAGCATCCTTGTTGATTGAGAACATGGATATTTCTAGGTTGATTTTGTTTTTGCAATAAGTAGAGAATGATAAAAAGAATCAAGTTGAGCTTAGTGAGAGGTAAGGAAAGAAGGTTAGGCCTTCTAGAGTAGTGGTGTAGATGGTGGCTAGTGGCCATGAAAGAAGTGGAGGAGATCTGGTTCGTTCTCCTCAGCTAGTGTTCATTGTCCTTACCTAAAGTTTTTGGGTTGTGGTTGATCTCAGTTTAGTGGTGGGTCACGAGCAAAAGGTTCCTAATTCTAGACTAGTGGTGCTCAATTGGGTCCACCCCAACCTCCTTGTAGATTCTATGGTTAGAGTCATCGTGGTCACTATAAGAAGGGGAGAAATTGGAGTTTTCATTATGGTCAAGTTGAGCACATGCAGCGTAAGTTCCCCTTTATAGAAGCTTCTTAGGACAATACAACCCTTTTTGCTACTCCACCTCCTCCTATATCAAAGGGTGCTATGTCTGCCTCTGCTTCTATTTTTAGCCCAGGTGTTGGCCGAAACCGCTTGTATGCACTTGCTACTTGCCAGGATTCTGAGTCATCTCCTGATGTTTTCATGGGTATGTTGAGACTTTTCTCCCGTGATGTGTATTGTTTGCTTGATCCAGGGTCTACTATTTCCTATGTGACCCCGTATACGGCTGTGCATCTTAATTGTTGTCTCGAGAGTCTATCATTTATTTTTTCTATTTCTACCTCGGTAGGGGACTCGGTGTTTTCTCACCCAATCTATAAGGGGTGTGTGGTATCTGTTAGTGGAAGGGATACTCTTATTGACTTAATAAATTTAGACATGATTTATTTTGATGTCATTTTGGGGATAGATTGGTTGCACTCTTTCTTTGCTTACTTAGATTGTTAGACCTATAGGGTCATGTTTAAATCCACTAATGAGTCGGACATTGTATGGGAAAGTGGTTCTCTAGTTCCTAAGGGAAGATTTATTTATTATCTTAAAACTTGAAAGTTAATTGCAAAGGGGTGTTTGTATCATGTGGTCCAAGTTAAAAATTCTAAATAGGAAGAGCTTTCCTTAAAATTCATACCTGTGGTTAATGAGTTAGCCGAGATATTTCCCGATGATCTTCCCAGTGTTCCTCCTGATAGGGAAATTGATATTGGCATTGATCTTGTTCCGGCCACTTGTCCAATCTCTATCCCTCCTTATAGAATGGCTCTGACAGAGTTGAAAAACCTAAGGAGCAATTGAAATACCTCTTAGATAAAGGTTTTATCCTCTTTAGTGCTCCTCCGTAGGGTTCTCCCATGTTATTCGTGCACAATAAGGATATATTTCTTTATTTGAGCATTGATTATTGTCAGTTGAACAAAGTGACTGTAAAGAATAAATATCCTCTTCCTAGGATCAATGATTTGTTTGATCAACTTCAGTGTGCGAAGTGTTTCTCTAAGACCGATCTTAGATCGAGTAATTATCAACTTAAGATTAAGGATGCAGATATCCCTAAGATGGCTTTTAGAACTTGGTATGGTCATGATGAGTTTCTTATTATGTCTTTTGGGCTGACCAATGCCCCAGCGATATTTAGGGATTTGATGAATGGGGTCTTTCATCCGTTCTTGGACGTATTTTTCATTGTCTTCATTGATGATATCTTAGTGTATTCTACGAGTGAGGAAGAGCATGTAGATCACCTACATGCCACATTGCAAACTTTGAAGGATTATCATTCGTATGCTAAGTTCTCCAAGTGCAAGTTTTGGTCGAAAGCCGTAGCTTTTCTTGGTTATGTCATCTATAGTGAAGGGATTATGGTAGATCCCCAAAAGGTTGCGGCAGTTAAGAAATGGCCTAGACCTACGACTCCAACCGATATTCAGAGCTTCTTGGGTCTAGCCAATTATTATAGAAGGTTTGTGCAGAGTTTTTCCATGATAGCTTCCCCATTGACAAAGTTGACCCTAAAGAAGGTCAAGTTCTTGTAGTCCAATGTGTGTGAGGGTAGTTTTGAGAAGTTGATAGATAAATTGACTTCAACTTTGGTTTTGACCTTGCACAAGGATAGTGATGGTTTTGTGGTGATTTTTGATGCTTCTCGTATCGGTCTTGATTGTGTGTTGATGCAACATGGTAGGGTTATGGCCTGTGTTTCTAGGAAATTGAAAGTTCATGAGAAGAAAAACCCCACCCATGACTTAGAGTTATTAGCCGTGGTCTTTGTTTTTAAGATTTGTTGGAATTATCTTTATGGAGTTCATGTCAACATCTTTTCTGATTAGAAGATCCTTCAATATGTGTTTACTCAAAAGGAGTTGAATATCCAGCAAAGGAGGTGGCTTGAACTATTAAAAGACTATGATATAAGTCTTTATTACCATCCCGATAAGGCGAGTGTAGTCGCTGATGCTCTTAGCCATGTGTCCATGTGAATTTTTGTGCATACAGATGAGGACAAATGAGAATTGGTAAAGGACATTCACTGTTTGTCTAGTCTTGGAGTTCGACTTGCAGACTTTGAGGATGGTGGTGTATTTGTACTTCCAGTATCTCAGTCGTCTCTTATTGTTGAGATAAAAGAGAAGATGGTATTTGACCCTGACTTGATGAAGTTCAATAGTAACATGGGTCAACTCAAAGCCATAAACTTTATGATTGGTGGTGATGGTATCTTTAGATACCAAGGTAGTCTATGTGTTCCTGGCATCGATGGATTGAGGGAAAGGGTTATAGACGAGGCTCACATAGCCTGTTATGCTATTCATCCCAGATCCACCAAGATTTATATAACCTTAAAGAGTTTTATTAGTGGGGTAATATGAAATGATATGTGGCTAGCCACGTAGCCAAGTGTACGGTGTGTCAACAAGTGAAAGTTGAGCACATATGGCTTGGTAGTTTGTACCAAGAAATTGTGTTGCCGAGTTGAAATGGGAGGCAATTAATATGGATTTTGGTACCAATCTTCTTAGATCTCAGGATCAATGTGATTCAATTTGGGTCATCATTGATAAAATGACCTAGACCGCCCATTTTTTGCCCGTGAGAACTAATTTCTCAATGAAAGATTTTCTTAAGTTGTATCTTGCAGAGATCGTGAAGTTTCACGGTGCTCTGGTGTCTATTATCTTGGATCGCAATCATCTATTCTCATCCCATTTTGGGAAGTCATTCCAAAGAGGTTTGGGAACTAAGGTGTGCCTTAGTACTGCATTCCACCCGCAAACATATGGGCAGGAAGAGAGAACTATCCAAACATTAACAGATATGCTTCGGGCTTGCATGATTGATTATGGTGGTAGTTGGTATGACCACTTGCCTTTGATTGAGTTTACCTATATTAGTAATTACCACTCTAGTATTGGCATGACGCCTTTTAAAGCACTGTATGGTAGGACATGTAGATATCCTATAGGGTGGTACAAAATATGCGAGGCTAAGTTTCTTGGCCCCGACTTAGTTCACCAAGCCTTAGAGAGGGTGAAAGTGATTCGTGATAGATTAAAAACCGCTCAAAGTCACCAAAATTCCAGTGCAGATGTAAGGCATAGGGACTTAGAATTTTGTGTGAACGATTGGGTATTCTTGAAAGTATCTTCCATGAAGGGAGTGATGAAGTTTTGAAAAAAGGAGAAGATAAGTCCCCGGTATGCCGGTCCCTATTTGATTGTGAAGAGGGTCTGCAATATTGCCTATGAGTTAGAGTTTCCCTCTAGTATGGACTCCATTCACCCAATTTTCCATGTCCTTATGTTGCAAAAATATTTAGGTGATCCTTTCTTGGTTGTCCCCTCAATAGATATTAGTATCTCTAACTCTTTGTCCTATGAGAAGATCCTAGTGAGGATCTTGGATCGGTAATTTTTCCAGTTATAAACGAAAGAAGTGGCTTAGGTGAAGGTTTTACGGAGGAATAAAAAATCTGAGGAAGCTACTTGGGAGGCGGAAGAGGAAATAAAGTCCAAGTACCCGCATTTATTACCCACTATGAAAGCTTGTGATGGAGGTATAGGTTAGATTTTCTTTCATGATTTACGTCTTTGATAGACAATGGGTTGAAGTCCCCAATATTTGAAATTGAGTTATACCTTGGGTTTAAGTCCCCAAGTTGAATTGGTTATGTCTTGTTAGACAATGAGTTCAAGTCCCTAATGCTTTTAATCTATGTGTGTCTTGTTGTGATAGGTTTAAGTCCCTATTACTTTGAGTTGATATATGTCTTGGATAGGTGGTGGGTTGAAGTCCCCGATGCTTTGAGTTTCTTTATATATTTAAAAGTCGATGGGTTAAAGTCCCTAAGTTGTGAAATGAGTAAGTGCTTGATAAGTAGTGGGTTTGAGTCCAAAGACCAATAAGATGAAAAAAGTTTATTAATGATGATCATGATATGCGTTGTGTTGTTACCTTATTGTGTGCTTGTTTCTAACTTGTGTAAGGCTCTGTTTGATGTATGTTGATGTGTTAACTTGTTTTTATACTTTCCTTACCCTTCATTTGTGGATGAATGATCCAAGTGGGGAAGAATTGAAACACCTAGACTTCAACCATTGAAAAACAACTTCATTTTTGTGCGTATGAGTTGGGTACGACTGGAGACTTGAGTCGTACCCTTGGTCACAACTCGTGCCCACCTTTTCTTTCCCTTTCATACCTTGATTATTCTATGAGGGTATTATACTATTTCCTATACGACATGACCTCTCTTTAGTCGTAGCCAATGCATACGTGTAGTATAATACTCAACCGTATAGAGGGGAGCCTCAAACCAAGGGGACTATTTTTGTCACGAGTAAAGCTTATGAGTTAGGGGTGAGTTGTAACCTTTGTATATGACTCAAGGGAGCCCACTTATACTCACAACAGTATAGTTGACTTAGGATAAGACTAGGATACGAGTTAGGGTACCACTCGTACCCTAGGGTACAATTGCTAAGAGAGTCGTATAGGGGAGTCGTACCCCTTGATGAGGACACTTTTCAGCTTTTAACTAAGGGCCTTTTGGTCATTTCCCTTGCCTAAAAACCTAATACCTCTCACTATATAAGGCATTGTAGCCTTCTAAGCCCTAATTACAAGACTTAAACACTCCAAAACACTCTAAAAACTTCTTGAAGAAAGATTGAAGGCTAGGGTTTGGAGGGATCTCATCTAGTGGAAAGAAGGATCCAAGATTGTTAATGTGTCATCTTGTTTAAGGCATGTATGTCTTCCCCTATTTAAATATCTCTAAACCCATGTATATCACACTAGGATTAGTAAGTGTGTTTGGTGGTTTTAAAATCAAATGAAAAAGGTTTTGTTGCCTAATTATGTATGATGTTAAATCTTGCTTAGACTTATGTTTATGTGTGATATTGATGATGAATTTCATGCGTAGGTGCTTGTTGTATATGGATTAACGTGAGGGTCTTAAGTAATCCTAATCTTGATAATATATACCATAGAAATAACCTTGTTGAAGGTATGCACCCAAGGTGTTTGTGAAAATGTCTAAGTGAGTTGTCTACTCATATGTTGATGATGTATTAAACTAGGGAAATGGCCCAATGAACATGGATGAATAATAAATTATGTTTTAAAGGAATTATAAACCATTTGTGATGAAATTGATAACCTTGGTTGGAGGCTATAGAAAGGGTACAGTCCTTAGATATAAAGATGAACTTAAATTGTGGTTTGAACCCAAATGTGTTGAGAACATGGCATAGAATTATTGTAAGGGTCTTGATGACCATAACTTGCTTTGTATGTTGAATTAAGTGAAGGCATTGGACTATTGAGATGGTTGACAAATGAATGCTCCCATAAGGACCATGTGGTAATGTATAGTGTTGAATTGACTAAAGTAGATAAAGTCCTTATATATTGTATTGAATGTATGTTGATGTATGGAAAAATGGTAAAAGTCCCAAATTCCAACTAATGATAGTTGTGATGGCTTGAGGTCAAATTCCCTTACCTTATGTGATGTCTTAAGGTTAAAGTTCATTGCATTATGAATAGATTGAGGGTGAAGTCCTTTGCCCAATGATATTGCTCGAGGATAAAGTCCCTTGCTTAAACAGATCTCTTGAAGTTAGATAACCTCGCCAAAGGGAACGACTTATGGTTAGAGTTTAAGTGTTGCATGAGGTTAGAGTCATTTTCCTAATCAATGACAATAAGGTCAAAGTCTCATACCCAATTGAATGTGTGGACATGTGGTTGAAGTCCTATGTCCAATTATATGTATGTGTGGCTAGAGCCCCTTGTTTGAATGATTGTGTATGTGGTTAAAGTCCTTGACTAATGAATGAGTAAGCATGGTTGAAGTCCCTTGTCTAAGTACATGTGCTTGTGGTTATAGTCCTATGCATAATGTGAATTGTTGAACCTATAAGTGTAGAGGGTTGGAGTCCCCCACTTTAAGTCTAATGGATGAATGCTTGAGAATGATGATGAGCCTTGATATCTTGATTAACATGTAATATATCTATATGTATGGATTAGTGTGTGAATGAGATAAAATATGATATATTGACTTGTTGTTGATTGATGATATTATTTTATCACTTATCCTTGAGTTACATGCTAACGTTCCAACCGCTAACTATCTCCGAGCGCTATGTCCCCACGCGACATAAGGGTTAGAGTATCTTCTTCTCTTCTCATGCAGTGATTAGCCGATTTAAGCGGTTCGTGCATTGACTTAAATTTGTAAGATTCCTTACTTTGGAAGACATCCACCTCTTCGTGTCCTATCTTTAGAGGATTGGGCCCTTTATGACTTGTTTTGTCTATTGTCGGGGGCTTGTCCCGACATATACATTTATTGACTTCAGTTTTGTATAGAGGTATTGTGAACAACTGTTAACTTGGGTGTGAGGTAGTTATTAGGAATCTAACACTACCAAAAAATAGATCTATGGTGACAGTTGCAAAACCGTTGCAATAGACAAGAAACCCGTTGCCATAGACCTATTGCAACAGTTCTGCAAGCATCTCATAGGTGGGCGTTGCGATAGTTCTATAGTAATGGTTTGTGTGATGGCTTATGATATTATTTCCTCCATCTTAACTTGTGAATTGGAATTTCTTTAACTCTTATTGAATGATGAGATATTGGGTCTGGTTATTGGGGCGACCTCCGGTTCATGTGAGCTTGGGGTGCCCATATGATATGGACTGGGGTTCGGGTTATGTCAATATATCCTCAATGATAATAAGGAAAGAAGTAGTGGTAGGAGAAGAAAAACTAAGAGTTGAGCGCTGAAGTAATTCTCTAGTATCAGTGTTTAGATTATTCTCCTTGTACTGGAAAGGAAAAACATACTCATAAAAAGTCACATCCTTTCCCACAATTATGGTACCTATGTGAAGATCATCTAACATATAACCCTTTTATGTCTTTGAATATCTCAACATAACCGACCTCCTTGGTCTTGCCTGAAACTTATCACCTTTAGGCAAGGTACTAGTATAGTAGAGACAACCAAATACTCTTAGGTGATAAGGTTTTGGTGGTTTGTCATAGAGTAGTTCTTAAGTGGATTTACTACTCATCACATTTAACAGTAGTTTATTAATTAAGTACATCATTGACTTGTCAAAATCACCCCAATATCTGATAGACATTCCACTTTAAAATTTTAAAGCTCTTGATACCTCTAGAATGTGTTTGTGTTTTCTCTCAACTATCTCATTCTGTTGAGAAGTATAGGCACAACTATTTTGGTGAATAATCCCATTATATTTAAACAAGTCAAGACATTTAGAATTGAAAATTTTTGTTCCATTATTTGATCTAAGAACTTTAACACAAACAACAAACCAATTCTTTATTAATATGAGAAAGTCTTTTAGTATAGTAAGCACCTCACACTTGAAATAAATGAGATATATTTAAGAGTGTCTAATATGATCATCCACCAAGGTCACAAAGTAATACTTGTTAACATATGTGGGTGTTTTATATGGTCTCCATAGATTAAGATGAACTAAGTCAAAATAAGAATAAAAACTAGTAGTACTAACTAGAAATTCAGCTCGTGCTGTTTATCCCAAGGACAAATTTCACAACCTCCATGAATGATTGCTGGTACATTACCTTTTAGAGATGATATATGGTTCATAGCTTCACCTAATGGATGAACCCAATCCATAATGCCATAATATATTATCTACACTTGATTTATAATTTGTCAGCAATATTTGATTCAACTCCTTCCTGTAAAAGGCATGATCCATCTCTTTCATTACCAATCCTTAAGACCTTGCCATTGGAGAGAGCCTGAAAGATGTAAAAATTAGGAAAAAAATACAACACAAGACAACTTCTTGGTCAACTTGGAAACTAAGATTAATCTGAATTTAAAATATGGAACATAGAGTACATTTTCTATCTCATGTTCTCTTGAAATAGATGTTTTTCCTGCACCTATAATTTATGATTTATTAGTTCAAAAAACCATTACTTGACTATTAGGTCCACTCTCCTTTAAATATTTCAGTGATTTGAGCAATTCCTTATCTGGAGTAATATGATATGAGGCATATGCATTAATTATCCACTCAAAACCAATGGTTTTAGAAAAAAATAGTGAAAAATTATCATATTAGACACACAATCTTCTTGATCTGCATTAGTTATCATGTGTTTCATCGGTTCATATTGTTCATTCGAGAAAAAAATACCCCTGACTTTTAGATGATGAAGCTTCCCCTGCTATTACAATAGCATGGGCATGAGGTTTGAAGACTGGTGTTGAAGTAGATTAAGCAGACTTATTAGAATGGTGTCTAGCATTAGTTGACTGTCCGCCACAAGAGTGGTTATGCATATGAGCCCTAACATGCTCATTTATGTTTCTATACTCTTTATCACCGGGGTTTATTGTTCAAATCAATTTCTTCTTATTTTTTAATTTTGGTAGATAACCTACCACTATATAGAAACTAACATTGTAGTTTCTGCATCCACATATTTCACAAAACATCTCAAAGGTCATTAGTGATGATCTTTGTGTCCTTTCTGCGAGCAAAGTCAAGGCTTCTTTGTTGCTATCAATGACTCTTATAACTCTTTGACTCTCTCCTGGGTCACTGTAGCATAAGCTTCATTTACAGTAACTATCAGAGTTATAGAGAGTATATTAATCCTTACTTGACTTTAAGTTTCATTTAGTCCCATAAGAAATGGATAAGCCTTTGATATATGAGATGTTCTAGGTATCATCATGATTCATTACAATCACAATATGATAAGGGAACCATGACATCATTTCATCCTAAGAGTCTTTCATCTTAAAGTAGTAAGTAGTAACAAAGTCCATACCGTTGTTTTAAGGTCACAATCTCAGTCTAGAGGTAATAAGATTGAGTTAAATTTGATATCTCAAATCTCTCTTGGAAAACTATCCGTACCTTCTTATCATTCCATGTAAGTACACTGCTCGACCTCAATTTCTCTGCCACTGTACTACCAATCCAAGAGAGCACTATTAATTTGTATTTTTCTAGAAGTTCTACCAATTCACCTCTATATTAAGATTTGATACACGAACTATCTGCAAAACCTCATTTTCCTTTGCCTCGAAGAGACAAGGTCATAGATCTTCGCCATAATGCATAATTTACAGGTCCGGTGAGCTTGGTAGGAATTAGAACAATTCCTAGAGTATTAGAGGCCAGTAGATACAAGGGATGGTGGTGATCAATTATAATTGATGTAGTTGTAGTTGTGGATTGTCTAGCACCAGTGTCCTCCATGAAAAACCAAAGTCGAGCTTTGAATTTGTTGAAATGCAACAAAGATGAAGATCACTGCTCTAATATCATGTCAAAAAATGCAGAATTCTTGCTAATTCTGCTAAGATTATCAAGGAACCAAGCAACTAGTAGAATTTATTCGAGAGAGAGTAATTGTAAATTTTGATTGATTGATATTTTTGTTAGCTTACAAAAGAAGCGTTTGGGAGTTTTTATAGACTCCAAGTCTCAAATCACAATCTCTCAACATGTGCAGTACACGTGTTAGTTATAACTAAGTCTAACCGCCCCTCACTCCTTTTAGCTTCATTTTCCTTATCTAGATATTTCTAATAATAGGTATTGTTGTCGAGTTTGTTGTCAATTCTAAGGTATGTGATATTTGAATTTTACTTGATGTTTTTATTATTATCTTCAAAGTAACCTGACAATTATATTATTGTATTTGTCAATGTCTCTCTTCATGTTTGGGGTTTCTACTAATCTCTATCAGTTGTTGAACAATAGAATGAGCGTCATCTAATGTTAACACCACACATTCTTCCACTGTTGACCAATTCAGTATCGTCCTAGCAATTTTAGTTGTACCACACACTCTTCCACTGTTGACCAATTCAGTATCGTCCTAGCAATTTGAGTTTTCTTTGTTGTGTATGCTATCTTATATATAGATCTCCTGCATTTTACTTGTGTTATTCTCTATCTTTACTGCATTCGGTCTGATTTTTGTCTTTGTTATTTTGCCCTATATAAATTCATTATTGATATTGCTTCATTATGCATCTCTTGAGTATCCCTTATTAGCTTATGTATTTTTCTGACTTTGTAATTCTCCGGTATGATCTATTTAATTCCTTACTTTCTTTAGGTATACATACATTTTGCAAGATGTGTTTCACCAGTTTCCGAAGGAGTAAACTTTTCAATGTTTGTTCATTCTATTCTCCTTTCACAACTACTTTATCGATTAGTACCATTGGTTTAGTACATTAAAAAATTTGAGAGGTGACATGACATAGTGCTCCCGAATCTGTCAAGTTTTTCAGTCAAAAATATGAATTACCTTAGTTGATTAACCATCAAATCTCATGTTCTATTCTATCTTTGTAGTTAATCATTTTCTACTCGATATAGTGCTTGGCTTGGCTTGTGCTACCGTCATCATTCTTTTTCATATATTTATTGTTCATATAGTTCCTCTACAAAGCTTCTTCAGTTCTCATAATCTACCACAACATTACAAATACTACCTTAGACATGTCCTTTACAATTTTACATTTCATTTTCCTTTTCTTCATGTGAATGGAATGATACTACCTCTGTGGAACAATATCTATTGGATTCAAATGGAATTTCTCTAAAAGAACATTGAAAACATTCTATATAATTGGGTTAGAACTCCAGCAAGAGGATCAAAAATTGATAGAAATGCAATGACGTACTTGTTTAAAATTGTCCTTTTTATAATAGATAATAATTTACTAATTTGGGAGTTTAATATTTTTTGTACCTTATCCAGTAGTTCTTTGTAGGATAAGCTTTATATTTTTTTATAACTAGATGGCACGTGCATTGGCGTATAATCAACATCATTGTTTGTAATATTCATGCAACCGCAATATCGCTGAAAAGTTTTAATACCAAGATTGTTCCATGCATTTATTACTTTCAATATATAGGAATAGCGTTAGAGTAAAACATTGTTCCCAACAACTAACACACCTCAGTCGCAAACAAATTGGAGAATCAGCCATCTAAATCCTCATTTCTTCACTTAAGCACATATCGTATCATCATCATACTATAATCACCATCTGAGAGATTCAAACTCTAGCAGGAAAACCCCATGCTACCATAAAATAAACGACACCCACTAAACTCGACGTAGAATAGGTATTATTATATAAGAAACACTGAAAAAATGGTATAAAAAATAAAAAAGCACCTACAGAACGAAAACTTGTCTGGGTGCTCTGGCTTTTGGTGGATCTTTCATTACCAGGTGCTAGAAATCAATTCCCCTTAGCTACGCTGCATTTTTGTATAAAATTTTTTGTAACTTTTCAGTTACATTTAATGCACGCACACGCACAAGACCCAAGTACTCTTGTACACTAGTTCACACGCATATGAGTTTTGACTTTTTTTGTATTACTTTTTCTTCTACTTCTTAATTTATTAAAATAAAAGTACTTTTTGTATTTTTTTAATTACTCAAATAAAAAATTTGAAAACCTTTTGGCCTTCTCCACCAAAAATCTTACTCTTTCAAAACTTAAACACCAAATTTTAATGTTGCATTTAAATAGTTATATATTTATATTATGTCATCATTAGCAAATTATGTTAAAAAAAAAAAAATTAAAGCCAACGGCGGAGCCAAAATTTGAAGTCAGCGGGTTCTGAATTTAAAGAAATATAAAAAATCAAAAAAATAAATATGCTGTAATGGGGTTCGAACACACGTCCGCGGCAGAAGAGAGGCCCTTAATGTTGGTCCATCACCACTAGGACAAGCGATAATGTTTGTCAATGGGTTCACACTATGTAATCATATACATATATTCAAAATTTTAGTGTAAATATAGAGTTTACGTAAAAGCTACTGGATTCGTCCGAACCCTCGTAGGATACTGTAGCTCCACCCCTAATTAAAGCACCCACAACCTTAAAATCCTAGGTCCGCCACTGCAAATGAGGGAGATAGAATGTGGGTTTGGGGAGTGGAATAAAGAGAAGGCAAGTCGAAGGGGACAATGAGAAACCCTGACTGTCCTGATAAACAAAAATAAAATGGTGCAACAAGAATTTTAAAAATGCATTCACTACGTATAGTATCAAAAGTAAGGACAACCAACTTACACTGAGGTAATCATTGGTATCCCGCTGCATGCATATTCTCCAAAAAGTCTCAAGAATATTGGTTCATCAGAAATTTGTAAATAGTCAAGAAACTCAGAAACTTCTGTCCAAATTTTCGATGATCCTACAAAATTACAGCATCGAGTTAAAACTATACAATAGTCAATTTACTGTAGCAAATGCAATTTGATGTTTCAGCCATCTTCTTATAACTTCTCCGGTAAATACCAAAGGAACAAAACACATCTTCTTTTCCCGTGACATCCATTACCCCAATTTACATACAGGTTACACAAAATTTCCCTTTGATCCATTTACGTAATACCCCTCAAAGTTTCAATGATTTTATTTTTGACCCTCCCACATTTGTAATGTCAATTATCAACTTGAATTATGTTTAGGGATGTTAAAAGGGTGTTTTGGGAAAGTTTTAAATTTTTCAAAAGGGGGTCGGAGTTATTTTGGGACCCTGAGGTAGTGAGGGTCTACGATATTGGCGTGTCAAGGAGGATAACCTCCATAATAGCAGTGTGGCATAAAGGCTAGCCTTCGCGATATTGGCGTGCCACGCTGCTGTGTTAAAAATGGCCAGTTTTTGTTTCTTCACTTGGGGTGAGGGGATTTTGGTCTCTTACCACTTGTACGACCGTTAAACATAAAATAACCCCATTCCCTTTAGTTTTTAAAGATTAAATCATTCTCTTTCTCTTTCAAACTCAAAAGCAAGAAAATTCAAGGGTTTTGTAAGGGACTTACCATTCAAGCTCTAAACATTGAATTGTCTTCAATTCCTCATGTATTTTAGGCATGTATCTCATTCCCTAACTTTAATTTTACATTCTGGCATTGATTTACCCATTTTCCATGTGGTTTAAATTTATGGGTTTGAAATTAGGTTGAGGGATTTTAATTGGTATTACTTGAATTACTTTTTTCATATTATAAATTGATGATTTATGCTTTAATTTATGATTTTTGAATGGAATGAGTGCATTATCATGGAAAACATGGATTTTCCCAAATTGATGATTTTTTAGCTTGGTAATGGCAGTAACCCCAACCCACTTTGTAAATTTGGTTTTTAGAGCACACATAATTGTACAATTCAACTTATTTATGAACCCATTTACATGGCATTAATGGATAATTAGTTAAAACGGATTTAAAAGGCCCTTGGTGGCCATGGTTTGGATTCTAAATTGGAACGTACGAGTCTAATAGATTCATAGATTGGTTTGGTATTATTATATGAGCTTGCAAGCATAATTAGTGTGACGATACCAAGTGGTGAATGACTTAATACAAGACGCATGGGTTAATGGTTGGGTTTATGTGCAAATTATTTTATATTGGGCTTAAAGAAAATTGTGTAGCTTATTGTGAAGGTGTAGTCCTGGGGGAACTAACACTGAAAACCATATTTACTGGCGTGGGGGTGTATATGACCGTGTTCTTGGTTCACACATTATATTTTAGAATGACTAGAGCCTTGATGTCTTTAGGCCTTCCTTCAGATTCCATGATTCATGCGGATAACATGGACTGAGGCTCTTTCAGCAGGGAGAGCTGAACCAATATAGCCTGTGAGTGCCTTTAGGATGGAGCGAGCTACATAGTTCAGGTTAAATTATTAACTTTCATGTGCATAACCCTTGTCCCTATCCCAGCGCCCTATATATATGTTTATATGAATGTGTGCATGTGGTTTGACTGATTTTGGATATGACATTATTTTATCACTTTTCCTAAGTTACATACTAGTGCTTACCTCACTGACCATCCCTTGATGCTGCATTATTTCATGATGTAGGGTCCGAAGGGTTTTTTATTGATCCTATGCAACGTTTGATGGATGAGTACTCTTGTAGATATGCTATGAAATAGTGAGCTTTTATTTTTTGGAAGGCGTTGTCATTTCACTAGTTTCATTATTGTTCTAGTACTTTAGATTCTCTTTTTGGGTCATAGCCGAGGGCATATCCCGACTAAGTTGATATTTTGATTTTGGAGGCTTTTGTAGACAAGTGTGGGTTAGATTATTGGTTTTAACTCTTAGAACTTTTATTTGACTTATTTATTTTTACTACTATCTTGATTGTCTTTTGTTTTACTATTATTATTGTTCTCTTGAGGTTAGTCTTAGAGGTGGTCTCCTGTTTATGGTTGTCTTGAGATCCATCACGATTAGGCCTTGGTTTGGGTCATCATAAGATTTTTAGTAGAGCACGATTCAGGGTCATTGGGTATCCAAAAAGCCATGTTGAATAGAGTTCTTTTTATACGTGTGTAGGGCTACACTCATAAGGGGGAGGCTACAAGGCATTTAGGAATATTCCCTTTCTTGTGTTCTATTTTGGACTATAGAGTCTAGTTGTCTTGAAACTTCTCTTACTCTTGGCTTACTTGTATTTTAGATCATACCTCTCCAAAGATCTGACGCTCATAGAAACTCCGCTAGAATCTCTTTATCACCTAAGGAAAATGTAGAGGGAACTCGCCCGATTTATAGAGTGCAGTACTGGTCTTGGGTCCCTACTCATAGTTGTACTTCTCAATATGGGGTTCCACCTGTTCCTACTAGTCTTCCTCAGTCTTATTAGGCTAGTAATGCTTATGATCAGTTGCCTCAGGGGAGCTATCTCTCATGCGGAGTTCCATTAATCTATTTATATGCTTACTCAGTTGGTGTCCTCGCAGTCTCATTAGTATTATCGTATTGTTTCTATTGCTCATTCATCCGAGGTCACTCGAGTTGGACAGTTAATGAGATTGAATCTCCCAACCCTTATAGGCTCTAAGGTTGAGGAGGATCCTCAAGGGTTCATTGATGAGATGGAGAAGATTTTTAGGGTGATGCATGCTACTGATTCAGAGGGTGTAAAGTTTGCTGATCAGTTGAAAAAGTAGCTTATCAGTGGTATAAGGAATGGGAAGTAAATAGGGGTGATGATGCAGAACCAATATTATGGGATAAATTTTCAAGGGCCTTCTTGATCACTTCTTTCCTTAGGATTTGAAGAAAGCTAAGGCTAAAACGTTTGTGAACTTAAAGCAAGGTAAAATGAGTGTAAAGAAATATACTCCAAAATTTCAGTAGTTGCCCCATTATGATCCAGAGTTAGTGTCAAACATAAAATCCAGAGTGAGTAAATTTTCTTCTAGTTTGTCCAGTGACTTGGTTGAAATACCTAAGGTTCTGCTCATTAGAAATTTCCTGGGTTTTGGACTTTCTGGATATCAAACGACTTACCATACTGGTCGTATGATGGGTGTATGAGTTAGGTGACCCGACCATATATTATCCAGTGTTGGGTGGTTGAGTTTCAGGTATGAGTACGACTAGGTGGATATGAGTCATATGGTTGGTGACGGGTCATTGGGCTGGGTTTTCCTTCTCTTAATCTAAAACATAGTAACTTAATGTAATACCCCATATATTTCTAAGCTAGAAAAAGAACCATTGTTCCTACGTATGAAACCTCCTATCCTGTGACTCATATTTTAGTACATGACTTACAATGAGTATCCTAGCAAGAATAGAGCTCATGATGTTTTAAGAGTGTTCATAAGAGTCACTTAGAGTAAAGCAAGCTAAGAGCCTTTGAATCCCTCAAGTTTTAGTGTTTATTACGCAAAGGTCATATTTGAATGAGCATAACTTGATGTATATATGATATTTTTGCAGGTTTAGACACACCAAATTATAGAGAATCATATTAGCTTTCAAACTATACCAATTTTACCAAAATCCGACACCCGAACAAGAAGTTATGGCTTTGCCAAGTTGAGTGTGTTGCCTAACATAAGGTATTCGCCACACAACCTAGATTATGCGATAACGTGTGCGCCGCATATCTTATGGCCTAATTAACATAAACACTCCATTTTTGGGTTGTTTTAAGGGAAAAACGGACCTTTTCCACCAATATATAAGCTCTCAAACACTAGATTTAGCCCCAATTGAAGCAAAATACACTAATTTTTCTCAAAAACCTCTCAAAAACAAGCTAGGGTTCCAATTGAGTGATTCAAATTCAAGAAGTTTCTCCATCAATCTTCATAGGATCACGAACTAAGGTATGCGTTGTGTTGATTTATGGATTCCTTGCATCCATAAAGCTCAAGAACCTTATTTTAAAATTATGAATCATGTTATTATGTTGTAGGTTGTTCAAGTTTATGTGATGGTTATTGTTTGATTCCCAAATTGGGATATTTATGTGAAATTATGAAACTACGATAGCATATAAATTTAAATTCATGAATTTGGTGGTTTATGATTTATGAAATTTGATGATTTCACTTATGCCTTAAGTTGTGCATGTAAGGTGTTTGATAAAACGCCTAAAGGGATATAAATTATGCCTTATAGATAAACTGTGATCAAAATGATAAATGCATGCTTTCCCTTTATTATCAAAATGGCTTCTATGATATTGTTTTACATTATGGATGTTTGAAGGATTACTTATGGGACTAGTTGATGAAATGTTGATATGTATTCCCACTCATGTACAAGATTATGATAACCATGTACTTCATGAAATCCCCAACTTATTGTATTATGGATTGTTGATGTTGGTCATGTGTTCAAGAAAGACATGCTTTGTCAGTTTCCTTCTATTGAGTCCTGGGGGTACTTGTACCCATAAAACATAGCTGTGTGCCTAGAGATAGTGTCATATTTTCACGATATCCTTAGTCAAGCCATGATCCATAGAACTTAGTCAGTCATGTGACTAAGAAAGGTTTAGAAATTCAGTAATCCCAGTAGTATTCCGTTAGTCAACAAAACTCCATAGATTCAGTTAATCATGTTCAACGTCTATTCAAATGGGAGTAAGAATTAGCACCGAGCAAGCCCAAGGATGGGAACAGACCTTTTATATGAGGGTGTGATTGTTAGAAGCAATCCTTGCATTCCAGAACTAAATAGCCAACGTAGGTTGAGACATCATAGCCTGTTCTATGCGGGTAGATGAGGTGGATCAACCTGTTATATGAGGGTTCCCACCATTCTAGTTACAGTTACCTGTTATATGAGTGTTACTGACAGCTTGTCCTTACCAGTGATGCGGTATTGACACCCTTCACATCATGGCACATATTGGACCCCGACTCAACTATTATGGCATATTTTGGGGCATGTCGGTTAGATACTACTTCTCATAGTTTCAGTTACAGAATCAGGACTGTCAGATACAGTCATACATTTTCAGTAAAAGAACTCAGACAGTTCTTTAGATTTCAGGACTGTCAAATATAGTTAACTCAGAATAGTATGGGACTCAGATAGTTCCATAAGAAACTAGACTATCATACACTATCGCTTAGAATATCAGTTATATCACTTGCATCAGTTATCAATTCCATGTTATCAGTATTCAGACTCAGTAATCATATTATCACGAATTCGGTTACAGTCTCTTACTCATGCATGTATTCTCACATTCGTATTGTTCAGTTAGTTAGCATAGTTCATGAATATGAAACCTTTGCATTAGTCTACCTCACATGCATACCAGTGTATTCCATCATACTGATGCATTTGTTCTATGGTGTTCTAATTTACGCCATAGGTTCGGAGGCACGAGATCTAGAGCACTAGTAGCATTCCCGCGCCAGCAGTTAGAGCTAGCAGTGAGTCCTTATCCTTCGAGGATACGATTATTATTTTATCATTTTTTACTCATTTTATTTCAGTAGACGGAGTTTGTTGGGGACATGTTCCATCAACTCCTTATTCAGACAATTAGAGGTTTTTCAGACTATTATGTTTAGACAGTTTATTTCAATTGTTTTGGATATTCCATACCCCATTCAGATGTTATGTTTTTATTAGTTATGTATTAGTTTTGAACCTTATGTCCTTACAATCTTTATTTTCACATTAATACTGTATTTTATGCAGTGTTCAGGTACAGATATCTGTCATGGGTTAGCTTATGGTACTTTGGGGTCATGAGCATCGTGTAGCATTCTGGGTACCAAATTTGGGGCATTACATACTTGGTATTAGAGCCTAAGGTTCAACAGTGTCCTAGGAAGTCTAAAAAGCCGCATCTAGTAGAGTCTTGTGCATGGGTGTATTGTGCACCACACTTATGTGCAATAGGCTATGAGATGTTTTAGGAACAGTTTCCCTTCTTTCATGTCTCATATCTTAGTGTAGAAAGGTTCTTTTGGAAACTCATGAAGATTCTCATCATGCTTCACTTATGTCAACTCCACCTTACTTTCAAGGTAACAGAAATAGTAAAGCTTAAAGTCCTAGAGATAGGGTTTTCTCAGACAGTCCCTGTGGAGAGTTATGGGATTTCCCACAGGTTCAAAAGTATTCCATTAGTTCCGTTATGTTCCAAAGTTATACAGATTTCATTCATGATGATAACTTGTCCACGAACCCGAATCTAGATATGCCATCAAACCCCTTCTTAGAATCCTATGATAGCATATGACCTAGAGTTAGATGCATGAACCCAGGAGTATAGCAGTAGTAGAGTTGGCATAATATTATCCGTATTGAACAGATTATGTATTCATGGGGATAGTTGTACCAAAGTAAATCAGTAGGCTTGAACAGTGCTAGCAAGAATTTGAGTTTATTGATTTGATACTAAGTATGAAGGTGGGGATGTGATTTAAGAGATGTGATATTAGTAGTCTATGAAGAAACAAAAGTAGATGGTATGCTTAGTAAGGAAACCATATGTCAAACAGAGTATAAGTATGTAATGATGATTGCAGTTCATTTCAGAGTTTAGTAAAGTATTCACAGACCTATAATGATGGCTTAAATCTAAGGGGGAGATGATAGACCAAGTGACCAAGTCAAGCCCCATGATTCCAATAGTAGTGCCAGTGCATATAGAAAGGCAGTAAGGGGAAAATGATTCCCGACCCATTCTTATCTCGGTGTAAAGTTTCGTACTCCAGTCATCATGATGCCTACGCATACTTCACATATCAATTCCATGAATACAACTTATTTTTGCACGTTTTTCATAAAATCATGTACGATTCTACTTCCCATCATAAGAAGTTCAATTTTATTCCCCCCAGTTATACAAATCATGTCCCACGAATACAAAATACTCCAAACTCAGGTCATGCAACTCATGACTCATGTACACATATCGTGCTCTACAGTATACTCAGCTTTTGTGACTCCTGCTGCGCCCCTACTGATCAGTTAAATTCAGGCTATATTATGCATATCCTCAATTTAGACCTCTTGGTGAATCCATGTTGTTTATAGTCTATTCCTCAGGCTTCAGTAAAGTGTTAAAGTTCTGTTAGTGTCTATTTATGCTTCAGGTCCTCCTGATTCAACCATTCCGTGAGCTCTCTTTGTGAAAACTGTTTTGTGATGAGCAGTTCCATATATGGGAGAGAGTAGATGTTACATATTAAGATAAGATTGTTGCATACTTATTGTACACGATGGTGTAGTTATGAAGATAGGCTTGAATGTCATGTTAGTGTGTAAGTAAATAGCTAGAAAGAGGTAGAATTTAGAAGTTGGTAAAGTACAAAGTGTGAGTGTACATTCAGATCCTTGACTTATGTCAGTCCTCATTACGTAACTATCAAAACTCAGTTGCCATTTTAGTTATAGTTTCAGTATTCAGTACTCAGTGATCAGTGTTCAGTCTTAGAATTAAGTACTTCAGTATCATTCTAAACCTCAACTATCAGTATTCAGTTATCAGGACCCAACATGTTGTTCCATTATGAGTCCTAGTTACATCCTTAGTTATAATGTTAGCTTCAGTTCAATAATCAGATCAGAAACTCAGTTCATTTTCAGACTTGCTTGACCCTAGCATACAATTGTCAGTTACTCAGTTATTAGTCTTTGAGTACCTTAGTTTACAGAATGTTTCCAAATCATGTCGTACACTTGGTCCCACATTCACAAATAATACAGACCTCATGAATCCATGCTCAAGTTACCTCATGTTACTCAATTAGTTCTTACCTCCTATGCATAATATTCTACAGCCTCAGTCAGCTATTCAGACTAAGTATAGTTCAGTCTTACATGCCTTGTATTCAGCTATAAGTTATCCAGTTAATCAGATAAGTCAAAATATGTATGCACTCATTCTCATCACCTACGTGAGTCTTTTGAGTAGTATAAATTACAGTACAAGAAGCTTAGTCACCTCTTCTTAAATCATGCTCGTCGACCTCAACTCATCTTACCAAAATTTAGCCAAGTGATTATTTTCTTATTCAGCTATCTTAATCAGATCATGCCAAGGTTTTCTTGCACCTTAAAGCCACTAGAACTCTATAGAAAGAGTTTTAAAGAAAGGATCCTATCGATTTTAAGTTTTTAGCATGAGTTAATCCGCAAAGACAATAATTAAGTTTAGCAGTCAGACGGATAAGTACGCATGTCTTGGGTTCCCATCCCTTTTATCCAGACATACTATCCGAAGTCTCATAAATATAACCATTCTCAGATGAACCAACTATATAGAAGCAAGCTCAGCTCAGTCCATGTATCATGACTTAGTTTTAGATTTCAGATAATCAATAATGATTCAGTTAGTAGTTTCATTATGCATCATTATGCATCGCCTTAGTTTTTCTCAACATCTCATCCAAGTCAGCATTTTTCAAGGGACATAGCATCCCAAGGGGGAGATATACTATGAACCCCAGAACTTTTATGACATAAATATCCCATTCTTTCTTTATGTAATGAATCTAGTTTGGAGTAGGGGTTACTCATAAGTTGACCATCAAGCTTCAATCTCAGTCATGAGCCATGTATTTTGGGGCTCAGTTTAGTTCACGATATTCAGTTCATAGTATTTAGTTTATGCATCATGTTTCAGACTCATCTATGTTCTCATATTTTTTTTCATGTAGGTTTAGTAAAGGATCTCGAGTTCGAGATTAGTGACTATGTATATCTAGAGATGTCTTCTATGAAGGGAGTGAAGAGAGTTGGTAAAAAGGTAAAACTCAGTCCCTGATATGTCGGTCCCTTCAAAATTTCCATTCGCTTCGGCAAAGTAGCTTATGAGCTCGAATTTTCTTAAGATCTAGCCTCAATTCATCCAGTGTTCTATGTCTCCTTGCTTGATAAAGGCATATGTCACTCATCTGTTGTAGTCCCTATAGAAGGCATAGATATTCAAAACAATTTCTCTTTCGAAGAGATTCCAGACAAAATCCTAGAGTATCAGATTCGCAGACTCTGGAACAAAGAAGTCCCTCTAGTCAAAGTTCTTTGGTGGAACAAGTTTGTTGAGAGAGATACTTAGGAAGCAGGAGCAGACATACAGACCAAGTATCCTTACCTCTTTTCTGCTAACTCAGACTCAGCTCAAGGTAATAGGTTTCCTTAAGTTTATTCAGTTCCATGTCCAAATTTGAGTTACAAATTTGGTATCAGTTATCATGTTCATTTTCGTTACCAACTTGGTATTCAATTTCATGATCGGAATTTCGTTATAAACTTGGTACTAAGTACCATTGCATCTTCAGTCATGCATTCATGCATCAGTTCAGTCATATAATCATGCATTATATAGGTATGAATTCAGTTTATCACTCATGAATCAGATATGCATCCTTATTAAGAGAAATCTAGTTTATTAGAAATCTCAGTCATGCATTCATAAATCAGTTACCCATGCATTAGATATGCATGTTCAGTATAATATGTTCAACCTATCTGTCATGTCGGTCAT
Organism: Capsicum pubescens; assembly: GCA_030864215.1. Classification (NCBI taxonomy): domain Eukaryota; kingdom Viridiplantae; phylum Streptophyta; class Magnoliopsida; order Solanales; family Solanaceae; genus Capsicum; species Capsicum pubescens. Next base: position 171,633,902 of record CM061542.1, read on the forward strand.
GAAATCATCTTTCAGTAGTGTATGTCTTATACGTACTTTAGTTTATTATCTCTCACCTTTCACTCAGTCTTATTCGAGGATGAATATTCCCAAGGCGGAGATGTTGTAATACCCCATATATTTCTAAGCTAGAAAATCAACCATTGTTCCTACGTATGAAACATCCTACACTGTGACTCATATTTGATTACATGACTTACGATGAGTATCCTAGTGATAAGAGAGCTCATGATGTGTTAAGCGTGTTCATAAGAGTCACTTAGAGTAAGGCAAGCTAAGAGCCTTTGAATCCCTCAAGTTTTAGTGTTTGATTCTACAAGGGTCATTTTTGAATGAGCATAACTTTATGTATATATTTTTTTATCAAGTTTAGACCCACCAAATTATAGAGAATCAAATTAGCTTTCCAATGATACCAATTTTATAAAAATCCGACACCCGATCAAGAAGTTATGGCTTTGCAAAGTGGAGTGCATCACCTAACATAAGGTGTGCGATGCACAACCTAAATTATTCTATAAGGTTTAAGACGCACAACCTAATATATGCGATAAGGTGTGAACCGCACAACCTAGATTATGCGATAAGGTGTGTGTCGTATATCTTATGGACGAAGTGACGTAAACACTCAATTTTTGGGTTGTTTTAAGGCCAAGAGTCCTTTTCCACCCATATATAAGCTCCCAATGATGGGATTTAGCCCCAATTGAAGCAAAATATACTTCTTTTTCCCAAAAACATTTCTATAACAAGCTAGGATTCCAATTGAGGGATTCAAATTCAAGAAGTTTCTCCGTTAGTCTTCGTATGATCACGAACTACGGTATGCGTGGTGTTGATGTATGCATTTATTTCATCCATAAAGCTCAAGAACCTATTTTAAATTATGAAGTATGTTATTATGTTGTGGGTTGTTCAAGTTTATTTGATGATTGTTGTTTGATTCCCAAGTTGGGATCTTTATCTGAAATTAAGAAACTACGATAGCATATAAATTGAAATCCATGAATTTGGTGGTTTATGATTTGTGAAATTTGATGATTTCACCTATGCCTTAAGTTGTGCATGTAAGGTGTTTGATAAAATGCCTAAAGGTATATAAATTATGCCTTATATCTAAAATGTGATCTAAATGACAAATGCATGCTTTACCTTTATTATCAAAATGGCTTATATGATATTGTTGTACATTATGGATGTTTGAAGGATTACTTATGGGACTAGTTAATGAAATGTTGATATGTATTCCCATTCATGTACAATATTATGATAACCATGTACTTCATAAAATCCCCAACTTATTATATTATGGATTGTTGATGTTGGTCATGTATTCAAGAATGTCATGCTGTCAGTTTCCTTCTATCGAGTCCTGGGGGTACTTGTACCCGCAAAACATAGTTGTGTTCCAAGAGACAGTGTCATGTTTTCACGATATCCTCAGTCAAGCCATAATCCACAGAACTCAGTCAATCATGTGACTCAGGAAAGCTAAAAAAATTAGTAATCCCAGTAGTATTTCGTCAGTCAACGAAACTCCATAAACTCAGTCTAGTCTTGTTCAGTTAATCATGTTCAGTGTCTATTCAGATGGGAGTAGGAAATAGCACCGAGAGAACACAAGGATGGTAACACACCTATTATATGAGGGTGTGATTCTTAGAAGCAATCCTTGCATTCCAGAACTACGTAGCCAGCATAGGTTGAGATATCATAGCCTGTTATATGAGGGTAGATGAGGTGGATTAACCTTTTATATGAGGGTTCCCTCCATTCTCGTTAGAGTTACCTGTTATATGAGGGTCACTCACAGCTTGTCCTTATCAGTGGCACGATATTGACACCCTTCCAATCATGGCACAGATTGGACCCCAACTCAACTATTATGGCATATTTTAGGGCATGTCGGTTAGATTCATGGCACAGATTGGACCCCAGATCAGCTATTATGACATATTTTTGGGAATGTCAGTTAGATAATATTTCCTATAGTTTCAGTTACAGATTCAGGACTGTTAGATACAGTCATACAGTTTCAGTAAAAGAACTCAGATAGTTCTTCAGATTTCAAGATTGTCAGATAGAGTCAACTCAGAATAGTACATGACTTAGATTGTTCCATAAGAAACTAGACCAGAATATCAATTATATTAGTTATATCAGTTATTAGAATTTCCATATTATTAGTATTCAGACTCAGTAATCATATTATCACGAATTCAGTTACAGTCTCTTATTCATACATGTATTCTCATATTTATATTGTTCAGTCAGTTAGAGTAGTTCATGCATGTGAAACCTTTGCATTAGCCTACCTCATATGCATACCAGTAAATTTCATCGTACTAACGCATTTGTACTATGGTGTTTTACTTTACGCAATAGGTTCGGAGGCATGAACTCCAAAGCACCAGTAGCATTCCAGCATCAGCAATCAGAGCTAGCAGTGAGTCCTTATCCTTCGAGGATACTATTATTATTTTATCATTTTCGTACTCAGTTTATTTCAGTAGATGGAGTTAGTTGGGGACATGTCCCATCAACTTCTTATTCAGACAGTTAGAGGCTTTTCAGACAATTATGTTTAGACAGTTTAATTCAGCTATTTTGGGTATTCCATACCCCATTTAGATGTTATGTTTTTATCAGTTATGTCTCAGTTTTGAACCTTACATCCTTACACCCTTTATTTCCATATTTATATAGTATTTTATGCAGTGTTCAAGTACAAATATCAGTCATGGATTAGCTTGTGGTCCTTAGGGGTCATAAGAATCATGTAGCATTTCAGGTACCAGATTTGGGGCATTACGCTTAACTTTGATCTAAGTATGAGTGGCTCGCCATGAGTCATGAGTACAGGGTATGAGTGGTATAGTCTAACTCGTATAATGGAAGTGCCCAACCTCTCTTGATTCTGTTATTGGTATGGGTTAGGGGTACAAATCATATGCTTAGGTATGAGTGGCCTTGGTAGTCATATGTTGGATATTGTTGGGGTCCAAGGGATACCTAGGGTAAGAGTGATGCATACCACTCGTATGGTAGGGTATGGTTGGAGGGGGTTACGGTTGTACCCTCTTGTGAGAATTTCCTGCAATTTAAGTTGAGGGGTTATCTAGATATTTCCCCTCTTAACCTATTAAGGCCCCATGAATTATAACACTCTTGGGAAAACATTTAACCAATTGGAAATCAATCACACACTCTTAAACACTCTCAAATTCCCTTAAGGCTCTTGGGTCAAGGAAGGCTAGGGTTTTATCAATAGGATCAATTTGGGGATTACAAGGGTGGTTTCTCTCCATCTTCTTCGTAATCTAGGGAAATTTACTCCTCCCTCACTGTTAGTACAATTAAAGGAATGATTTAATGTATGGTTTTCATGGCATAATTGTGGTATGGTTTTGGGTTGTGAATATATATTGGAGGTTTTGGTTATAAATGGTTGGTTATGGTTTCCTCATGTCTTAATTATGGTTTTTCATGTTTTAATGGTGGTTTGAATATGTAGTTGTATGGGAATGGTTAATTAGTACTTGGTTTTGGTTTTGGAAACTATATGCCCAAAACATTTTTGATAAAATTCTTATGATAATAATTTTGCTACATTGTTGAATTTTTATTGAAAACTTTACATGGTATAAAGTGGTAATGGAACCATAAATTAGTTTGTATGGTTTTAAATTATTTTAAATAGTTAAATGGTAAGGTCTTGGTGGTCATGGTTATGGTTAATTAAAAGTCTTGCAGGGTACATAGGAACCCCCCAAGCAACTTAATAATGTAATTTATGGGTACATGGGAATCCCTTATATTTAAAAAGGCTGGCTAAGGACAATTCTTGCAACTATAGTCGGTATAATGATACCACTACTTATATCCTTTTTTAATAATGGATAGAATTAGTGGCTTGGTTGTGTGCTAATGGTTTTAATTGGGAAATAATGGCGGGGTGTAATAGCTAACCATGGAGGTGCAAGTCAATTGGACGGACACTAGAAACTCATGTTTGCCGACATGAGGATTGGTCATGGAAACCATATATGATACCTATAGGGTACATGATAATCCCTTAAGTTAAATTATATATATGTATCTTGGAAAGTAAAGGGTACACTATAATTGTAACACCCCATACTTTTACCTAGCTTAAATTCATCCCAAAAATGTCAAAGACTTGGTTGAAGGATAAATACACTTTTATAAGTGTGGAATTTTAAATATTTTGACTTTTCATTGTGTGGAAAATTGAATAAGCTTTCCATTGATATAAAATTTTCCCAAATACGACACCCGGGTGAAGAGTTATGGCTATTTTAGTAAGATAGTGTACCACCTGAGCCATCAGTGCCAATATGGCAATTGTCAAAAACCAGTGATCCTCCACCATATTGGCGCTTCACGCCAAGGATCAATTTTACAATTGTCCTTTTCCAGTGTTCCAACACAATACCACTATGTCAAGGTGAACTTCCAGGTCTTAATCAAAGTGGCAACGCAATATTATCGCATCACACCACCATGCCATTTTCCAGTTGTCATTTTCTAGTGGCTTGGTGCGATGGTGGTGCGTCACACCAGGGGTCCAGATCGGGAAATTTTATAAAAAATTAAGGTTACACCCAGGGTTAAATAGCCCTTTCCCATGATTTTATTCCACCTAGATGTGGAATTTAAGCCCTAAAACGTTTAAACCCTTCATTATTCACTTTTCCCTGAAATCAAAAAATAATTCTCTCTCAAGAAAACAAACCCTAGCTCTCAATAATAAAGGTAAATCCCAAGAGTTTCCCCAAGAACTCCAAGAAACTCTCAAATCAAGGTATGTTAGATGTTCATCCATGGATCCTTACCTTCCATGAAGCCCAAGAATCCTTTTTCAAAATACAGGATTTATGATTTATAATTTCCATGTTTGAATTAGATTGAATTCATGGTCATAATGTTGTTCGAGTTTTAATCCATGATTTATTTTACAAGTTCCAAGAATTGATTCCAGTATGTGTTGAATTACATGATAGTCATGATAAACCCTTCAATTTGTAAGTTGATTGTTGTAACTATGTTAACTGTAAGTGTTTATGATTTAATAAACCAAGTATGCTTCTTATGTGTTTGATAAATTGTCTATGAGAATGAAATAATGCCCTTATAGCATGTTAACATGTATTCCTTATCCATGTACAAGTTAATGAATTACAAGTGTTTGATGAAATGTCTCTATGAATAAATTATGACCAAGTGAACATTGTTATGTTATTTAAGATAATGCTTTGCTTTACTTTTCATGCTATCAAGTCCTGGGGGTATCTAATACCCGACAATTTAGCTGTTTACCTAGAGCCAGTGTTTGTGATAGGATAGTATCAATCATGTCATAATCAATAGTACTCTCAGTCTGTTACAGAACTCAGTAGAACTTAGTCAGTTATAGAACTTAGGAAAAAACTCAGTAAACTCTGTATCAGTCCAGTCCAATTCAGTATAATCAATTTGGTGTATTTCAATTGGGAGTAGGATTCAGCATCGAGTGAACCCAGGGATGGGAGAATTTTTATTAGTATAGGGTTTGACCCTTAGTAGCAATCCCTGATTTATAGAACTACGTAACCAGTGTAGGTTGAGATGACTTCCTTCTAGATAAGGGTTTCCATATCTCTCATGTGTTTTTCTATTAGTGAGGGTTGACAAAATATTTTCCTCCTAGTTAGGGTTAACTCACAACCAGTGTTAGTACCTGTGGCATGGTATTAGCACCCTTCCAACTAGGGTTACAGGTTGGACCCCAATCAGCTCAGAGAAGGGCATATTGGTTAGATGATTACCTCCCATAATTTCAGTTTTAGTCTTCAGTCTAGAACTCAGTTTAGTTCTACAGGTTTAGGACTGTCAGACACAGTCAATCAGTATTAGTAAATCAGTTATCAGTAACTTTAGATATCAGTTATACAATTATAAAAAAATCTCAGTTATAGTATACATATACTCTTATATTCAGTTACTCTATATCATTTAGTCAGTTATTGTTCATGCATATGAACCTTTGAATTTAGTCTTACCTCATTTAGCATACGAGTACATTCCCACTTACTGATCACATACCCATTTCTTGCGCTATGATATTTCATATCATAGGTTCGAACGCTCAGGTTCCTGACCGTACTTAGCCTAATTCTGCCAGCAGTAGCAGATTTAGTTGTGATTCCTCATCGATCGAGGATATGCTTTTATTTCAGTATTTTAGTTTAGCAGTAGCTTAGTAGTTGGAGTTAGTTGGGGGGCTTGTCCTATCAAATCTACTATTCAGAAAAATTTAGTTAGAGGCTTTTCAAACTAGATTTTTAGATAGTATTCAGTTTTACAGATGTTATATTTTATCAAAATTTCAGATGTTTTGAACCTTATGGAACTTCAATCTATTTTTTCACATTAATTATAATATTATTATTGAGTTCTCACAATAGATATTATTCATGGGTTAGCTTATGGTCCTTCGGGTCATAAACAACGTATGATGACTAAGTAGTAGTCCCAGGTCATTACAATAATCCCCTACTCCTATGGTATTTCCTATTCATGCAGCTACATATATCGAGGCCTGTTCAGGGGGTAACATTGGACCAATATAGACCGTAGGTGGTTCTAGGATAGTTATGTTACACATACCTAGGTTAATAGTTTTAAAGGCATCGTAAACCCGTTCCTTTTCTTGGCATGAATTATATATATGTATGGTTATGAATGCATTTGGTTGTTTACTTGGATTTAAAGGTTGGCATTAGTTTATCCTTATCCTGATACTTTCTAGCGTTCACTCGCTAACCTGTATTTAAGCAGGTGTATCCCCACACAATGCAGGAATCAACTATTTTAATCTTTCTACTTAGTGATCAGATTCAAGATTAACTTGTGTTAGATTGAAGTGGTGAGCTTCCATATTCCGAAAGGCTCTATTTCATTTAATGGATATCTTTTTATACTTTGGTCATTTTATAGAATACGGTTCTGGTTATGTTCGGGGGCATATCCCAATCGGATATTATTTTACTTTTGGTTAGAGGCTTTGTGGAACTACTATGGTTTGGTATGGGTGGCGTCAATATTGGTGTCAGCCTTAGCATTGCTATTGGTATTGGGGATGGCACCAGTTGACTATATTAGACTTATGATTGTTCCATTTAGTTTTGGATTATATATATATATAAACTTATTGGGTTATTGTCTTGGTTTGGTTGGTTATTGGATGGATTGACTTGGTTGGGTTATTTTTGGAAATAGACTTATCCTAAAATCAGTATATCTACAAATACGCTACCTTGTTATATGTTCAAAATTTATCCGACTCATGTATGTATTTGGAGGTTCAGTTGGATATTGGGGGTGGTTTATGGTCCTGGTTGGACTTGGGATGCCCATCATAATAAGACCCCAGTTCGGGTCATGTCAAGTTGGTATCAGAGCCAGGATTATAGTTAATTGGGAGTCCACAAAGCCATGCTGAGTTGAGTCTCTTTTAAGGGTGTGTAGCATGCCACACTCATAAGGGAGAGGCTACAAGGTATTTAGTAACTGTTTCGCTTTCTTGTGTTCTAATTTTAAGCTTAAAGTCTAAGCCCTAGAATCTTCTCTAATCCTAGTTTGTTTTCTTTTCAGATCATGCCCCGACAATCCGATACGCACGAAAACTCCTCTGTCCTAGTTAGAGAAAATATTGATGGGACACTCTCTTCTCATGGGATCCATACTTTGTCTAGGGTTCCGGTCCCTGATTTCTCTAGAGTTCCACCGGTTCCCTCTAGTTCTCTTTAGGCTGATGTGACGAATGATGAGTTTTGTCAATTGATTCATATGATTGCCCAATTGGTAGCTTCTCAAGATGAGCGTGGTGCATCTTCTACTATATCTTTTGAGGCCACAAATATTGGCCAGTTCACAAGGTTGAGTACTCCAACTTTCACTGGTGTTAAGGTGGAGGAGGATCCTCAGGGTATTTTGGATAAGATGGAAAATATATTCAGGATCATGCATGCCACGAATATGGATGGGGTGTAGTTTACTACCTATCAGCTGAAGGATATAGTCTACCAATGGTACAATAAATGGGATAGGGAAAGGGGTGATGTTGAGGTGTCATCTTTATGGGAGACTTTCTCGAGTGCATTTTATGATAGCTTCTTTCCTCAAGAGTTGTGGGAAGCAAAAGCAGACGAGTTTGGTAATGTGAATTAGGGAAATATAATGGTTAAGGATTATGCCTTGAAGTTTCACTAGTTGTATTGGTATGCTTCAAAGATGGTGTCAGATATGAGGGTTAGGATGAGAAAGTTTACCTTAAGACTATCTCATGAGTTGATCCTTGAAAGTAAGACTTCTTTGTTGATTAAGTAGTACATCTCTAAGTTTGTTGTTCATATGCTATAAGTGGAGGAGGAAACAAAAAAAAGGATAAGGTAGAGGAAAAACAACATAAAAAGTTTAGGTTCTCTAAATAGTGTGGTGGCTAATAGAAAAGTGGTAGCGATAGTGGAAATTGGCCAAAGAAAAAGTTGGGGAGCTCTATTTCTTTATTCATATCTAGTGCTCCTTACCTAAAGTAGTTGGTAGACAGGCATCAGGAGGGTGGCGATAACTTTAGGGCGCATAGTGCCTAATCTCAGGCTAAAGGGGCTCAATCAGCTTTATTATGTCCTCTTTGTAGGTTCTGTGGATAGTTGTATTGAGGTTTTAATAATGAGGGGAGTGACAGGTGCTTCAAATGTGGTCATCTAAGCCATATGCTCAAAAATTTTCCATTTGGTAAGGTTGTTTTGGGAGTAAATAGTGTTCCGGTTGCCTCTTTATCTACTTCTGCACCAAAAGGTACTATTTTTGCATCTATTTTTGCTTCTAGTACCAACATAGGCCAGAATCAGTTATATGAACTCACTCCTCGATAGGAGTTTGAGGCATTACTTGATGTTATGACTAGTATGTTGAAACTCTTTTCTCGGGATATTTACTGTTTACTTGATCATCGGTCTTCTCTTTCTTATATGACCCTATTTATGACTGTGTATTTTGGTTTTATTCATGAGGTTATTTTAGACCCTTTTTTTATTTCTACATCGGTAGGTAACTCTGTGGTTTCTAAAAGGGTCTATAGGGGGGTATGGTATCTATTTGCAGTAAGGAAACTTTGGTAGATTTATACGAATTAGATATGATGGATTTTGATGTTATTCTTGGTAGGGGTTGGTTGTACTCTTTCTGCACGTCCTTAAATTATTGGACCTATAAGGTTATCCTTAGATTCCCTGGTGAGACAGTAATTGAATTGAAGGGTGGTTCCCTATCCCCTAAGGGGAAGTTTATATCATATCTTAGAGCTCAAAGATTAATATCCAAAGGGTGGCTCAATCATTTAGTCCGGGTTAAAGATTCTAACTCGAAAGGTCCTTTCTTTCATTTGGTTCGGTGGTTAATGAATTCCCTAAGTTCTTCCCTGATGACCCTCTTGGTGTTCCTCCTAATAGGGAGATTGAGTTTGGGAATTATCTGGTTCTAGACACTTATCCAATTTCTACCCCCCAATAGAATGGCTCAAACTTTGTTGAAAAAACTTAAGGAGAAACTTAAGGATCTCTTAGATAAGGGTTTCATCCATCCTAGTGTGTCTCCATGGGATGCACCGGTGTTATACGTGCGTAAGAAATATGGTTCCCCTAGGATGTGTGTTAACTATCAATAGTTGAATAAACTAACGGTTAATAACAAGTATCTTCTTCCAAGGATAGATGACTTGTTTGATCATTTGCAAGGAGCCAAATTCTTTTCTAAGATTGATCTTTGATACAGGTATCATCGGCTTATGAATAGGGAGAGGGTATCCCTAAGGATGCCTTCCGTACTCAGTATGGGCACTTTGAGTTCTTGGTAATGTCATTTGGGTTGACCAACACTCCAACATTATTTTTAGATTTGATGAATAGGGTCTTCTATTAGTTTTTAGATCTTTTTGTCATTGTGTTCGTATATGACATCCTGGTGTATTCTAAGAATGAGGTGGATCATGACAATCACCTCTGTGGTATGTTGTAGACCTTGAAAAAGTAGCAGTTGTATGCCAAATTTTTGAAATATGAGTTCTAGTTAAATACATCACTTTCTTGGGTCATATTATTTCTAGTGAGGGTATCATGGTGGATCCACAAAATGTTACAGTGTTTAAGAAGTGACCTAGACCCATGACTCCAACCGACATTCAGAGCTTCTTATGTTTGGTTAGTTACTATAGGATGTTTGCGGGATGTTTATCGACTATAGATGCCCTGTTGACTAAGTTGACTCAGAAGAAGGTAAAGTTCTTATAGTCTGATATTTGTGAGGGGAGTTTCAAAAAGCTGAAGGATAATCTAACTTCGGCTCCTATTTTTACTTGGTTAGAAGGCATTGAAGGGTTTGTGGTTTACTATTATATGTCCCAGATGGAACTTGGTTGTGTTCTGATGCAGCATAGTAAGGTGATTGTCTATGCTTCTAGGTAGTTGAAGGTACATGAGAACTGTCCTACTCATGATTTAGAGTTGTTATCTGTGGTATTTACATTGTAAATATGGCCGCACTATTTGTATGGAGTTCACATGGACGTCTTTTTGAATCACAAGAGTCTGTCGTATACGTTTACTCAGAAAGAGCATAACCTCAGGTAAAAGAGATGGCTTGAGCTTCTCAAGTATTATGACATAAGTCTTCACTACCACCTAGGTAAAGCTAACATGGTTGCTGATGCTCTTAGAAAATTGTCCATGGGGATTTTAGCTCATGTAGAAAAGTAGAAGCGGGTGCTGGTGAAGGATATTCACCGCTTGTCTAACCTTAGAGTTCATCTGTTAGACTCTCAGGATAGTGATGTGTTGGTGCAGGAAGTGGTGTGGTCATCTCTTGGAGCAGAGATCAAGGAGAAGCAAATTCTAGATCCTGTCCTGATGAAAATCAACAATGATGTTAGTGGGAAAAGGGTAATGGTATTTGAGGTTAGTGATGATTGTACTTTGCATTACTAAGGGATGTTATGTGTTCCTGATGTCGATGGATTTTGAGAAAGGATATTGGTTGAGGTGTATGAATCATGCTCTGTTGTTCATCTCGGTTAAACAAAAAAGTATCATGACCTCAAGGATTTGTAATAAGTGGAGTGATATGAAGAGGGATGTGGATGATTTTATGGCCAAATATATGGTGTGCCAACAAGTAAAAGTTGAGCACATGAGGCCCGGAGGGTTGTATCAAGAGATTGAATTACCTAAATTAAAATAGGAAGTATTCAATATGGATTTTGTTATTGATCTTCCTTAGTCTCGGAATTAATTCTATTTTGTTTGGGTCATCGTTGATAGGATAACAATGTCAACTAACATTTTACCAGTGAGGACCAACTTTTCGGCTGAGGATTATGCGAGGTTGGACTTCTAAGAGATTGTGAAGTTGCATGAGGTACCTATTTCTATTATCTCTAATCGTGGTATGCAGTTTTATCTCACTTTTGGCGGATATTTCAGAAATGGTTGGGACTAAGCTTAGTCTGAGTACTAATTTTCACCCATAGATGGATGGGCAAGAAGAAAGGACTATTCAAATATTAGAGGATATTTTTCATGTGTGTGTGATTGACTATGGTGGTAATTGGGTTAAGCATCTACCTCTTGTAGAGTTTTCTTACAACAATAGTTACCATTGTAGTATTATGATGGCCCACTTTGAGGCAATGTATTGTAGGAGGTATAGATCTCCTATTAGGTGGTTCAAACTTGGTGAGGCAGATATGTTTGGTCTGGAATTAGTTTACTAGGCTATGAAGAAGGTGAAAGTGATTTAAGACAGCCTTAAGGCTGCCCAAAGTTTCCTAAAGTCCTATGTGAATGTAAGATGTATAGACTTGGAGTTGAGGTTGGGGATAGGGTGTTCCTAAAGGTGTCTCCTATGAAGAGAGTGATGTGGTTTGGAAACAAATGGAAGTTCAGTCCCCGATATATTGATCCTTATGTTATTTTGTGAAGGATCGGTAATATTGCATATGAATTGGAGTTACCTTCTAGTTTGATCTCTATTCATCTGTTGTTTTATGCATCTATATTGAGGAAGTGTGTTGGTGATCTGTCTCAAGTGGTGCCTATCAAGGGCATTGGAATATTGGATTCTCTGTCTTATGAGGAGATCCTAGTTAAGATCTTGGATTGTCAAGTTCATCGATTACAGACCAAGGATGTGTCGTCAGTAAAGGTTCTATGGAGAAACCATTTGATGGAAGAGTCTACTTGGGAAGCGAAAGAGGATATGGATTCCAAGTATCCATATTTGTTTTCTAACCCAAATATTTGTGCTTAAGGTACGTGTTCTTCATGTCATCCTTTTTTTTTGTTTTGATTAAATATAAGGTTGATTTATTTTCATGTTGTTTTCTAACGTGGTTAAAAGTTGAAATAGGGGTGTTGGGATGTAAATCATGCTTATACTACTTTTTTCCATAATTCAGGGATAAATGATCTAAGTGGGGGAGAATTGATACACCCAAGGTTTTGGACTTTAGAAATTTCTTGGGTTTTGGACTTTCTGGACATCGTACAACTCACCATACTAGTGGTATAGTGAGGGTACAGGTCAGGTGACCCATCCATATGTTGTCTAGTGTTGTGTGGTTGAGTTTTTTTGTATGGGTACAACTAGGTGGGTAAAAATCTTATGCTTGGTGATGGCTCATTGGGGTGGGTTTTCCTTCACTTAATATCAAACTTTGTAACATAACTTAGAGTTGAGTACGAGTGGCTCACCATAATTCATAAGGATAGGGTACGAGTGGTAGAGTCCAACTCATATAATGGGCAGTGCCCGACTTCTCTTAATTCTGTTATGGGTATAGGTTAGGGATACTGGTTATATGCTTAAGTATGAGTGTCCTTGGTTTTCATATATTGGACTGTGTTAGGTTCCAAGGGATGCCTAGGGTACGAGTGGTGCGTACAACTCATATGTTAGGGTACAGTTGGAAGGAGAACGATCGCACTCTCTTGTGAGAATTTTATACAATTTAAGTTAGGGGGTAATCAGGATATTTCCCCTTTTAACCTCTTAAGGCCCAACAATTTATAACACTCTTAGGACATCATTTAACCTATTGGCAATAAATCAAACTCTCTTAAACACTCTCAAATTCCCTCAAGGTTCTTGGATCAAGTAAGGATTGGGTTTTATTAATAGGATCAATTTGCGTCTTACAAGGGTGGTTTCTCACCGTCTTCATCATAATCTAAGGCAAGTTACTCCTCCTTCATTGTTAGTTCAACTAAAAGGATGATTTAGTGTATGGTTTTCATGGCATAATTGTGGTATGGTTTTGGGTTTTGAATATATATTGGAGGTTTTGGTTATAAATGGTTGGATATGGTTTTCACATGTCATAATTATGGGTTTTCATATTTTAATGGTAGTTTGAACATGTGGTTTCATGGGAATATATAATTAGTACTTGGTTTTGGAAACTATAAGCCCCCAGTATGTTTGCAAAAATGCCTATGAGAATGCTTTGGTTACATTGCTGAAATTTTATTGAAAACTTTGTATGGTATAAAGTGGTAATGGAACCCTAAATTGGTTTGTATGGTTTTGAATGGTTTTAAATTGTTAAATGGTAAGGTCTTGATGCTCTTGGTTATGGTTAACTGAAATCCTTGCGAGGTACATAGGAATCCCCCAAGCAGCTTAATAATGTAATCTATAGGTACTTAGGAATCCCTTATCTTTAAAAAGGTTAGCTAAGGATATTGCTTGCAAGCTATAGTCGGTATGATGATACCACTACTTATAGACTTGTTTAATAATAAATGAAATTAGTTTCTTGGTTGTGTGCAAATGATTTTAATTGGGTAATAATGGTGTGGTGTGATAGCTAACCGTGAAGGTGTGAGTTCAATGGACGGACACTGGAAACTAATGTTTGCTGACATGAGGATTAGTCATGGCGACCATATATGATACTTATGGGGTACATGGGAATCCGCTAAGTTACACTTGTATATATGTATCTATGAGAGTGAAGGGTACACGAGAATTCCTTACTCCTATTGTATCTCTAGTTCATGCGCATACTTACATCGGGTCCCGTTCAGGAGGTAACACTGGACCTATATAGCCCGTGTATGGTTGTAGGATGGTTAAACTACACATACTCAGCTTAATGATTTTAAAGGAATACTAAACTTGGTTCCCTTTCATGGCATGATTATATATATGGTTGTTAACACATATGGTTGTTTACATAGTTTTAAGGGTTGGCATTATTTTATTCTTATCTTGAGTACTTGCTAGTATTCACCCGGTAACCCATCTTCGGGCGGTTGTATCCCCTCGTGATGTAGGAACCGACTATTCTAGTTCTCTTGCTCAGTGATCGGATTTGAGATCTGCTTGTGTTGGATTGATGTTGTGAGATTCCATATTACGAAAGGCTCCATTTTATGTCATGGATATCTTTGCATACTTCAGTCATTTTATAGACTATGGTTCTGGCTATGGGTGGGGGCATGTCCCGATCAAATATTGTTTTTACTTTTGGTTAGAGAAATTGTGGGACTACTATAGGTTGGTATGGGTAGTGTCAATATTGGTGTCAACCTTGGCATTGGTATTGGTATTTTGGTTTACACCAGTTAACTATATTTATCTTAAGATTGTTCTATTTTTTTATGGATTATATATATATATATATAAACATATTGGGTTATTGTCTTGTCTTGGTTGTTTATTGGATGGATTGACTTGGTTGGGTTGGTTTGGGAATTAGACTTATCCCAAAGTCAGTATATCTACAAATATGCTACCTTGTTATATGTTTGAAAATCATCTGACTCAGAGTATGTATTTGGAGGTTGGATTAGGTATTGGGGGTGGTCCCTAGTCATGATTGGACTTTGGATGCCCATCACGACAAGGCCCCGATTTGGGTTATGTCATTAGTATTGGAGTGTAAGGTTTTAATATTGAACAATAATATGGACATCTCTAGGATGTTAGGTTATATGCAATAGGTAGAGAATGAATAGAAAAAGCACGTGGAGATGAGAGAGAGGCATAATAAGAGGTTTAAATATGAGCAAGGTACAAGTCAGCAGAATAATGGGACAGATAGTAGGAAGTAGACTAAGAAAAAGAATTGGGGAAGTTCTTATTTGATAGCTAGTGCTATTTATCCTAAGCATTCTTTTTATTTTCATTTTCAGGATAGCAGTGGTCCTAACACACAGGGTTCATAGTCTTAAGATAGTGGAGCTTAGATAGCCCCACCTTATCCTTCTTGTTGATTTTGTGGACAACTTCATCGTGGTTATTGTGAGGAGAGGAGTATTTTATGTTTCAATTATAGTTAGCCTAGTCATCTCTAGAGAAACTATCCTATATCCAAAGTCACTAATGGATCTAACAAGCTTTCGGTCGCCACTTCTTTAGCTTAGGTACCTAAGGGTACCATATCTGGTACTGACACTGGTTGGAATTGCCTCTATGCACTTTCTACTTGTCAGGAGTCTAAGGGATCTCTAGATATTGTCACTAGTATGTTACCAATGTTATCTCATGATATTTATTTTTTGCTTGATTTAGGTTCTACCCTATATTATATGGCCCTTTATATGGTTGTACACTTTGATTTTGGTCCTGAACATATTTCCTACCCTTTTTTGTGTTTACTCTAGTGGGTGATATATAGTTGCTAGAAAAATCTATAGTGGTTGTGAGGTGTCCATCTTTCATAGGGAGACATTGGTGGATTTGGTAGATCTTGATATTGTGGATTTTGATGTAACCTTGGGGATGGATTGCCTTCATTCGTGCTATGCTTCTCTATATTGTAGGACCCAAGACGTCAGTTTCCAATTTCCTAATGAACTAATGATCGAATGGGAAGGGAGTTCCTTAGAACGTAAAGGGAGGTTTATTTCCTATCTTAGATCCCAGAAGTTAATTTCCAAAGGGTGTCTACATCATCTAGTTCGGGTTAGGGGATTCTAATTCTGAAAGTCCTTTTTTGCAATCTGTCCATGTGGTTATTGAATTTCCTAAAGTGTTTCCTGATGATCTTCTTGGAATTACTCCCGATAGGAAAATAGATTTTGGATTTATCTTTTACCTAATATCTGTCCCATTTTTATTCCTCCTAATAGAATGGCTCTAACTAAGCTAAATGTAATGACCCTTCAGGTTATTTTCCAAATTTATACTTATATTAACCATTTGAGCTTCTTCATAGCTACCCCAAGTCATTTGTTACTTGCTGGGACTGATGGTTCGGTCACCGGGTAGTTTATTTGTTTTTTAGAACCAATTCCATATTTAGAAGTCTTCATTGGTTTCAAATGGACACCGGGCAAAAACTTTAAAGAAACAATCGTGAATGCAAATTTCAACTGTGACAGAAGATCTGGAATATCAATTTTAGGCTAGGTAGACCTTTAGTTTGGGACCCAATGCACTCGAGCTTATTTTGACCTATCAATCGAAAAGTTAAAAATTCCAAAGTTTAGGTGTGGGACCCATATTTCGTCAAAATGACCTTGGATTGAAAATCCAACTTTCCCAATGCGTTCAAAACATTGAATTTAGTGTGGTTATATATCTCGTTTGCAAAAAATGGATTTTGGATGCTTCTCCAAGCATTAGCCGAAACATGGAATAAAATTCAAGGTTTCAGCTGTCATTTAGTGCAAAAATATCACGATCGTGGTGGCTTCATAGCGATTGGGATTCCTCAATTGCGACACACATGGGTTCCCGATCGCCCTAGATGAGGGCCTGGGAAGGGTTATTTAAATACTCATTTTGGACAAGAATTGGCCATGTTCTTCCACTATTGAGACCTAGAAACCCTAATATGTTGTGTTAATCACAAATTGGTCAAGGTGGCTGACTTGGGAGCTTGATTGTCATCTTTTATCACGATTATCTTCAAATTAAAGGCAAGAATCCTTTGAATTCATGCTTGAATTCCCTAGTTTTGATCCAAAATCCTAATTTAGCTTAGGGCTTGATTTTAGCCCAAAGTATGCTTAATTTTCACCGATTTCTTGAGGGTTATGATCTCTTGTTCATGGTGAACATTGGGTTGGCCTCAAAAATTCATTTTCTATATATGGGACCCATTTGGGGTTTTGTTGTGTTTTTGGGACCCGAAGCATAATAGTGCAATATGTGTACCATTAGACTCGTATTAATGAGTAGATTATGGTTTTGTTTGTGTGATAGCATTTTGGGGATTTTGTTGTAAAGTTGAGCGTATGGTGCATAATGTGAGGCTTTGCAGTTTGGCTTTGAGGTAGGCCGATATATACTCCTCTTTGTAGATGATGTGTGATATATATTGCGTGTGAATTTGGATGCTAGGCTTGATTATGAGTAGAGTAACTTAGCGTTGATTGTGATGTTTGGGGATTAGATGAGGATTTCGGGACCTATAAGATGGTATCTTTATAACTCTTGAGAATCCTACTACCTTCTCCCTAGTTTGTATTAGTTTGTATGATGGATACAATATAATGCTAGGTTTGGGATGTGGTTTTAGCATTGGAAGCGTGATTAGCAAATTTTAATCTTATTAGAATAGTGTGGTAGTATTGAAATCATAATTGGGTAGAGTTAACTTAAATGCCCTTGTTTCTAGATGAAGTCCCTATCATATGATTCATTATAGATTACTTAATATCTAGAAGTTGAACTAGATACCTGTAATACCCTGTATTTTCGTGTTAGAATTCTAACCGCCGTTCCTATGCATCTAAGCTATAATCCAAGTGATTTTCATGTGAATATAAGTTTCATGATCATTATTCTAGTCTATGGAGTAGTTTAGAGGTGATAAATGTCCATAGCAATGACTTAGAACAAAGTCGTGCTAAGATTAATTGATTCTTCCAAAGTTTGACATTCAATTCTACAAGGGTCTACTTCAAACGTGTATATCTCTTAATATACATGAAATTTTAGATTCCAAGACATCAAATTGTATATAATTGAATTATCTTTCCAACGATACTAATTTCGTAAAAATCTGATACCGGAGAAAAAAGTTATAGCCATTCTCGTGACCTGTAGCAAAAGACTATGAGTAAGGCGCCACCCTGGCTTGAGAGGGGGTCTAAGCAGGGCGATGCCCAGGCTAGAGAGAGGGTCTAAGCAGGGCGCTGCCCTGGGTATAGCCCTGGGTCAAGTTTCAGCTTCGTTCTCCGACTCAATAAGGGTAAATGTGATAGTTTTTAACCCATATCATATCTAACACGAGATTAAACTCCCATAACACCAAAATAAGCTCTCATTCATCAAAATTCACCAAGAACAACCTTTAGGGTTTCAATCTAAAAATCCAAATATATCAAGATTCAACCGTAAGTTTTCAATAATTTTTACATATTCAGAATCACCGTTACGAAGGCTACGAGGGATACCTAAAAGTTTGTGAATAACATCTCGTAATTCAGAAAGTCATTCAAAGCTTCAAGTTTGAGGTATGTGGGATTTTTCAACAAGAACACCCTTTCTTTCCTATGCCCAAAAATAATTTCTTTTACGAAGTTATGGATTTCATATGTTTTACTATAATTTTGAAGCATGAATTGATATACTATATTGATTATCATGAGATTATGATATTATTGATATTTTAGAAGTTGAATGATATGATAAAAATGATATTTTATGCCTTTTGGCTGAATTTTCCTGATTTTGAAGGAATTTATACATGTTTATGATGTAAAGCTTGAACCTTGATAAATTTTCATATGATAATGAGGCATGAGTTTTGAACTCCATTTTAGATTGTCGTTTTTGAGAAATCATGTGTTATAAACAGTTTGAGTTTGAATGATTTGTGATGATAATGAAACTTTGACCTATTTGGTCGTAAAAAGGGGTGTTTCTGAACCCGAGATGAGAAAACAAATCCACTTTTATTTATTTATCTATTTATTATGAAAGGGGTAGCATGATGGGTCCCATTGTGAAATGTTGAACTATTTATTAGTGGATTTTCTTTTGAAAAGTTCTGAGCTAAGTCCGGGAGTAGTCATTAGAACCGAGCGAGAGGTACAACAGGATTTGGTACTTTCCTAGAACTACGTGCCCTTGTAGGTTGTGAGCCTGAGGCTGATTTATATAGTGATCACTAGTGTTTGGATTGAAGATTTAAGGTCCTACTCCGATAAAAAGGATCGGATAGCTCTACCCAACGTGGGTTAAACGTTGGACTCCATGTAGCTCACATGGTTTATGTCGGTTGTAAGAGACTCCCAATGTGTGTGTGTGTACTCTTCTATCTAGGATGAAAATATATTCGCTTGAAAGACTAATTTGAGAAAGTTATTATTTTTGAAAGATTGAAAGGATATATTCTAAAGAGCATTATTATGAGATTTGATTGCTTTGATGATTTGAAATCAAGATGAAGTGAATTAATATTTATTATGATGACTCACATGTTTTACCTGATACCTCTTACTCTCTTATGATTATGATGATTTTATTCGAGCTAAGTGAGTCATTTATATCAGCATGCATAATTTTATAAAATATGATGATATTATGATGTTTTTTATGTATGCATTGCACCCCCATATGCTCGGTACGTTTCCATGGTACTGACCCACATATTCGTATGTGGGCTACATTTTCTCGAAATGTAGGTACAAGGTATATTTGCACTTTCAGATCCAATCAGTTCGTGGTATCTAGTCAGCAGGTGATGAGTCATTTTGATTCAAGGGCTTGGGTCAGTTATTCAGAGCTAATAGTGTGGTATTTTCTTTATTCAGTCGTATTGAGTTGGGATAGTCGGGAGTCATGACCCGTCTATCTACGGTCAGTACTAGTAGAGACTTCATAGACAGTTAGTAGAAGTTGATGTATTTCATTTCAGTTTCGATTGTAAAGGCAAAATTGTAATCTTGTAAATTCAGTATTGTATTGATCTGATTCAGAAAAGAGTTATTTCCACAGATTTGTTTAGATTTGTAATTTTATTTAGTTGCTTATGAGTTATGCCAGTATAAGGGTTAGCTTGGGGTCACTTCTGACTCTAAGCACTGTGTGACGTCTCGGTACCTGATTTCGGGGTGTTACAAACTTTGTATCAAAGCACAGAGTTCATGTGTCCTCGGGTGTCTGTGAAGCCGTGTCTAGTAGAGTCTTGCGGAACAGTACGGAGACGTCTGTTCTTTTCTTCGAGAGGCTACAGGGTATTTAGGAAATGTTTTCCTTCTTTCAAGTCTAAGATCGTTCTATAAAAAGGATCTCCAAGAAACTTATATAAATTCTTATCTTACTCTATTCTGGCCAACTCTGCCTCATTTCCATGGTATCAGAAACAGTTGAGCTTAATTCTCCATAAATAGTTATGGGATTGTAAGAGAGCTAGAAAGTATCTTGTTAATACTTTTGAGTCCCGAATATTGAAGTGTGTTATCAGGACTGTAGAAATTGTGCACAAAGCCCGAGTCATATGTGTTTTTGAATTTCTCCTCAGAATCCATAATGATAATCTAATCTATACTTCTCCATCTATGTACTGTTCTTGAGGTAACATGATCGGCAAGTTCTAATTTCCTCACTGTATAATGCTCTTAGACTTACTAGCAAGAAGTTTTAAAAGTTTCATAAAGTGGATTGAGAGGAGCTTTCTAGTGTGTGATAAGTCCCTCAAAATTAAGTTACTCCCTCGTTCTTATGAGTTATTCAATTATGACAAAGTAAGGTGTGTATTCTTAGATCATTGAATGTTGTGTGTGAAGCTTCTATCTCTTGTATTATGTAATCTTGTTATCATTGTGTTTGTGAAAAAACCAAAGTTTAGTGAAGCCGTGTGGGGCTCTTTTGATACACTAGCATAGTTTCCTCGTTATTCAACTTATTTTCTTGTTCAAAATACAAAACCAAAGTCTAGAAAAGCCGTGTGGGGCCTATTTTTATTCACTAGCATATTTGCTTTGTTATTTATTTCATTTTCTTGTTCAAAACACAAAATTAAAGTCTAGTGAAGCCGTGTGAGGCCAATTTCGATTCACTAGCAAATTGTTGCTTATCTTGTTGTTCTTGTGTTGGTTTAAAGTTAGGGTTTAGAGGGATAGTGAAAAAAAGTGGTAAGGGCAATTTATTGAATATATACGGATGAATCTTTTTACATACGATTGAGTTAGTAATGAAATGCTATGTCCTGGTGTTTTAGTTTAGTAGAAGGTAGTCAAGGAATTATTTGTTAAGATGAATTATAGTTTGCTTGGAATATGAAAAGAGTTGTTGACAATATTCATTGTGCTAGATTTGAAAAGTAAAGGTTATTGATAATAGTACTTGGTGGATGGGCGTTGTTAATTTAGGCTTTCCTAAGATTGTAAAAAGGGAGTTTGGTTGAAACTTATAAAGCTATGAAAGAAGTTAGATGTATAGATGGGTGAATAGTGATAATGTGTAAAAGGAGGAGTGTTGATGGATTGTAAATAAGAAAGACCATATGATTATGATCAATTATTATTGGTATGAAGTTTTAGTGGACTAGTGTTTTCAGATGTTTGACATGTAAGAATATTGTGAGAATTGGTGGTTAATCATAGCTAGTACTAGACACTATGTTTTAGTAGTAGATGATGAGTAAGATGGATATAGGGATTGATGTGTTTGTGGATGCTATCTGTATGGATGTGATCTAGTAGGTTTGAACAGTGTATGCGAGAGCTTATATTTATTTGTTTGCAAATTTAGTATGATGTTGCAGGTATGATGTAGAGGTGTGCCCAAAGTGACATAGGGCTTGATTATTTTCTAAATTTATTAAGTGTTGTGTGGCTAGATGTACCCTTGAATAGATATGTATGAATGAGGGGATATGGAGTAGGATGTTCTTGTAAGTTAACTTATGGGTTATAAGTTGATGATGTTGAGTATGCTGGTGTAAGTCTAGAGATGTTCTATTGGTAGACTACGAAGGGAACCATCGCAGAGAGTTTCACACTTTCAAGTGTAGTCCTTTGGGTTAAGTTTTACTATTTACGTGTACTATAAGACCCCGTGAAGTTTTCTCATCATTAAAGCCTTTGAAATGAGTTACAACTAGCTTAACACTTAGAATTTTCAACAAGATATTTCGACACTTAGTTTCATTTTGAACCCATAATCTTTGTTGAATTATTTTGTAACCTTCCCGATGTACGTTCCTTGATATTTTTGTTGTGTTGCGATGGGGCAAGGTCGTAGTACCTCCCGGGTAAGTTTTAGAATTTTTAGACGAGCTTAAGGTTGTGTTGGGGTTGCAATTCCAGTAGCTAAAGGCGCTGGAGGGGCGCCTCCCTCCCCCCAGCCCGTGCTAGACAAGGCGCCGCCTCGTCTAGACAGGGAGGCTAAGCAAGGTGCCGCCCAAGCTAAACCGGGGGTCCTAGCAAGGCGCCGCCTTGGGCCAAATTCCAGCTTCCTTTTTCCATCTCATTAAGGGCAAAAGAGTCTTTTTCCCACCTCAAATCCATCCAAACGCAAGATTAAAGCCTATTCTAAGCAAATTAGACATGTTTTTAGTACTTTTCTCTCAAGCAATACCCTAAGAAATCGAAAGCTCTTCTTCCAAGAAGTCGAGATCCTCTATTGTTACTCCAAGAAAGCTTTAGATTAAGGCCATTCATAGATTTTGAATGATGGATTAAGGCCAAGGGGGAGATGATAGAATAAGTAACCAAGTCTGACTTCCAAATTATAGTGATGATGAATAGTTGTTTAGATAGGAGAGTAATCGTTTCTTGTTGATGAAAGATAGTGGTATGCTTGTTTTAGCTAAGGCCATAAGTGTGAAGTAATATTAGGGCCTAGTCTTTGATTCATAGTGTGGTTAGTTGAAATTTATGTATGTGTGTTCTTGAGGTGGTGCGTGAGAGATTCCATGATAGATGTTTAGAGAGTATGTGAAAGATGCTCTTATGAATGTCTGTTTAGAAGTACAAATGTGATTTTGAAGATAGGCTTGAATGTCATGATTGCATACATGTGGGTTGATGCATTGTGTGTTAGTGAATGTCTGGTATGAGGTTCAATGTAGTTGTTGATGTGGTGATGAGAAGTCATGAATATGCAGGATGTGTTAAATTCATGATTCAGACTAGTATTGGAGTGTTATGTGTTGTATCTTATGATTTAGAGTTTTGAACATCGTAGAAGAATATAGATCAGTTTAGACTTTAGTGGATGGATTTATCTATGTCCATGGGAGGATTATAATTATCAACTGAATCAATAATTATAGTGTTTGAAGGGAATAGTTAGTTGAGAGAGTATTTTGAGAAGTGTTGCTAAACTTGGAAGTAAGAAGTTGCATTGGTTGAGGCCTAGTACATCGATCCCGACTTGTGATTTATAGGTCTATGTTTCATGCTATATGTTTGAGGTAATATTGTAATTCCTTATTCTGAAGTCTTGTTCAGATTATGGTAGAGTCCCTTATTCCCTAATGGCGTTAGAAATTCTCGGAAAAGTGTTGGAGAAATACCCTAGTTGGGTGTGAGCATTCAGCATAATTCAGCCCGTGCAGTCAAAAATCCAGATTGACAGTCAGACAGGCAAATTTCTAAAGTTTTAATTTTCCAATTTATTCTAGTCTTACTACCTGAAGTTTCCTGAGTATATCCATTCCAAGAAGTAATGTGTTTGCATGCTTGTAAATTATGAAATCATCTCAGTTTATGCATCAGTTTCAGTTTCAGATATTAAGTCATGATTCAGTTCGTAAGGATCCTATGCAGTATCTCAGTTTATTCCTAGTATTTTCACCAAATTATTATCATTCGGGGACGAACGATACCAAGAGGGGGATGTTGTAAGGCCCTAAGTTTTCATGATATAAACCTCTCATCTTTTCTCATGAGAACAGATCCAACGCAAAGTAATGATTACGCATAAGTTGACATTCTCGTTTCTATCTTAGCCATATACCAATTTTTATGAGAATTCATGCACTTGTAGATCAGTTCAGTGGCACACTATGTTTGAGATTCAGTGATTCAGTTTATATAAGTTTTACATGATAGCTTAAATATTAATATTCCTCTGTGATTCAGCTTAATTATCCACATTCGAGGACGAATGTTCACAAGGGGGAGTAAATGTAATACACCGTATTTTCTTGTTAGAATTCTAACCATCGTTCCTACACGTCTAATCTATAATCGAAGTTGTTTTCATGTGAATATAAGTTTCATGATCATTATTCTAGTCTATGGAGTAGTTTAGAGGTGATAAATGTCCATAGCAATGACTTATAACAAAGTCGAGCTAAGATTAATTGATTCGTCCAAAGTTTGACATTCGATTCTAGAAGGGTCTACTTCAAAAGTGTATATCTCTTAATATACATGGAATTTTTCATTCCAAGACATATCAAATTGTATATAATTAAATTAGCTTTCCAACGATACCAATTTCACAAAAATCTGATACCGGAGTGAAAAGTTATAGCCATTCTCGTGACCTGTAGAAAAAGGCTATGAGTAGGGCGCCTCCCTGGCTTGAGATGGGGTCTAAGCTGGGCGACGCCCAAGCTAGAGAGGGGATCAAAGCAGGGCGCCACCCTGGATATAGCCCTAGGTCAAGTTTCAGCTTCCTTCTCGAACTCAGTAAGGGCAAATATGATAGTTTTTAACCCCATATCATATCTAACACGAGATTAAACTCCCATATCACCAAAATAAGCTCTCATTCATAAAAATTAACCAAGAACAACCTATAGGGTTTTAAACTAAAAATCCAAATATCTCAAGATTCAACCATACGTTTTCAATAATTTTTACATATTCGGAATCCCCGTTACGAAGGCTACGAGGGACACCCAAAAGTATGTGAATAGCATCTCGTCATTTGTAAAGTCATTCAAAGCTTCAAGTTTGAGGTATGTGGGGTTTTTCAACAAGAACACCCTTTCATTCTTGTGCCCAAAAATACTTTTATTTACGAAGTTATGGATTTCATATGTTTTACTATGATTTTGAAGCATGAATTGATATACTATATTGATTATCATGAGATTATGATATTATTGATATTTTAGAAGTTGAATGATATGAGAAAGATGATATTTTATGCCTTATGGATGAATTTTCCTGATTTTGAAGGAATTTATACATGTTTATGATGTAAAGCTTGAACCTTGACAAATTTTCATATGATAATGAGGCATGAGTTTTGAACTCCGTTTGAGATTGTCGTTTTTGAGAAATCATGTGTTATAAACAGTTTGAGTTTGAATGATTTGTGATGATAATGAAACTTTGACCTATTTGGTCTTAAAAAGGGGTGTTTCTGAACCCGAGATGAGAAAAAAATCCACTTTTATTTATCTATTTATTATGAAAGGGGTAGCATGATGGCTCCCATTGTGAAATGTTGAACTGTGTATTAGTGGATTTTCTTTTGAAAAGATCTGAGCTAAGTCTGGAAGTAGTCTTTAGCACCGAGTGGGAGGTATAGCAAGATTTGGTACTTCCCTAGAACTACGTGCCCCCATAGGTTGTGAGCCTGATGCTAATTTATATAGTGATCACTAGTGTTTGGATTGATGATTTAATGTCCTACTGTGATGGCAAGGATAGGACAACTCTCCCCAACGTGGGTTATACGTTGGACTCCATGTAGCTCACTTGGTTTATGTCGGTTGGAAGAGACTCCCAATATGTGTGTGTGTGTACTCTTCTATCTAGGATGAAAATATATTTGCTTGAAAGACTGATTTGAGAAAGTTGTTGTTTTTGAAAATTGAAAGGATATATTCTACAGAGCATTATTATGAGATTTGATTACTTTGATGATTTGAAATCGAGATGAAGTGAATTAACTTTTATTATGATGACTCACATGTTTTACCTGATACATCTTACTCTTTTATGATTATGATGATTTTATTCGAGCTAAGTGAGTCATTTATATTAGCCTGAATAATTTTATAAAATGTGATGATATTATGATATTATTTTATATATGCATTGCACCCCCATATGCTCGGTACATTTCCATTGTACTGACCCTTATATTCGTATGTGGTCTATATTTTCTCGAAATGTATGTACAAGGTATAGTTGCACTTTCAGATCTAATCAATTTGTGGTATCCAGTCAGCTGGTGATGAGTCCTTTTGATTCAAGGGCTTGGGTCAGTTATGCAGAGCTAATAGTGTGGTATTTTCTTTATTCAGTCGTATTGAGTTGGGATAGTCGGGAGTCATGACCCAGCTATCTAAGGTCAGTACTAGGAGAGGCTTCATAGACAGTTAGTAGAAGTAGATATATTTTGTTTCAGTTTCGGTTGTAAAGGCAGAATTGTAATCTTGTAATTTCAGTATTTTATTGATCTGATTCAGTAAAAAGTAATTTTCGTAGATTTGTATAGATTTGTACTTTTATTCAGTTGCTTATGAGTTATGCTAGTAGAAGGGTTAGCTTGGGGTTACTTGTGACTCTAAGCACCGTGTGACGTCTTGGGACCCAATTTTGGGGCGTTACAAACTTGGTATCAAATCACAGAGTTCAAGTGTCCTAGAGTATCTGTGAAGTCATGTCTAGTAGAGTCTTGAGGATTGGTACGGAGACGTCTGTACTTTTCTTCGAGAGGATCCAGGGCATATAGGTAATACTTTCCTTCTTTTAATTCTAAGATCGTGCTATAAAAAGGTTCTCCAAGAAACTTATATAAATTCTTATCTTACTCTATTCTGGCCAACTTTGCCTCATTTCCATGGTATCAGAAATAGTTGAGATTAATTCTCCATAAATAGTTATGGGATTGTAAGAGAGATAAAAAGTATCCTGTCAATACTTTTGAGTCCCGAATATTGAAGTGTTTTATGTGGTCTGTAGAAATTATACAGAAAGCCCGAGTCAGATGTGCTTTCGAATTTCTCCTCAGAATCCATAATGATAATCTAATCTATACTTCTCCATCTTTGTACTGTTCTTGAGGTAACATGATCGGTAAGTTCTAATTTCCTCCCCTTATAATGTTCTCAGACTTACTCGCAAGAAGTTTTAAAAGTTTCATAAAGTGGCTTGAGAGGAGCTTTCTAGTGTGTGATAAGTCTCTCAAATTTAAGTTACGCCCTCATTCTTATAAGTTATTCAATTAAGACAAAGTAAGGTGTGTATTCTTAGATCATTGAATGTTGTGTGTGAAGTTTCTATCTCTTGTATTATGTAATCTTGTTATCATTGTGTTTGTGAATAAAAACTAATGTCTAATGAATCCGTGTGGGGCTCTTTCGATTCACTAGCATAGTTTCCTTGTTATTTATCTTGTTTTCTTGTTCAAAATACGAAACCAAAGTCTAGTGAAGCCGTGTGGGGCCTATTTCGATTCACTAGCATATTTGCTTTGTTATTTATTTCATTTTCTTGTTCAAAACATAAAACCAAAGTCTAGTGAAGCCGTGTGAGGCCAATTTTGATTCACTAGAAAATTGTTGCTTATCTTGTTGTTCTTGTGTTGGTTGAAAGTTAGGGTTTAGAGGGATAGTGAAAAAAAAGTGGTAAGTGCAATTTATTGAATATATACGGATGAATCTTTTTGCATACGATTGAGTTAGTAATGAAATGCTATGTCCTGGTGTTTTAGTTTAGTAGAAGGTAAAGAAAGAGTTATTTGTTAAGATGAAATGAAGTTTGCTTGGAGTATGAAAAGAGTTGTTGACAATATTTGTTGTGCTAGATTTGAAAAGTATAGGTTATTGATGAAAGTACTTGGTGGATGGGCGTTGTTAATTTAGGCTTTCCTGAGATTGTAAAAAGGTAGTTTGGTTGAAACTTATAGAGCTATGAAAGAAGTTAGATGTATAGATGGATGAATAGTGATAATGTGTAAAAGGAGGATGTGTTGATGGATTGTAAATAAGATAGACCATATGATTATGATCCATTATTATTGGTATGAAGTTTTTGTGGACTAGTGCTTTCAGATGTTTGAAATGTAAGAATATTGTGAGAATTGGTGGTTCATCATAGCTAGAACTAGACACTATGTTTGAGTAGTAGATGATGAGTAAGGTGGATATAGGGATTGATGTGTTTGTGGATGCTAGCTATATGGATGTGATCTAGTAGGCTTGAACAATGTATGCGGGAGCTTATGTTTATTTGTTCGCAAATTTAGTATGATGTTGCAGGTATGATTTAGAGGTGTGCCCAAAGTGACATAGGGCTTGATTATTTTCTAAATTTATTAAGTGTTGTGTGGATAGCTAAACCCTTTAATAGATACATATGAATGAGGGGATATGGAGTAGGATGTTCTTGTCAGTTAACTTATGGGTTATAAGTTGATGATGTTGAGTATGCTAGTGTAAGTCTAGAGATGTGATATTAGTAGACTACGAAGGGAACCATCGCAGAGAGTTTCATACTTTCAAGTGTAGTCCTTTGCGTTAAGTTCTACTATTTACGTGTACTATAAAACCCCGTGAAGTTTTCTCATCGTTAAAGCCTTTGAAACGAGTTACAACAAGCTTAACACTTAGAATTTTCAACAAGATATTTCAACACTTAGTTTCATTTTGAACCCATAATCTCTGTTGAATTATTTTGTGACCTTCCCGACGTACGTTCCTTGATATTTTTGTTGCGTTGCGATGGGGAAAGGTCGTAGTACCTCCCGGGTAGGTTTTAGAATTTTTACACGAGCTTAAGGTTGTGTTTGGGTTGCAATTCCAGTATATAAAGGCACTGGAGGGGCACCTCCCTCCTCCCAGCCCGCGCTAGCCAGGGTACCACCTCGTCTAGACAGGGGGCTTAGAAAGGCGCCTCCCAAGATAGACCGGGGGTCCAAGCAGGGCGCCGCCTTGGCTGCAGCCTTGGGCCAAATTCCAGCTTCCCTTTTCCATCTCATTAAGGGAAAAATAGTCTTTTTCCCACCTCCAATCCATCCAAACACAAGATTAAAGCCTATTCTAAGAAAATTAAACACGTTTTTATTACTTTTATCTCAAGCAATACCCTAAGAACTCTAAAGCCCTTCTTACAAGAAGTCGAGATCCTCCATTGTTACTCCAATAAAGCTTTAGATTATGGGCTTCCACAGATTTACAATGACGGCTTAAGGCCAAGGGGGAGATGATAGTATGAGTAACCAAGTCTGACTTCCAAATTATAGTGATGATGAATAATTGTTTATATGAGAGAGTAATCATTTCTTGTTGATGAAAGATAGTGGTATGCTTGTTTTAGGTAAGGCCTACATGTGAAGTAATATTGCGGCCTAGTCTTTGATTCATAGTGTGGTTAGTTGAAATTTGTGTATGTATGTTCTTGAGGTGGTGCGTGAGAGTTTCCATGATAGATTTTTAGAGAGAATGTGAAAGATGCTCTTATGAGTGTCTGTTTAGAAGTACATATGTGATTTTGAAGATAGGCTTGAATGTCATGATTGCATACATGTGGGTTGATGCATTGTGTGTTAGTGAATGTCTTGTATGAGGTTGAATGTAGTTGTTGATGTGGTGATGAGAAGTCATGAAAATGCAGGTTGTGTTAAATTCATGATTCAGACTAGTATTGGAGTGTTATGTGTTGTATATTGTGATTTAGAGTTTTGAACATCGTGGGAGAATCTAGATCAGTTTAGACTTTAGTGGATGGATTTATCTATGTCCATGAGAGGATTATAATTATCAGCTGAATCAATAATTGAAGTGTTTGAAGGGAACAGTTAGTTGAGAGAGTATTTTGAGAAGTGTTGCTAAGCTTGGAAGTAAGAAGTTGCATTGGTTGAGGCCTAGTAGTTCGATCCCGACTTATGATTTATAGGTCTATGTTTCATGCTTTATGTTTGAGGTAATGTTGTAATTCCTCATTCTGAAGTCTTTTTCAGATTATACCAGAGTCCCTTATTCCCTAATGGCATTAGAAATTCTTAGAAAAGTGTTGGATAAATACCCTAGTTTGGTGTGAGCATTCAACATAATTCAGCCCATGCCGTCAAAAATCTAGATTGACAGTCAGACAGGAAAATTTCTATAGTTTTCATTTTCCAATTTATTCTAGTTTTACTACCTGAAGTTTCCTGAGTATATCCATTCCAAGAAGTAATGTGTTTGCATGCATGTAAATTATGAAATCAGCTCAGTTTATGCATCAGTATCAGTTTCAGATATTAATTCATGATTCAGTTCGTAAGGATTCTATGCAGTATCTCAGTTTATTTCTAGTATTTTCACCAAATTATTATCACTCAGGGATGAACGATCCCAAGAGGTAGATGTTGTAATACCCCAAGTTTTCATGACATAAACCTCTCATCTTTTCTCATGAGAATAGATCCAGCGCAAAGTAATGATTACTCATAAGTTGACATTCTCATTTCTATCTTAGCCATATAGCTATTTTCATGAGAATTCATGCACTTGTATATCAGTTCAGTGGCCCACTATGTTTGAGATTCAGTGATTCATTTTATATAAGTTTAACATGATAGATTAAAGATTAATATTCCTCTGTGATTCGGCATAATTATCCACATTCGAGGACGAATGTTCCCAAGGGGGAGATAATGTAATACCCCATATTTTCGTGTTAGAATTCTAACCGCCGTTCCTACGCGTCTAAGCTATAATCCAAGTGATTTTCATGTGAATATAAGTTTCATGATCATTATTCTAGTCTATGGAGTAGTTTAGAGGTGATAAATGTCCATAGCAATGACTTAGAAGAAAGTCGAGCTAAGATTAATTGATTCGTCCAAAGTTTGACATTCGATTCTACAAGAATCTACTTCAAACGTGTATATCTATTAATATACATGGAATTTTTCATTCCAAGACATATCAAATTGTATATAATTGAATTAGCTTTCCAACGATACCAATTTCGCAAAAATTTGATACCGGAGTGAAAAGTTATAGCCATTCTCGTGACATGTAGCAAAAGGCTATGAGTAGGGCGCCGCCCTGGCTTGAGAGGGGGTCTAAGAAGGGCGACGCCCAGGCTAGAGAAGGGGTCTAAGCAGGGCGCCATCCTGGGTATAGCCTTGGGTCAAGTTTCAGCTTCCTTCTCCGACTCAGTAAGGGCAAATGTGATAGTTTTTAACCTCATATCATATCTAACATGGGATTAAACTCCCATAACACCAAAATAAGATCTCATTCATCAAAATTCACCAAGAACAACCCTTTAGGGTTTCAATCTAAAAATCTAAATATCTCAAGATTCAACCGTAAGTTTTCAATAATTTTTACATATTCGGAATCCCCGTTACAAAGGCTACAAGGGACACCCAAAGATTGTGAATAGCATCTCTTCATTCGGAAAGTCATTCAAAGCTTCAAGTTTTAGGTATGTGGGGCTTTTCAACAAGAACACCCTTTCGTTCTTGTGCCCAAAAATACTTTCATTTACGAAGTTATGGATTTCATATATTTTACTATGATTTTGAAGCTTGAATGGATATACTATATTGATTATCATGATATTATGATATTATTGATATTTTAGAAGTTTAATGATATGAGAAAGATGATATTTTATGCCTTATGGCTGAATTTTCCTGAGTTTGAAGGAATTTATACATGTTTATGATGTAAAGCTTGAACTTTGATAAATTATCATATGATAATGAGGCATGAGTTTTTAACTCCATTTGAGATAGTTGTTTTTGAGAAATCATGTTTTATAAACACTTTGAGTTTGAATGATTTTTCATGATAATGAAGCTTTGACCTATTTGGTCGTAAAAAGAGGGGTTTCTGAACCCGAGATGAGAAAAGAAATCCACTTTTATTTATTTATCTATTTATTATAAAAGCAGTAGAATGATGGCTCCCGTTGTGAAATGTTGAACTGTTTATCAGTGGATTTTCTTTTGAAAAGATCTGAGCTATGTCCGGAAGTAGTCTTTAGAACCGAGCGGGAAGTATAGCAGGATTTGGTACTTCCCTAGAACTACATACCCCTATAGGTTGTGAGCCTGAGACTGATTTATAGAGTGATCACTAGTGTTTGGATTGATGATTTAAGGTCCTACTTCGATGGTAAGGATAGGACAAATCTCCCCAACGTGGGTTAGACATGGGACTCCATGTAGCTCACATGGTTTATGTCGGTTGTAAGAGACTCCCAATGTGTGTGTGTGTACTCTTTTATCTAGGATGAAAATATATTTGCTGGAAAGACTGATTTGAGAAAGTTGTTGTTTTCGAAAGATTGAAAGGATATATTCTAAAGAGCATTATTATGAGATTTTATTTCTTTGATAATTTGAAATCGAGATAAAGTGAATTAACATTTATTATGATGACTCACATGTTTTACCTGATACATCTTACTCTCTTATGATTATGATGATTTTATTTGAGCTAAGTGAGTCATTTATATTATCCTGCATAATTTTATAAAATGTGATGATATTATGATATTATTTTATATATGCATTGCACCCCCATATGCTCGGTATGTTTCCATGGTACTAACCCACATATTCGTATGTGGGCTATATTTTCTTGGAATGTACGTACAAGGTATAGTTGCACTTTCAGATCCAATCAGTTCATGGTATCCAGTCAGCAGGTGATGAGTCTTTTTTATTCAAGGGTTTGGGTCAGTTATGCAGAGCTAATAGTGTGGTATTTTCTTTATTCAGTCGTATTGAGTTGGGATAGTCAGGAGTCATGAACCAGCTATCTGTGGTCAGTACTAGTAGAGGCTTTATAGACAGTTAGTAGAAGTTGATGTATTTCATTTCAGTTTCGGTTGTAAAGGCAGAATTGTAATCTTGTAATTT
Source organism: Capsicum pubescens (assembly GCA_030864215.1). Classification (NCBI taxonomy): domain Eukaryota; kingdom Viridiplantae; phylum Streptophyta; class Magnoliopsida; order Solanales; family Solanaceae; genus Capsicum; species Capsicum pubescens. The sequence goes on from CM061542.1 coordinate 171,666,698, forward strand.
CATTCTTGTATTGATCTGATTCAAAAAAGTGTCATTTCCGCAGATTTGTATAAATTTGTACTTTTATTCAGTTGCTTATGAGTTATGCCAGTAGAAGGGTTAGCTTGGGGTCACTTGTGACTCTAAGCACTGTGTGACGTCTCGGGACCCGATTTCGGGGCGTTACATTCCCTTAGTCTCATTTGGGTCATAGTTTTTTAAAATATAGAATTTGAGGATTAAAAGTGGGATGGTCTGGTGCACTTAGTCCAAGACTTTTGTTATCTTGTGAACTTAGTTGCGGATGTTATGCATGGTTAAGACAAGTAAACCTTCGTATAAGGGTACTCTGTGGCTTATTGAATGATGATGTATTTTCCCCGGATAATGGTATTTTGGCCTATAGAGATGCTACTTCTTTCTTGATATAACGTCTGGCCTATAGAGATGTTATTCCCAGTTAGACATGGTATTTGGCTCATAGAGATGATATTTCCTCTTAGACATAGTGTTGGGTCCTTAGAGATATTATTCGTCTAACATATGATGTTGGGCCTATAGAGTTTCTATTCCTCTTAGATATAATGTTTGGTCTATAGAGATGTTATTCCTCTTAGATATGACGTCGATCCTATAGAGATGCTATTCCCTCTTAGATGTGATGTCGGGCCTATAAATATTCTATCTCCTTTTAGTTATGATTATTGGACCTACAAAGACGATATTCCTCTTAGATATGACAATTGGCTGAGACAGGTGATACTCCTCATAAGTCATGATATATGACCTATTGAAATAAGATATCTTATATTCTCATTGATATTATACCTCTTAGATGTGAGATGCCTACTGTGTGAGAGATGAATACATGATTATTGATATTTTTGTTTATATATGCGAGATGCCTTTTATATGTGAGATGATTAGAGATATGCTATGGCTTATAAATATAATTGTCAATATGAGTTCCAGATATGTATGTGTCCCTAAGTCCGTGATTGTGATGTTATGATTATTGCATACATATTATTGGGCCAAGGGTCATGTTATGATAATGATTGGATATCTAAGAAGTTCTTATCCTTTTAAAGGATGTGATTTCTGTTTATAAATATGCATATATATATTTATATACACATCTCTCCGATATGGGACGGAGGAAGATGTTGTATGTTTGTTACGACTTTATTGATTTGAATACTGTTGATGTAAGGCATAGATTTGGTACATTCATGATTATTATATCAGAAATTGATGTGCTTATAGCTGAAATACGATCTTCGGACTGTTCTTCCTACTTAAGGGTTATGCTATGCGGTAGCTAGTTGTCTATTAGGTGAATATAGGACTTTATGGTTAGGAATCTACGTTCTAGTTAATGAACCTTGCTTAGTTAACATATTTTAGATAGTGATGGTTGATACGTGGCTAATGATGATGCCGGGTTTAGCATAGGTGAAAATTAATGATATTGACGGATAAGTTGTGTATTAATGAAGCTATATAATAAGAGGTGTTGGTGATAAGAGATGACCATTTAATAATGATGAATGATTGATAAACTAGGATTAGTTGGTAATCGATGGTTAATTAATGAAAGGTGTTAGTTAAATAAAGATGGTTAGATAATAAATTGTAATGTGTTGTCTAGTAATTATTAATGGATATAGGATGATTAGTCGATAATGTTAGTGGATAAATAGCGATTATGGTCTAGTGATGAATCTTGACAAGAGTTGGGTATTGGCTACTTATTATATAAATATTAGTTGTTGTCCCATGAATAAGTATTATGTGAAGGATAATGGTTAGGCTAATAGTTTTACGTCATGTGAAGTCTAGAAAATTAGTGGTTTAACGATAATAAGCATTAGTTAGCTAATAACGAATATCTGGGAAGTATTGACAAGTTTGATATTGTTATGATGATGTTGTTATGATTATGAGTACTAGCAGTCTTGTAGATTTACCCTCCTTTTCCATGTCTTGAGCCTATGCACTTATTAGATGTCTATGAATATATGTTTATTGATGTTTATGATATATTGGTACCTAACAAGGCCGGAGGATACTATTATGATATATTGATACCTGAAAAGAAAGGAGGATATTGTGATGATGATATTGATACCTGATAAGGCCGGAGGATAATGTTATGATATATTGATACCTAGTATGACCGGAGGACACTGTTATGATATATTGATACCCAGCAAGGACGAAGGATACTGTTATGATATATTGATACCCATCAAGTCCAGAGGTTGATTACACTGATGATGGTCCTGATGATGAATACCCATTAAGGCCAGAGGTTGATTACGCTGATGATGGTCCTGATCATGACAGTTATGACGGAGATGGTTGTGATGATGATACTGTGATTTTGATTGTGTACTTTGCATTCATTCCTATATGCACATCGTCTATCACCAGAGTGCACCTATGTCTATCAGCCGATATGGGACAATTGCATAGATATGAGTAAAGAGTATGCCTTGTGTGGTTGTATGTTATTTGAACCTTCTGAGTCTAGGGAGGTGGGGGTACGCATAGGCTCGGCTATGTATTTGGGTGTCAGGAGTAGCCGATTTTTCACGTTGTTGTTGATATTGTTGTTATCATTGGTATGATCATTATAATCTGACACGGCCTGAACCATGGCCTAGTCGTGTCGGGCATTTCAAGTCTATTCAGGATCGGAACCCACCCCCAATACCCCACCGTTAACCACCCCACACCACATGTCGGATGAATTTGAAACATATAACAAGGTAAAACAATAATAACCAAGAAACGTAATAATAAGATTAAAACCAAAGTCGAAATCCATAATCAATTAACCAACCATTTCCAATCACAATGTCAATACCCATAAAAGGCTGACACTAATACGAACACCGCCCATGCCCATAGTTGTTCGACAAAGCCTCTATCCAGAATCAAGAAACATTCGGTCGGGACATGCCTCCGACCATAGCTAAAACCAAATCTAATGAAATAACAAAAGTGAAAAGAAGTCCATAACATGAAATGGAGTCTTCCGGAGTATGGAAGCTCACCACTTCAATCTGATTCAAAGCTTTCCCTTGAATCAAAGTTACTGAGCAGCAGAAATAGGAGTATGTTGGTTGCTGCATTGCATGGTGTTACAACACCCGAAGACGGTTAGTGGGGTTAACATTAGCATGTAACTCAAGGATAAAGATAAAATAATGCCATAATTCAAAACCAAATCAAGTAACCATATGAAATCACATATATATATATATATATGTATCATGCCGGGATAAGGAACAAGGTTTAGCATGCAGTTAAAACCTTAACCTGAGTTCTGTAGCTTGGTCGTCCTAGAACCATCCACGGGCTATATAGGTTCATCTCCCTCTACTGAAAGGGCCCCAGTGCGTGTTTTCTACACGACCGGAGAAAGAAACTTGGGATGACTAGTACATCCTCAGAATATAAATTGTGACATCATGCACACAGCCACCAAGGCCACCCTCACATGACAAAATGTGAGTTTTTAATGACGGTCCCCCTGGGACCTCCACCTTCCACAGGTTTGTTACTCAACCCCCTTTAAGCCCAATTAAACCTTTTTCACATAACCAAACCATTTGCCAAGGAGAATTTTAATTAGGCATTAACCGTTGGTATCGTCATACAAAAATTAGAGCTTGCAAGTCTATTACCATATGCCATATAAACCGTTTAAACAAATTAGACTCCACCGTTTCCAATTAAACCAAAACAATTTATGATTAAACCATGGCCACCAAGGCCTTTCCAAAGCCACGAGAAACCAACCAAAACCATTTCATGTTCTATGTACCATTTATGCAATGCAAAAGTTCCAAGAATAGTTAAAGTATGTGAAAAAATTATTTTCATTGACAATTTCACAAATAGGTTGAGGGCATTACAAAATCACAACAAAAATCATCCAATTTGGGGCTCAACCATGACTCATCAATTAAATCACCATTCCCCATGTACCCACATATGTAAAAGCATTATAAAAAACAAAGAGAACCATAATAAAACCATGAGAAACAATATTCATCCACTAACAACCAAAACCCCAACCTTTATTTCAAAATAATAACAATACCAAGAAAACCATACATTAAAACATATGCCTTTAGTAAAATAACTATGAGGGAAGAGTCATATCCCTTAGACACCAAGAAGTACGAAGAGAAACAACCCTTGAAAGCCTTAATTGATTATCTTGAAGAAACACTAGCTTTTGCTTGAAGAGAGAGTTTTAGAGAGAATTTGAGTATGTTTGATTGGGAATAATAGGTTAATGAAGTCCCAAAAGGTGTTTTAAGTTGTTTCCTCGAAACAAGTTAAAAGGAAAATGTCAAGAATGCCCCCAACTTAAAACTGTAAAATGTCGCAGGTAGTTACAAGTCGATTCCCGTGACTGGTGGCCATAACATTCGACTCATACCCTCAAGTCGTCACCAAGATAGAAAGTTGGACACCCTTATATTTCCACGATACGACCCCATGGTACCACTCTTACCAGACCATACGGCTCACATAGTCCAGTCGTACCCAAGATAGAAATAGAATGGATTGGACACTAGACAACAGATGACTCAACACCATCTGTAACCTATCCTAATGGATTTTAGTTAGCCAGTTATACTTAAAGCCAATTCAAGTCACTAGGTTCCTAATTTTATTAAGGGAATGACCAAATGAACCGTCACCACCCGTAACGACTTGTACCACTCCAATCATAACCATACCAGATCCTAACCACCATCAACTGAACTCTTAATAACTAGGGTATCCCAATCCGTATCCACACTATACGACTAGTAAGGTGAGTCGTTACTAGGATATTTAGTACAAAACTCAAAAATTTCCAAGGGCCAAAATCTAAGGTGTTTCAATTATCCTCCACTTGGATCATTCATCCCCGAATAACAGAACAAGGCATTGATTGGCACCATTAAACCCCCAAGCGTCTCTACTCTTACCTTTAAAACAAAAATAGATTACCAAGGAATCTTCCATCTACCTTTAACAAAGAAAGAAAAAAAAGATGTTAAGAGCAACACATACCTTAAGCATAATTTTTTGGAACATGAAATAGGAATGGATACTTGTACTTCATGACCTCTTCCACTTCCCATGTAGCCTCTTTCACCTTGTGGTTCCTCCTTAGAACCTTCATCAAAGATATGTCCTTGGTCCACAACCGAAAAACCTGCCCATCTAAGATCACAATTGGGACCTTCTTATAAGATAGAGAATTCAAAATACCAATATCCTTTATAGGTACAATCTGCAATGAATCACCCACACACTTCCTCAACATAGAAACATGGAACACCGAGTGAATGAAGCTCAAACTAGAAGGCAACTCTAACTCATATATAACATTACCAACCTTTATAAAAAACAAGTATGGACCAATATACCGGGGATTGAGCTTCCCCTTATTCCAAACTGCATCACTCTATTCATTGGAAACACCTTTAAGAACACTCTATCCCCAACCTTAAACTCTAACTTACTATGCCTCATATCCATATAGGACTTATAGAAGCTTTGGGTGGATTTAAGCCTATCTCGAATCAGCTTCACCTTCTCCATGGCTTTGTGAACCAAATCCAGGCCAAACATCTCCGCCTCACCAACCTCAAACTACCCAATAGGAGATCTACACCTACTACCATACAAAGCTTTAAATAGGGCCATCCAGATATTAGAGTAGCAACTATTATTATACACAAATTCTATAAGAGGATAATGCTCAACCCAACTACCACCATAGTCAATCACAAAGGCACAAAACATATCTTTCAATCTTTGAATAGTTCTTTCTTCTTGGCCACCCGACTACGGGTGGAAAGCAGTACTAAGACTCACCTTGGTCCCTAAACCTTTATGAAATGACTGCCAATAGTGCAATGAAAATTGCGTGCCATGATCTTAGATAATTGAAATAGGTACCCCATGCAACTTAAAAATATCTTAGAGGTACAACCTCACATAATTCTCTGCCAAAAAACCTATCCTCACTGGCCAAAGGTGAGCAGACTTAGTCATCCTATCCACGATGAACCAAATAAAATCAAATTGATTCTAAGACAAAGAAAGATCGGTAACAAAATCCATATTGAACACCTCCTCTTTCCAAACAGGCAACTAAATTTCTTGATACAATCCTCTGGGTTCATGAGCTCAAATTTCACTTTTTGGCACACCTTGCACTTAGCCACAAAACTAGCCACATCCCGCTACATATTATTCCACTAATACATTTCCTTAAGGTTATGATACATTTTTGTTGACTGAGATGGATAGCATAGCACGACTCACGAGCCTCATCAAAGATCCTCTCGCACAATCCATCTATGTTGGGAACACATAACCTTCCTTGGTATCATAAGGTACCCATACCACTAATCTCGAAGGCCATCACCTTCTAACCACCTACATCACCTTTGATCCTAATCAAGACAGGATCCAATACTTGGTTCTTCTTCACCTCAGTACCCAGGGATGACTTCGCCACCTCTTGAACAAACACACCACCATCCTCAAAGTCCAATAGACAAAATCCAAGGGTAGCAAATGTTGAACATCTTTTACCAACTCTCGCTTTCCTTAATCTACATGAGCTAGATTTCCCATAAATAACCTGCTAAGACATCAGCAACCACATTAGCTTTACCTGGATGGTAGTAAAGAATAAGGACATAATATTTGAGTATCTCAATCCCTCTCCTTCGCATGAGGTTCAACTCTTTCTGAGTAAACACAAATTGCAAGCTCTTATGATCTGAAAAGATATCCCCATGTACTCCATACAAATAGTGATGGTAGATTTTTAATGGGAATCCCACAGCCAACAATTCCAATTAATGAGTTAGATAATTATTCTCATACACTTTCAATTGTCTAGAGGTATAAGCTATCACCTTGCCATCTAGCATCAAAATGAACACAAGCCTCACACGGGGCATATCACAATAAACTACAAAACTGTCGGTACCTTCCAGCAAAGTCAATACTGGAGCCGAAGTCTGCTCATCCTTCACCTTCTCAAAATTACCTTCACAAGCATCAAACCAAAAGAACTTTACCTTCTTCTGAGTCAACTTAGTCAGTGAGGCAGCTATAGAAGAAAAACATTCCATAAACATTCTGTAATAACCAGCTAAACCTAAGAGACTCCATATAAGTGATGGAGTTGTGGTTCTTGGCCACTTCTTAACCATTGCAACTTTTGACAGATCCACCATGATCCCCTCACAAGAAATAACATGACCTAAAAAATGACAGAGTTCAACCCGAATTCACATTTCAAAAATTTTGCAAATAACTACTGATTTTTAATGCTCGATAGCACAATACGGAGGTGATTAGAATGATCTACCTCGCTCTTAGAGTACACCAGAATATCATCTATGAACAAAATAATGAACAAATAAAAAACCCGACAAAAGATACTATTCATCAAATCCATGAATATTGCTGGTGCATTGGTCAACCCAAAAAACATAACCAAGAACTCGTAATGCCCATACCATGTATGAAAAATAGTCTTAGGGATATCTACCTCCCTAATCATTAGCTAGTGATACCTAAATCGAAGATCAATCTTAGAGTAAAACATAGCACCCTAAAGCTGATCAAACAAATCATCTATCCTTGGAAGAGGGTACTTATTCTTTACAATTACCATATTCAACTGTTGTTAATCAATACATATGAAAAAGGAACCATCTTTCTTATGCACGAATAAAACCGGTGCACCCCACAGAGACATACAACGACTGATGAAACCATTCTCTAAAATATCCTTTAATTTCTTCTTAAGCTCATTCAACTCAGTCAGAGCCATTCTATATGGGGAATAGAGATAGGATGAGTGTCCGAAACAAGATTTATCTTAAAATCAATCTCCCTATCACGAGGAACACCAGGAAGGTCATCAGGGAAGAACTCAAAAAATTCATTCAACACCGAGATAAAATGCAAAGAAGGACCCTTCGAGTTAGAATCTTTAACTTGGACTAAATGATAGAGACGCCTCTTGGAGATCAATCTCTGATCTCTAATATATGATATTAACCTTCCCTTAGGAGCAAGGGAACCACCCTCCCATTTGATAACCGAATCATTAGGAAATTTAAAGATGACCTTATGGGTTCAACAGTCTCGAGAATCAAAGCATAAGTGCAACCAATCCATCCCCAATATGACATCTAAATCCACCATGTCTAATTTAAATAGATCTACCAAAGTCTCTTGACCACCCACGGACTCCACACAACCCTTATAGACTCTTCTAGCAACCAAAAAATCACCCACCGAGGTAGAAACAAAAAATGGGTCAGGAATACACTCAGGACCAAAACCCAAATGCACAGCCACAAATAGGGTCAAATAAGAAAGAGTGGACCCCGAATTAAGTAAGCAGTACACACCACAAGAAAAGAGTTTGAACATACTAGTAACAACATAAGGCGATGCCTCAGACTCCTAACGAGTAGTGAGACCACAGGGCTAGTTTTGAATAGTGTGGGATCTAGATGGGATACCTCTTAGTTTTGAAGCTGAAGAAGATAAAATATGAACCTTATTTTCCCTAGAGTCAACCTTACCAACAAGAAAAATTTTAACCATAATCCCTAGCTTACCACTGTTGAAGCACTTGTCCTATCTTTTATCATAGTAACCCCGATACAATCAACCACAAAATATATAGAGAGGATATGATGGAGATTATTGGGGCCCACTAGCCTGGGATTGGTCACCCTGTGCCCTATAGTTGTCACTAATCTATAAACGTATGTCACCAAACAACTTTGGGTATGGAGAACTAGCCATCGAGTGAGACCCAGAATTACCCCACCTTTTCTTGGGCCACTTTCCACAATCCCTGCCACTTTGCTATTGACCTCCAGCCTGATAAAAAAAATTGAACTTATTCATTCTCTCCCTAATTTTGGTCTGCTTTTTCTTTATTGGATCAACCTAATGCACATACACAACCATTTTGGAGATGTCTATATCTTTGTTTGACAAGGTAGCCTACTCTCCAAGATCTCCAAGATCAAGTCTAGGGATAACCCAAAAGAGAACTTTTTATTCTGTCCCTCATGCTAGAAACCAACTCCGGAGCATACTATGATAACTGGTGAAACTTCAAGGAATACTCCTTGACTGACATCTTGCCTTTCTTCAAGTTAACATACTCTTTTGCCTTCGCCTCCCTCAAATCTAATCGAAAGAAGTGGTCTAGAAAAGAAATAGAAAAATCATCCAATTGGGTTGACTCAACATCCCCTTAGTTTCTCCCATTCCTCATACCATTAGTAGACTACCTCTTTTAATTGGTAGGCAGTAAATTCCACACCTTCGATGTTAGTAGCATGTATAACGTGAAATATCTTTTCCATTTAATCAATAAAACCTTGAGGATCATCCTCAACCTTAACACCAGTAAACACAGGAGGGCTCAACTTTATATACTGGCCAACCCTTGTAGCATTAGAAGATGGAGTAACAGAAGCACTATGCTCATCCTGAGAAGTTACCAACTAAGACAACATATGGATAAACTAATGAAACTTAGTATTCATTATGTCTGCCTGAGGATCTTGGGGAGGGATGGAAGGAACCAATGGAACTTTAGAAGGATAATCAGGAACTAGACCCCTAGATCGGGTTTGGACCCCATAAGCAGAGTGTGTCCTATTAGCGTTGTCCCTAACTGGGACAGAAGAGTTTCTATAAGCTTTAGATCATCGTAGATGCATGATCTGAAAGGTGAACAAATGGGAATAAGAGAAAAATTAGGAACTTAGACTCTACAACTCGAAAATAGAACACAAGAAAGAGAAATATTCCTAAATACCTCGTAACCTATCCCTTATGAGTGTGGAATGCTACACACTCCTAAAAAAGACTCTACTCAACACACCTTTGTCAAACACCTATTTGACCATGAATTGAGGGCTCTGATACCAACCTGACATGACCCAAACTAGGCCTAGTCGTGTCGAGCATCTCAAGTCTAGCAAGGATAAAAGACCACCCCAATGCCCCACCGTTAAGCACCCTACACCACAAGTCGGATGAATTTTGAACATATAACAAGGAAAAATAATAATAATCTAGAAATATTATAGTAAGATTATCACCAAAGTTGAAATCCATAATCAAGTAACCAACAATATCCAATACAAATACCAATACCAATACACAGGCTAGCACTAATACCAACATCACCTATGCCCATAGTTGTTTGACTAAGCCTCTAACCAGATTTAAGAAACATCTGGTTGGGTCATGCCCTCGACCATAGCCAAAACCAAATCCAATGAAATAACAAAAATGAAAAGAAGTCCATAATATGAAATGGAGTCTTTCGGTGTATGGAAGCTAACCACTTTAATCTGACTCAAAGTTCCCCCCGAATCCAAGTCACTGAGCAAGATAAATAGTAGTATGGATGATTCCTACATCGCGTGGGGATACAATGCTCGAAAATAGTTAGTGGAGTAAACGCTGGCATGTAACTCAAGGGTAAAGATTAAATAACGCCATCATTAAAAACCAAATCAAGTAACCATATGTAATCACATATATACATATGAACAATGTCGGGTTAGGGAACAAAGTTTAGCATGCATTTAAAACCTTAACCTGGGTTGTGTAACTTAGCCGTCCTAAAACCACCCACAGGCTATGTGGGCTCATCTCTCCAGCTGAAAGGACCCTAGTGCGTGATAGTTGCATAACCGAATAAAGAAACCAGGGATGACTAATACATCCCCAAAATATAAAGTATGACATCATGCACATAGACACTAAGGCCACCCTCACACGGCTAAGCCTGAGATTCCAATGTAGGTCCTCCCAAGACCTTCACCTTCCATAGCTTTTCTACTCAACTCTCTTTAAGCCAAATTAAAAAATTTTACACTTAACCAAACTACCTACCTAGGAGTATTTTAATTAGGCATTAACCATTGGTATCGTCATACAAAAATTAAAGCTTGCAAGTTTATTACCATATGCCATGTAAACCATTTAACCAAATTAGACTCCACTATTTCCAATTGAATCAAAACAATTTATGATTAAACCATGGAAACCAAGGCCTTCCCAAAGTCATGTAAAACCAACCAAAACCATTTCATGTTCCATGTACCATTTATGCAAAGCAAGATTTCAAAGAATAGTTAAAGTATGTGACCAAACCATTCTCATTGACAATTTCACAAAAAGATTAAGGGCATGACAAAATCAAAACAAAAATCATCCAATATGGGCCTCAACCATGATCCCTATATTAAATTACCATTCCCCATGCATCCACATGTACAAAACCATTATTAAAACAAGGAGAACCATAATTAAACCATGAGAAACAATATTCATCCATGAACAACCAATACCCCTAACCTTTATTTCAAATCCATAACAATACCATGAAATAGACATTAAAACATATTCATATGGTACAATAACAATGAGGTAAGAGTTACATTCCTTAGACACCAAGAAGAACAGAGAGAAACCACACTTGAAATCCTTAATTGATTATCTTAAAGAAACCCTAGATTTTTTTAAGAGAGAATTTGAGCGTGTTTGATTAGGAATAATAGGTTAATGAAGTCCCAAAAGGGGTTTTACGTCGTGTCCTTACAGGAAGTTAAAAGAGGAAATATCCAGAATCCCCTAACTTAAAACTGTAAAATATAGCAAGTGGTTGTGAGTTGATCCCTATGACTCGTGACCACAACATACGAATCATACCCCCGAGTCCTCACCATGGCAGAAAGTTGGACACCCATGCATTGTCCATCATAAAACCCTAGGGTACCACTCGTTACCGGATCATATGACTCATATGGTCAAGTTGTACCCAGGAATAAAATTAAAAGGATTGGAAACTTGACAACATACGACTGAACCTTCCCATTCATAATCTATCCTCATGGCTCTTATTGAGCCACTCATACACAGAGCCAAGTCAAGTCACTAAGTTTTTTATTTGATTAAGGGACCCACCAAACAAATCATCACCACCCCTAATGACTCGTACCACCCTAATCATAACCATAGAAAAATCCTAACCACTATCTATTGTACTCCTAAAGATTACGACATCCCAACTTGCACACACACTATACCACGCATATGGTAAGTCATTACTAGGCCAATGAGTTAAAAACTTAGGAAATGTCTAAGGTCCAAAACTCAGGTTGTTTCATTATGACTAGGTTATGATAGATTTTTCATTGATCTGATATCAACATCTAAGGTATGTCAATGATCGTATCTATCTTATGATGGTACTATTATTAACATAACCAGAAATTAGGCCATGTCATATGGGCAGATCAAGTTCATATAAATGGAAGGTCACCCCGATAACCCAACCAAAATCATCACAACAATCACAAGAGTCGGATGGATTCCGACCATAAAGTAGGACAACAGAAAACATACTACTAGTCATAACTTAAATATGCGTTAAATATTTATTTAATTCATCAAACTAGACAAGATACCCAAGTCCACATTCATCCACAAAACCTCTACCAATTGGATGTGTTATATATGTCGGGACATGCCCCCCAAAATAGCCAAAATCCTAAGTCTAAATGACTTTATTAACATAAACAACAACTTGAAATGTAAGACTTTTGAATGTATGAAAGCTCACCACTACAATGTCAACACTCGAGCAACAAAATTGCACGATCACTGTGTAGAAAAAGAAGAAAAATCTCCATCCCCTTTGTCGCATGGGGACATAGCATCCGGAGATGGTTGCGGTTGGAATGCTAGCATGTAACGCAAGAATAAGAATAAAATAGAATCATTAGTCAACAAAAAGTCTATATATCATATTGTTTTACATTCAAACACTTATCCATGCCTATCGGTGTAGCACATGTAAAAAGGAAAGAAGTCTCAATATCATTCATGGAGTACCCAATCAAAAAACATAAATTGAAGGGCTCTAACCTTCCACACTTTGTTTCAAACGGTTTCCATTACAACAAGGACCTTAACCATATCGACTTATTGTTAGAAAAGGGTCCCCAACCATATGCCCGCTTATTTAGGACAAGAAACTCTATCCACTGAGTCTTAGGCAAGGGAGTCTAACCTTTAGTTCTTTAGATGTAGACAAGGGACTCTAACCATAAGCCCTTAAGGCATGGGACTCTAACCTCATACAACTCTAGATATGATAATACAACCTCATGCTGCTCTAGGAATGGGACTCCAACCTCATGCTACTCTATACTTGGGGATCCAACCTCATGCTACTCTAGACATGGGACTCCAACCTCATGCTAGTCTAGACTTGGGGATCCAACACATACTACTCTAGACATGGGACTCTAACCTCATGCTACTCTAGACACGGGAGTCCAACCTCAAGCTTTCATTAGGCATGGGACTTTAACCTCAAGCCTTCTCATTACCATTATAATTGTACCCTTGATTCCTGACTCTTTTTATTCATACATTCACTATGATGAAATTTATTTCAACACTTAAGGACTCTAACCCATTTGACAAATTGAACACCACATACAACCATATGGTTCTCATGGAACTATCCATTCTTCACACACTTTTATAGGCATATGCCTTACTTTAATTCATTATTCAATTCAAACTATAGTCACCAAGACTCTAACAAACTATTCCCACTTCATAAGAAATCTTACAACACAATCTATACTACACATTAGTTCAACACACAATTCAAGTTTAATTTCATGTTTAGGGACCTTAACACTCTTATTAGTCATCGAGCCAACAATGTCATACATTACACAATCCATGGCTCACAATACCTTCACAATATTATTCATCAAGCATTCATACTTATTGGGCCATTACCCTAGTTTAATATATCACCAATATATGACTAGACAATTCACTTAGACATTTTCACAAACACCTTAGGTGCATACCTTCAACCACACTATTTCCATGGTATATATTGTCAAGATTAGGGTTACTCAAGAACCTCATGTTAAACCACATACAACAAGAACCCAAACATGCAAATCATCATCAATATCACATATAAATATGAGTCTAAGCAAGATTAAACATTAGACATCATTAGGTAACAAAACCCTTTTCAGTTGATTTCAAAGCCTCTAGGTACACAGACTAATCAAAGTGTGAAATACATGGGTTTAGAGTTATTAAACAAGGGGAAGAGGTACATGCCTTAAACAAGTTAATACAAGAAGAACTTGATACCACTCTTGCCTCCAGATGAACCCTCTTCAAACCATAGCCTCTAATCTTGTTTCAATACTCTTTGGGAATATTTGGAATATCTGATAAACTACACAAGTGTTATGAGAGACTGAGAGTACTTATAAAGGGAGGAGACTTAGGGTTTTAGTCATGGAAAATGACTAAGAAGACATTAGTTAAAATCTAAAGAGTGGCTTCGTCCAGGGGTACGACTCCCCCATACGATTCCTTTCATAATTGTACCCTAGGGTACAAGTGGTACCCTAACTCATTCCCTAGGCTTCTCCTATGTCACTCATATTGTTAAGGGTACTACTAGGCACCTTTGAGTCATATACAAAGGGTATGAGTCAGCCCTAATTCGTATGGACCAGCCGTTTTGAAAATATTATACTCTAAACTAGGTCCTCACTCTATACGGTTGAGCAGTAAATAACACGTATACATGGGTACGATCAAGGGGTGACCATGCCATATAGAATACAATATGCTAACCTAACATACTTCTCAAGGTATAAGAGGGGGAGGGGAGAGTGGATATGACCCGTATCCATGGGTATGACTCAAGCTCCAAGACGAACCCAACTCAGAGACACCAAAAAGTTCTTCTTCTTAAGGTTCAAGACCTAGGTGTTTCAATTCTCCCCCACTTGGATCATTCGTCTGTGAATGAAGGGTAAGGAAAGTATAGACATAATTTAACAAATGGTGGCATATCAAATAAATCTTTAAACAAGTTAGAACAAAGTATACAATAAGGATATAACATAACCCACCTCATAATAACCTTCCATCATCCAATTTATTTCATTGGCCATAGGACTTAAACCCATTCTTATTATCTCACTCATTCAATTCACAATTCAGGGACTTTATCTCATTGTCTAAATAAAATATTACTTAAGTTAGGAAGATTAGTACGTACTTTAATCATGAGTTTCTGAAAAGGGAAAACAAATGTTGTTACTCAAACCTTTTGTCCTCATTCGCCTTTTAAGTAGCTTTCTTGGACTTTTGGTTCCTCCATAGAACCCTCATCGAAGCCACCTCTTTTGTTTGTATCTAGTGAACTTGCCACTATAAGATCTCATTGAGACCTTCTTAAAGAGTAGGATCCGAGATACTAATACCAACCATCTCTACTCAACACATAAAATTCCATAGGGATGGACTCATACAGGAGAGAAAGTCCCACCTAACTTAGAGTTTACGAAGTCATATTTATGCGAGAGCTTGAGTCTATATTTACACCACCGCTTTCATGTTCAAGCCTATTCAAAGAAATAAGGAGTTAACTTAAGCCACCAGGCTCCACTCCTTTCATCTATCCTGCGACACCCCTTCGCTTCCATAACCCTTATATATGGATACAATGATAAGGGATGGGGACAAACCATATCCAACCACTATAACCAAAATCCCAAACCCATACTTGAAACCCAAAATAGTAAAACTACTATCCCATGAAACAATTCATACGACCAAGCTTCATCACATCTCTAATGTCTTCAACAAAACTATGAGTATACCTACATAATGGCGACTTTTATTCCTATCATTTGTATCCTGAGGTATAATCTATCCGTCAAAATATTTAACACCCTCTACCATTTCCTTAAGGGTTTCCACCACGTACTTCTTTCCTATCTATTTCTCATGGCACAACCGTACCTCACCTTCCAAAACTATAACTTGAGTAGCTACTTTAGAATCACCCTTACTTAGGGACTTCTACACTCCCTATTACTATAATCACCATGCTTCCCATGACACTACCACTCAAATATAAGGGGATCCATTTAGGGACCTAAAGTACAAGGATGATCCATGTCACTCAAGGCAAGACAAAGACCGTCAAAATGAGACACGGCACCATAGGCATAGGGAACTTTATAATAACTACATAGACCAATATAGAGAATCATCCCGAATAAGCCATAATACAAGAGGGGTCCTTAAAATTAGAAACCAAAAGAAATATAGCCACATATACCATGACTAGTGTAAAATAAGGTCAAGACTGATATCCTGAGAATAAGGCAAATACAATAATGTGAACTTTGGGCATAAACGCTAAAAGAATGCATGCAACACTAGTAGGTCAATCTCTTAGATGAGATAGAAGGAAATCACTAGAATATGACACCCGACCTCTCCTTGAAGTCTACCGCCAGAAGAAAATTTAAGATTTACCCATAAGCTTTATCCCATTACCCCTACAAGCACAACACTCTACCCTAATGGGTGTCACCAAGTATATATATACTAGGAACCACTTGGTTCTCCCATACCCAAAAGTTTATTTATATAAATGCTATCTATAGCTTGGTATAGAAATACGAGCTCTATGTTGTAACCCATTCAATGACGAGACCTTTAATCAACTAGTCCAACCTAACTCTGAGCCTATATGGCCCCAACTTTCTCACTATTGTATCTCCCAAGTCATTAATCTCATCAAACCTACTAATTTACCTCCATAATTTTCATATTTCTACCCTCGATCTGGTATACTCCCTCGATCAACATTAACATCTAAGGTTTATACATAGAGTCTATCAACTATCATGTCATACTGAAAAAGTCTATCAAAAAATTTCTAGGGGTAAACTTTTTAGGTCCATAATAGATACAAGCCTCCCCTCCCTATACAATTACCAACTTTTTAGGGAATCTTAAACATGACCCTACGGGTCCAACAATCTAAAGAAGCATAGCACGAGTGCGACTGACCTATGCCCAAGGTATCATCAAATTAACCAGGTCAAACCCCATCAAGTTTACCCTAATTTATCTACCACTTATAGATACTACACAACTCTAGTAGACTCTTTTAACAACCACAGAGTTATCTACTGGGGCAGAAATGGAGAGGAGTCTAAAATAATTTTAGGATAAATCCAAGATACACAATCATAAGTGGGGTCTTATAAGAAGAAGTAGACCCTAGGTCAAACAGATAATACATATCATAGGAGAAGAGTTTTAACATACTCATGTCATCATCAGGAGATGCCTTCGATTCCTGAAGAGTAGTAGGAGAATTCAAAAGATCTTAACAAATTTTAGATCTAGAAATAGCACTCCTTGGTGAAAGAGCAAGAGAAGTAGCGATCGATACCCTATTTGATGAAGCAACAATCCTTATGGGACACTTTCATTGCATATGAACAACCTTACCATAAATTAAAACACCAAATCCTCCCTTCTTTGCAATAACCATGATGCAACTGACCATAAAATCGATAAGGAGGATTAGTGGGTATAATTTGGGCCTCAATGTCCTGAAGTTGGGCACCTTTTGCCCTTGAACTTTACTAATTTTGAGACACTTATCATCCAACGGATTCGGATTTGGGTAGGGGAACTATTCATAGAGAAAGAGTTAGGACCTACCCAATTCTTTCTCTTGAACCACTTACCACCACACTGGTGGCCTCCCTTTTACCTAGAAGAATTAGAACTCATACTCGACCTCTTTCACAGCCTTGCCTTATTTCTTCCAGTACTAATGGGACCAGACTAGTGTGATAGAGTTACCATTATCTGGGCCAAAAGGTGACAATATTTCCCTTTTTGGAAAAATAATTACCCTCTTTGGCAAATTAGTTAAAAAGTGTTTGATTTATTTACAGTATTCTACTTTCACCCTTTGTGGTAATTTTTAGATTACAAGTATTATGTGTGCCCTTTTTGGCAATTTTAGTAAGGCAACATCATATTTAATGCCTTCCCCTATGATTGATGGATGGAGACCGTCTTAAGGGGTGTGTGTCTTTAGAAGCTGAGAAAATGATAGGACCCTAATTGTGCTCTTTGAAAAATGCGGTGTGTTGGGCAAAAATGTTTTAATTGAAACAAAATGAGATGTTTATAGATGTTAAATCCCAACAAGTGTAGTTTGATTTTATTGGCTTAATGTTGAATTTGCTAAAATGTAGTGTCAGAAATCGTAAGTATCCGACTTGATTTTTAGCATGCACCGAGTGAGTGAGTATTTATTTATATTCTACATGTATAGGAATGACTAGAACTTGCCCGGTGTGTTTACAAAGAGAAATAAAGGGAGTTAGGTGTAGGAAGTGATTTAGGAATTTCTTTTTTAACCGAATTGTTAAGACTTTATTTACCTACCTTAGTTAGCCTTGTTGAGCCTATAGCCTGATTTATTTGGTAGACTCAACCGTACCCAAATCATTTATTCTATATACCTTAATTCGATCCTTAGTTCCTAAGAACTTTAATACAGATAATGGAATAGGAGTGAATAGAAATATAAAGAAGGAAAAAGTGAAAGTGAAGCCCAGAAAAGCGTTCATCGTGCATTTAATTATGATAGTTAGGAGTTAGAAAAAAATATATGTGATGAAAATTTTAGTTATTGTTGCTCGATTTTTGTTCAATGAACCTGTTTTATCCCTGGTCCATTTAGGACAATGTGCACGCAAATTGCTTGGGTTGAGGGTGGCTACTATAGGGTGCATAACAAGAATTAGGGTCTGACAAAAAGTTGAGAATTGAATTATTATGAAAAAAGAAAAAAAATTCTCCTACCGTATTGTTGTTTAATGTGCTTCGAAAGATTAGGGTGAAACAGTAGATGTGTAAAGATAATGAAATAAAAATTTGGTTTAACAAAATATGATTTTTATGAAAGGAGGTTATGTATTAAAGTGTTAAGGGAGATTAGTCACTATTTTCCAAATAGTTTCTACCCATCCCTTAGCTTGTATTCCAGGCATGAAAAGACCTATTTGATCCTACATTTTAACATCCAACTATTAGTGGGGTCATACACTAAGGGAAAGCCTATGGTTCATCACCTATAATGTATAAATTCTTTGATGAGAGAGAGTGATTGAATTTTTGTATTCCCCTAATGATAAAGAGCGAAAACAAATTGTGAGAGATAGTGCGAAAACTTTCTTGGTGGGAGGGTGCATGCGGATGAAAGTTCAGATTACTTATTTTGTTGTTTGATTGCGTGCTTTTATTAAGTTTGCCAACAAATTAAATGTCATTGTTTGGATAATGAAGTGTAAAATAAAGTTTCATATACCCAATGCTAACATGACTCTTAGGTTATAATTAGAATGTTAGATGATTGTGCTGCTTGAAATTGTTCGAGGACGAACAAGGTCTTAAGTGTGGTGTGGTGATCTTGAGCGTATTTATATGTACAAACATCATTGTGTTCTAAATAGTGTTTCACGGCTAACCAATGTGATTAGAGATACAAGGTAAATTTTCCATGAATTTGGAAGAAAATTTGATACATATCATGAATATGCAAAACACCATGTTGATCAAAGGAAAAAACATGTGTAGATGAACAAGAGAAAGGATAAATGAAAAAAGCTGAAGATTTACAAGAATTAAGAGAGAAAATTGAGAAAAATTCCACTGACGCGACACTCTCTCGATGCGTCGCATCGACTGGTAAATATGGTGCCTTAGCCAAAATTTTAGGAACAACTTCCAGTGTATCGACGCGATTATGAGTAATTTTTATGCCTTAACAAAAATTCCAAGAGCAACTTCCAGTGCATCGACGTGTTGTCAACGCATCGCGTCGATACGTAAAGTTTGGAAGCTTAGTCAGATTTTGAGAAGACAATTCTAGTGATACAATGTGATGCCAACGTGTCTCTTTGTGTGTTTAAGAAGTTGACTTAGTTGGACTTTTAAAGATAAACATTAGTGTGTCAATGCTACGTTGACACGACGCGTTGGCTGTTTCAACACGATTAGCAACGCGTTGCATCAAGGCTTCAGATCTGATGAAATTTTCCCAAGTATAAAAGGAATACGTAAGCACAATTCGAAAGACTTTTTTTTTGGAAAGCATAGCAACAGCCAAAAATCATAGAATTTTTTCTTTTAAGGTTCTATTTATTACCTTTGAACTTTTTTACCTTAATACTAATTTTGGGTATGATTAATTACTTGTTTTTGATGTTTAATTCAAACATGATTGGCTAAATACCCTTGTTCTGGGGTTGAGGCCAAGAACATGATTACTCTTTGATATTCTTTACAGTAGTTTCTTTTTGGATTATCACTTGGGTTGTTCGTAATTTTTGAGCTTACTATTTTAATGATTGACCACCATTAGAATAAATTTATATTTCTATGTGAATCCTGGAGGAGAATCGTAGATTAGAACGAGGAAATTAAGGAGCAAGGTTCTTATCCTTTATAAAATAAGAGGTTTGAGTTAGAATTTAGGATAGGGATTTACCTAGAAGCCTTGTTTGGTTAAATTGCAAGGAGTGTACTTAATGAATCTAGAAGAATTATTGTATTTCTACCAGAGTTGTAGATGCAATATTCAATAGATAGAAGATTTGAGGTCGGGAGACAAATATCGTTGCCTAAACCTTGCGAACCAACAACCCAATAACCAATTAGACTACTATAAGAATAGAGATTTGTATGATTATTCAGAAAGCCTCAACCCTGGAATTCTTATCATTATTGTTTACAACCGTTGATTGCTTTCCTTTAGTCATAAACTATTATTTCTAATTAATTAATTTATATTTTTATTCTCAAGTTCAAAATCATCTTGATACTTTAAAACACTTAATACTCAGTTGGTTAAATTTCTAGTTGTTTAATCCTCGTGGGAATGATATCTGATTGTCTAAATCACTATATTACTTGTATGATCACGTGAACTTGCATGTGCATCTAGGTAACAACAAGTTTTTGGCATCATTGCTGGGGACTAATATAATTAGTAAATTCGTAAATTTTTGGTTTTTGATCTTAGCGGCTGAATTTTTGTAGGTTTAGTTGAATCCAGGACTGGCGAGAGGAAAAGATTTGGTAGAGCCTTTTGCAGAGGCAGAAAAGATCTTTCAACAAAGGCGAAGTATGGCTGAACAAAGAAATGAACCAGCTGATCCAAATGCTGGAAATTTTCCACCTCTAGTTATTCCAGCTATTCCTGCTCAACCAATTGCTAGACAAGTTCGTGAGGTGTCAATCCCAATCATGAACCATGTGACGAGCATTATTCTCAAGACCAAGCCAGGAGGTCGATTTGAATCGACCCAGAATATGGTGTAATTGTTGAATTCAGTGAGTCAATCTCATGGCCTTTCATACAAAGATTCGCAGCAGCACATTCAGACCTTCTTGGAAATAAGCGATACTTAAATTCCTGAAGGGGTGAGTTTTGATTATGTCAGGTTGACACTTTTTCCCTTATCTCTAATGGGGGAAGAAAAAAGGTGGTTACATGCTGAACCATCACTCTTCATCACTACATGGGAAGATTTATCTCAGAAATTCCTCGTTTGATTCTTTCTATCTAGGAATACTTCACGCTTGAGGATCAAGATCTTGAGTTTCAGACAGAAAGAAGAAGAGAATCTCTACCAAGCATAAGAGAGATTTAAAGGTATGCTCATATATTTCCCTTACTATCATCAGTCAAGAGATGTTCTTATGCATACTTTTATTGAGGGATTGGAGCTAAATACAAAGATTCTTTTGGATTTAGCAATAGGTGGACAGGCTCTTAAGATGACATATGACGAATTATACATACTGCTGAATCAGATTCCATAAGGGAACCCTGACTAGCATATAGATTCGAGGAGTACTCTTAGAAAGGTTGCAGGGGTATTGGAGGTAGATCAGTTCACTGCATTACAGGCACAGATCATAAACATGCAAAATCATATGATTACTCAGCTTAATAACATAAAGTTGGGTGTTACCCAACCAGCAACCACAACGAATGAAGGCCAACAGATGAATTCTTGGTTTGAGGTTTGCGAATGTGGTGAGCACACAGTAGATGCTTGTTCTGTTAATCTAGATTTTATCAACTATGAGGAAAGCATGAATTGGCAGGGACAATAAAAAAATTTTAACACTTATAATTCCAATTGGAGAAACCATCCCAATTTCTTATGGGGTAGAAATTATGCATAAAATGCAAATCAGTACAAGGGACAAGTTTAACCAAATCAACAGCCAGCTCAGAATAATCAAGATACTACTGCTCAAACTGGCAATATGGAGGAATTAATGAAACAGTTTATGGCTCAACAAGTGAAATTTACAATTTAAATTAGAACTCAACATACACAATTTGCAGTTGAGTTGAAGAGTCAAAAATTGCTTATGAGGAATCAAGAGTTGCAGTTGGGCCAAATTGTAGGGGAACAAAATACAAGACCTCAAGGAGCATTACCTAGTGATACAGAGATAAATCCCAAGTAGGTAAATATGGTTACAACAAGGAGTGGACTGCAAACTAAGCAAATAATTTAGGAGCAGGTTAGTCCCACAATCAATGATGAGGGTGCTAAAATAATACAGAGTAAGATGTCAAGGAAAAAGAAGCAAGTGAAGAAATTCATGTGGTGAAGAAAACTCTTCCCTTACCTTTTCCTCAAAGGGTAAGAAAGTATCAAGAGGAAACGAGTTACAAGAAGTTCTTAGATCTTTTGAAGAAGGTTCAAGTGAATCTTCCTCTTGTTGACATTCTATAGAGTGTTCAAAAATATGCAAAATACTTGAAGGACGTAGTATGAAATAAGAACCAGTTGACGGAATATTCTATAGTTGCACTTACTTAAGAGTGTACATCCAAGATTCAAATCAAATTTCCCATAAAGGTTAAGGATCCAGGTAGTTTCACCTTCCATAGTACCATTAGACAGACCATTAGTGCATGGGGATTGTGTGACTTGGGAGCTAGCATAAATATTATGCCCAAACCCACTACTGTTATTTTGCAGTTGGCTAATCGATCACTTGCTAGGCCGTATGGTATTATTAAAGATATGTTGGTGCAAGTAGGATCTTTAATCTTTTGGGTGTATTTTATAATTCTTGACTTTGAGACTGATCCTGTGGTTTCATTTATTTTGGGATGACCCTTCTTAGCAATAGGACAATCACTAATTAATGTTGCAGCTGAGAAAATAAAAATGCAAGTGCATGATAAAGTAGAATTCTTTGATGTGTACAAGACACTGAAACTGCCAGCTATATATGAGGAGTTGTCATCTATATCGGTTATTGATCTTGCTTCGAATTGGCATTTGTTGTTTTCTGATGATCCATTAGAGTGAGATTTGATGGTTCATGATCTTTATGGAATGTGAAAGCATTGGAATTGGTTTATGTTATGAATTTGGAAGTTACTGAGATGAAAAAGTGCCTTTTGATCCATTAAATTGTCTAGTCGGTCCATCACCCAAGGCCACAGTTGAAGAAGCTCCTAATTTAGAGCTTAAGTTTCTCCCTCCTAATTTATAATATGTTTTTCTTGGTAATCAGGATACTTTTCCTGTTATTTTGTCTGCAGGATTATTAGATGTATAGGTAAAGGAAGTCATAGCAGTTCTAAAAATAAGAAGAAAGGCGATTAGTTGGAAAATGTCTGATATTACAAGAATCAATCCAGAATTTTGCATGCATAACATCAACATGAAAGAGGGTTACAAACCGAGACTGCAGTAACAAAGAAGGTAGAATCCTATGATGAAGGAGGTGGTCATAAAAAAAGTGATCAAGTGGTTAGATAGTGGTATTTTCTACCCAATTTGTAATAGCAAATGGGTGAGTCCAATACACCGTGTACTAAAAAAAAGGGATGACCATGGTAACTAATGATAATAATGAGTTGATCCCCATATGCATGGTGACCAGTTGGATGATCTATATTGACTATCAGATGTTGAATGAAGCTACTCGTAAAGATCACTATCCTATACCTTTCATTGACCAAATGTTGGATAGATTTACGAGACAAGAGTATTATTGTTTTCTGTATGGGTACTCCAGCTACAATCAAATAATCATAGCACCGGAAAACAAAGAGAAGACCACTTTCACTTATCCCTACTACATATATGCGTTCAGACGCATACCCTTCGGTCTATGAAATTCACCTGCTATATTTCAAAGATATATGATGACAATATTCTCCAACATGGTTTAAGACTTTGTGGTGGTATTCATGGATGATTTTACTATGTACAATAATTCTTTTGAAAAATTCTTGCATAATCTATATAGAGTTCTAGCTCGATGGGAAAAAACAAACTTTGTGCTAAATTGGGAAAAGTGCCACTTTATGGTTAAGGAAGGAATTTTCCTAGGCCATAAAGTGTCATGTAAAGAAATCAAAGTAGATAAGGCGAAGGTTGAAGTGATTGAAAAGTTTCCACATCCAGTCACAGTCAAGGGAGTGCGGAGCTTTTTGGGACATGTCAATTTCTACAGATAGTTCATTCAAGATTTCTCAAAGATTGTGAGCCCCATGTGAAAATTATTGGAGAAAGAGTCTAAGTTTGAGTTTGAGGATTATTTCCAAGCAACTTTTTCAAAACTAAAGAAGAAGTTTATTGAAGAACCTACTTTGATTGCATCAGATTGGGAGTTACCGTTTGAGCTGATGTGTGATGCTAGTGAGGTTGCTGTGGGAGGGGTTTTGGGTCAGAGAAGAAATAAGGTATTTTTCTTAATCTACTATTCTAGCAAAGGGTTGAATGATGCTCAAGTTAATTATATGGTTACAGAGAAAGAGATATTAGCAGTGGTGTATGTATTCGACAAGTTTAGATCTTACTTAGTTGACACTAAGGTCAGTGTTCATACTAACCATGCTGCTATTAAGTATCTTGTGAACAAGAAAGATGCAAAGCCTGACTGATTAGGTGGATTATGCTACTCCAAGAATTCGATCTTAAGGTTCAAGATAGGATAGGAGCTGAAAATCAAGTTGCTGATCACTTGTCACGGTTGGAAAGTCGAAACCATATTGTTGATGACTCTCTTAGCATTAAGAAAGAGTTTCATGATGAAAAGTTGTCTTTAGATGCAGTTGAGTTCTCATGGTATGCTTATATTGTGAATTTGATAGCTTGTGAGGTGTATCCTCCTGATGCCACCACACAACAAAGAAAGAAATTACTCTATGATTCACGTTCTTATATTTGGGACAAACCATATCTCTTTAACTAGGGTCCATATGGAGTTATTCACAGGCGTATCCTAGAGGCTAAATTTTCAAATATTCTTAAATATTTTCACTCATCTCCTTATGGTGAACATCATGGGGGTGAGAGGACTGCTAGAAAAGTGTTGCAATCAGATTTTTTTTGGCCTATATTGTTTAGAGACGCAATTGCTTTTGTGAAGAATTATGATCAATGTAAAAGGTTGGTCACTAAATCTAGGCATCATGAGATACCCCTCAATAATATTTTAGGATTCAAAGTCTTTGAAGTTAGAGGGATCGATTTCATGGGCTCATTCCCACCTTCAAAAGGCAATCTGTACATTCTTGTAGCAATTGACTATGTCTCTAAATGGGTAGAAGTTGTGGCTAGTCCGACTAATGATGCAAGAGTGGTGCTGAAATTTGTGAAGAAGAACATATTTTCTAGATTTGGTACACCTAGAGCGATAATTAGTGACGGAGGAACGAACTTTATCAATACCTGGTTTAAAAATCTTCTTGCTAAATATTGTATTAGTCTCAAGGTTTCTACGGCGTATCATCCCCAAACAAGTGGACAAGTTGAAATGTCCAACTGGTAGATTAAGCAAATACTACAGAAGACTGTGAATGGACAACGAAATAATTGGGCGGAGAAGTTTGATGACACACTTTGGGCTTACAGAACATCTTACAAGATGCCCATTGGGACGTATCCATATCACTTGGTTTATGGTAAAGCATTTTATCTACCTGTGGAGATAGAACATCAAGCGTATTGGTCCATGAAAAAGTTGAATTTTGAGATAAAAGCCATAGTGGAGAAATGATTACTACAGCTGAATGATCTTGATGAGTTTAGGCTTCATGCCTACGAAAATGCCAAGCTTTATAAGGAGAAGACCAAAAGGTGGCATGATAAACAAATTAAAGAGACAGTGTTTGAACCCAGACAACTTGTTTTATTGTTCAATTCAAGTCTTAAGTTGTTCCCGGGTAAATTGCGATCTAAATGGTCTGGACCTTTTGAGGTAGTGCGAATGATACCTCATGGAGCTATAGAGTTGTGGGATAAAGAGAACACAGAGAATTTTCTAGTAAATGTACAACGCATTAATCATTACTGGGCGGATCATTCAGATAAGAACAAGGAGTCCATCATCTTTGTTTATGAGTAGAACTGAGCTAAGTCGTGCCACGACGTAAAATAATGCTTTGTGTGGGACGCAACCCACAAATGTAATGTACAAGGTAGTTTAATTTTTAGTTGGTAAGTATGAACTAAAAATACAAAAAGATGAGTCGTTCCATGACTAAAAATAAGGTGCTTGGTGGGAGGAAACCTACTTTTAATTACATAATTTTGTTGTTTTTGGTTGATATGCAGAAACAAGAAACTTGGTGGAGATAAAGAAGAAGAGAATATGGTGAGCATTGGCTCTTTAGTAAGTAAATAGGTGATACATGGTGAGAAAAAGGTAAAGGGTAAGAAAAGGTGCATTAAAATATGGGAAATTTAGCTTTAGAAAATTTTTTAGATGCAAATTCCAGTGGATCGACGCTATCTTGGCGCGTCGCATTGATATGCATCAAGTTCATACTTAGAAAAGTTATCTAATGCTATTTCCAGTGAACCAACATAATTTTGACATGTCACATCATTACTATAAATGCATTAAGTATCGTGTCAGGTCGAATGTCATGCGAGCAACACTTATATTAATTATTTGATACAACTTCCAGAGAAGTGATGCAAACTTGACTTGTCGCGTCGATTCTTCAACGTGATACCTAGCTCATCGCGTCGCTTGCACCAACAGTAAAAAATGTTAAACCTAATTTACCCCTCTATAAATATCATAATTCACCCATTCCATTCCTCCTTACCTAACCCTAGCTGCACCGCCCCTTTTTTCCCCAAGACCTAAAATTGCTCCCATTAGAGTTTAGTCAATTCTTGTCAAATTTCAACAAGATTCAACTTTATCTTTCTTTTTTTCATCCAAGCCCAGGTAAGTTTTGATTTTATTTCTTTTATGTCTTATGAACCCATGTGCTTTACTATTGTTATAAGTTTTGTGATCTGAAAATTTGATTGAATTAAAGTGACATATCCAAGGGTTGTATTTAACTTATTTGAACTTTCATTGAATGTTAATTGTCAATATTGTCTGAGAACATTAGGACTTGATGATGATATGTTATTGTTGGTTTGATATTTCTCACATGGAAAGTAAGTGTCTTATGAAATGGGATTCGTAATTTAATTGATTTAGTTACTCTAAGGGTTTAAGAGCTAAATTGATTGATAATTGAGTGTTTTGTTGTACTGTGTTGAAGTTCAATAATTTGGGACGTGTTTAATTCACTGCATGATATCAACTAAGTGTAGGTGAATTCCAATTTCACAACACCTTAGTGGTAGCTATAAGGTACTAAAGTGAATGTTATTGAAGTGAGAATACGTTTAACACAGTAAAAGTGCATGTTTTATACTGCTAAATAATGGTCACATACTCATAATTGGACACGTTTATGTGAAAAATTATTCATGCATTAGTTATTGAGCTAATATTGTGAATTATACCAACTTCGAAATGTCTTTGTGCGTTAATACTAAAAAACTAATGATTGGACTTATGAAATAAAAAGGGGAAGTCTGAGTACCCTAGTGCATTCATGTATGAATCAGTGCTAGCAACTAAGTGTGGGGTGAATTTCACACTTAGTGGTGGATAGTGCCAAAAATAATTGCTTTATATGTTTGTGGTCTATTATGTTTACTAGGTACAATGTCGAGCAGCCATCAACAACGAAGCAAAGGTAATAATGCAGTAGGACCATCTGAGCCCAGGCATAAGAAGAGCCGTGAAGCTGACCGGATGCCTGCAACCCCGCATGTTACTAGGGGTCCAAAGTGGTTCAAAACTAATCCTGTAGTTGTAGCAGGACGAAAGTGGTACTCTCAACACAAAGAGTCTAAATATTCAGCCGATCAATTTATCAATAAGGCAAGCTTGATGAAAGAATATCTATCTATGGTGAGAAAGATAGAGGCCCAACACATGAATTTTCTCTTTGAGCAGTCGGGTGCATGCAACTTAAGCTTAGTTTGGGAATTATATGCGAATCGGAACCCTAAAGATTCTAAGGTTGAGATACGTGGTCATGTGATAACTTTCACTGCGAATACTATTAATAAGTTGCTAGGTGCACCCTTTACAGATCCGGAGCCATTAAAGAGAATGATCATTGAGACACCATATCAGCATATTTGTCACCTCCTATGCGGAACTCAATCTATGGCGAGGTGGATTCACCACAAAAAGGGAGGTACGCATGTATTATTTCCATTTGCTCATCTGAACAGGGAAGCATGTTTATGGTCCAGAATCATGTATGCCTGTCTTGTTCATGGGACACATATGATGGAGGTGACCCATGATAGGGTGTGTCTTATTTATTCTTTGATGCATGATAATATGGATGTGAATATGGGTGCCATTATTTTTTTGGAGATGAGGAAGGCTCGATTCTTAGGGGGTCATAAATATGGGTTCAGCAAGCTACTGACTAGATTGTTGAGGCAACAAGGTATACTAGGGGAGAAGGCAAATTATTTACCGCCTATTGGTCACAGGCCATTGGATATTTCTCGTACCAAGGGACCAGCTCCTCATGGTGTGAATTTGACTATGCCTGAGTGTTAAGCTCGTACTAATGAGATCACAGCCCGTATGTATGGGTTGACTATGTTGTAATTGAGGACTGGGGGTCATCCATCCACCCAACAAGAAATTCATGCGGTCGAGCTGGACTATACATTAGGACCTCATGCTCGAACGATGCTACGCATTGGCCCAGATTTTGATGAGCTAGTAGATGATGACGTCCCCACAGATTATGAGAGGTGCATGGCTTATTCTGATGATGAGTCTGAGGTTGAGACACAACCTGATGATGGTGGTTCGGGAAAGGACTTTGGTGATGATGGTGTTGTTGATGATGTGATGGCCTTAGTGACATTTTACTGAGCAGGGAGTACGATGCCACCCTGCTTTATGCTTATTACTAGCACTGGGACAGTACTATGTTTAAGTGTGGGGTAGTTGGTCGTTGATCTTCTTCATCTCTATCTCTTTCTTTTTTAATATCTGAATAATGTTGGGTTTTGGTTGTGTTGGTTGGACAATTTTTATTTCTGTTTTTATGTTTTCTGGGTTGTAAGTTGACAATATTGCCCTTTTGGGTAAAATAATTGCCCTCTTTGGCAAATTAGTTAAAAAGTGTTTGTTTTATTTACAGTATTCTACTTTTACCCTTTGTGGTAATTTTCATATTACAAGAATTATTTGTGTCGTTTTTGGCAATTTTAGTTAGGCAACGTCATATTTAGTGCCTTCCCCTATGATAGATAGATGATAACCGTCTTAAGGGGAGTACGTCTTTAGAAACTGAGAAAATGATAGGACCCTGATTGCGATCTTTGAAAAATATGGTGTGTCAGGCAAAAATGTTTTAATTGAAACATCCAACAAGTGTAGTTTGATTTGATTAGCTTACTATTGAATTTGATAAAGTGTAGTGTCGTAAATCGTAAGTATCCGACTTGATTTTTAGCATGCACCGAGTGAGCGAGTATTTATTTATATTCTACATGTATAGGAATGACTAGAACTTGGCCGGTGTGTTTACAAAGCAAAATAAAGGGTGTTAGGTGTAGGAAGTGATTTAGGTATTTCTTTGTTAACCGAATTGTAAAGACTTTATTTACCTACCCTTATGTATAACATTAGTTAGCCCCATTGAGCCTATAGCCTGATTTATTTGGTATCCTCATCCATAGCCAAATCCTTTCTTTGATAGACCTTAATTCGATCCTTAGTTCCTAAACGCTTTAATACAGATGGTGGAATAAGAGGGAATGGAAATATAAAGAAGGAAAAAGGTTTAAGTGAAGCCCCTAAGAAGCGTTCATTGTCCGTTTTATTGTGATGGTTAGGAATTAGAAAAAAAAAATATATGTGATGAAAATTTCAGTTATTGTTTCCCGATTTTTGTAACAATAAACCTGTATTAGCCCTGGTCTGTTTAGGACAATGTGAACCTCAACTAAGGTAAATTACTTAGGTTGAGGGTGGCTACTATAGGTGTGTGTAACAAGAATTGGGGTGTGAAGAAAAGATGAGAATTGAATTATTATGAAAAAAGAAAAAAAAATACTCCTAACGTAGTGTTGTGTAATGTGCTTAGAAAGATTGAGGTGAAACAATGGATATGTAAAGATAATGAAATGGAAAGTTGGGTTGACAAAATGTGATTTTGATGGAAGGTAGTTATGTATTAAAGTGCTTAGGGAGATTAGTCACTATTTTCCAAATAGTTCCTAGTCGTCCCTTAGCCTGCATTACAGCCTTGAAAAGACCTATTTGATCCTACATTTTAACATCCGACTATTAGTGGAGTAATACACTAAGGTCAAGCCTATGGTTCATCACCTATAATGTATGAATTCTTTGTTGAGAGAGAGTAATTGAATTTTGATATTCCTCTCATGATAAAGAGTAAAAAAAAATTGTGAGAGATAGGGGGAAGTTTTCTTGTTGGGAGGGTACATGCAGATGAAAGTCCGGATTACTTATTGTGTTGTTTGATTGCGTACTCTTATTAAGTTTTCCAACAAATTGAATGTCAATGTTTGGATAATAAAGTGTAAAATAAAGGTTCATATGCCCAACGCTAGCATGACTCTTAGGTTGTGATTAAAAGGTTAGATGATTGTGCTGCTCGAAATTGTTCGAGGACGAACACGGTTTTAAGTGTGGGATGGTGATCTTGGGCGTATTTATATGTCCAAACATCATTATTTACCCATATTTGGACTTTTTTTTCAGAATAAAAAGTGTGTTAATTATATTGAATTTGTGCTAAATAGTGTTTCACGGCTATCCGATATGATTAGAGATACAGAGTAAATTTCCCATAGATTCGGAAGAAAATTGGATACATATCATGAAGATGCTAAATACCATGTTGATCAAAGGAAAAAATATGTGTAGATTTACGAGAGCAAGGATAAAATAAAAGAGCTGAGGATTTATGAGAATTAAGAGAGGAAATAGAGAAAATTTTCAGTGATGCGATGCTATCTCGACGCGTCACATCGATTGATAAATATGGTGCCTTAGCCAAAATTTTAGGAACAACTTCCAGAGCATCGACGCTATGTCAATGTGTCGCGTCGATGAGTAAGTTTTTTGCCTTAACAAAAATTCCAAGAGAAACTTCCCATGCATCGGTACGATGTCAACGCGTCCCATCGATGTGTGAAGTTTTGACACTTTGTCAGATTTTGAGGAGACAATTCCAGTGACACAATGCGATGTCAACGCGTCGAGTTGTGTGTTGAAAAAGTTAACTTAGTCAGATTTTTAAAGACAAACTTAAGTGTATCAACGCGATGTTGACGTGATGCGTTGGCTGGTTCAACGCGATTAGCGACACATCACGTCAAGGCTTAAGATCTAGTAAAATTTTCCCAAGTATAAAAGGAACACGTGGGCACAATTCCAAAGACTTTTTCTTTGGCAAGCATAGCAGCGAAGAAAAAACATAGAATTCTTTCTTTTAGGGTTCTATTTATTTCTTTTGAACTTCTTTACCTCAATAGTAATTTTGGGTACGATTAATTACTAGTTTTTGATGTTTAATTCAAGCTTGAGTGGCTAAATACCATTTTTCTGGGGTTGAGGCCAAGAAAATGATTACTCTTTGATATTCTTTATAGTAGTTTCTTTGTTGGATTTTCACCTGGGTTGTTCTTAATTTCTTGAGCTTACTATTTTAATGCTTGGCCACCATTAGAATAAATTTATATTTCTATGTGAATCTGGGAGGAGAATCGTAGATTAGAACGAGGAAATTAAACCAGCCAACGCATCGCATCAATATCGCATTGACACAATGGAGTTTGTCTTTAAAAATCTGAATAAGTCAACTTCTTGAACACATACCGCAACGCGTTGACATCGCGTTGTGTCACTGGAATTGTCTCCTCAAAATCTGACTAAGTCTCCAAACTTTACACATTAACGTGATGTGTTTACATCGTGTCGATGCACTGAAAGTTGCTCTTGGAATTTTTGTTAAGGCACAAAACTTACTCATCGAAGCGATGCGTTGACATCGCGTCGATGCGCTGGAAGTTATTCCTGAAATTTTGCCTAAGACGCCATATTTACTAGTCGATGCGATGCGTCGAGATAGCGTTGCGTCACTAGAAATTTTCTCCATTTCCTCTCTTAATTCTCGTAAATCCTTAGCTCATTTCTTTTATGCTTTCTCTCGTGCATCTACACATGTTTTTTCCTTTGGTCAACATGGTATTTCGCATCTTCATGATATTTATCCAATTTACTTTTGAATCCATGGAAAATTTACCCTGTATCTCTAATCACATCGATTAGCTATGAAATACAATTTAGCACACAATTCAATATAATTAACACACTTCTTATTCTAAAAAAAAGTCCAAATATGGGTAAACAATGATGTTAGGACATATAAATAAGCCCAAGATCAGTCTTATCGGAACCTCAAGCTCACATGAACTGGAGGTCGCCCCAATAACACATCTAATATCATCACATCAATCAAAAGAGTCAGATGGTACCATAAAGTAGGATAACGTAACACATACTACTAGTCGTAACTTAAATATGTCTTATTCATTTATTTTATTCATCAAACTAGACAAGATACCCAAGTCCAAAGACATCCACAAAACCTCTACCAATTCGATGTCTTAGATATGTTGGGACATTCCCCTGACAATAGCTAAAATCCTAAGTCTAAATAAGTATATTAACATAAACAACGACTTGAAATGCAAGACATTCAGATGCATTGAAGCTCACCACTTCAATGTCAACACTGGATCCACTCGATCACCCTATCACTACATAGGAAAAAGAAGAAGAAGAAGCTCTGGCCCCTATGACATATGGGGACATAGCACCTGGAGACGGTTAGAAGTTTGAATATTAGCATGTAACTCAAGGATAAGGATAAAATAACATCATCATTAAAAAGTAAGTCAATATATCATATTTTGTCACATTCATACACTTATCCATGCATAAAGGTGTAGCACATGTCAAAAGGAAATAAGTCTCAATATCATTCATGGAGTACCCAATAAAAAAACATAAAGTGAAGGGCTCTGACCATCCACACTTAGGTTCAAATGGTTTCCATTAGACCAAGTACCTTAACCACATCCATTTATTATTATACAAAGGTCCCTAACCACACACCCGCTCATTTAGGAAAGGAACTCTATCCACAGACTCTTCTGCAAGGGACTCTAACCTCTAGTTCTTTAGACGTAGACAAGGGACTCTAACCACAAGACCTTAAGACATGGGACTCCAACCTCATGCTACTCTAGTCATGGTACTCCAATCTTATGCTACTATAGAAATAGTACTCCAACCTAATGATACTCTAGACATAGGACTCCAAACTTATGCTACTTTGGACATGGGACCCCAACCTTATGGTAATCTAGACATGGGACTCCAACATTATTCTTCCATTAGGCATGGGACTTTAACCTCAAGCCATCTAATTACCATTACTTATGAACCCTTGATTCCTAGCTCTTTTTATTCATGCATTTACTCTAATGCAAGTCATTTCAACACTTAAGGACTCTAACCCATTTGACCAATTTAACACCACATATTACCACATGGTTCAAATGGAACCATCTATTCTTCACACAAATTGATAGGCACATGCCTCACTTTAATTCATTATTCAATTCAAACTATGGTTACCAAGACCCATACAAATCATTCCCATTTCATATGTAATCTTACAACACATTCTATACTACTCATTAGCTAAACACATAATTCAAGTTTAATTTCATGTTTAGGGACCTTAAACCTCTTATTAGTCATCAAGCCAACAAGGTAATATATTACACAATACATGGGTCACAATATTTTCACAATATTATTAATCAAGAATTCATACTCATTGGGCCATTTCGCTAGTTCAATACATCACCAACATATGATTAGACAATTCACTTAGACATTTTCCCAAACACCTTGGTTGCATACCTTCAATAAGGATATTTCCATGTATTATCAAGATTAGGGTTACTCAAGAATCTCATGTTAACCAAATACAACAAGCACCCACGTATGAAAATATCATCAATATCACATATAAATATGAGTCTAAGCAATATTCAACATTATACATCATTATGCAATAAATCCTTTTATTTGATTTCAAAACAACCATGTACACTAACTAATCCAAGTGTTAAATATATGGGTTTAGAGTTATTAAGCAAGGGGAAGAGGTACATGCCTTAAATAAGTTGATGAAATAAAGAACTTAACACGTCTCTTGCATCCAGATATACCCTCTTCAAATCCTAGCCTCCAATCTTATTTCAAGACCCCTTGGGAGTGTTTAGAATATTTGATACACTACCCAAGTGTTATGAGAGGCTAATAGGACTTATATAGGAAGGGGACTTAGGGTTTAAGGCAAGGGAAATGACCAAGAATCCCTTAGTTAAAAGCTGAAAACTGGCTTCATCTAGGGGTATGACTCTCCCATATGATTCCCTTAGTAATCGTACCCTAGGGTATGAGTGGTACCCTAAATTGTACCCTAGGATTCTCCTAGTTCACTCACACTGTTAAGGGAAAAAATAGGCACCATTGAGCCATATACAAATTGTATGACTTACCCCTAACTCACATGGACCAGCCGTATAGAAAATAGTCCACTCAAAACTAGGTCCT
The DNA here is from genome assembly GCA_030864215.1 of Capsicum pubescens. NCBI lineage: Eukaryota > Viridiplantae > Streptophyta > Magnoliopsida > Solanales > Solanaceae > Capsicum > Capsicum pubescens. The sequence continues at coordinate 171,701,756 of CM061542.1, forward strand.
CACTACATATGGTTGAGCAGTATACGACATATATACATGGTTACGATCAAGGGGTGACCATGTTATATATAAAATAGTATGCAACCCTAATATGCTGCTCAAGGTACGATAAAGGGAAGGGAGAGTGGAGAGACCTATATCAATGGGTATGACTCAAGCTCCAAGTTGCACCCAACTCAAAGACACCAAGAATTTATTGTTCCTCTCAAGGTTCATGACCTAGGTGTTTCAATTATGCATGATTATTTCATGTCTAGAAATGTGGATTAGAAGCCCTGAGTATGATTGTGTTAAATCCTGGTAGTAATATAATAAGGTCTTAAAATAAGAACATGATTATCTAGGTTATGCTTTGAGATGACCTCATGTTATATATATATATATATATTTAGATATATGAAGTTATGGAACTATCGTATATCTCTTACTTTATTTGTACATATTGTATATTGTTCCTTAGCCTTGTATATTGCTATATATATATATATATATATCTTTCTTCACTCTCCATTCGTATATTGGCCTGGGATATACAGTATAGTATTGACGTCTATTGACTATTGTTGGGATAGGACAGTTCACCTTTATACTTCCTTATTTTTATTATGTTAGACTTTTGGACTTGAGTAGGATAGTTGTCCCTTATTATTCTGATGGACTTGTTATATTATTCCTAGACTCTTGTGTGTAGATTTATTTTTTATATGTTGTATATATCTAATTTATCTTTGGAGCTCAGTTCGCAGTTGCCTACTGAGTGCCATTAATTTGGTACTTATACTATGCTTCTGCAGCCTGCAAATCATAGCACGAGTTATCGCCATTGATATGTGCATAGTAAGGAGAAGCCATGGTTCAGAGGCTTAGAGTGAACTCCTGATATTCGGATCTCTCAATTTTCTATCAGTCTAATCTCTATATTGTAATCATAAATAATTTGTATCAGTGCTAATATCTATATTATGATCATAAATAAGTTGTATCAATGTAGTTCCTTTGTTGTTTCACTTTTGTACTTTTGTGATATTAGAAGCTCTTGTACTGATACCACTAGGTTTTGGGATTCTATTATGTATTAATCTTTGTTTCATTTAACCCATATTCTTTTCCATATATTATTAGGTAGTTCGTTACTAGCCATTCCAGACTACGGCTTGGCTTGCCTACTGGTGGATTATGGTAGGTGACATCATGACCTGAGAAATTAGATCATGACAATTTTGTATCAGAGATTAGGTTTCACCGTTGTGTTAGTACAAGAGCTAGGTGTTATTATAGTCCTGTGGAATGGTGCGAAGGAGTCCATAACCTATCTTTGGGAGGCTACAGGGATATTTTAGAAAATCCATTTCTTGACTCCTTATTGTGTATTCTCATTCCTCAGAACCTTGAACACATTCTTAGACTCTATTCTATCCTCAAAGGATGATGCAACACTATCAATAAATATGGTCGAGACTTCAAACGCATTACTAGAGTTTCAGCACTGTGTCGTACTAGAGAATTAGAAATGGATATCGAAGATCTTCAGCAGTAGTGAAATGGAATTTGGGCCAACATAGAATTCAGTAAAGCTCATGACTACTTCAGCCTTTAAGGTTCGGCATTTGGAATTTGAGTCATATTGTAGATCCCTCTTTTTTATGGATGTTGTTTGATCCATCAAGTAGTCCTCATACTAGAGTTAGGTCTATTAGTGTTCATTAGCATTTTGTCCATATTTTGATGGAAGTGCTTGGAAGGGACCTACTTGTTCCTGACCTATGGAGCAGACCACAAGTTGGTGTGTGGTTTGTGGCAATATGTATCACTCTGCAAATATATGTGGTGCTAATCCCGATTCAGTCATGTTTTAGGGCAATGCTCAAAAAATAACTAAGGAGGTAGATGCAGAGTTGAGTACTCAAAAAACAATTTGAGGAAGTTTGAGTACTCAAAAACTAATCTTGTTGGGTAGGTTAAAGAGATACAACCACCACCGTGTCCACAAATGCTAAGAAAAGAAATATATGAGGAGGATACAAGAAAATTTGTGGAACATACACAAGAATCACAGCCATTTAACTGTCATATTTCTCTTGAGCCTGCAATTTATAAGGTGAATATGAGTGAGGGTGTTGTGGATAGTGTAAAATTTGAAGTGGGATTGGTTGGGCCACATTCAAAGAACTTTTTTAAATTATGTTTAGAACATGTCTTGTATGTGGAATCATCTAAAATAGTGGGAGAGTGTGAAGATGAGAAACAAGAATCCTATATTCTTAATTTTGCATAAGAAAAGCAACATAAAAACACACCTCACTTTAAGTCCGAGTGGTTTATCATGAACATTCTACTACTCAGTTACATAATATTTGTACTACCACCCTATGAGTGAAGCAAGAAGATGGATGCAAAGTTGGGGGTGAAATTTATATCCTCAAGGTAGAGGAAAAAGTTGATGTAGGTCGTGTTGAGACACAAAATAAGGCACTGCTTGGGAGGAAATGGAAACCTGAGCTTAGGAGCATGGCGAAGATTAAGTGCGGGGTCCCCGGACTCCCTGGATGTGTAAAGATGCTACTAGCTAGTCCTATAGGCCCTAGGGAGCATTTCTATCACTACTTTAAGTATAGTTTTACATGACACGACCCCGGGCCTTGTCGTAATGGGAATACCAAGTCCAACCAGGACCGAGGACCGCCCCCAGTTACCTTACCCAACCACCTATATCAAGCTTTAGAAGGGCTGAATTTCAAACATGTAACAAGATAGTGTTATTGTTCTCATTAATACTCTGGGATAGGATCACAACCGTGATCGACCCACCCGAGTCCAACCTTACCTCACCAATCTCCCAACCATACAATACCAAACCATAAAGTATAAACCAAAGGGAATACCAAAACACAATATGAAAATCAATCCCAAAATGTAATATGACCGAATAGTGAGAAATCATGTTCGATGATGCAAGCCTCAATATCAATACCAATGCTAAGTATGACACCTCTATCGATCCGGACCATACAAACCCCCAGAAGTACCACAAAGCCTCTATCCAAAGGAGTAAACAAATTCAGTTGGGACATGCCCCCAACCATGGCCAAAACCAATATCCAAAATAAAAGAGAAGTGTCTAAATGAATCCATAACATTAAATGATGCCTTCCAAAAGGATGTAAGCTCATAACTTAAATCCAAATGTTGATACCGAATCCATGTACTAAATAAGAGGAGTAGAATGGCCAGTTCCTGCATAGCGTGGGTATACAACTGCCAGTAGACGGGGTTAGCGAGTGACCACTAGCGTGAATATCATGATATGGATAGAATAATTCCAAGCATAAAACCAAGTAAAACCACCCATAATGCATACAACCATACATATAAAAGTGTTGGGAAAGGGGACCGAGTTAAGTATGCACTTAAAACCTTTACCTGGGCTGTGTAGCTTTGCTGGCCTAACTATCCAAGAGCCATATAAGTTAAGTTCCTCCTTCTGAAAGGGCCCTAGTGCATTTAGCCATACGACCAAGGAATATCCCACGATATGACTCGTACATCCCCCAATATAAAATGTGACACACGCACATGGTCATCAAGACCCATCATATCGGCAAATATGTGTTTCCGATTTTGGTCCCTCTGGGACTGCCACCTTCTATGGCTTAGCTACAAACCCCGCCATTGATGCTCAATTAAAACCATGTCCAAACAATCCATTTACCATTTAATAGACAATGTCAATATTAGTGGTGTTGTCATACCACCCATTTCTTGCAAGTAATATCCATAGCCAAACCATTTAGGTTAAGGGGACTGTAGATGCCCTTCTATATACCATATTAAATCCACTTAGGATACTTCCATGTTCTCCACAAGCATAACCATTTAGCCTTTAATCTTTTCAAACCATTTAACCCATGCATAAATCCTTTGTCTAGTTAAAACATGCGAGAGTTCTATTAAAAGAAGTCAATGCAATGAACATTTCTTTATAAGTATTTTATTAAACGCCTTGGGGCATAATATAACCATACCCAATTCCAAAGACCATTAAACCATTACCATGCAATCCAATTGTCCAAAGCCACCATTAATGCATATAAAAGCATAATAAAAACCATAGGAAACCATAACCAAGCATTCAATATTAAAACCCCAAAAAATAGTTGAAAACTATAATCATGAAATCGTAAAGCCATTAAATCAATCATATAAACCAAGATTTTAGTTGAAATTACGACGAGGGAAGATAATCATGCCTTATACCAAAGAATTGATGGAAATAAATCACTAAGACATGCCCCAAAGCAATCCATAAAATTAAACCCTAGCCTCCTTGCCCCAAAAGCTATTGAGAGAATTATGAAGTGTTTTGGAATAGTTTATAACTGTTAATAAATAGAATAATAAGGTAAATACCTCCTAAGTGTATTAGAAGTCATGGGTCCTAATTAGGGTAAGTAGTGAAATGTCCTGAATACCCCCACTTAAATTGCACAAAATCCTATCACAGGGATACGACTGACCCATACGAGTCATACCCTCTTAAACGATCAGTATTCACCACCCGTATCCAAGCCTCTACCATTTAATCAAACACTGTCCAGTTTATAATTCATCCAACCAAGTTTTTACCACAACATATGATCCGTACCCATTACCTGTATCCCTGGAAGAATAAATACCAAGAGGAACAAACATAGCCTACTATACGAATCCTTGATATGACTCATACAAATACCTATGACTCCTACCCCTAAGTCATTCCTATTCTAGTAAAAAAACCATCCCACTAACTAACACTAGTCAGCATACGATCGGACCATACTACTCGTACCCTAGTATATGGCTCATACCCATGAGTTGTATTGGGTCCAGAGAATGGATTTGCAGGAAATTTTCTAAGGGTCAAATCCCAGGATGCTTCAGTCTCCCCCATTAGGAACATTCGTCCCCAAATGACGGATAAGGTAGGGGTAACCAGACACAGTGTCATTTGCATTATCAAACATCTCTTCAACAAAATTTGAATACAAAGAGGCAAAGATGTTAATCTTTCCATAAATAAACTCAAAAAATAAAGATGTGTTTAAGACACATACCTTCCGTACAAATCCCAGGAGCAGAAAACAAATGTGGATACTTGGACTTCATGTCCTCTTTTACTTCCCAAGTATCTTCTTTCACCTTATGGTTCCGACATAGAACCTTAACCGAAGCAGCAGATGAACTTGCCCATCTAATATCTCAACCGCGACCTCTTCATAAGATAGAAAATCTAAAATAACCAATCCTTCAAAAGAAATAATCGAAGAAAGATCACCAAGACATGTCCTCAACATAGAAACATAAAAGACCAGATGAACCAAACTTAAGCTAGATGGAAACTCCAACTTATAAGCAACATTGTCATGTCTCCGCAAAATCACATAAGAACCAATGAACCAAAGACTGAGTTCCCTATTTTTGCCAAACCGCACCACTCCCTTCATAGGAGATACCTTAAGAAACACCTTATCCTTTACCTCAAACTCCAAGTATCTATGCCTAACATTCGTAAGTACTTTTTGAGACTTTGGGCAACTTTAAGCCTATCCCAAATCACCTTGACCTTATCCATCGCCCGATAAATGAAATTCATACCAAACATGTACGCTTCTCCAAGCTCAAACCACCCAATAGTAGATCTATACCTCCTACTATACAATACCTTGAAATAAGTCATACCAATACTCGAATAATAGCTATTGTTGAAAGAAAACTCCACAAAAGGTATATTCTTAACCCAATTGCTACCATAGTCAATCACACAGGCCTGAAGCATATCTTCCAATGTCTGAATAGTTCTCCCCTCTTGCCTATCAGAATGTGGATGAAAAGTAGTACTCAAACTAACCTTAGTCCCCAACATTTTCTTAAAAAAATGCTAACAAAGAGACATAAACTACATACCACGATCAGAGATGATTGAAATAGGTACCCTATGCAGCTTTACAACCTTCTAAAGATACAACCGTGCATAATCCTCTGCCAAAAAAGTAGTCCGCATTGGCAAGAAATGTGTAGACTTCGTCATCCTATCCACGATGAACCAAATCAAATCATATTGATTCTGAGATCGAGGAAGACCGGTAATGAAGTCTATTTTAATTGCTTCCCACTTTCATTCGGGCAAATCAATTTCTTGATACAACCCTCTTTGCCTGATGTTCTCAACCTTAACATGTTCACACACCATGCACTTGGCCACGTAATCATCCATATCCCTATTCATGCGATTCCACCGATAGATATTCTTGAGATCATGATACATCTTAGTCAATCCTGGATGAATGACAAGCACGACTTATGTACTTCACCCAAAATCTTTTGTCGCAGCCCATTGATATCAGGAATACATAACCTCACTTGGTACCATAAAGTACCATCACCATTGATCTCAAACACCACTACCTTTTGTCCACCAACAGCACTTTTGATTTTCATCAAGACAGGATCTAACACTTGTTTCTCTTTAATCTCTGCACAAAGAGATGACCGAACCACTTCTTGCACCATCACACCACTACCATTAGAGTCTAAGAGTCAAACACAAAGATTATCCAAGCGGTGAATATGCATCACCAATTCTAGATTACCTTTCTCTACGTGAGCCAAAATCCCCATGGATAACCTACTAAGAGCATCAACAACCATATTACCCTTACCTAGGTGGTATGAAAAACTTATATCATAATCCTTGAGAAGTTCAAGCCACCTCTTCTGCCTGAGATTAAGCTCTTTCTAAGTGAAAACATATTGAAGACTCTTGTGATCAGAAAAGATATCCACGTGAGCACTATACAAATAATGTTGCCATATTTTCAAAGCAAACATAACCTTCAATAACTCTAAATCATGAATAGGATAATTCATCTCATGTACCTTCAACTGCCTGGAAGCATAGGCAATCACCTTCTCATGTAGAATCAAAACACACCCAAGCCCTACCTGAGATGCATCACAATAAGCCACAAACCCATGATTACCTTCTGGCAAGGTCAGGATTGGAGCTGAAGTCAACTTATCCTTCAACTTCTCAAAACTTCTTTCACTAGCATTCGACCAAGAAAACTTAACCTTCTTCTGAGTCAACTTAGTTAAAGGAGCAGCTATCAAAGAAAAGTTTTCCACAAACCGCCTATAATACCCAGCTAAACCCATGAAGCTTTAAATATCTAATGGAGTCATGGGCCTAGGCCACGTCTTCTCCACAACAACCTTTTGCGGATCCAGCATGATCCCTTCACTAGAAATAATATGTCCCAGGAAATTCACAACATTCAACTAGAAATCACACTTACAGAACTTGGCATACAACTATTGTTCCTTTAAGATCTGCAACACCACATAAAGGTGATTAGCATGATCCACCTCACTCTTCGAATAAAACAAAATCTCATCAATAAACACAATGATGTTGATATCCAAATACTACTTGAACACCCTATTAATCAAGTCCATAAATGCTTTTGGAGCATTAATCAACCCAAATGACATCACCTAGAACTCAAAATTCCCATACCAAGTACGAAAAGCCATTTTTGGGATATCCACCTCCCTAGTCTTAAGGTGATGGTACCCAGATCAAAGATCTATCTTAGAGAAGAACTAAGCACCCTATAACTGGACAATCAAGTCATCTATCTGGGGAAAAGGATATTTGTTCTTGACTTTCACCTTATTCAACTGCCTGTAGTCAATGCACATTTGAAGGAAAATATCTTTCTTGTTCATAAACAACACCGTGCACCCCATAGATAAACCCTTTATCCAGAAGATTCTTAAATTGCTCCTTGAGTTTCGTCAACTCAGTAGGAGATATTCTATATAGAGGAATAGAAATTGGATAAGTGTCCAAAAGCAAATCAATACCAAACTCTTTTCCCAATCTGGAGGAACACCAGGAAGATCATCCAGAACGACATCTGGAAACTCATTAACCATAAGGATCGAAGACAATGAAGGACCTTCCGAGTTAGAATCTTTAACCCAGACCAAGTGATAAATAAAACCCTTAGAGATTATCCTTTGAGCTCTAAGATAAGAAATAAACCTCCTCCTAGGAGCTAATGAACTATCTTCTTATTCTATAACTGGTTCACTAAGAAACTTAAAGATAACCCTATGAGTTCGACAATCTATAGATGCATAATAAGGATACCACCAATCCATACCAAGAATTACAAAAAAATCTACCATATCAAACTCAAACAGATCTGCCAAGGTCTAATTGCTACCAACAAATACCACACCCCCTATAGACTCTGTTAGCAATAATCGAGTCACCTACAGGGGTAGAAATAAAAAAAGGATTCGAGATAACTTTCTAATCCAAACCAAAATACACAACCACATATGGAGTCACATAAGAAAGAGCAAACCTTGGATCAAGGAAATAATATACATCACGAGAGAAAGGTTGTAGCATACCAGTAACGACATCACGTGATGCCTGGAATTCCTGTTGGGATGCCAAAGCATACAACCTATTCCAACCAACACTAGAACCAGGAGCAGTAACAGAAGCAGATGCCACCCCACTAGGTGTAGGAGTAGAAGACGAAGTCACAAAAATTATATTCACACCCATAGCAACCTTATTAACTGGGAAATCCCTGAGTTGATGGCCTACTTGGCCACACTTAAAGCACGTGTCCCTTCCTTCCTAGCAATAACCTCGATGAAGATGACCATAAAATCGACAAAGAGGACATAAAAAAACTGACTAAACTTTGCTTTCCTTATAATGGGCAACTTGTGCCCAAGAATTGTCACCCCTTGATGATGCATGTCTCTCGACTTATAAAGAGAACTAGCAGAAAAGGAGCCTAAACACCCCCATTTCTATTTCTTCCACTTTTCATCATCTCAACCACCTTAAGAATGAGCACCTCCCTAATAAAAAAACCTTCTCCTCTTTCTCTTCCTATCCTCGAACTCCGCCTTCTTCCTCTTCTTATTCTTAACTTACTGCATATGAACAGCAAACCTCGAGATGTCCATATCTTTAATCTGCAAAGCTATTTTACTCTCTAAAATCAAATCTCTATTCAACCTAGCAACGAATATCTTTATTTTTTACCTCATATCATCTACAAAATCAGGAGCATACCTTGATAACTAACGAAACTTTAAAGTATATTCCTTTATAGATATCCTCCCCTGCCTGAGTTTCACAAACTCCTTCATTTTTTTCCCTCAACTTTTGAGGAAAGAATTGATCCAAAAAGGCATTGGAAAAAGCCTCCTACAACCCTTCCTCTTCCATATCACCTCTATCTCTGTCCCACTCCTCAAATCACTAATAAAAAACAACCTTGAGCTGATAAGTTGTAAAGTTAACCCCCTCTACATTAGTAGCCTACATCACCTATAAGATTTTTTCCATCTTATCCCAGAATCCATGTAGATCCTATTACACTTTTACCCAAATAAACTTTATAAATTTACCAACCCTTATGGCCTCAGAAAACAAAGCACCATTTGCACCCCACTGAGACTAAGAAACAATAAATAGGGTAATGACACAAAGAGAAAAATGAAATTTTCTGTCCATAGATGGTGTTAGAGAGTGACTTCTAGAATTTGGATTAAATTGGTGACTCCTCCCATTTCTACCCCACTCGTAGATGGGGTTAGCAAGTGACCGCTAGCATGAATTTAAGGATAAGGATAGAATAATGCAAGTCATAAAACTAAGTAAAACCTTCCATAATGCATACAACCAAATAAATATAAGTCCTGGGAAAGGGGACCAGGTTTAGCATGCATTTAAACTATTTACTTGGGTTGTGTAGCTTTGTCGTCCTAACCAACTGCGGGCCATATGGGTTCAGCTCCCCCTATTGAAAGGGACCAGTGCGTGTAGCCGAACGACCAGGGAATATCCCATGGGATGAATAGTACATCCCCCAATATAAAATATGACACACACATGGTTATCAATACCCCTCATATCGGCAAATATATATTTTCAAATTTGGTTCCCCCAGGACTAGCATCTTCTAGGGTTTAGCTAGATACCCCACCATTAATGCCCAATTAAAACCATGTCCAAACAATACGTTTACCATTTATTAACCAAGGCCAATATTGGTGGTATCATCATACCATCCCTTACTTATAAGTAATATCCATAGCCACACCACTTAGGTTAAGTGAACCATAGATGCCCTTCTATATGCCATATTGAATCCACTTGGGAGACTTCCATGTTATCAGAAAGAATAACCATTTAGACTTTAGCCTTTTAAATATATTTAATCCATACATAAATCCTTTGTCAAGTTAAAAACAAGCAAGAGTTCCATTAAAAGAAGTCAATACAATGAACATTTCTTTATAAGCATTTTATCAAACACCTTAGGGGCATAATATAATCATAACCTATTCCAAAGACCATTAATTCATTACCATGAAATTAAAATGTCCAAAACCACCACTAATTCATATAAAAACATAATTTAAACAATAGGAAACTATAACCAAGAATTCAATATCAAAAACCCCAATAATAGTTGAAAACCATAATCATGAAATAGTAAAACAATGAAATCAATAATATAAACCATGACTTTAGTTGAAATTATAATGAGGGAAGAGAATCATACCTTATAACAAAGAATTAATGGAAAAAAATCATCAAGCCAAGCCCCAAAGCAATCTGTAAGATAAAACCCGAGCCTTCTTGACCGAAAAGCTCTTGAGAGAATTATGGAGTGTTTTGGAATAGTTTCTAAGTATTAATAAATAGAATAATAGGGTAATAATCTCATTAGTGTATTAAAAGTCATGGATCCTAATTAGGGTAAGTAGGGAAATATCCAGAATACCCTCACTTAAAATGTACAAAATTTTATCATAGGGATAAGACTGGCCCATAAGAGTCATACCCTCCTATACGATTGGTATACTCCACTTTTATCCAAGACTTAACCCTTGGATAAAACATTGTCTTGTATACGACTCATCCAACCAAGTCGTAACCACATCAATGATCTGTACCCATAACTCGTATCCCTGGCAAAATAAAATACCAGGAGGATTTAACATTGTACACCATATGAGTCCTTTACATGACTCATACCAATACCTATAACTCATACCCCTAAGTCACACCTATTCCAGTAACCAAAACCATCCCAACAACTAATATTTATCAGCATACAACTGGACCATACCACAAGTACCCAATAAATGGCTTGTACCCATGAGTCATATTGGGCCCAGAGAATGGATTTCAAGGAAATTTTCTAATGATCAAAACCCAGTATGTTTCAACTTTAGGGACAAAGTAGAATTTTAAGTGTTTGGTGGGGAATTTCCCATTTTTAAGAGTAATTTTTTTAAAAAAAATATTCTAGGTTAGTAGGATATTGTTATTGGTGCTATGTGTGATTGTGTGATGCAAACGTTTTGGATATAGAAGGCATGTTAATTGTGTAAATTACTTCTTTTTAGACACCTGGGCACTTGTTTATGACTTTTGTACTTATTGGATTAATGTTGAATTCATATGGTTGTTTGGTTGTGTATCGATGATGATCCTGCTTGAGTTAAACATGTGCCATACTTGTGTGAGGTGTTTGTATATTCCTTGTTGTATTTTATATCTAGAAATTCCCTGGTGTACGTGTAAAGTGAAATAAAGAATGTGGGTTTAGGATATGATATAGGAATTTCTTTGATAGCCTTGTTTTATACTCTCTTTTACCTACCCTTGGGCAGAATCCTAGTTAACCCCATTGAGACTTTAGCTTATTGTCTTTGGCAGCCTCATATATAGCCTAATCCCATTCTTTGATGGACCTTAATGTTATCTAAAGCTCCTAATTATTTTAGTTGAAATCTAATTAGGTTAAGAAGTTTGAAATTCAAGATGAAAAAGGTGAAATTGAAGCCCCTAAGTAATAGCTATTGGTGTTCAAAAAATTGATGTGTTTTGGTTGGGAGTTGAGTAGTGAAAAGAATAAAAAATTATTCAAATAGAATAAGTTGTTCATAGAAAACACTCCCACCATTGCGTATGTGAATGAGCAAATGAGATAGGGAAACACAAAAGATAGTGGTAGAACGATGAGGTGGAAAGTGATTGTTAAAAGTGAATTGAATAGAAAGTGTGATGTAGTAAAGGTCTTAGGGAAGATAGTCACTATTATTAGAAAGAATAGCTCCTACCCGCCCCTTGGCTTACATTAAAACCCTTAAATACCTATTTGATCCTGTGGTGGGTCATTATCATATTAGTAGAGTATTACACTAAGGGAAAGCATATGGTTCATCCTATATAACTTGTGAATTCCTTGGTAGAGAAAACATAATTTGATTTTTGTACCTATTCTGTTATAAAATACATCTTTGTTAGTGATTATGGGTAACTCTCTCATTGTGAGGGCATATGTTTTATGATAGTTGGGTGATTTATATGATGTCTTTAATTGAACAATATTTTTGAGTTTACCAACTAGGTGAGTTAATTCTTGAGGCTAAGATGTTTTAGAGTAGTATTCATGAACAGTCAATTGTGTATAGCATGCTTAGTGTAAAAACTTCCATCAAATGTAGTCATTGTAGTACTTGCTTGAATATCATGCTTGTAGTAGAAGTGTGGAGTCCTCTCAGCTTATGATTCTTAGAGTAAAGATTTTTTTGAGGATGAATAAGTTTTTAAGTATGGGGTGGTGATCTGAGGAGGATTTATGAACCTCAGTGTTGTTATCCTAGCTTATTGGTCCTTGTTTTGAGAACTTATTGTGTGATTAATGTGTTAATGATGATATAAATTAGAATCTAAGTGTATATGTACTTGATCGTAATGTCTAAAGGTGTTTTCAAACAAGTTTGTAGTCAATTTGATCACTTAGAGTTCAAGTGAGAAAACTAGTGTTACGCTTGAGCTAGGTTTATTCTAGTTGATCTCGGTGGATTATAGTGTGTTTAATGAGTTACTAATTGTTTTATTGTTTTATTATATGTGGAAAAACTTTATTATAATGTTTAAAGTTCATCAAAATCAATCCAGGAGTTAAAATACTAAACTAAAGATTAAAAGGGGGAAACTAGTTCTTAGCTTAAGTTTCTAGTTCAACGTTGTGGATTATGTGTTGTTTTGAGCTCTAATTTGTGGTGTTTAAGTATATATAATTCTTTTTGAGTTATTTATTATGATATATTAATGATATAAAATCTTTAAATCAAGTGGAAACAACACAAAAGGGCTTGGAATGGATCAACGAAAGCATGAGACAAGATTTGATGAAAAACGGACACTTAGGATGTCCATGGCGCATATCTAACTCAAAAAAACCTCTATAGTGAGTGTTAAACACATGGTTAGCTTAATAAATAACCAAAAAAGTGTTACCTTATGAGGAGAGTGAATCTCAAAACCCTTCCCAGTATAATGACCCCTGCAGCGTGACCCATGTTCCGCCGACGAGCAAATTTGCCTCCTATAAATAGGACACTTGTAATTAATGTTGAACACCTTTGAAGTATTTGGGATTTTGAGAGAGTATCCTCAAAAATTAAAATAGGTTTTTTATTGATTTACTTTTTTTTGTGGATTATAATATGTTTATCATGATTGCGATTACAGTTAGGTCCATTAGCGGCTAAAAGCCCCCTTTCCGGGGTTAAGGCCAAAAACATGATTGCATTGATTTGAATTGATTTGGTATTGTTTATTTATCATATTTGGTTTTTTATTTATCCTTTTTATCACTATTTTAAGGAGTAGATAACCTTATAAGACATCTATTATTATTTTTGTGAACTCGGGAGGGGGAATAAGACTATAAAACGTTGGGCTAAATAGAGTAAGGTTCTTAATCCTTTATAAAATAAGCAAATTGAATTAGTATCTAGGATATGGATGTATCTAGATGCCTTTCTTGGTTCACTACGAGAATAAATACAATGCAGTTAGCTTAGTGCTCAAATCCCTGCTCAACGATATAGTTGTGAATCTGAGTTAGATAGTTGTTTGGAGGTCGAGATATCATGATCATAAAAACAACCCCGTGAATCAATAACCAAGATAAGTATCATAACAAAAAATGTTAAATATCTTAGTATAATTGTTCGTTGTACTTTAACTTCGGGTTTCCATCTATTGATTGTCCAAAGTCCTTTATTTTCCTGCATTATTTATTTTACTTCCAATTTATAACTACAAAACTATTGTTCTACTCTTAATAGTTAAAATAGAATTAGATAGTTGTCAACATAAGTCCCTCTGGGATAGATACTTCGCTTCTAAATGGCCACTTTATGACTTGGTGTGACCACGTACACTTCTGTATGCACTGGGGTACAACAGGGGGACTCGATCCACACGATCATATATACCCCAATGTCAGTAACCGTCTTCACAAGTTTGGGGGAAATCACAATCCCTTAATCTATTCACCATTCTCATGCATCAGTTTGATTTTAAAACCACCATTAAAACATAAACCATGTAGTGACAAATATGAAACATAACATAAAAAACATTTATTCAAAAAGCCTCAACCCATGCTTTCAAAAATAACATTAATACAGTATGAACATCACTTATAAACTTACACTTTTAGCAAATTAACATTTACGGAAAGAGTAACATACCTGAAATACCAATTTTCACAAAAAGAATTCAACCCTTGAGCCCTTGGATGACCTACTTCTTGGAAACACTAAGTATAGCTTCTTGAGAAACTAGAGAGAGATTTTGAAATATTTGGGCACGTTATGAATGAGAAATAACCCCTCTTAATTGCCTTATGAATGTGGGGTTTTAATTGGGTAAGGAGGGAAATTGTCAAAAGTGCTCTCAATTTAAAAACTAAAATTTAGTCGTCGGTAACTACGGATCACTATACGAATTGTAGGGACTCATTACGACCCATCACCACGAGTCATAGCCAACACAGTCTCCAGGACACACGCATACTGTTGACCCTACAACTTAACTTCTACGACGCGTAATGGGACCTTACGATTTGTAGGTTACAGTCATAGTGAACCCGAAACCCATTTGGGGTAAACATTGGACATCCTACGATTTGCACCCAATAAATTATAATGAGTCCTTACGTATCTTAGGTAGCAACTCGTACTCAGTGTGTAATTAGTCATAAAATTACTGATTTAGGTTATGATTTGGTGTAAGACCCCATAAAATCCAAAAGCTTAATTAATTCCTTTAGCTTGTCAAGGGGTCCCAGACTTAGAAAATTCTAGCTAGGTTCCCAGACCTGCCTATTATTGGCCTTCGAAAGTTGGCAATCTTATTTTGCCACCTTAACATTCTTTAATTGTCCGCATCTTTATTAGTTCATGATCAGGAAGGTCAATAGGTGTTCCTGGACAAGTCTTGGATTTTTTGGAACACGTTTAGATCATGTTCGGAGTGCTAAAATAGTGGACCAATGCGATCATGGCGCGTCGCGTCGCCAATCGCGTTGGTCAATATTTTTGCAGGATGCTGGAGACAAAACTTCTAAGGCTTGATGCGATCGTGGCATGATGCATCGAGTATCGCGTCGAACCATCAACACGCCGTGTCGCTTGTAGCATCGGCACCCTATTTTTTAAGTCATTAAATGTCTGTATTTTTAAGGGCAAAAGGGTCAATTTTCCATCCATAGATAAATCCACTAACACGTGATTCATCCATATTTTACCCAAAATATAGAGTTTCTCTCAAGTTTCTCTCAAGAACAAGTTAGGGTTTTCAATTAAAGATTCAAATTCAATACTCAATTTCAAGAATCTCTCCATCAATAGTTGTAAAATCAGGAACTAAGGTATGCCAAGTGTTGATTTATGGATTCCTTTCATCCATAAAGTCCGAGAACCCTCTTTAAAATTATAAAACATGATATTTATGTTGTGGGTTGTTTGTAACCATGTTTATCTTGTAGAATGATTCCCAAGTTGGAATCATTATGTGTTTTCATGAAACTACGTTAGCATGCAAGATGAATTCCATGAATTGAGTTGTTTATGATGTGTAATTTGATGATTTCATCTATGCCCTAAGTTGTGCATGTAGGGTGTTTGACAAAATGGAAAGGAGGACAGAAATTGGGTATTATAGATCAATTGTGACTTGATAATGCTCAAACTACAACTCTCGTAAGAGTGTAAGCGGTCGTTGTCAAATATATAACCCAACTGGGTTGGGTGTCGAATCCCACAGGGAATACTTGGTCACTATGTGTTGCAACTATTAGTAGACTTTTGGTCAAAAGTTCTGCGGAAAAAGGGGGGATTTTATGCGTATAATAATGTTTACCAAAATAAAGAATGAAACGAGTAATGTAGTAGGAGTTAATCAATGAGAATTGTAAGTTAGGGTTATGTCCACCTTATAAGTTCTACATATCTATTGGCTATGAGTTATGCGGAATTCAGACATGCATGCGCTTATAGAGTTTCATATTCTATGGTAAATCCTAGCGTCTTTCAACCATCAAGGATTATATCACTTTAACTCTTTGGAGCTTAAAGCGTATACTAATGGTACGAATTCTCCAAGAGGTTAATCTAGTTACGGCACTAACTTTTAAACAGGGGTTGGTAGTCCTATTTCCTTGCCATTGTCTCTTTTCCAGACATGTAACTTTTCTTTCGAACAAGTTAATGCTATACTGGCGTATTCTATATGTTTGCAACCACAAGAATTCAATTAAGATGAAGAGAGTAATGATAAAAGCAGCATACGTATCAAGAATTCACAAACTCATAGCAATAGATAGTATATCATAAGGCTTCCATAACCCTAACAGAGAAGTTTAGCTACTCATGAGCACAACGGAGATCACAATAAACATCATCATCATATCAAAACTAGAATGATCTCACGTTGGAGAGGAGTGTGGCATCAGAACAAGGTTGACGTTTTTCCTCTTGGTGTTTCCCACGAGTTAGCATTTTTCTCTGTTAACAATTGTAACATGAATTAGGAGAGGAAGTTGAATGAAAAAGACTTGAATTAATGAATGAGTGAATAATAAAAAGCTTTGAATGAATTATTCGAATGGAGAGAGATAATAATAAAAACTTCAGCAACATAGGGTATTTATAACACCCATATCCTATTCCTACTAGGCTATTGCGTACTTATCCTAATCCTACTAGGTTACTGCATCCTTATCCTAATCCTACTAAGTTACTTATGATCCCCAAAGTCTTTAGAAATGTTGTTTTTGCCCGGGACAAGTTATCCATGCATCACTTTCAGTCCATAGGCGTCCAAACGCTGCTTTCCTTCTTTCGTGAAGCTTCCTTGGGCGTCAAGTTATCCATAAAGTGCTGGAATCTTCATCATTTATACCTGAAAACTTGCTAATCACGTTTGTTAGCTCACTTACAGGAAAAAGGACTAAAAGTGCATGAATTATATATTTTGTCCTCAAAACTTAGCTAAAATATGGGTAAATTAAGGTGCTTTAGGCGTGTAAATACGCCTATCATCAACACCCCACACTTAAAGCTTTGTTAGTCCTCGAACAATATATCATGTCCATATAAACATCTACTTAGGGTTTCACAGTAACAGCACAAAATATCCATCAAGACAGGCACAACAATTATTAACAAAGAGTAGTTTTCTAATCACTTCTAGAAACAATTCAACCTCCAACATAGACTCGTGATGATGGTTAATTTGTATTCAAAATTTAAGGCACAAAGAATCATAAAAGACTACCCAAAACTCATTAACCATGTGTGTCTCACATAAGATATTACCCATAATCACTCACAAGTATTGCATTTTTCAGAACATGGGTATAAGATTATCCTTGCTCTTACTCTCACAAAGAATTCATATGTTTCAACTGATGACCATAGGCTTGCCCTTAGTGTAATGTTCCACTAATATCAGAATGCTAAGCTTAGGATCAAATAGGTCTTTTACAGGTTGTAATGTAGGCTAAGGGACGAGTAGGACTATTTTGGCCAGAAATAGTGACTATGTTCCTAAGCGCTTTAATACATCACATTATGCCATTTACACTTTCTTTCAATCAACCTTGCTACCTTTCTTTCATCTCTCTCCCCTTTTCACCTATTTTTCCACTCAAACATAACTATCTTTTTTATTTAATCATAAACACAATTTATCTTTTTATTTTTTGTTTCTTTTTCTTCTCTATAGCACACCTCTTATGATAGCCACTTTTTTTTATAACAAATTCAAGAACCAATACACTTTAAGGCATCACTCTCACCCAATTTCCTCTTATTTTGTCACATGATTTTTACAATTTAAAGCGCTTAGGAATTTGGATCAAATTATGGTCTTGAAAAAATGGATTAGGCTACATATGAGGCTGTCAAAGAAAATGGCTAAAGGCTCAAAGGAGTTGACTAGGATAATGTCCACGGGTATGTAAAACGAAGGTAAACAAGTATCGGTTGCCAAATAAATGCCTAAATCATCTCCTAGACTCACACTCTTTATTTCGCTTTACACACACACCAGGAAAGTTCTAGCATTAGCCACAAACACAAAATATACTATCACCTCAGACACACAAGGCACATGGTCGACTTTATTGGGAGCAGTACAGACTCTTGACCCAACAGATGAAGGAATTAAACCACACACTTATCACATAATAAGTCACATTTAGAGCCTAAATGTCTCAATAGTAATGATTCTAGCACAAACTCTTGTCATAACACCATGTCTCTTATCAGAACAATTTCATGCATCAAAATCTAAAAAAAATCTACGACTAATTAAAACAAACAAAAAAAAATGACCATAAATGTAGGCAAAGAAGTACAGTATACGAATACCAGCACCCCACACTTTGACGGGACACACTGCCCTCAGTGGAAAATAAGTACGGAAAACCTGATTAGTCGGACTCCTCTTCTATGTCTGGGGTCATTCTCCCTACGTCGAAATCATCATCAGAGTCGTAATCCTCAGAGTTTACTCAAATTGTACCCACTTGATCCAAAAGTGCGTTGAGGTATTTGTAGTGAGGAGGATTCAGCTTGCTCTTTTCTTCCCCTTTTTTGGCCTTTCTGTGAGGTGGTTTCTTTGTCTTTTCCTTGGCGTTCTTTTGGTGACATTGTACTTGAGATTAAAATGATAGTCATGTTAGCTTCATCTCGGTAGATAAAATCGACAAACAAATAGTAGTGGCACCACCCCACACTTAATTTGTTGGCACAAACTAATTAAGTGAACATTGTCGATTACTCAGACTTCATCGATATACGTTTAGGCGTTATGTTCCAACAATATGTTCAGAACAGTCATACTTTCATGTCGTCTTAACTATCCTTTCCAACTCTATTTCATGTAATCTTGATCATACTTTCATGTTTGGATTAATGTACTTTTTGAACAAGGCTACTTCATAGAGATCGTATCAAGTTATGGCATAGAAATAATCACAACATCTCATACTTGTATTCAATCATGATCTTTATCTCGATGAACGAGTCATTCAAACATTCAAGCATTCAATTTTGAAGATTATACAATTAACTTCACCATGTCGACTCCGCAAAAGTATGACAGTGTATAACAATCAAATACAAGTCATAACAAAATCAAGAACACCCACACGTATTCTTTCACTCAACGAGATGTATCACAACAAATCAACCACATTCAAATCACCAATACTACTTCAAGATTTAACAATTCAATATAGGCTTAGTAGTGTAGTACTTATGGAATATAAAAGAAGAACAAAGAAGTACTTACTTGGTTGATGGCCTCGGAAGATGTTCTTGCAAAGTAAAAGAGCAAAAGGAAATTTTTTGAGATATTTTGGAGAGGTAGGCTGCACCTAGGTTGAAGTTGAAATGCATTTTTGTTCTAAGACTAAGGTTCTATTTATAGGACAAGCTTGGTTCGGGTTTTGACCCATTTGGAATCGGATTTGGAGACCAAAAGTGACCATAGGCGGCGCCTAATGCTTTGCATATGCTTGGCATAGGCGGTGCCTATGCTATGGCATTGTTAAGCATAGGCGGCGCCTATGCTATGGCATACTAGATTCAGAGACAAAATGCCTTTGCATAGGCGGCGCCTATGCTATGGCATTGTTGAGCATAGGCGGCGCCTATGCTATGGCACTCTAGAATCTGAGAGCTTAGGCCATAGCATAGGTCATGCCTTGTTCGTGGCCTATATTTACATAGTCCTTGCCTTTTTCTTTTCCTATATTTTCATAGGCAATGCCTAACCCATAGCCTTTTGCTTCTTCATTCCTAACTTACCACCTTCAACATGCAATACTTCCAAATCAAAATTTGAAACCAATCTCCTCCTTTATACCTCTTGCACCTACACTTACTCAAAAACAACAAAAACGATTACAACGATGGGTTGCCTCCCACCAAGCGCCTTAGTTTTGGTCGTGGCTCGACAAAATCTTAAGAAAACAAAACAATTAAAAACGATGGGTTGCCTCCCACCAAGCGCTTGATTTATTATCGCGGCACAACATAGCTATCTCGATTACTTAGACGTCATCGAGATAGATGGGGCATCATTTTTTGAATGGATTTAGACGACGCTGATGCTTACTTGTAGGCATGTAATCTTCTTCGATATGAATCTTGTGCATACATATCCCAGGAGGGATACCAATTATATCATCAATAGTCCAACCCATAGCTCTCTTGTATCTCTTCAGAGCAGAGATGAGAGCCTCTACGTGTTGTTTACTTAAATCATCTGTCACACTCACCGGAAGTGTATTTCCACTTCCCAAGAACGCATACCATAGATAATTGGGGAACTCTTTCAATTCTAGCACAGGGGGCTCTTCAATGGAAGTCTTCGCTGTTGGTGACGGTTGATTCTTAAGATCAAGGTCCGGCTGCTTAGGAGTATGAGAATAGGACCCTATTTATTTTAGAGCACACATAGTTTCTTTATAATCTTCATCGTCCTAATGCTCAACATTCAGCAGCGCAGCAAACAATGGCTCAACAGTAAGATGTTTCTCTACAGATAATGCTTTCTTATCCTCATAATGAACATCAGCTACGGAGAACACATTCATATCGCTGGGATACTTCATTGCTTTGCATATATCAAAGAGGACCACTTCGTCATTCAACCGAAATAAAAGCTCATTAGCTCTCATGTCAATAAACACACTTCCTGTTGCAAGGAAAGGACATCCCAAGATTATGGGAACTTCAGAATCCACCTCGCAATCCAAAATCACAATGTCTGCAGGAAAGATGAAGGTGGAAACCTTCACCAACACATCATTCAAGATACCCACAAGTCATTTTACCGACCTATCTACCATCACGAGCTGCATATTGGTTGGTGTAGGGTCGCCCAACCCCAACTTTCTGTAGACGGATAGTGGCATCAAATTGATGCTAGCTCCCAAATCGCACAATGCCTTAGCAAAATTCATAGATCCAATCGTGAAAGGAATAGTGAAAGCACCAGGGTCTGCCATCTTCTGTACTAAGGACCTTGTGGCAATTGCACTGCAATGATGAATATTATCTGCCGGCTCATAGCTTACTGCCTGCTTCTTTGTTAAAAGGTCCTTCATGAATTTAGCGTATTCGGGCATCTGCTCTAGCGGTTCTACCAAAGGAACATTAATAGTCAGTTGCTTCAACATAGTCATGAATTTACTGAACCTGGTATCATCATCTTTCTTCTTCAGTCTCTGCGGAAAAGGTGGTGGTGGAAGGGGAATTGTTTTCTCCACCACTTCCTTTTTATCTTGCTTCTGATTATCAACCTTTTCAGGAGTGTCGTCAGCCTTCTTCTTCAGTCTCTGAGGAAAAGGTGGTGGTGGAAGGGGAATAGTTTTCTCCACCACTTTCTTTTTACCTTGCTTCCAACTATCAATCTTTTCAGGCTGCAAACGTCTAGGGGTGATGTCATGAACACACTCTTCAGCTTCTTCGGCCTCTTCACATTCTGCATCAATAACATTATCCTCTATATCATTAACCACCTGCTTGTCCTTGGATGGATTTTCCAACACTTTACCACTCCGGGTAGTAATAGCTATGCATGATCCATCATTCCTTGGGTTTTGCAACGTATCGCTGGGTAGTGTTCCAGCCTTTCTTTGGTTGAATGCCGCAGATAATTGACTCAATTGTTGCTCCAGCTATTTTATTGAAGTGGAATGCGAGTCAACCAATTTCTTCATTGAGGACAGATCATTTATTACCTCAGTTACTCCTGTGTTGGTTTCCTCTACTCCTTTCAGCATCTTAGCCATCATATCTTCCATGGACATATTTCTAGAACCAGATGCAGTGGCGTCACGTCTTCCAAGAGGAACATACAAACCACTGCTTTCGGTATTGTTTTTCCAACTACCTTGATCGCGGTCCTTGTATCCAGATTTATCATAATATATCCGACCTTGGTTTCCTTGGGCATTGCCTCGGAAACCCCCCTGATTATTCAAGTAGTTAGCTTCTTCCTCAGAATCAGATTCGTCTCTTTCTTTTAACGCAACCGCTTTTACTTTTTTGGTCTTTCCTGATAATAAATGCTTGGTAACAAGATCCATCTGTGTTTTCATATGAGCCATATCTTGGTCACGTTCCTCTTGTCTACGTCTCTACTCTGCAGTCAAGCCAATAGATACGGTAGAGCTTGCTACCTCAGAATCCCTGGTATGCCAAGCTCTTCTCTTCTTTGTCATACGATCTAGCATATCACTTGGCTCAATAAAATTAAGGTCCATGAATGATCCTCCAGCCGCATTATCCACCACTGGCTTAGCCACTGAGTTCAAAGCCCTGTATAATATCTTCATCAAGTGGACATTGGTCATATGATGGTTTGGGCATCGCATAAGCTTCTTCTTAAATCTCTCCCATGTTTCGTGGAGAGATTCAGTTGGAAGCTGTCGGATGTTGCTGATCTCATCTCTCAACTATGCTCTCTTGGATGGCGGAAAGAATCTTTCTAGGAAATCGTCTTTCAATTGCCTCCAATTGGTGATAGAATCAGGAGTCAGCCCATTCAACCATAGAGTTGCCTCCCCAGATAGAGACAATGGAAATAAGCGCAGCCGAATTGTATTCTGTCCAACTCCTGGATTGTCGAATGACTTGCATGTAGAGATGAAGTTGATCAGGTGCATATTCGGATCATCGCCTGCGAGTCCACCAAATAACCCTTTGAGCTGCAATAGCTGAATCATGGTGCTAGTGATATTGAACTTTGCTCCAGGTGCCAAGGGCGGCGTAATAATAGCTCCTGTGGCACCAGCTCCGTCCAGATCTTCATCATCATCATCAAAAGGAATCTGCATAGCTCGGCGTTCAGGTCTAAATCGAGCTTGACAATCTCTTCTGTTAGCAGGTATTTCCACCTCAACATCATGCGTAGGGTTTAGTAACTCGTCGTCACCTAGGTCCTCATCGTCAGGATTTATTGCTTGCCCAAGGTTATCAATATTCTGTTGATGCACTTGAGCGGCGGCCAAAATAGCTAATCTAGCCTGCTCCTGTTGAGCAGCCCTTCTTTCAATGTCACGTTGTGCCTCCATCCTGTCAATAAGATGCAGTTCAGGGTTTATGGGTAATAATGGTTATCCCGAACTTCGAGTATAGGGCATGCACTAAACAAAACCTGCAGAAAACAAAAACAACAACTAAAAGTAAAATACGAAAATCTTTGACCAAAGGGTCTAGTAATTATCACAAATTTAGTTGACAACTGTATTCCCCGGCAACGGTGCCAAAATTTGATAACGCTCGAACTACGGCTCTCGTAAGAGTGTAAGCGGTCGTTGTTAAATATAGAACTCAACTGGGTTGGGTGTCGAATCCCACAGGGAATACTTGGTCACTAAGTGTTGCAACTATTAGTAGACTTTTGGTCAAAAGTTATGCGGACAAAGGGGGGATTTTATGCGTATAATAATGTTTACCAAAATAAATAATGAAACGAGTAATGTAGTAGGAGTTAATCAATGAGAATTGTAAGTTAGGGTTATGTCCACCTTATGAGTTCTACATATCTATTGGCTATGAGTTATGCGGAATTCAGACATGCATGCGCTTATAGAGATTTGTATTCTATGGTAAATCCTAGCGTCTTTCGACCATCAAGGATTATATCACTTTAACTCTTTCGAGCTTAAAGCGTATACTAATGGTACGAATTATCCAAGAGGTTAATCCAGTTACGACACTAACTTTTAAACAGGGGTTGGTAGTCCTATTTCCTTGTCATTCTCTCTTTTCCAGACATGTAACTTTTCTTTCGAACAAGTTAATGCTATACTGGCGTATTCTATATGTTTGCAACCACAAGAATTCAATTAAGATGAAGAGAGTAATGATATAAGCAGCATACGTATCAAGAATTCACAAACTCATAGCAATAGATAGTATATCATAAGGCTTCCATAACCCTAACAGAGAAGTTTAGCTACTCATGAGCGCAACGGAGATCACAATAAACATCATCATCATATCAAAACTAGAATGATCTCACGTTGGAGAGGAGTGTGGCGTCACAACAAGGTTGACGTTTTTCCTCTTGGTGTTTCCCACGAGTTAGCGTTTTTCTCTGTTAACAATTGTAACGTGAATTAGGAGCGGAAGTTGAATGAAAAAGACTTGAATTAATGAATGAGTGAATAATAAAAAGCTTTGAATGAATTATTCGAATGGAGAGAGATAATAATAAAAACTTCAGCAACATAGGGTATTTATAACACCCATATCCTATTCCTACTAGGCTACTGCGTACTTATCCTAATCCTACTAGGTTACTGCATCCTTATCCTTATCCTACTAAGTTACTGCTGATCCCCAAAGTCTTTAGAAATGTTGTTTTTGCCCGGGACAAGTTATCCATGCATCACTTTCAGTCCATAGGCGTCAAAACGCTGCTTTCCTTCTTTCGTGAAGCTTCCTTGGGCGTCAAGTTATCCATAAAGTGCTGGAATCTTCATCATTTATACCTGAAAACTTGATAATCACGTTTGTTAGCTCACTTACAGGAAAAAGGACTAAAAGTGCATGAATTATATATTTTGTCCTCAAAACTTAGCTAAAATATGGGTAAATTAAGGTGCTTTAGGCGTGTAAATACACCTATCATCATGACTCAAATAATAAATGAATGATTTACCCTTATGACCAAGATTGACTTCCATGATATTGTGTGCATTATGAGTATTTGATGAAATGTTCATGAGATTAGATTGATGAAAGTATGACATGCCTATATGCAATTCAATCCATGTACAACATTATGACAATCATGTGTTTCATGAAATCCCCAACTTATTGTATTATGTTTTGTTGATATTGGTTATATGTTCATGAAGTGTCAAGTCTTGTTAGTTTCATGCTATCGAGTCCTAGGCATACTTGTACCCAACAATTTAATTGTGTGCCTAGAGCCAGTTTCAGTTTTCACGATACTCCCATTCAAGCCAAGATTATTAGAATTTAGTCAGTTACATGATTTAGGAAAACTCAGTAATCTCAGTAATTTCAGTCAGTTATCCGATATCAGTAGTATTCTGTCAGTCAATGGGATTTAGTGAACTCTATTCAAATCCGCTAAAAGATACTATAAGTAACAGTTCGGTTGAGTTTAAATCAATTCAGTGTCTCTTCAGTTGGGAATAGGATTTAGCATCGAGTGAACCCAAGGATGGGGACTCGCCTATTATCTAGTAGAGGGTTTGATTCTTAGAAGCAATCCTTAAATTCCAAAACTAAATAGCCAATGTAGGTTGAGATGTACCTTTCTAGTTTAGGGATTAGACACCTCATTTGAGTTTTTTCCACTAGAAGGGGTTGATGGAAGAGCTCCCTATCAGAGAGAGTTTACTAACAGTTTGTCTTTACCCATGGCATGATACTGACACCCTTCCAGCTGGGGTTATTGGTTGGACCTCACCAGTTCAGTTTTGGGGCATGTCAGTTAGATGATTACCTCCCATATCTCAGTTTTGAATCCAGTCTCATTAATAGAACTCAATTCAGTTATATAATTTCAGGACTGCTAGTTACAGTCACTCAGCTCAGTACGAAACTCAGCTAGTTCCATCAGAATCAGAACAGTCAGACACAGTCACCCAGTTAATAGTATATTAATTATACAAAATTCGTGTTACCAGTATTCAGATTTTAGGACTGCCAGATACAGTCAGTCATACCAGTTCTTCATAATTGAAATTATCAGAATCAGTAATTCCTTTATCAATAATATGACATCACTTCCTTAGTAATCAATAGACTTAGCCTTTCAGTATCCAGTATTAGTACCCAAATATTAATAAACCAGGTTATCAAAATTCATGATTCAGTGTTATTACGATCTTTGATACAGTTACGTATTCATATATGTATTCTCACGTTCTTGTTATTCAGTTAGTTAGTATTGTTCATGCATATGAACCATTGTATCCAACCTAACTAAATTGCATACCAGTACATTCAATCGTACTGGCGCATTTGCGCTATGGTGTTTTATACCATAGGTTCAGAAGCATACGCTCCAGAGTATCAGTAGAATTCCTATTTCAGCAGTCAGAGTTAGCTGTGAGTCCTTATCATTCGAGGATGTTATTATTTGATTATTTCATTCTTTTATTCCTTAGTTTATTTTAGCAGATGGGGTTAGTTGGGAGATTGTCCCATGAACTCTTTATTCAGAAAGTTTAGTTTTAGAGGATTTCAGACTACAACATGTTCAGACAGTTATTTCAATTGTTCTTGGTATTGTTATACCATATTTTTAGTTATTTATCAGTATTGAACCTTATGGCCTTTCAGTTCATCTTTTCGAATTTACAATATTACCATTATTATTCAAGGCTCAATTACAGATATCAGTCATAGGTTAGCTTGTGGTCCTTCAGGATTAGGAGCACCGTGTAGCATTCCAGGTACTAGATTTCGGGCATTACAAACTTAGTATCTGATCTTAAGGATCAACAGCGTACTAGGAAGTCTGAAAAGCCACATCTAGTAGAGTCATGTACATGGATATGTTGTTCACTACTCTTATGTACAAGAGGCTATGAGATGTTTTAGGAACAGTTTCCCGTCTTTTAGTATTCATGTCGTGCGAGTGAGCATGATCTCCAATCAAACCCTCAGGTTAATCCCTTATTCTCTTTCATTTATAGAATATGTCTTTCAAAAGGGATAACAAAAGAGGAACATGGAATAAATCAGCACCTTAGCCAGTCCAAGCAGATCCTATGGATGCCCATGTCTCTCATAAAAAATTCAGAACTACATTCACGAATCTAGCCAATTCAGTCATAGCTTAGAATGACCGGCCAACTATTTTTCCAGCCAGCCCAGTGGCTAATTTTGCTCCAACCAAGATTCAGGATTTCACCCAAATGAATCCTCCCCTATTCTCCTATTCTAAATTTGAAGAGGATCCACAGATGTTCCTTGACCAAGTTTAAAAAGTCACAGATATCATAGGAGTCACTTCTGGTTAGAGTGCAGAGTTAGTCGCCTAACAGCTACAAGATATAGCCCATACGTGGTTTAAGCAGTGGAAAGTAGACAGGAGTGCAGATGTAGAGACCATAGAATAGGAAGAGATTTCTACGACTTTGTTAGTTAGATTCTTTACCATAGAGTAGAAGGAAGCCAAAGTGTTTGGGTTCATCAACCTCAGACAAGGTAGCATAAGCATAAAAAAATACGTCCTCAAGTTCACTCAGTTAGCCAGATATGTTCCTCGTGTAGTAGTAGACAGTAGGTCTAGAATGAATAAGTTTATGTCTGGGATATCAGGTAGATTGGTTAAGGAGTGCAGGAGTGCGATGTTGATTAAGGAGATGGACATATCTAGGATTATGGTCTATGCTCAAAAAATTGAGGAGCCGAAACTTAAGAAGAAGGAAAGGGAAAATAAGAGGGCTAGAACTGGTAGTTATAGTTTTTCTCAGTCAGAGGGCAAGGTGGTAACTGTTCTCCGCATAGACAGAGGCTTTTAGCCCCAGTTCCATTTTCAGCTAGTGCACCTATACCGAATTTCATAAATGACCGTAAAGATAGGGCACCAGGTTCTAAGGCCTAGGGTGGTGAGATCAGGGTTTTTACTCATCCACTTTATGAAGAGTGTGGTAAGTGTTATTAGGGTATATGTAGAGTCGGTAGTGATTTGTGTTTCGGATGTGGCGAGATAGGTCACAAGGTCTGAGATTGTCCTAAGCCTGGCCTTAGAAGTATGCATGGTCATCCTTCAACTCAGTCTGGTCCCCCGACTCAGCAAGGTTCCAATTCCAGCGCTATCAGTGGGCAATGCCCATCAGACTCTAAGCACTTCAGTCCCGATAGGATCAGGAAAGTCCTCCTAATGAAACCACTGGTATGTTATAGATCCCTCAGTTACATGTTGACGTTTCTTCAGATTAAGGAGCTTGTTTTTTCTTTTGTAGCTCTTAGCATAGAAGTCAACTTTAAGGACATACCAAATGTTAACACGACTTTTTTCCAGTCCTCACCCCAGTGAGTCAGTCTAACGCAGCCTAACAGGTATACCAGAACTGTCCGATTATGAAATCTGTGAAAGTCAGGCCTTCAGGTTCCAGTAGTAATACTATATATAGGAAATACATAAGGGAAGATGATTCCCGACCCATTCCTATCTCAGTGCAAAGTTTTGTATTTCAACCATCACTATACTTATGCATGCTTTTCGTTTTAGTCACACGAATACAACTTACATCCATGCACTTTTTATAGAATAGTGTGTGTTTCAACTTCCTCGTATGAGGAGTCAAAGTTCATCAAATTTTGCGGATCATGTTCCACAAATTCAGAAATTCCAAATCCACTTTGTGCAGCTCATGACTCATACACTCATGTCATGCTTTAAAGTATGCTTAGCCCACACGATTCATGACATCACTTCTAGTGTTCAGTCAAACTCAGATTATGTCATGTATACTCTCAGTTTAGATCCCTCGGTGAATCTGTAGTATTAATTGTTCCATCCCATAGGCCTCAATTATAGTGTCAGTTCAATAATCAATATTCAGTAAAGGACTCAGATAGTCCTTCAGGACCATGGATTTAAACTATCAGTTACTTAGCCATCAGAATTTAGTACACCCATAACATCAAATGTAGTCATTATAGTACTTGCTTGAATATCATGCTTGTAGTAGAAGTGTGGAGTCCTCTCAGCTTATGATTCTTAGAGTAAAGACTTTTTGAGGATGAATAAGTTTTTAAGTGTGGGGTGGTAATCTGAGGAGGATTTATGAACCTCAGTGTTGTTATCCTAGCTTATTTGTCCTTGTTTTGAGAACTTATTGTGTGATTAATGTGTTAATAATGATATAAATTAGAATCTAAGTGTATAAGTACTTGATCGTCATGTCTAAAGGTTTTTTCAAACAAGTTTGTATTCAATTTGATCACTTAGAGTTCAAGTGAGAAAACTAGTGTTACGCTTTAGCTAGGTTTATTCTAGTTGATCTCGGTGGATTCTAGTGTGTTTAATGAGTTATTAATTATTTTATTGTTTTATTATATGTGTAAAAACTTTCTTATAATGTTTAAAGTTCAACAAAATCAATCCAGGAGTCAAAATACTAAACTAAAGATTAAAAGGGGGAAACTAGTTCTTAGCTTAAGTTTCTAGTTCAACGTTGTGGATTATGTGTTGTTTTGAGCTCTAATTTGAGGTGTTTAGGTCTATATAATTCTTGTTGAGTTGTTTATTATGATATATTAATGATATAAAATCTTTAAATCAAGTGGAAACAACACAAAAGGGCTTGGAATGGATCAACGAAAGCATGAGACAAGATTTGATGAAAAACGGACACTTAGGATGTCCATGGCGTATATCTAACTGACAAAACCTCTATAGTGAGCGTGAAACACATGGTTAGCTTAATAAATAACCTAAAAAGTGTTACCTTATGATTAGAGTGAATCTCAAGCCCCTTCACAGTATAATGACCCCTGCAGCGTGACCCCTGTTCCGCCGACGGTCAAATTTGCCTCCTATAAATAGGACACTTGTAATTGATGTTGAACACCTTTGAAGTATTTGGGATTTTGAGAGTGTATCCTAAAAAATTCAAGTAGGTGTTTTATTGATTTACTTTTTTTGTGAATTATAATATGTTTTCCATGATTGCGATTACAGTTGGGTCTATTAGCGGCTAAAAGCCCCCTTTCCGGGGTTAAGGCCAAGAACATGATTGCATTGCTTTGAATTGATTTGGTATTGTTTATTTATCATATTTTTTTGTTTATTTACCCTTTTTATCACTATTTTAAGGAGTAGATAACCTTATAATACATCTATTATTATTTTTGTGAACTCGGGAGGGGGAATAAGACGATAGAATGTGGGGCTAAATAGTGTAAGGTTCTCAATCCTTTATAAACTAAGGAAATTGAATTAGTATCTTGGATAGGCATGTATCTAGAATCCTTTCTTGGTTCACTACGAGAATAAATACAATGCAGTTATCTTAGTGCTCAAATCCTTGCTCAACGATATAGTTGTGAATCTGAGTTAGATAGTTGTTTACAGGTCGGGAGATCATGATCATAAAATCAACCCCGTGAATCAATAACCAAGATAAGTATCTTAACAAAAAATGTTCAATATCTTAGTATAATTGTTCGTTGTGCTTTAACCCCTGGTTTCCATCCATTGATTGTCCATAGTTTTTTATTTTCCTGCATTATTTATTTTACTTTCAATTTATAACTACAAAACTATTGTTCTACTCTTAATAGTTAAACTAGAATTAGATAGTTTTCAACATAAGTCCCTCTGGGATAGATACTTCGCTTCTAAATGGACACTTTACGTCTTGGTGTGACCACGTGCACTTGTGTATGCACTGGGGTACAACAGGGGGACTCGATCCACACGATCATAAATACCCCAATGTCAGTAACCGTCTAGACAAGTTTGGGGAAAATCACAATCCCTTAATCTATTCACCATTCCCATGCATCAGTTTGATTTTAAAACCACCATTAAAACATAAACCATGTAGTGACAAATATGAAACATAACATAAAAAACATTTACTCAAAAAGCCTCAACCCATGCTTTCAAAAATAACATTAATACAGTATGAACATCACTTATAAACTTACACTTTTAGCAAATTAATATTTACGGAAAGAGTAACATACCTGAAATACCAATTTTCACAAAAAGAATTCAACCCTTGAGCCCTTGGATGACCTACTTCTTAGAAATGCTAAGTATAGCTTCTTGAGAAACTAGAGAGAGATTTTGAAATATTTGGGTACGTTATGTATGAGAAATAACCCCTCTTAATTACCTTATGAATGTGGGGTTTTAATTGGGTAAGGAGGGAAATTGTCAAAAGTTCTATCAATTTAAAAACTAAAATTTATTCGTCGGTAACTACGGATTACTATACGAATTGTAGGGACGCATTACGACCCATCACCACGAGTCATAGCCAACACAGTCTCTAGGGCACACGAACACTGTTGACCCTATAACTTAACTTCTACGACTCATAATGGGACCTTACGACTTGTAGGTTACAGTCATAGTGAACCCGAAACCTATTTGGGGTAAACACTGGACATCCTACGATTTGCACCCAACAAATTGTAATAAGTCCTTACGTATCTTAGGTAGCAACTCGTACTCAGTTTAGAATTAGTCATAAAATTACTGATTTTGGTTATGATTTGGTGTAAGACCCCATAAAATCCTAAAGCTTAATTTATTCCTTTAGCTTGTCAAGGGGTCCCAGACTTAGAAAATTCTAGCTAGGTTCCCAGACCTGCCTATTATTGGACATAGAAAGTTGGAAATCTTATTTTTCCACCTTAACGTTGTTTAATGGTCCGTATCTTTATTAGTTCATGATCAGGAAGGTCAATAGGTGTTCCTGGACAAGTCTTGGATATTTTGGAACACGTTTAGATCATGTTTGGAGTGCCAAAATAGTGGACCAATGCGATCATGGCATTTCTCATCGCCAATAATATTGGTCAATATTTGTGAAGGATGCCAGAGCCAAAACTTATGAGGCTTGATGCGATCGTGGAGTGATGCATCGAGTATCGCGTCGCAACTATCAATGCGTCACATCGCTTGTAGCATCGGCACCCTATTTTTTAACTCATTAAATGTCTGTATTTTTAAGGGCAAAAGGGTCAATTTTCCAGCCTTAGATAAATCGACTAACACGTGATTCATCCATATTTCATCGAAAATATAGAGTTTCTCTCAAGTTTCTCTCAAGAACAAGTTAGGGTTTTCAATTAAAGATTCAAATTCAATACTCTATTTCAAGAATCTCTCCGTCAATATTTGTAAAATCAGGAACTAAGGTATGTCAAGTGTAGATTTATGGATTCCTTTCATCCATAAAGTCTGAGAACCCTCTTTATAATTATAAAACATGATATTTATGTTGTGGGTTATTTGTAACCCTGTTTATCTTGTAGTATGATTCCCAAGTTGGAATCATTATGTGTTTTCATGAAACTACGTTAGCATACAAGATGAAATCCATGAATTGAGTTGTTTATGATGTGTAATTTGATGATTTCACCTATGCCCTAAGTTGTGCATGTAGGGTGTTTGACAAAATGGCAAGAAGGATAGAAATTGGGTATTATAGCTCAATTGTGACTCAAATAATAAATGCATGATTTACCCTTATGACCAAGATTGACTTCCATGATATTGTGTGCATTATGAGTATTTGATGAAATATTCATGAGATTAGATTGATGAAAGTATGACATGTCTATATGCAATTCCATCCATGTACAACATTATGACAATCATGTGTTTTATGAAATCCCAAACTTATTGTATTATGATTTGTTGATATTGGTTATGTGTTCATGAAGTGTCAAGTATTATTAGTTTCATGCTATCGAGTCCTAGGCATACTTGTACCTAACAATTTAGTTGTGTGCCTAGAGCTAGTGTCAGTTTTCACGATACTCCCATTCAAGCCAAGATCATTAGAATTCAGTCAGTTACATAATTTAGGAAAACTTAGTAATCTCAGTAATTTCAATCAGTTATCCGATCTCAGTAGTATTCTGTCATTCAATGGGATTTAGTGAACTCTGTTCAAATCAGCTAAAAGATACTATCAGTAACAGTTCGGTTGAGTTTAAATCAATTCAGTGTCTCTTCAGTTGGGAATAAGATTCAGCATCGAGTGAACCCAAGGATGGGGACTCACTTATTAGCTAGTAGAGGGTTTGATCCTTAGAAGCAATCCTTAAATTCTAAAACTACATAGCCAATGTAGGTTGAGATGTACCCTACGAGTTTACGGATTAGACACCTCATTTGAGTTTTCCCTACTAGAAGGGGTTGATGGAAGAGCTCCCTATCAGAAAGGGTTTACTAACAGCTTGTCCTTACCTGTGGCATAATACTGACACCCTTCCATCTGGGGTTATTGGTTGGACCCCACCAGTTCAGTTTTGGGGCATGTCAGTTAGATGATTACCACCCATATCTCAGTTTTGAATCCAGTCTCATTAATAGAACTCAATTCAGTTCTATAATTTCAGGACTGTTAGAGACAGTCACTCAGCTCTGTACGGAACTCAGCTAGTTCCATCAGAATCAGAACAGTCACCTAGTTAATAGTATATTAATTATACAAAATTCATGTTACCAGTATTCATATTTTAGGACTGCCAGATACAGTTAGTCATACCAGTTCTTCATAATCGAAACTATCATAAACAGTGATTCTTTTATCAATAATATGACATCACTTCCTTAGTACTCAATAGACTTAGTCTTTCAGTATCCAGTATTAGTACCCAAATATTAATAAACTACGTTATCAGAATTCATGAGTCAGTGTTATTACGATCTTTGATACAGTTATGTATTCATGTATATATTCTCACGTTCTTGTTATTCAGTTCGTTAGTATTGTTCATGCATATTAACCATTGTATTCAACCTACCTAAATTGCATACCAGTATATTCAATCGTACTGACGCATTTGCGCTATGGTATTTTATACCATAGGTTCAGAAGAACGCGCTCCAGAGTATCAGTAGCATTCCAGTTTTTGCAGTCAGAGTTAGCTGTGAGTCCTTATCATTCGAGGATGTTATTATTTGATTTTTTCATTCTTTCAGTACTTAGTTTATTTTAGTAGATGGGGTTAGTTGGGAGATTGGCCCATGAACTCTTTATTCTGAAAGTTTAGTTTCAGATGATTTCAGACTACAACATATTCAGACAGTTATTTCAATTGCTCTTCGTATTGTTATACCATATTTTCAGTTATGTCTCAGTATTAAACCTTATGGACTTTCAGTTCATCTTTTTGTTTTTACAATATTACCATTATTATTTAGGTCTCAGTAACAGATATCAGTCATGGGTTAGCTTGTGGTCCTTCAGGATTAGGAGCACCGTGTAGACATCCAGGTACTAGAGTTCGGGTATTACAAACTTGGTATCAGATCTTAAGGTTCAATAGCGTCCTAGGAAGTCTGAAAAGCCGCATCTAGTAGAGTCTTGTACATGGATGTGTTGTTCACCACACTTATGTACAGGAGTCTATGAGTTGATTTAGGAACAGTTTCCCGTCTTTCAGTATTCATGTCGTGCGAGTGAGCATGATCTCCAATCAAACTCTCAGTTTAATCCCTTATTCTCTTTCATTTACAGAATATGCCTCCCAAAAGGGATAACGAAAGAGGAACAGGGAATAAATCAGCACCTTAGCCAGTGCAGGCAGATCCTATGGATGCGCACGTCTCTCATACAAAATTTAGAACTACATTCACGACTCTATCCAATTCATTCAAAGCTTAGAATAACCGGCCAACTATTGTTCCAGCTAGCCCAGTGGCCAATTTTGCTGCAGCCAGGATTCAGGATTTCACCCGAATGAATCCTCCCATGTTCTCCTATTCTAAATTGGAAGAGGATCCACAGAAGTTCCTTGACCAGGTTTAAAAAGTCACAGATATCATGGGAGTCACTTCTTGTGAGAGAGCAGAGTTAGTCTCCTATCAGCTACAAGATATAACCCATACATGTTTTAAGAAGTGGAGGGTAGATAGGAGTGCAGATGCAGAGACCATGGAATGGGAAGAGTTTTCTACGACTTTCTTAGGTAGATTCATTACCATAGAGTAGAAGAAAGCCAAAGTGTTTGGGCTCATCAACCTCAGACAAGGTTGCATAAGCATAAATGAATATGCCCTCAAGTTCACTCAGTTAGCCAGATACGCTCCTCGTGTAGTAGTAGACAGTAGGTCTAGAATGAATAAGTTTATATCTGGGATATTAGGTAGACTGGTTAAGGAGTGCGGGACTGCGATGTTGATTAAGGAGATGGACATATCTAGGCTTATGGTCCATGCTCAACAAATTGAGGAGCCGAAACTTAAGAAGAATGAGATTGAAAATAAGAGGGCTAGAACTGGTAGTTATAGTTTTTCTCAGTCAGGGTGCAAGGTGGTGTAACTGTTCTCAGCATAGACAGAGGTTTTTAGCCCCAGTTTCATTTTCAGCTAGTGCACCTATACCCAATTTCATAAATGACTGTAAAGATAGGGCACCAGGTTCTAAGGCCTAGGGTGGTGAGAGCAGGGTTTTTACTCATCCACTTTATGAAGAGTGTGGTAAGCGTCATAAGGGTATATGTAGATTCGGTAGTGATTTGTGTTTCGGATGTGGCGAGATAGGTCACAAGGTCTGAGATTTTCCTAAGCCTGGCCTTAGAAGTTCTCATGGTCATCCTTCAACTCAGGCTGGTCCCTCGACTCAGCAAGGTGCCTATTCTAGCGCTATCAGTGGGCAACGCCCAAATAGACTCTAAGCACTTCAGTCCCGATAGGATCAGAAAAGTCCTGCTAATGCAACCACTGGTATGTTATAGATCCCTCAGTTACTGGTTGACGTTTCTTCAGATTAAGGAGCTTTTTTTCTTTAGTAGCTCTTAGCATAGAAGTCAACTTTAAGGTCATACCAAATGTTAACACGACTTTTTTCCAGTCCTCACCCCAGTGAGTCAGTCTAACACAGCCTGACAGGTGTACCGGAACTGTCCAATTATGAAATCTGTGAAAGTCAGGCCTTCAGGTTCCAGTAGTAATACCAGTATGTGTAGGAAATATATATGGGAAGATGATTCCCGACCCATCCCTATCTCAGTACAAAGTTTTGTATTTCAACCATCACTATACTTATGCATGCTTTTCATTTTAGTCACACGAATACAACTTATATCCATGCAGTTTTTATAGAATAGTGTCTGTTTCAACTTCCTCGTATAAGGAGTGAAAGTTCATCCAATTTTGCGGATCATGTTCCACAAATTCAGAAATTCCAAACCCAGTTAGTGTAGCTCATGACTCATACACTCATGTCATGCTTTAAAGTATGTTTAGCCCACACGATTCATGACATCACTCCTAGTGTTCAGTCAAACTCAGATTATGCCACGTATACTCTCAGTTTAGATCCCTCGGTGAATCTATAGTATTAATTGTTCCAAACCGTAGGACTCAATTATAGTGTCAGTTCAATAATCAACATTCAGTAAAGGACTCAGATAGTCCTTCAGGACCTTGGATTTCAACTAACAGTTAGCCATCAGAATTTAGTACTCCCGTACCATCAAATGTAGTCATTATAGTACTTTCTTGGATATCATGCTTGTAGTATAAGTGTGGAGTCCTCTCAGCTTATGATTCTTAGAGTAAAGATTTTTTCAAGGATGAATAAGTTTTTAAGCGTGGGGTGGTGATCTGAGGAGGATTTATGAACCTCAGTGTTGTTATCCTAGCTTATTTGTCCTTGTTTTGAGAACTTATTGTGTGAATAATGTGTTAATAATGATATAAATTATAATCTAAGTGTATAAGTACTTGATCGTAATGTCTAAAGGTATTTTCAAACAAGTTTGTATTCAATTTGATCACTTAGAGTTCAAGTGAGAAAACTAGTGTTACGCTTGAGCTAGGTTTATTCTAGTTGATCTCGGTGGATTCTAGTGTGTTTAATGAGTTACTAATTGTTTTATTATATGTGTTAAAACTTTCTTATAATGTTTAAATTTCAACAAAATCAATCCAGGAGTCAAAATACTAAACTAAAGATTAAAAGGGGGAAACTAGTTCTTAGCTTAAGTTTCTAGTTCAACGTTGTGGATTATGTGTTGTTTTGAGTTCTAATTTATGGTGTTTAAGTCTATATAATTCTTTTTGAGTTGTTTAATATGATATATTAATGATATAAAATCTTTAAATCAAGTGGAAACAACACAAAAGGGCTTGGAATGGATCAACGAAAGAATGAGACAAGATTTGATGAAAAACGGACACTTAGGATGTCCATGGCGTATATCTAACTCAAAAAACCTCTATAGTGAGTGTGAAACCCATGTTTAGATTAATAAATAACCGAAAAAGTGTTACCTTATGATGAGAGTGAATCTCAAACCCCTTCCTAGTATAATGACCCCTGCAAATTGACCCCTGTTCCGCCGACGACCAAATTTGCCTACTATAAATAGGACACTTGTAATTGATGTTGAAAACCTTTGAAGTATTTCGGATTTTGAGAGAGTATCCTAAAAAATTGAAGTAGGTGTTTTATTGATTTACTTTTTTTTTGGATTATAATATGTTTACCATGGTTGCGATTACAGTTAGGTCTATCAGCGACTAAAAGCCCGTGTTCCGGGATTAAGGCCAAGAACATGATTGCATTGCTTTGAATTGATTTGGTATTGTTTATTTATCATATTTTGTTGTTTATTTACCCTTTTTATCTCTGTTTTAAGGAGTAGATAACCTTATAATACATCTATTATTATTTTTGTGAACTCGGGAGGGGGAATAAGACGATAGAACGTGGGGCTAAATAGAGTAAGGTTATCAATCCTTTATAAAATAAGGAAATTGAATTAGGATCTAGGATAGGGATGTATCTAGAAGCCTATATTGGTTAACTATGAGAATAAATACAATGTAGTTAGCTTAGTGCTCAAATCCCTGCTCAACGATATAGTTGTGAATCTGAGTTAGATAGTTGTTTACAGGTCGGGAGATGATGTTCATAAAATCAACCCCGTGAATCAATAACCAAGATAAGTATCTTAACAAAAAATGTTCAATATCTTAGTATAATTGTTCGCTATGCTTTAACCCCTGGTTTCCATCCATTGATTGTCCAAAGTCCTTTATTTTCCTGCATTATTTCTTTTACTTTCAATTTATAACTACAAAACTATTGTTCTACTCTTAATAGTTAAACTAGAATTAGATAGTTTTCAACATAAGTCCCTCTGGGATAGATACTTCGCTTCTAAATGTTGAATTTACGACTTGGCGTGACCACGTACACTTGTGTATGCACTGGGGTACAACAGGGGGACTCGATCCACACGATCATATATACCCCAATGTCAGTAACCGTCTTCACAAGTTTTGGGAAATCACAATCCCTTAATCTATTCACCATTCCCATGCATCAGTTTGATTTTAAAACCACCATTAAAACATAAACCATGTAGTAACAAATATGAAACATAACATAAAAAACATTTATTCAAAAAGCCTCAACCCATGCTTTCAAAAATAACATTAATACAGTATGAACATCACTTATAAACTTACACTTTTAGCAAATTAACATTTACGGAAAGAGTAAAATACCTGAAATACCAATTTTTAGAAAAAGAATTCAACCCTTGAGCCCTTGGATGACCTACTTCTTGGAAACGCTAAGTATAGCTTCTTGAGAAACTAGAGAGAGATTTTAAAATATTTGGGTATGTTATGAATGAGAATTAACCCCTCTTAATTGCCTTATGAATGTGGGGTTTTAATTGGGTAAGGAGGGAAATTGTCAAAAGTGCTCTCAATTTAAAAAGTAAAATTTAGTCGTCGGTAAATACGGATCACTATACGAATTGTAGGGACTCATTACGACCCATCACCATGAGTCATAGACAACACAGTCTCCAGGGCACACGCACACTGTTGACCCTAACTTAACTTCTACGACTCGTAATGGGACCTTACGACTTGTAGGTTACAGTCATAGTGAACCCGAAACCCATTTGGGGTAAACACTGGACATCCTATGATTTGCACCCAACAAATTGTAATGAGTCCTTACGTATCTTAGGTAGCAACTCGTACTCAGTGTAGAATTAGTCATAAAATTACTGATTTTGGTTATGATTTGGTGTAAGACCCCATAAAATCCTAAAGCTTAATTAATTCCTTTAGCTTTTCAAGGGGTCCCAGACTTAGAAAATTCTAGCTAGGTTCCCAGACCTGCCTATTATTGTCCTTCGAAAGTTGGCAATATTATTTAGCCACCTTAACGTTCTTTAATGGTCCTTATCTTTATAAGTTCATGATCAGGAAGGTCAATAGGTGTTCCTGGACAAGTCTTGGATTTTTTGGAACACGTTTAGATCATGTTCGGAGTGCCAAAATAGTGGACCAACGCGATCATGGCGCGTCGATTCGCCAATCGCGTTGGTCAATATTTGTGCAGGATGCCAGAGCCAAAACTTCTGAGGCTTGATGCGATCGTGGCATGATGCATCGAGTATCGAGTCGCAACAATCAACGCGTCGCGTCTCTTGTAGCATCAGCACCCTATTTTTTAAGTCATTAAATGTCTGTATTTTTAAGGGCAAAAGGGTCAATTTTCCATCCTTAGATAAATCCATTAACACGTGATTCAGCCATATTTCACCAAAAATACAAAGTTTCTCTCAAGAACGAGTTAGGGTTTTCAATTAAAGATTCAAATTCAATACTCAATTTCAAGAATCTCTCCATCAATATTTGTAAAATTAGGAACTAAGGTATGTCAAGTGTTTATTTATGGATTCCTTTCATCCATAAAGTCCGAGAACCTTCTTTAAAATTATAAAACATGATATTTATGTTGTGGGTTGTTTTTAACCATGATTATCTTGTAGTATGATTCCCAAGTTGGAATCATTATGTGTTTTCATGAAACTACGTTAGCATGCAAGATGAAATCCATGAATTGAGTTGTTTATGATGTGTAATTTGATGATTTCACCTATGCCCTAAGTTGTGCATGTAGGGTGTTTGACAAAATGGCAAGGAGGATAGAAATTGGGTATTATAGCTCAATTGTGACTCAAATAATAAATTCATGATTTACCCTTATGACCAAGATTGGCTTCCATGATATTGTGTGCATTATTAGTATTTGATGAAATGTTCATGAGATTAGATCGATGAAAGTATGACATGTCTATATGCAATTCCATCCATGTACAACATTATGACAATCATGTGTTTCATGAAATACCCAACTTATTGTATTATGTTTTGTTTATATTGGTTATGTGTTCATGAAGTGTCAATCTTGTTAGTTTCATGCTATCGAGTCCTAGGCATACTTGTACCCAGCAATTTTGTTGTGTGCCTAGAGCCAGTGTCAGTTTTTACGATACTCCCATTCAAGCCAAGATCATTAGAATTTAGTTAGTTACATGATTTAGGAAAACTCAGTAATCCCATTAATTTCAATTAGTTATCCGATCTCAGTAGTATTTTGTTATTCAATGGGATTTAGTGAACTCTGTTCAAATCAGCTAAAAGATACTATCAGTAACAGTTCGGTTGAGTTTGAATCAATTCAGTGTCTCTTCAATTGGGAATAAGATTCAGCATCGAGTGAACCTTAGGATGCGGACTCACCTATTACCTAGTAGAGGGTTTGATCCTTAGAAGCACTCCTTAAATTGCAAAACTACATAGACAATGTAGGTTGAGATGTACCCTACGAGTTTAGGGATTAGACACCTCATTTGAAATTTTCCCACTAGAAGGGGTTGATGGAAGAGCTCCCTATCAGAGAGGGTTTACTAATAGCTTGTCTTTACCCGTGATATGATACTGACACCCTTTCAGCTGGGGTTATTTATTGGACCCCACCAGTTCAGTTTTGGGGCATGTCAGTTAGATGATTACCTCTCATATCACAGTTTTGAATCTAGTCTCGTTAATAGAACTACATTCAGTTCTATAATTTCAGGACTGTTAGATACAGTCACTCAGCTCTGTATGGAACTCAGCTAGTTCCATCAGAATCTGAACAGTCAGACACAGTCACCCAGTTAATAGTATATTAATTATACAAAATTCATGTTACCAGTATTCAGATTTTAGGACTGCCAGATACAGTCAGTCATACCAGTTCTTCATAAACGAAACTATCAGAAATAGTAATTCCTTTATCAATAATATGAAATCACTTCCTTAGAACTCAATAGTCTTAGTCTTTTAGTATCCAGTATTAGTACTCAAATATTAATAAACCACGTTATCATAATTCATGAGTCAATGTTATTACGATCTCTAAAATAGTTACGTATTCATATTAGTATTCTCACGTTCTTGTTATTCAGTTAGTTAGTATTGTTCATGCATATGAACCATTGTATTCAACCTACCTAAATTGCATACCAGTACATTCAATCGTACTGATGCATTGCGCTATGGTGTTTTATACCATAGGTTCAGAAGCACGCGCTCCAGAGTTTCAGTAGCATTCAAGTTTCAGCAGTCAGAATTAGCTGT
This sequence comes from Capsicum pubescens, assembly GCA_030864215.1. Taxonomy (NCBI): domain Eukaryota; kingdom Viridiplantae; phylum Streptophyta; class Magnoliopsida; order Solanales; family Solanaceae; genus Capsicum; species Capsicum pubescens. The sequence goes on from CM061542.1 coordinate 171,743,352, forward strand.
GAGTCCATATCATTCGAGGATGTTATTATTTGATTATTTTATTCTTTCCGTCCTTAGTTTATTTTAGCAGATGGGGTTAGTTGGGAGATTGTCCGATGAACTCTTTATTCAGAAAATTTAGTTTTAGAGGATTTTAGACTACAACATGTTCAGACAGATATTTACATTGTTCTTGGTATTGTTATACCATATTTTCAGTTATGTATCAGTATTGAACCTTATGGCCTTTCCGTTCATCATTTCGTATGTACGATATTACCATTATTATTCAGGGCTGAGTTACAGATATCAGTCATGGGTTAGCTTGTGGTCCTTCAGGATTAGGAGCACTGTATAGCATTCCAGGTACTAGATTTCGGGCATTACAAACTTGGTATCAGATCTTAAGGTTCAACAGTTTCGTAGGAAGTCTGAAAAGACGCATCTAGTAGAGTCCTGTACATGGATGTGTTGTTCACCACACTTATGTACAGGAGGCTATGAGATGTTTTAGGAATAGTTTCCCATCTTTCAGTATTCATGTCATACGAGTGAGCATGATCTCCAATCAAACTCTCAGTTTAATCCCTTATTCTCTTTCATTTACTGAATATGCCTCCCAAAAGGGATAACGAAAGAGGAACAGGGAATAAATCCGCACCTTAGCCAGTCCAGGAAGATCCTATGGATGCGCACGTCTCTCATACAAAATTCAGAAATACAGTCACGACTCTAGCCAATTCATTCATAGCTTAGAATGACCGGCCAACAATTCTTCCATCCAGCCCAGTGGCCAATTTTGCTGCAGCCAGGATTCAGGATTTCACCCGAATGAATCCTCCCCTGTTCTCCTATTCTAAATTGGAAGAGGATCCACAGAAGTTCCTTGACCAGGTTTAAAAAGTCACAGATATCATGGGAGTCACTTCTTGTGAGAGAGCAGAGTTAGTCTCCTATCAGCTACAAGATATAGCCCATACATGTTTTAAGAAGTGGAGGGTAGATAGGAGTGCAGATGCAGAGACCATGGAATGGGAAAAGTTTTCTACGACTTTCTTAGGTAGATTCATTACCATAGAGTAGAAGGAAGCCAAAGTGTTTGGGTTCACCAACCTCAGACAAGGTTGCATAAGCATAAAAGAATATGCCCTCAAGTTCACTCAGTTAGCCAGATATGCTCCTCGTGTAGTAGTAGACAGTAGGTCTAGAATGAATAAGTTTATATCTGGGATATTAGGTAGACTGGTTAAGGAGTGCGGGATTGCGATGTTGATTAAGGATATGGACATATCTAGGCTTATGGTCCATGCTCAACAAATTGAGGAGCCGAAACTTAAGAAGAATGAGATTGAAAATAAGAGGGCTAGAACTGGTAGTTATAGTTTTTCTCAGTCAGGGTGCAAGGTGGTGTAACTGTTCTCAGCATAGACAGAGGTTTTTAGCCCCAGTTTCATTTTCATCTAGTGCACCTATACCCAATTTCATAAATGACTGTAAAGATAGGGCACCAGGTTCTAAGGCCTAGGGTGGTGAGAGCAGGATTTTTACTCATCCACTTTATGAAGAGTGTGGTAAGCATCATAAGGGTATATGTAGAGTTGGTAGTGATTTGTGTTTCGGATGTGGCGAGATCGGTCAGTAGGTCTGAGATTTTCCTAATCCTGGACTTAGAAGTACGCATGGTCGTCCTTCAACTCAGTCTGGTCCCCCAACTCAGCAAGGTTCCAATTCCAGCGCTATCAGTGGGCAACGCCCAAACAGACTCTAAGCACATCAGTCCCGATAGTATCAGGAAAGTCCTCCTAATGCAACCACTGGTATTGTATAGATCCCTCAGTTACATGTTGACGTTTCTTCAGATTAAGGAGCTTGTTTTTTCTTTACTAGCTCTTAGCATAGAAGTCAACTTTAAGGTCATACCAAATGTTAACAGGACTTTTTTTCAGTTCTCACCCTAGTGAGTCAGTCTAACACAGCCCAACAGGCATACCGGAACTTTCCGATTATGAAATCTCTGAAAGTCAGGCCTTCAGGTTCCAGTAGTAATACCAGTATGTGTAGGAAATACATAAGGGATGATGATTCCCGACCCATTCCTATCTCAGTGCAAAGTTTTGTATTTCAACCATCACTATACTTACACATGATTTTTGTTTCGATCACACGAATACAACTTATATCCATTCATTTTTTATAGAATAGTGTGTGTTTCAACTTCCTCGTATGAAGAGTCAAAGTTCATCTAATTTTGCTGATCATGTTCCACGAATTCAGAAAATCCAAACCCAGTTTGTGCAGCTCATGACACATACACTCATGTCATGCTTTAAAGTATTCTTAGCCCATATGATTCATGACATCACTCCTAGTGTTCAGTCAAACTTAGATTATGCCACGTATACTCTCAGTTTAGATCCCTCGGTGAATCTGTAGTATTAATTGTTCCATCCTGTAGGCCTCAATTATGTTGTTAGTTCATTAATCATTATTCAGTAAAGGACTCAGATAGTCCTTCAGGACCATGGATTTCAACTATCAGTTACTTATCTATCAGAATTTAGTACTCCCGTACCAGTCTAACCCTCAGTTATAGAAAACCAACATTCAATCTCAGTTACAGTCTTAGTTTCGGTTATAATCTCAATTACCATCTTAGCTACATTCTCAGTCCCAGTCCTAGTCCAGTAGTTAGATTAGAAACATAGTCCAGTTTTAATTCTACCCAACCATAGAATATGACCATCAGTTACTTAGTTATTAGTATTAGAGTACCTCAGTTTACAGAATGTTTCTAAATCATGATTAGACACCCGGTCTTACGTTTCTAAGGTAATACAATTTTCCCTCACTCATGCTCAGTTACCTCATGTTATCTAGTAAGTCATTAACTCCTATGCATAATACCCTATAGTCTCAGTCTAGCTATACAGACTAAGTACAGTTCAGTCTTACATGCCCAGTATTCAAATATAAGTTATTCAATTAATCAGATAAAGTTAGTAAATATTTATGAACTCGTGCTTAGCACACACGTAAATCTTTTCAATAGTATCAGTTGCAGTGCGTAAGGTCTAATCACTTTATCTTAGCTTCAGATCCCAAATATCCAGCCACGATTAAGTTGTACGTGCCTTATGCATCGCCCTAGTTTTCCTAAGTATCTCCGCAAAATCAATATTCTTTGAGGGACCTAGTGTCCCAAGAGGGAGATACACAATAATTCCCCAAAATCTCATGACATAAAATATGCCATTATCTCTTTTCGTAATGAATCCAGTTTGGAGTAAGGGGCAATTATAAGTTGAACCTCAAACTCCGACCTCAGTCGTAAGCCGTGTATTCAAGGTACTTAGTTCAGATCATGATATCGAGCTCATGTATCACCTTCCAGACTCAGTCACGTTCACATGTTTCCGCTCTTGCATATCAAGTAATTAATTTCAGGCTTATTAGCATCTTTAATATAAGAAAAAAGTCTCCCTTGAACTTATCCAGTTTCATTCTCATATTTCCATGATAAACTTGGTATCAATTAACATTTCATATTCAATCATGCATTCATGAGCTAGTTAACCATGCATCAGATATGCATGTTCAATATGATACATTCAGTTTATCGATTATGTCAGACATGGAATCATGTTCCATTTGTTAATGTTTAGTATATACATAAGTTTATCTTTTCTTCCCTCTCATTTAGTCTCATTCGAGGATGAATATTCTCAAAGTAGAGATATTGTAAGACCCCATAAAATTCTAAATCTTAATTCAGTCCTTTAAGCTTGTCAAGGGGTCCCGAACTTAGAAAATTCTATCTAGGTTCCAAGACATAGCCTATTAATGGACTTCGAAAGTTGGAAATCTTATTTTGCCACCTTAACGTTCTTTAATGATCCATATTTTTATTAGTTCATAATCAGGAAGGTGAATAGGTGTTCCTGGAAAAGTTTTGGATTTTCAGGAACACGTTTAGATCATGTTCGGAGTCCCAAAATAGTGGATCAACGCAATCATGGCGAGCCACATCGCCAATCGCGTTTGTCAACATTTGTGAAGGCTGCCAGAGCCAAAACTTTTGAGGCTCGACGTGATTGTGGCGTGACGCATCGAGTATCGCGTAGCATCCATCAACACGCTGTGTCACTTGTAGCGTCGGCACCCAGTTTTTTTAGTCATTAAATATCTATATTTTTAAGGGCAAAAGGGTCAATTTCCAACCCTTATATAAACCAAATAACACGTGATTCAACCATATTTCACCCAAAGTATAGAGTTTCTCTCAAGTTTCTCTCAAGAACAAGTTAGGGTTTTCAATTAAAGATTCAAATTCAATACTCAATTTCAAGAATCTCTCCGTCAATATTTGTAAAATCAGGAACTAAGGTATGCCAAGTGTTGATTTATGGATTCCTTTCATCCATAAAGTCCGAGAACCCTCTTTAAAATTATAAAACATGATATTTATGTTGTGGGTTGTTTGTAACCAGGTTTATCTTGTAGTATGATTCCCAAGTTGGAATCATTATGTGTTTTCATGAAACTACGTTAGCATGCAAGATAAAATCCATGAATTGAGTTGTTTATGATGTGTAATTTGATGATTTCACCTATGTCCTATGTTGTGCATGTAGGGTGTTTGACAAAATGGCAAGGAGGATAGAAATTGGGTATTATAGATCAATTGTGACTCAAATAATAAATGCATGATTTATCCTTATGACCAAGATTGACTTCCATGATATTGTGTGCATTATGAGTATTTGATGATATGTTCATGAGATTAGATTGATGAAAGTATGACATGTCTATATGAAATTCCATCCATGTACAACATTATGACAATCATGTGTTTTATGAAATCCCCAACTTATTGTATTATGATTTGTTGATATTGGTTATGTGTTCATGAAGTGTCAAGTCTTGTTAGTTTCATGCTATCGAGTCCTAGGCATACTTGTACCCAACAATTTAGTTGTGTTCCTAGAGCCAGTGTCAGTTTTCACGATACTCTTATTCAAGCCAAGATCATTAGAATTCAGTTAGTTATATGACTAAGGAAAACTCAGTAATCTCACTAATTTCATTCAGTTATCCGATCTCAGTAGTATTCCGTCAGTCAACGGAATTTAGTGAACTTTGTTTAAATCAGCTAAAAGATACTATTAGTAATAGTTCAATTCAGTTGAAATCAGTTTAGTGTCTCTTCGGTTGAGAGTAGGATTCAGCACCAAGTGAACCTGAGGATGGAGACTCACCAGTTAGCCAGTAGAGGGTGTGATCCTTAAAAACAATCCTTTCTTTCCATAATTACGTAGCCAACGTAGGTTGAGATGTACCCTACGAGTTTAGGGATTAGACACCTCATTTGAGTTTTTCCCACTTGAAGGGGTTGAAAAAAGAGCTCCCAGTCAGAGAGGGTTTACTCTCAACTTGTATTTACCCATGGCACGGTACTGACACCCTTCCAGATGGGGTTACAGGTTGGATCCCACCAGTTCAGTTTCAGGGCATGCCGATTAGGCGAGTACCTCCTAAAGTTTTAGTTTCGGATCCAGTCTCAGTAATAGAACTCAGTTCAGTTCTAGAATTTCTGGACTGTCAGATAAAGTCGCTCATCTTAGTACAGAACTTAGCTAGTTCCATCATAATCATGACTTCCAGACACAGTCACCCAGTTAGTAGTATATTAATTATATGAAATTCATGTTACAAGTATTCAGATTTCAGGACTGTCAGATACAGTCAATCAGACCAGTTTTTCATAATCAGATCTATCATAAACAATCATTTCTTTATCAGTTCCTCAGTACTCAGTAGACTTAGTCTTTCAGTATCCCAGTATTAGTACCCAGATATCAGTAAATCCACATTATCGGAATTCATGAGTTAGTGTTATCACGATCTCAGATACAGTTACATATTCATGCATGTATTCTCGCGTTCATGTTATTCAGTCAGTTAGTATTGTTCATGCATATTAACCATTGTATTCAGCCTACCTCACTTGCATACCAGTACATTCAATTGTACTAACGCATTTGTGCTATGGTGTTTTATACCAAATGTTCAGAAGCACGCGCTCCAAAGTATTAGTAGCATTCGAGTTTCAGCAGTCAAAGTCAGTAGTGAGTCCTCAATATTTGAGGATGTTATTATTTGATTATTTCATTCTTTCAGTACTTAGTTTATTTTAGCATATGGGGTTAGTTAGGGGATTGTACTATCAACTCTTTATTCAGACAGTTCAGTTTTAGAGGCTTTTAAACTACAACATTTTCAGATAGTTATTTCAGTTGATTTTGGTATTATTATACCATATTTTTTGTTATGTATTAGTATTGAACCTTATGGCCTTTCAGTTCATGTTTCCACATTATGATATTACCATTATTATTCAGGGTTTAGTTACAGATATCAGTCATAGGTTAGCTTGTTGTCCTTCGAGATTATGAGCACCGTGTAGTGTTCCGAGTACAAGATTCGAGGCGTTACATTTGGTCCTTAGGACCCGTTAAGATCCCTAAGACTAGTAGTGGAAGTCATAGAATGGTTAGTATCATAAACTTTCAAGGACCAAAAACCCAGGGTGTTACATACTTAATATTCATAAGTATGGGATCCAAAACCTGCTTCTCCTTCACCTTCGCACCAAGAGATAATTTAACCACTTCCCGAACAATTACTCCCCCACCTCAGAGTCCAAGCGACTAACTTTAAAATTAGCCAACCTATGAATATCCTTCACCAATTCTCTCTTCTCCTCATTCACATGAGATAAACATCCTATGGACAATCTTCTAAGAGAATCAGAACTAACATAATCTTTACTTGGATGATAGTGAAGACTCATATAATAATCCTTGAGCAACTCAAGAAACCGCCTCTGCCTTAGATTCAACTCCTTCTCAATAAACAATTATGCAAGCTTTGATATTCTGAATAAATGTCCACATGCACCCATACAAATAATGACGCCAGATCTTCAATGCAAAAATCACAGCCGCTAACCCTAACTCGTGAGTCGGATAATTCCTTTCATGAACCTTAATCTGTCTAGAAGCATATGCCACAACCTTAAAATGTTACAGCAATACACAACCCAGTACCACATAGAATGTAGCATAATATAAAATAAATCCATCAGTACCATCGGGCAGGGTCAACATTGGCGCAAAAGTTAACTTATCCTTTAACTCCTCAAAGCTACCCTCACAAGTGCCAGACCACTAAAACTTTACCTTATTATGAGTCAACCTTTTCAATAGAGAAATAATAGAAGAGAAACTCTTCACAAATCTTCTATAATACCTAGCCAATCCCAAGAAACTCAAAATATTGGTGGAGTCATGGGTCTTGTTTACCTTTTTACCACCTCTACTTTCTGTGGATCCACCTTGATCCCCTCACTAGAAACAACATGTCCAATAAAGTTCACAACATTCAACCAAAACTTATATTTAAAAAATTTAACATATAACATTTGATCCTTAAGAGTCAGCAACACGATTCAGATATGACTGGAATAATCCTCCTCACTCATAGAATACACTAAGATATCATTAATGAAGACTATCATGAACAGATCCAAAAACTATCTAAACAACCAGTTCATAAGATCCATACAAGAAGCCAGAGCATTAGTCAACCCAAATGAACCAGGAATTCATAATGACCATATCAAGTTTGGAAATCAGTCTTAGGAATATTAATTTCTTGAATCTTCAACTGATCATAACTCAAACAAAGGTCAATCATAGAAAAGCTTCTAGCACCCTGAAGCAGGTTGAAAAAAATCATCAATACTAGGAAAAGAGTAATTATTCTGCGTTGTATCCTTAGTCAACTGTTGATAATCTGTACACATTAAAAGAGACCCATCTTTCTTATGCACGAAAAGGACGGAAGCACCCCACGGAGAAACACAAAGAAAAAAAAAGCCCTTATCAAGGAGATTCTTTAACTTCTCCTTTAGCTTTTTGAATTCAGCCGAAGTCATTCTATAAGGAGGAATAGAGATAGGACGAGTATCCCATAGAAGATCAATCCCAACGTCTATTTCCCTATCAGGAGGAATGCCAGGAAGGTCCTTGGGAAACACTTCAAGAAACTCATTAACAACAGGGACAAATTGCAAAGTGGGGCCCTCAGAACTTGAATCCTTAACCCGAACCAGGTGATATAGACACCCATTAGATATCAACTTTCGATCTCTAAAAAAAAAGATAAACCTCCCTTTAGGCGGCACTAAGGAACTTCCCTTCGAGTTAATTTCCGGTAAATAGAAAATTGGAAACTGACCATTTAGATCCCACAATATAGAGAAGAATAGCACGAATAAGGCCAATCCATCCACAAGATTACATAAAAATCTACCATATCAAGCTCTACCAAATCCACTAGTCTCTCTCTATAAAGGATAGACACCATACAACCCTTATATATCCTTCTAGAAACTACAGAATTACCCAGTAGAGTAGACATAAAAAAGGGGTTGAAAATACTTTTAAGACCAAAACTAAAATGTACTGCCATAGAAGGGGTGACATAAGAAAGTGTAGACCATGAATTAAGAAACAATACATATTTCAAGAGAAAAGTTGTAACATACCAGTAACAACATTAGAAGATGCATTAGATTCCTGACGAGTAGCGAGAGCATAGAGATGATTCTGGACAGTACTGATACCTAAAGTAGCACCCTTTGGCACAGAAGCCAAAAAAGTGGCGACCAAGACTTTATTAGCCCCAGTGGCTACCTTAGCCGCAGGACAGTCTCTCTGTATGTGACCAAGCTAATCATAATTAAAGCACCAATTTCTCCCCTCATTACAGTAACCCAAATAAAGCTGACCATAAAATCTATAATGTTGATATGTTAGGGCTGACTGAGATCCACTATCTTGAGAATAGGCACCCTATGCCCTAGGACCTCTACTTTCCTAAAAATGATAATCACCATATGACTTCGAATAAGGAGCACTAGCTAAAGAATATAACCCAAAATTTCCCCACATCTTTTTTTTGGTCCACTTTCTCCCATCTTTCCAAATATTTTTCTTATCACCCTGCTATAAAAACCTAAAATTCTTACTCTACCTCTCCCATATCTCTACCTATCTCTGTTTTTCATCCTCTACTAGCTACATATAAACTACAAACTGAGAGATATCTATGTCATTATTCAATATCACAACCTTATAAACTAATAGTAAGTCACACGACAACCCATAAGTAAATTTTCTCATCTTTTCCCTCTTGGAAAACACCAACACTGAAGCATAATGAGACAATTGCTGAAATTTCAAAGAATATTACTTCACACTCATCTTTCTGTGCTTCTGATTCACAAATCCTCGACGTTAGCTTCCCTTAACTCCTGAGAAAAGAAATGATCGAGAAAGACACCTTAAAAATCATCCTATAAAGCTGGCTCTACATTATTACCTCTCAACTGCTCACGCTCCTCTTACAACTAATAAGATACATCCTTTAATTGGTATATAACAACCTCCACTCCATTAAAATCAATAGCATACATCACTCTAAATATCTTATCTATTTCATTAACAAACCTTTGAGGATCCTTCTCAACCTTAGAGCCTGTAAAAGTTGAGGGATTCAACCTCATAAATTCTCCAACTCTAGTGACCTTTAAAGAAGGAGCAACGTAACCAACATAGTTAGACTGATGGGACTGAGAGGCCATCAACTGAGAAAGAAGATGAATAAATAGGTGAAACTCTAAGCGGATCATCACCCTGAGGCATCGGGGAATGAGTATCAGCTACCTGAGAAACTTGCGGAGGACTATTAGGAATTCATATAACTCCACATAGGGCAGTAAAATCAAGAGCAGGGACAGTAGACCGAGTCTACACTCCATAGTTAGGGCGAGTTCCATTCACATGATCCTCAAGAAAGATAAAGGTTCCATAGGAGCTTCTACAAGTAAAAGATCTTTGGGGAAGCATGATCTGAAATGTAAGTAAATTAGAGATTAGAGGAATTTCAAGACACCAGACTCTGTAGCCCGGAATAGAGAACAAAAAAGGGAAACATTTATAAATGTCTTATAGGTTCCTTTTTGTAAGTGTGGCGCGCTACAAACCAATAATAAGGACTTGACTTGACATGGCTTTATGGACACCCAATAACTTGAACCTATGCTCTTATACCAAGCATATCACGACCCGACCCCTAGCCTAATCGTGATGGGTATCTCAAGCCCCCTAAGGGCCAGAGACCACCCCCTTTGACTAGTCGCCTGAGCAGAATAAATATAATAGTGGAAGAAGCCCAAACATCATATGATGGATAGACAACTCCATAGGAACTAAGAGTCAATAAAAGTAACCAACCACACTTTGTCCATGAAAGCTTTTAAACAAAAATACCAAGTTAGGTCAAGACATGCCCCCGGCATGGCCAAAAGGCAATCCAAAAGTATGAAATAAAACTGATGGGATTTCTAAAAAACATTAGGAAAGCAGTGAGATGTCTGATCTTTTAAAAGATTGAGGATCACCACTTCAAGCTGACCAACGGACGAACCCAAACAACCTAATTCTACACAAAGTAACCAAAGAACACCTAGGACCCTACATCATAAAACGATGTAGCGTCGAGGGATAGTTAGTGGGATGACAACTAGCATAAAACTCAGGAAAGGGATAAAATAATGCCATGATCAAATTAGTCCAAAACCATTCAAAAACTATATACACACATTCATATATACATATAAATAATATGTCGGGATAGAGAACAATGTTTAAGCATGAATTTTAAAACCATTAGGCTGGAAATTGTTGCTCTAACTATCCTAAGGGCACCATGAGCTATATGGGTTAAGCTTCGCCTACTGAAAAGGTCCCAATGTGTGTTATCCGCATGAACCAGGAAAATCCATGGAAGGTCCAGTGAATCCATGACCCTAACTATTCAAAAATATATATTAAGTATGAACTATGCATACGGTCATAAAGCCCTACACCGATATAGTATCAGTCCATCTGGGACCTTTACCTTCCACTGAGAGCTACATAATCCCCTTTTAAGCCTAAACTAAAACCCTTTGCACATTTCCATCTTTTAACCAAGGAGTCCTTTAATTAGAAGCTTACCATTGGTATCATCGTACAAATAAAGTTAAGCTTGCAAGCCAATTCCATTATGCCAAGCACAAATAAATACGCCAAATTGACCCCAAAATTTCCAATTTAAAACCAATCCATAAGAGCCAAGGCCTTTCAAAACCAATTTATGTTCTATTAACCTTTAATGAAATGCAAGGTTCGAAAAGTGAATTAAACCATCTTTATTTCCATGTTAAAAAATAATTCACAAGTTGGGTTGAGGTTAGAGCCAATTCCATACCATTAAACCATACAAATTGGGGAAACCCATGTTTTCCCCTTCTATTTATCATATTCATTCAATTTTTTAGTTCAAAACCATAAGAACAAAGCATAGACAACTAATTCAAAACAATAGGAAATCAATTCAAGTATTAGCCATTTTAAATCCCTCAACCTATTGTCAAAACCCAACAATTTAACCACATGGATAACAATTAAATACATGTTTTTTATTTAAAATCAACTTAGAAAAGGGATACATGCTTGTCACAGAAAGAATTATGGAGAGAAAACCGCCAATTGATGCCTACTTGATAAATCCATGGAAACCCTAACTTTACTCTTAATATTTAAATTTTTAGAGAAGATAGTAATGTTTATGTTTGTTAACTGATGGAAATAAGGCCAAAGGAAGGGTTTTAAGTTGTGGGAAATAGTAGGATAATAGAAAAAGATCACAATGCTCTCAATAAAAATAGGCAGGAGATATAGTGCCCAATCGCTACGGGTTAAGTAACGACTCATGGTCATTGGTCACGAGTCATCACCACGACTCATAGACTAGGTAGAAACTTAGGAACACTTCACTAGAATAGTCATGTGTCCCTCACTATGACTTGTGACCCTACCCTACAACTCGTAGGGTTTTAGTCATGAACCAAACAAAAACACTAGTCAATCCTACTAGTTAGACTATGAGTAGAGTCCTACGACTCATGAAGTAGGACTATGACTCATCACCTGAGTCGTACTCTGAACAGTGAGCATAGTCACATAAAAAAATTCAGAGTCCAAAACTTATGGTATTACACGCAAGTCCTTAAGGCATGCATACATTTTTTGCCTTTGCTCCACCAACTCGATATGCCACCACAAAATGAAAATAGTCATCTACACGTTATTAGGTATCCTATATAAAGGGTTGGGTTGGAATTCTGGTCAGGAATGGGTCTTTGGGGCCCATAAATGGAATCTAAAATTGAATCTATCGCGAGGTCCCTCGAAGGACAAGGAATATGTGTTCAAAATTTGAGAACAAATGGTGCATAAATCGTGGTCTAAATTATCCCTTAAGGTCTAGGGATTTAAGGACCTAATTTTTTAGAATTTGAAAATGAGATAGGATGCAAGTTGAAGAGAAAAATATGGGAAATGACTAAGGAGTGTTAGGCTAGTTTACCTTAGCTATAATGGATGATTCCCTAATTTTTCGTCAGTTCAAGCTCTTGAAAATAGGGTGAAATGGTGAAGAAAAATAAGGAAAATTGGATAAACAACAGGGATCTAGCAAACCCCTAAGTTTAGCTAAAATGGCTACTTGTCCGCTTAAGTGGAGGCTTCCACGTAAGAAGCACAAGTTCGATAAAGCAGTCATGCACCAGGGCTATGGGTATTGCTAAAGGTATAGACTGGCCGCTAAAGCGTTGTCCGCTTAAGTGGTTTCTGACCACTAAAGTGGACCATAGCTAAATGAAGAAGGCCGCTAAAGCAGTTCATGGACACTATAGCGCTTTCTGCTAAAGAGAGTCCTTTACCACTAAAGTGGCCAAACCATATATCTGGCACCAGATTTTGCTAAGACTAAAATAGACTTTGATTGGGAGCTCAGGATTCATTCAGAACCCCATAAGTGCAAAAAATCTATGCTACCATACCAAATTTGATAATATAGACTCAATGGAATCATGAAAACTTTCATTCGAGATTATTTCGACTAAATATGGGGCCTACACCTATAGTTCCATTTTTATTTAATCAACCCAATAGCCCAAAATGAGTCCAAAAGTCATGACCTGAACCAAGGGTCCTGCTAGCATTAAATAAATATTTTTGAGCTAATTGCTCTATCAAAATTCTCATCAGAGGTCGTTTACTAATTGTTTTGGTCAAATACCAATTCCTTAATAAAGTAATCTCTAAAATAAGAAAATGAGCCTAAAATCCAAATAAATCATCCAATAACCGAACCAATGGTTTCAACAAGTCAAAAATGGCCAATAGTAGCTGTAGGAAGGCTCGAAATGCCAAAAATATATGTAAATTAAGAAAATAACATAAAAGGTCATGACAACATCCACTACTAAAAGAACCGTTGTCTTCAAAAGTCAATGGATATGAGGAGCATAAAATCTCAAAGGGATAAGGTACTGGGCCCATATACTTTGAGAAAGACTCCCTAGTTAACCTCTAAGAAGAGACAATGCTTCTAAGAGATTATGCCATAAGTATGCCTTTTTTAACAAAACTCCCTTCTTTATTTCTCAAATATCCAAAACTCAAACCTAATGTCCAACTTGCCTTCAACTAAACTGAGGATGGCTGGTGCATGCAAATTAAAGTCACAACCTGATACCACACTAATATAATCCAAAACAAAGTAAAAATTCATCCATGCCAAAGGAAATCCAATGCATGAAGCATACCACTAACTCTAAATTCAAAATTTAAAATTCCTTTTCCTCGCTAAACTATATGCCTACTCTGAACCACATTGAATATTATCTCAGTCCTTTTTGTACAATACCATCTCACTAAACACAAAGAACTAAAGATGATCTACAAAATTCCATAAAAGCAAGCAGAAGGACTAGCCTATAAGGTGGTACCTGGGAATACAATGTTGATGAACAATGTCTGCAATCTACTGCCAGTGCTACAACTTGTCTGGATGACCCTCAAAATTGACAGCTGGGGGTTTGAAGCACAAACACTCACCACTAAATGATCCATTCTAGGATATCCCACCAACTACGGATGAAACCATGCCAAGACCAACCTGAGCACCCTAGTCCTGCTGAGTAGATAATCCAAAATTTCCACAAAATTTGAAAGTCATGGTCAAGAGCAAAAGACTGAATAAGTAGACAAGGGGTAGGTTTGGCTATCCTATTGGTGAAAGCCCAATGGACACAAATCCAAAAATAAAGGTTGTACTCAAGCTCTACAACTCCGAGTTGAAATCTCAACACCAAGGCTGTACTTCTCAATTTTAGCTATCCAATCAACCCTGAAGACGGGTAACCATCCATACTTAAAATCTATAGCATAACTTCCTAATAGCCCATCATAATATTTAAAGTCTAAGACTTGATTTAAAAAGTTTAAACCAGGGAAAAACACCAACTCATCCTCACTATCTAAGATTAGGTATATCCCATCTAGATCCTGTCAGAGACGAAATCAAAATGTAGATGAGAACCAAAAGCACAATAGGGAATAAACTATAGGCTAAAAGCATAAGAAATCAACTAAACATCTATTGAAGTCACAATGCACAAAAGCAAAACTATGAACTCACAAAGGCTGCAAATAGTGCTAGTGATGACCAAAACTTAAGCAACTCAACAAAATGCAACCTTAGTTGAAATCTGGTCAATACAATGCGCTATCTAAAGAAATGAATACCCATAGGCACATATGACAAAGAAGAAGAACTCCATAAAGCCTTATGAGGCCGAAAAATAGTCGAAATGAGGAAAACCTGAAGTCACCTATTTTACTCCAACTTTACTTAATTAAACCATGAATCACATCATTGATGAATAGAGCACCAATCTCAACATTAATGCCAAGGTCAAGTCAACTACCAGAAAGTGAACTAAGAACCTCAAGATAATAAATTCCTAATTTTCCAACTTAGAAAGATGTCACAGGAAAAGATCACTTATCTCCATCTCTCTTAACTCCACTAGAACAAGAGCCACATCACGGTAAAAATAAAGTATCTGTAATACCCCCAGAATTCCAACAGATAGAAAAAACATACTTTAAACTCATGAGGAATTAATTTTAGTGAATTGGTAGTTTTATGATCAGGTTGATGTGTATTAAGACCTCAAATATGTCCTAGCTATAAGGAGAATCCAAACATCACTTACCGATTGAATTCTTGACAAGGATATTTGTACAGTCTACTTCAAACAAGAATATCTTTCATTATACTACGTATTTTAGATCTCATAACACATCAACGGATAGATAATTGAATTATCTTTCCAATGATACTAATTTTTCAAAACTCTAGTTTAATGGTAAAATATTATGGTCATTTTACAGTGAGCTATTCGGACTACCAAAGTACGACGGGAAGGTCGATGAACCATCGCATCAGCGACGAACCATCGCCCAAACTGTCGCAACTGAGGCAGTAAGCATATTTTCTAGCCATAAAGCGATGGTTTGAGGGATGGTCCATCCCTTGGGAAACGGGTCTTCGCCCAAACCATCCCGCACCTCCATTTAGCGATTAAAAGTTGTTTTAAAGGGATTTTGGGGTCTTTTCCACCCTTTTTAACACCTAATTACACCAAATCAAAGCACATAACTTCATATTCATACATAGCATCAAAATTAGGGTTCCTTTTAAGATTAAACCTGAAGAATAAGGTCCAAACCCTTCTTCAACAAAATTCAAGAATTAAAACATAACCATTCAAGAACCATCAAGAAAAGCCTCCAAGAACATTCTTAAGACTTCAAAAGTCAACTTTTTCAATTTAACCAATCCAAATAAGATAGGTGGGGTTTGAAAAAGAACAATTTTTTTGCTCTTGTGCCCAAAGATTTGATTTTTATTAAAGAATTTCATTGTTTTCAAAGTGGGGATTATGCCCAATTTACCTTGTTTTAAATTTATTAAATTATAAGTTGTTCAAGTCTTTAAGTCACATGTTATTTCACTTATTTATGTTTGAATTTGAGAATTTATTCCATGGATTACACATCCCTGTGATGATTTGATATTGCCAAGTGTTTCTAAGATAAATGTCAAGATTTAAGCTATATTATGAAATTATGTCCATTTGAGTATATATATTTATATATGAATTTAAGACTCAAGTAAGAATTTTAATGTTTCATGAAGAGTATATTGTTGGTATGCTTTAACAAATAAGTATCTCAATTTTTAAAGAAAGATTGATCATTGATCCTAAGCGAAGATAGGAATCCATATTATTTTAATATAAGGCAAAGAGAGGAAAAGTTGGCTTCTTATATAGATTATTGTAATAATTAAGGTGGATTTTTCAAAAATTTATGATCCTAAGTATGGGAGTAGTATTGAGTACCAAGTTGGGTATGATTCCGAAGTCTTATTCCCCAGAACTACGAGCCACCGTAGGATTATAATTTACCCCAAATGGGATAAGATAGTGATCACTAAAGTTAAGGTTCTATTCTGATGGCAAGGGTAGAACAACTCTCCCCAATTTGGGCAAGACATTGGACTCCATGTCAGCTCACATGGTTTATGTCGGTTAGAAGAAACTCCCAAGTTCCCAGAGTCTCCAAGTCTCCAAAGCTTTATAGTCCTAAAGTTTCCAAGTCCTTGAGTACCTAAAGTCTTATTCTCCTTAAGCTAAAAGCATAAGTTTTGAAAGTTGTTGATTTAAGATTCCATTTTGTTTACAAGCTTTAAGAATAAGAGGAGAATATAGATTTTAGAACTAAGTATAATGACTCATGAGATTTATGCTACATGTTTTATTAGTCATGATTTATGAGATTTAGATTTCATATTTATTCAAGCTATGTGAGTCATTTATATCAGCATGCATGGTTTTATAAAGAGTAATGATATTGTTGACTTAATGCACACACCCCAATATACTTAGTACATCCTAAAAGTACTGATCCATATATATGTCTATGTGTTACATTTTCTAATAATGTAGGTTTAGGTGCTCAGCCTCAGCAGCGAAAGTGATCTCCGAGTACCTTCATCTACACTTCCACAGCTGGTGAGTCCTTATGGTTCGAGGACCTATTTCTCTGATTTTTAATCTTGATAGCAGTTATTTATTATTTGCAGTTCATTTCGAGCCAGTTGGGGGTTTGTCGAAATGACTCTCTAGTTCCTTAGTACATTGAGGCTTGTTGTACTAATAGTTGGAGTTTCCATATTTTTAGTATTTGTTATCCAGATAATGTTTTTATGTTATTTCAGTTTAGATTCGACATGATATAGTATTATTTCTTAACTCATTTATCCTAAAGTAAGTATTATATTTTGTAGAATGCTCAAAGGGTTAGCTTGGGGTTACTTATAGCCTTGAGCTCCGTGTGATGCTTCGTTATAAGATTTTGGGGTGTTACAAACTTAGTATCAAAGCCTAAGGTTTAGAGAGTCCTAGGGAGTCTGACAAGTCACGTTACGTAGAGTCTTGATCATCGGTGTGAAGCACGCCACATCTATGAGCAAGAGGCTATGGGACATTTTAGGAAAAGTCATCTATTTCTTTCAGAATCCATCATGCTTATAGTTGTACCTATCTTCTATTGACTCATCCTCTTTTATGATAGAAAATGCCTCCCCGTAGAGCTAATGTCCATAGAAATGACAATCATCCACCCTAACCTATCGATCCCCTGAATGAGAATGTGTTTAATGCCGAATTTTGAGCTATTTTTCAGACGTTAGCCCAAGCTGTGACTGCTACTGTGCAAGCCAATAATCAGGCTATTATTTCACGTCAACAAGGTAGTGATGTAGCTGCAGCCAGACTTTGTGACTTTATGAGGATGAACTCGCCCAAATTCTTTAGGTCAAATGTAGGTGAGGACCCGCAGTTGTATCTTGATAAGGTAAAGAAGATCACCCAAGTCTTGCATGTAACAGAATAGGAAAGCATAGAACTGGCCTCTTATCATTTGAAAGTTGTTGTTTATGATAGGATAGTGATATGGAGGAAGAGTAGAGGGGAGAATGCAGCTCTTATGACTTGGTAAGTATTTCAGGATGCATTCTTAGACAAGTTCTTCCCACTTGAGATGAGGGAAGAGAAAATACAAGAGTTCATGAACTTGAGGCAAGGATCTATGACAGTAAAAGAGTATTGCCTCAAGCTCAACCAATTATCTAAGTATGCTCCTGACTTGATAGCTTACCCCCGATCTAGTATGAGTAAGTTTGTGACTGGTGTATCTGGATTGGTGGTTAAGGAGTGTAGGACTTCTATGCTCAACAGAGATATGGATCTTTCTAGACTGATGATGCATGGTTAATAGATTGAGGCAATAAAGATAAAGTAGAGAGAGAGAGTAAGAGGACATAAGAGGTCTAGAGCTAAACCATTTTAGTATGGCCAGACTAGATCCCATTGAGGGAACCATCCGTAGTTTTAGAATCATGCATCTATGCCAACACCTTCATCATCCAGTGCTCTAGCACCTGGAAATAGGTAGGAGCAAGGGAATAAGTCTTCTATGTCCAGATCTTAGAATAGTATCAGTAATAGACCCAGTTATCCCCTATATGCTAAGTGTGGAATAACTCATCCCAATGAGTGTTTGGCCAAACAAAAAGGTTGTTTTGGTTATGGAAAGTTAGGCCATAAACTTAGAGAGTGTCCGCATTCTAGACAGGGAAACAAGGATGTTCGTCCCCAGACTCAGGCTACTAGTGCACCAGCTCATGTAGATTGCTCAGCCCTTCCTCGGGGTTCTTCATCCAGCACTACTGGAGGTCAGCACTAGAATTAATTATATGCTTTGCCATCCTACCAGAAGTAGGAGGATTCACCGAATGTTATTACCGGTATGCTTTATGTCATTCATTCATTTTGTTGTGTATGAATTGTTGGACCCTGGGTAAAGTTTCTCTTATGTGACTCTGTTAGTTGCTGTGAATTTTGAGATAAGTTTCAAAAAGATCCCTGAGCCTATCCTGGTTTCTACCCTAGTAGGAAAGTCAGTTATTGCTAAGCAAGTTTACAAAGAGTGTCCTATTACTGTTCTTCATAAGGTCATATTAGCCGATTTGATAGAGTTAGATATGGTCGATTTTGATCTTATTATGGGTATGGATTAGCTTCATTCCTATTATGCATCTATAGATTATCTCATCCGTCTGGTTAAGTTTCAATTCCCAGATGAGCCAGTCTTTAAGTGGTATGAAAATTCTGTATCTCCCAAGAGCCATTTCATATCTTACCTTAAGGACAAAAATTTGATTTCCAAAGGTTGAATTTATCATCTAGTTTGAGTTAAAGACACTAAGTTTGAGACTCCAACAGTTCAGTCAGTTATTATAGTTAATGAGTTTCCGGGTGTGTATCCAGAATATCACCTAGGGTTACCTCCCAAGAGGGAAATAAAGTTTGGTATTGACCTTCTATCTTATACACAACCTATTTCTATCCCTCCATACCATATGGCACCCGTTGTACTTAAGGAGTTGAAAGAGCAACTCAAAGATCTTCTAGATAAAGGTTTCATAAGGCCTATTATTTCTCCATGGGGCGTACTCATCCTGTTCGTGCGAAAAAAAAATGGTTCATTGCGTATGTGCATTGACAATTGTCGGGCCCTGTTCTGAACCGGTCAAAACAGCACATGATGTATAGTGGCAGGTCATGACTTTTGGGAGTAAAAAATTAATTTTAGAGTCGCCACCTAACTTTTTAGAAAAATTAGGAAAAAACCATTTTTATGTAGAAAACTCTGTTCTGGTCTTTTGAAAATATTTAGAGATTCTGAGTAAGGGGTTTGGTTACTCGAGGGGAAGGTGTTAGGCACCCCTCAGAGCCTATCCGAAGATAGTCCTTCCACCTTAGTCTAGGAAAATGTTAGGAAAAAGCTTTTATTTCTTATTTGCTTAAAATGGTGGTAGCTATACATATTTATCAAACTTAAAGAAAATACGAAGGGTACATAAACACATTCTTATAATAACGTAGTTTATTATCAAAGGGCTCACTCATATATTGTTTGAAGAAAAAAAAGTTAACATTAACATTTTATTATATTAAAAATAACTTAAGGTCTATGATTTTTACAATAATATAAAATTTCATGATATATAAAGTTAAGTGTGCAAATAAATTATTTACCGGGTAAAAGAAAAATGTCATTTTAAAAGTATGTAAAAATGATTTGTTTATAATTATCGTGTACATCCCTAATATAAAAATTATGCATTTAGAAAATAAATTCATGCAAATGCATTTCTCGCAAAAAATAAACAAAATTAAAAAAGGGAGTGAGATACATTGACGTGTCAGTTTTGGGTAATGAAAGAAATCGTTGTTCATTTGCTTATATAAGAAAAATATATTCAAAAGAATGATATTCAAAAGTAAAGTGATGGAAATATTTACATGTAACTATTGTTAGTACAATTAATGATAATGATAAGAATAATACCACTTTAAGGAGGATGAGTATGTACTAACGACAATGAGAATGTATATTTCGTACCTTGCATTTTTATTTAGTTTAGCTTTGTTTATATTTTCTTTAGTCAAATCTAGACAATTGAAATTAGTAAAAAGGGGATGAATAAAATCCAAAGTGTTGATAAAATTTAGTCTATTCAGATGGGTTAATATTTGATAAACAGTATCCCTGAGTGAAGTTCAAGTTTTATCTATTCATGAAAAATAATATTAATTTTCGAAGAAAACGTGGAGAATGTAAAGCTCGTTATTTTAACTAACTATTATTGGGCAGGTAATTAATTAGTCAAATATTCATACGTCTAAAATCACTTTTATTTCAGAAAAAATCCCTTTAACTAGTCAGGCGTTAATTGCGAAAAAGGCGAGGATGTTTATTTCGAAGGAAAATCGCAAACTCTAAATCAATATGAACACAATGAACAATGAAATTCAAATGACAATGATAACTAATTACCGTTTCAAGTGTTAACAAGAATGACAACATAGCATGGATATTAAATAAAGAGAAGGGACTCAGAGATACTAGACTCCTAACTTGCTTGAGTTTTCAAGAATTCGCAATCCCTAAGCTCTGCAATCCTAATAGCGATGACCCGATGTCGGGTCAATGTGAGTTCCATTGCCGAACCGTAACTCCCGGATTCACATGTAACAGAAAAAGGATAAAGATTAGAAACATGACAAACTTTTAAAGAGATAACCAAGTCATAACTGCAACATGCTATATCAGTATCTCAATCCAATTAATCCTAAAGGGATGCAAACATTTAGACACAAAAAAAAAATTCTCCTGAGAAGAGTTTAATATACAAAAATCTAGTCAATCTCTTGTTTCCTAGGCCTAATAATATATTTTTTAGTTTGAGGTAAATGACCGCACCATAAGCATAACACGTCGGGGTAATGCCCTCTCAGAAATAGAACGGGATAGAGAAACTTGCATCAATACAAGTCTTTGGGTCAATAATTTCTAATTAAAGTCTTAGTTATATTTAAAAATAAAGAAATTCTTTGACAAAAATGATACTGTACAACTATTCCAATTGGGTTTTTGCTTTTTTGTCAAGTTTCACAAGAATCCTAAATCAAAGAGAAAAACACAAAAAAGGAAAAGGGAAGCTTCTACGAAGGGATTACATCATGCTAATAGATACAAATGGAGTTATACAAGATAATCATATAATAATGAATTAAAATTCCAGTCATTAAAAGAAAATAGGCATACCAATACACACATTTATTAACACAAATCTTTCGAGAAAAAACAAATTTTGCAATTGAGAATTCGCACCCATTGATAGGATTCAAATAACATCACAACTTAGTAGACTTAATCAACATCATATGATTACCAACGGAGTTTTAGCGAAAGAAACAAGTTTAACCAAAATTTTCTACATATGTCTTGACAAAATTCCCGCAACAACTACCGCATACTCATACAGCAACAAACAACGACAACAACACCATAATCTTCATCCAAGAAGAAAGTAGTACATAACAATAAAACAACAATAGACCACAATTTTCATCTCCCAAAAAAATGCACACAACCATCTATCCTTAACAGCACAAACTTCGGCGAATTCAAATAAGGTAAAGAAAAGGAGGTGA
The DNA here is from genome assembly GCA_030864215.1 of Capsicum pubescens. NCBI lineage: Eukaryota > Viridiplantae > Streptophyta > Magnoliopsida > Solanales > Solanaceae > Capsicum > Capsicum pubescens. The sequence goes on from CM061542.1 coordinate 171,765,481, forward strand.
AAATGAGATAAAAAAAAGTGTTTAGCACCTTATTTTGGGCATCAAGACTGAGGCTTCGATGAGGAGGATTTTTGGGCGATAGATAACGCAACGATCGGACTTCGATTCACCAATATCAAAAAGTAATAAAAATTTTGGAAAAAACTTTTGCTTCTTTAGATAGATGATCCGAACCTATTCCCCAAACATGTATTTTCAAAATTAGAAGAAAACCAAATCTCCTCACTCTATTTTCTTTTCTCATTTTACAACTCAAAATTCCCAATTTTCTTTCTTTCCTTGTAGATCCGAAATACCTCTTCGAAACTTGCTTTTCTCTCGATTTTTCTTGCTCTTTTTCTCTCTTTTTCCAACTTTTTTTGCTTAGATCTTCCCCTCTTTTTTGTGTCAGATCTTCACCTCTCTTCAATGGGTGACGAATACACGTATATATAGCAAAATCTAAATTTGAAAATCCAGATTTGAAACCCCAAAAATAAAGAAAATGGTGGGAAAATGAACTTGAATTTTTAACTCGAATCAAAGCTTTCTCTCCCCATATCTCAACTTTTCAGAACTCTTAAATGATAGATTGAACTGTTTCTAATTCATTTTCACTCATTCGGGACTGATTTTTTCTTTTCTTAGAGGATTTGCGAGCTGTAAGGGCTGATTTGGGATGGGATCTTTGCAGATCTGCGGTAGCTATGGCTGCCAAGGGCAACTACAATTCTAGTATTGGCAAAATGGAGAAGGGGAGAGGGAAATGCATGGTTGGTTTGTATTGCATTTTGGGATGGTGATGGTGACTATACGCGCTGGTTTTAGGGATAGGGAAATGTGTGTGAGCTATTTTGTACAAAAAGAAACAGATGGGTGAAAAGAGGCAATTAATGCATCCATTTTGAAAATTTGACCAGTTTTGGTCCGTCTGATCTTTTGATCGGAAAAAATAAATAATAATAATAATAATAATGGTAAAAAAAATATTTATATAAAGAGAGGAAAATATAGAAGTGGCTTAAAATTGATTATTTTTTATCTGTTCAGTTATTTAATTGGACGGATTAAAAATAAAAATAGTAGATGAATATATATATATATATAAGGTTGGAAACTTTGAAATTTGGGTTAAAATCGAAGTGATGGGCTAGATTGAAAAAAGATGAAATGAACATGAAAATTGTACTAAATTTTGGGCTAATTTTTGGGCTTTTATTTATAAAAAATAATAGTGGAGTTCGGGAGAAATAAAAATAAAATTGGATTATCGCTAGCCTGAATGCTCTTTCTCTACTGAAATTAAATTTATCGATGCTCCTTGATATCCTAGAAATTATTTTTTAGTTTTAACATATATAAATTACAGACATAACTTGCATGAGCATCCAATTTGGTATCTTTTTTTGTGATTTAATATTAACAACATATATATGTGGGTGTCAAAATAAGAATGTAATAAAATATATGTAAAAATAAAGAATATAATAAAAGTATTACATTTAAAAAGATATATTTTATGTAATAAAATATACATATATGGTCACAATATTACCCCAAAAATAATGTTAGAAAAGATGCGAATGCGAATACCAAAATATATACATATATTTTTATTCATTAAAATATTTAATTATATTTAATTAAATATTTCATATTATGGTGGAAAAATAATTCTCCTTTTATTAAAATTTCTAGAAATAGAAACAAAAAATACGAATCTTATTTTTTTATTTAATTTCAAAAATTATTTAGGGCCAAGGAGCATTGAAAATATAATTAAAGTGAAAAGAGTGAGTCAAAATTGAGTGTCAATAGTTTCCCCTGAGTGACCAAAGATTTGCATGAAAATATTTGGGCAATCATATTGACGTAACCAATTTTGTCTCAGGTGAAATAAGATGTTTGGAAGATTATGGTTGGGCCTCGGTTCTTCAGCTGCCTACATATCTCGAGCTTCATGAGAAATCAAGCCTTTTATAGTTTAAATTATAGCAAAATTTTGATGAATATCAAAATTTCTTCCAGTGTAGGATTATGGTGACACTGGGTTCCTTCGAAGATGATAATAAAGTTTTAGTACAAATAAAATAGATACGGGTGCAAGTCCAAAATTGTCTATTAGAAATAGCTGGGGATGAGGAGATGTTCAATAACAATATTTCGCATTCATATTTCAATTACTATTTTCTTGTGCTCAAAGAAAAATTCTTAGTTGGGAGGGGGTGTTGATATGTGTCAACTTGGGAATCCTGGCTTTGTTTATGGAATTGTCCAATACTCCCTCGATTGCTCTATCACTCCTAAATCTAGAGTCTCAATAGATGGAAAAGTTAGAAAGTATAGTGAAAAATATATTTATGTATATATTTTTTCACAAATATATTAAGTATATATAGTAATCCTCTATCGTTTTTAGATTATGACACGTTCGAAAAACTGTTAAGCCTTCATTTGTTGATTGTGACCCATGTAGCTTTATCCTTCAGGTGGAGCTACTCTGACTGTTGATGCTACGATGATTCTGGCGGCGAGATCTCTTATATTATGAGGCTATACTATGAGAAAAGGGGATTTTCCTTAAGGTAAGACCAAACCTTTCAGGTTGCCTACATATCCTTAAGATAGGAATTAGGTCTGTGTGTAGTTCACTTACAATGAAAAAAAAGTGAAAATATGCAATGCAGTGACCGAGCCAGACTTAGGCAACCTACGTATCCTTAAAATAGAAATTAAGTTATAACGTAGTTCAATACAAAAGATAAAGTAAAATAATGCGATAACCAGGCCTGACTCAGGCTTCCTACATATCCAAGTGGAATTAGGTCATGCCGTAGTTCGGTACAATGAAAAGGTAAAATATAAAGGGGACTAAATCCGATGTGGATTGCCTACATATCCCGCCATGGGAATTCAGGTCGAGTGTAGTTCCAAATACATGAAAGGATGATGTTTTTGGGTTTTATAAGGGGAACCGAACCCTATGTGGGCTACCTACGTATCCTTCCATGGAAAGCCAAGCTAATACATAGTTCTGTTACATTGGAGAAAAATTTCAAAAGTACAAAAAAATAACTACTATTCATAATGTCTTCAAATGTAGTACTTCTTGATGGTGTCTATATTCATCGGCTTCGTGCTTACTGTGGCGTCTATTTCTGAAAGTATCGCTTCTCATCTAGAGAGTACTCGATGAACTATGTAAGGACCTTGCCGGTTTGGCACAAATGTCCCTTTGGCTTCATCTTGGTGAGGGAACATCTTCTTCAATACCAACTGTTCTGGTGTGAATTGTCGAGGCTTGACCTTCTTGTTGAATGCCTTAATCATTCTATTTTGATAGAGTTGACCATGACAGACTGCGTCTAATCTCTTTTCATCAATAAGCATCAACTTCTCGATGTTGCTACGAATCTATTCGGCGTCATCTAGACCAACCTCCTGGATAATTCTTAATGAAGGTATCTCCACTTCTGCAGGTATAACTGATTCCGACCGATAAACTAATATGTAGGGAGTTGCCTCAGTAGAAGTTCTGATTGTGGTACGATATCCAATTAAAGTATATGACAACTTCTTATGTCATTCTCTATTACCGTCCACTATCTTTCTCAAAATCCTCTTGATATTTTTGTTTGCAGCTTCAACTGATCCATTCATTTGTGGTTGATATTCCATGGAATTTAGATAAGATATTTTAAACCTTTAGCAAATCTCTCTCATCAATTCACTATAAAGATTGGATCTATTATCTATTATGATTGATTCTGGAATTCCAAATTGGCAGACTAAGTTGTTGTGAACAAAATTTGCTACCACCTTCTTGGTTACGGCCTTATGTATTGAGGCCTCAACCCACTTTGTGAAGTAATCGATAGTGACTAATCTAAGATGGTATCCATTAGGCGCAGAAGACTCTATGGTCCCAATAACATCCATGCCTCAAGCAGCAAATGGCCAAGGAGAACCCATCACATTGAGTTCGTTTGGCGGAACTCGTATAAAGTCTACATGAACTTGACATTGGTGAAAATTCTGCACGAATCGAACACTATCCCTCTTCATGGTCATACAAAAGTATCCAGCTCTCTAAATCTTCTTTGCGAGCATGAAACCATTTATGTGGGGTCCATAATTTCCTGCATATATCTCTTCTAACAATCTTGTGGCCTCCATGGCATCAACGCATCATAGTAATCCAAGGTCTGGAGTCCTCTTATATAGGATTTCCCCATTGAGAAAAAAGTGATTGGCCATCCTACTTAAAGTCCTCTTCTGTTTGCCAGTATCACCTTCTGTATATCTTTCTGCTCCAAGTAACCTCTTAATGTCGTAGTACCACGGCTTTCCATCTGGCTCTTCATCTACATGGAAACAGTAGGCTTGTAGGTCGTGTATATCCACTTTGATGGGATCGATTTAATTCTTATATGGATGTTGAATCATTGAAGATTGTGTCGCCAAGGCATTGGCGAACTCATTTTGAATTCGAGGGACATGCTTAAATTCAATCTTCGTAAACCTTTTGCTCAATTCCTTAACACATTGCACATAAGGAAGGATATTGACATTATTGGTGGTCCATTCTCCTTACACCTGATGGATGAACAAATCTGAATCTCCTATCACTAATAGCTCTTTAATGTCCGTGTCTACTGCCATCCTAAGCCCAAGAATGCAATCCTCATATCCTGCCATGTTATTCGTGTAAGGAAACCTAATCTTTGACGAGATTAGGTAATGTTGACCCGTTTCTAAAACTAGGACATCTCTAATTTTGACTCCTTTGAAGTTCGCTGCTCCATCGAAGAACATCCTCCATCCATCATATGGTTCTGAGATGTCCTCTCCCGCAAACAACACCTCTTCATCAGGAAAGTAGGTATTGAGCGGAGTGTAATCTGGATCCATTGGATTTTCTGTGAGGTGATCATCCAAAGATTGTCCTTTGACGGCATTTTGTATCACGTACACAATGTCAAACTCACACAAAAAAATCAACCATTTTGCCAATTTTCCAGTAGGCATTGGCTTCTGAAAGATGTACTTGAGTGGATCAATTCTTGAAATTAAGTATGTGGTATACGCGGATAGGTAGTGCCTTAACTTTTGCGCAACCCAGGTCGATGCACAACAGGTCTGCTCCTACAATGTATACATAGCTTCATACGGTGTGAACTTCTTACTCAGGTAGTAAATGGCTTGCTCTTTCCTCCCTGTATCATCATGTTGTCCTAACACACATCCAAAGGCATTATCTATAATGGATATATATAACAACAATAGCTTTCCTAGTTCTAGTGGAACCAATACTGGTAGGTTAGACAAATATTTCTTGATTTTGTCAAAAGCCTCCTGACATTCTTCAGTCCATCCAGTGGCGGCATCTTTATTCAACAACTTGAATATTGGTTCACAAATTATTGTGGACTGAGCTATGAACCGACTAATGTAATTGAGTCTTCCCAAGAAGCTCATTACGTCCTTTTTGGTCTTAGGAGATGGTAAGTCTTGGATTGCTTTTATCTTGGATGGGTCCAACTCTATACCTCTTCTACTAATAATAAATCCCAATAACTTTCCCGCGAAAACTCCAAATATACATTTAGCGGGATTCAACTTTAGGTCATACCTTCACAGTCTTTCAAAGAACTTTGGTAAATCATCCAAATGGTCCGAACTCCTTTTAGATTTGATGATGACATCATCCATGCACACTTCAATTTCTTTGTGAATCATATCATGGAAAATAGTAGTAATGGACCTCATGTATGTTGCTCTACCATTCTAGAGCCCAAATGGCATTACCCTGTAGTAGTATAATCCCGACGGAGTAATGAAGGCTGTCTTTTTTTATCATTCTCATCCATCAAAATATGATAATATCCCACAAAACAATCAACAAACGACTGCAACTCATGTTTCCCACAATTATATATGAGAATGTGAATGTTTGGGAGAGGGAAATTGTCTTTTGGACTAGCCTTGTTGAGATCCCGATAATCTACACATATTCTTATTTTTCCGTCCTTCTTTGTTACGGGCACGATGTTGTCCAGCCAGATGGGATAAGTTGTGACCCTCACGACGTTGGCTTCTATCTGCTTGGTCACCTCCTCATTGTTTCTCAAACTCAAATCGGGCTTGAATTTCCTCATCTTTTGCTTCATCGGTGGACATACGGGGTTGGTCGACAGTCGATACAAGATGATATCCGTGCTTAACCAGGCATATCGTCGTAAGACCAAGCAAACACATCAATGTATTATTTTAATAGACTTATCAATTCCTGCTTTCTTTCATCTTCCAAGTGTATGCTGACTCGTGTTTCCTCAGTGTCTCCATATCACCTAAATTGACAACTTAAGTTTCATCGATATTAGGCTTCTTCTGACTCTCAAGTTGCTCGATCTACTGCGGAAAGTTTTCAGGCATCATTGTTTCATCGTACTCCTCGTAATCTTGCTCATCTCTTGCATTTTTCTCAACAAATTCATTACATGTCATAATCGTGGAACGAGGATTTTGATTAACATTTGTGCTGAAAAGTATAAAAAGTGTGTAAAGTAAATAGATATTGAAAATAGGAAAATAATCTTTGAAAATAAGGACTTTTATTAATAAAAGCACTGGTCTTTGACAAGAGGCAAGTGGCAAAAGAGCTTCGGCATGATTCAAACCTAAATTGATCATGAAATAAAATAATTATTTTTTTTAAATAAAACAACAACAACAGTCTGACACTACCAAGACTCCTGACGGAACAGGGATGGGCTGATGGTCCAGTTCTGCAAGGCTTCTGCAGGCTCGGCATCATGGATGGCGAGCTTCTTGAATGCTATCGCTGATTCTTCTTTGATCACGACCACAAACAAATTTACTATTCCTTCTGTGATATCTTCATCATCTGTTTGTTCTAAAATCGGGACTTGGGTTGGCACAAATACCATTATTCCAAATCCGTTACTGTAAGCTACTCTAGAAATATGCTCATATCCAAGCCCTATAGTACCCTTCTGCTGCTTTAATTGGATTGGCTCGACTATGCCATCGTCTCTGGGTCCTAGTCCTGTCTTGGGCTGATACCCATATTTTAAGATGACCGACGCAACCATCTTTTCAACATTTGGCATTTTTGCTTCAGCTGGCATTGCCTTCTCATTGATCCTTGTAGCTTTTATGATCTCCAGAGTATGGAAAGTGGCTCCATATAACTCCTCGGTGACTGGAACTGAATTGATAGAATAAATGGTATGACTGATTTCTCCATAGACAGTAACCTTTATGCGACCCCATTCAAACTTCACGCACTGATGGAGAATGGAAGGAACGACTCTTGCCATGTGGACCCATGGCCTCCCCAACAATTGGTTCCAACTAGATGACATATCCATGACCTGAAATAAGATAGGAAATTTTGTTGGTCCTATCTGCAGTGTTAAGTAAATATCCCCGATGACACTCCTTTGTGACCCATCAAAGACTCTAACCTTAACCTGACTCTTCCTTATATCTTCTGTATTCATACTCAAATCCCTTAGAGTGGAGAACGGACAGATATTGCAAACCGAACCACCATTGATCAAGACATTATTTATAATCTTGTCATGATATATGACCATAATATGGAGCGCTTTGTTGTGTGCAGCCCCTTCTGATGGTAACTCATCATCATGGAAAGATATCTTATTTGCCTCTACCACTCGCCCGATTCTTGCGGCTAAAGTTTCACTAGTTGTCTCCTTTGGTATGCTAATCCCAGATAACACTTCCATCAAAGCATTTTTGTCGGCTTCAGAATTCATAAGCAAAGACATGATGGATATGTGGGCCGGTGTCTTCTTGAGTTGATCCTCGACTGAATAGTCCTTGGGCTATATTTTCTTCCAAAATTCTACAGCTTCAGTATCTGTGATATTTCTCCTCGGGTTTTGATATTTTCCAAGAACTCTACAATTTAGCTCCTCTGGCACATAACACCTTCCCGACTTGGTCATCACTTAAGCCACAACAGCATCTATCATTTTGCCCTTGGCTTTAGCTCGATAGTCGGGACTTCCCTTGTGTCATAGTCGGTCCTCCCAGTGGCTGATGTGGTCACTACGACTCTCGATAGGTAGGTCTGAATTGTTATAGGCTCCCTCAACTGAACTGTGATAAATGGTTATGCTGGAGATACAGTGGTGATCTCCTCTGCGCTCTATGTAGGTACAATAGTTTCTTCCAAATTGTACTCCTTCTCTAGAGTAATCATGTTGACTAACGGATTTCCAAGATTTGGCAAGGGGTTATTATTCACATTGGGAGTTGAGGCAGTGCATTTGATGATACCCCTTCTTATCAGAGACTCAATTTAAGTCTTCTGGCTATAATAGTCTTTCGTGTCGTGCCCTTAGACTCCTGAGTGATAGGCACACTGCTTGCTACCGTCAAAGTTTCTAGAGGTCGGATCAGAGGAATTTTCCTCAATTATATGTAACAAACCAGTTGCCCTCAATCACTCAAACAACTGGGCCAAAGGTTCTGCAATTGGTGTGTAGGTGCGAGTATTTCTGGCTTCAAAATTTTGACGTGGCCTAGGTGCATAGGCTGGTCTATTTTGGTGAGCTGGAGCTTGGATAGGGGCATATGGTCTTGGTGGATTTTTGTATGCTGGAGCTCGAGGTGGATTATAATGTGGTTGAGTATTGTACACTGAGACGTGTGCAATAATTTAGGGGTTGTTAGGGTAATGGTGGGAAGAATTTCTAGGTCGGTAGTATGGTGTGACGGTTGAGACGTCTTCCCTCTTTTTATTATTACCATTAATGGAACCAGTCTGCATAGACTTACTTGTAGCTTGCAGTGTAGCCATAGATTAGATCTTCCCTGACTTGATGGCTTCTTCTATGAAATCTCCCATTTTGATCGATTCAGAAAACTTTTGTCCTATCATTGACATCATCTTGTCAAAGTAAACACCCTCTTGTGCTCGGATAAAATATTTGGAGAGCTCACTTTCATCCAGTGGAGGTTGGATCCTTGCAGCCTCGGTCCTCCATCGCCATGCATATTCTTGAAATAATTCAAACAATTTCTTCTGTATGTTAGCTAATGAGAACCTGTCTGGGGTAATCTCAGTGTTAAATCTGAAGTGACTCATGAAATCCTCAGCCATTTCCCGCCATTCACGCAAGTTACGAGGGTATTTTCGAGTGTACCAAGTCAAAGCTTCTCCCGACAAACTCTAAATGAACAACTTCATTCTCAATTTCTCATTCTTTTCTACCCCAACCAACTTGTCACAGTAAGCCCTCAGGTGTGCATGCGGGTCACCCTTTCTATCAAACACATCAAACTTTGGTGGTTTGTATCCCACTGGCATGTCGATGTCTGGATGAAAGCATAAGTCGTCGTAGTCCAAACTTTTAGTCCCTCTGGTGACTTGCATATTTCTGAATGCTCTCTTTAGACTCTCAAGTTGGGCTGCTATCGACCCATCTTTATTTGATTGGACATCTTTTACTAATCTTGCATACCGATCAACCTCATATGGAACCTTAAGATTTGCAGATGTTGTGAAAGTAGGAGCTTCAGTAGCATCTATAGGTGGCACAAGTATCTCACAAGTGGCATATTCCTCAGGCATGTGTTGTATTTCTGGATGAACTAGAACAATAAAGTTCTGGGCAAGAAATGAATAAGAAGGTGTAGTTCTGACAGTAGGTTGAAGAGCTGGTGGGGCTTGAGCATGCGGTATATTTTCTTGGTTAGCGGAAGCGCCTAGAGGTAATTCAATACTTGGAGGCTGCGGCTGAGTGGGAAATGTGGATATTGTAAGCTTGGTTAGATCCTGCATTTAATGGAGTTCTTCTTTTAGAACCTCGATTTCCTGTGCTATATTGGCCATTTGATCATCATTCTGATGTTTGGTCAAAGTGAGTTCCATTGCGGAACTGCAACTCCCGGATTCACATATAACAGAAAAAGGATAAAGATTAGAAACATGACAAACTTTTAAAGAGACAACCAAGGCATAACTGCAACATGCTATATCTATATCTCAATCCAATGAATCCTAAAGGGATGCAAATATTCAGACACAAAAATAAAATTCTCCTGAGAAGAGTTTAATATACAAAAATCTAGTCAAACATTGTTTCCTAGGCCTAATAATATATTTTCAAGTTTGAGGTAAATAATAGCACCATTAGAACAACACGTCTGGGCAATGTCCTCTTAGAAATAGAATATGATAGAGAAACTTGCGTCAATAAATGGCTTTGGGTCAATACTTTCTAATTAGAATCTTAGTTATATTTAAAAATAAAGAAATTCTTTGACTAAAATGATACTGTACAACTATTCCAATTGGCTTTTTGCATTTTTCTCAAGTTTCACATGAATTCTAAAACAAAGGGAAAAACACAAATAAGGAAAAGGGCAGCTTCTACTAAGGGATTACATCATTCTAATAGATACAGATGGAGATATAAAAGATAATCATATAGTCATGAATTAAAATTCCAGTCATTTAAATAAAATAGGCATACCAATACACACGTTTACTAACACAAATCTTCTAGAAAAAACAAATTTTGCAATCGAGAATTTGCACTCATTGATAGGATTCAAATAGCACCACAACTTAAGAGACTTGATCCACATCATATGATTACCAACGGAATTTTAGCGAAAGAAACAAGTTTAACCGAAATTTTCTACATATATCTTCACAAAATTCCTGCAACAAACATCCCACACTCATACAACAACAAACAACGACAGCAATACCACAATCTTCATCCAAGAAGAAACCAGTATGTAACAACAAAACAACAACAACAAACCACAATCTTCGTCTTCCAAAAAAATGGGCACAACCATTTATCCTTAACAACAAAAACTTTGGCGAATTCAAATAAGATAAATAAAATGAGGTGAAAATGACATAAGGGAAGAGTTTAGCACCATTTATCGGACAGCAAAATTGAGGCTTCGATGACGAGGATTTTAGGGTGACAGATAACGCAACGATCGGACTCCGACTTCACCAATATCAGAAGGGAATAAAAATTTTGGAAAAAACTTTTTCTTCTACAGAAAGTTGATCCGAACCTGTTCCCTAAAGTTGTATTTTGAAAAATAGAAGAAAACCAAATCTCCTCACTCCATTTTCTTTTCTCTTTTTACGACTCAAAATTCCCAATATTTTTGCTTTCTATATAGATCCGAAATACCTCTTCAAAACTTGTTTTTCTCTTGAATCATTTTGATTTTTGATTTTCTCTTTTTTTCCACCCTTTTTTGCTCAGATCTTCCTTTTTTTCTCTCAGATCTTCACCTCTCTTCAATGGGTGAAGAATACACGTATATATAGAAAAATCTGGATTAGAAAATCTGGATTTGAAACCCCAAAATAAACAAAATGGTAGGAAAATGAACTTGAATTTTGAACTCAAATAAAAGCCTTCTCTACCCATATCTCAACATTTCAGAACTCTTAAATGATGGATTGAACCGTTTCTAATTCATTTTCACTTCTTCGGGAATGATTTTTCCTGCTCTTAGAGGATTTACGAGCTGGAGGGGCTGATTTAGGATGGGATCTTTGTAGATCTGCGGTAGCTATGGCTTCTAAGGAAAGATACGATTCTAGTTTTGGCAAAATAGAGAAAAAAAAAGGGAAAAGAGAGAAAAGCATGGTTGGTTTATATTGCGTTTTGGGATGGTGAAGGTGACCATATGCCCTGGTTTTGGGATAGGGAAATACGCGTGAGCTGTTTTGTACAGAAAGAAAGAGACGGGTGAAAAAAGGCAATTAATGCATCCATTTTGAAAATTTTACCAGTTTTGGACCGTTCGATCTTTTGATTAAAAAAATAAATAATAATAATAATGGTAAAAAAAATATTTATATAATGAGAGACAAATATAAAAGTGTATTAAAATTGATTATTTTTTATCTGTTCAGTTATTTAATCGGACGGATTAAAAATAAAAATAGTAGATGAATATATATATATATATATATAATGTTGAAAACTTTGAAATTTGTGTTAAAATCCCAATGATGGGTTAGATTGAAAAAATATGAAATGAACATGGAAATTGTAGTAAATTTTGGGCTAATTTTGGGGTTTTTGTTTACAAAAAACAAGAGTGGAGTTTGGGTGAAATAAAAATAAAATTAGATTATCGCTAGCCTGAATGCTCTTTTTCTACTAAAATTAAATTTATCAATGCTCCCTGATATCCTAGAAATTATTTTTTAGTTTAAACATATATAAATTACAGAGATAACTTGCATGAGCATCCAATTTGGTATATTTTTTTGTGATTTAATATTTACAACATATATATGTTTGTAAAAATAAGAAGTTAATAAAATATACGTAAAAATTAAGAATATAATAAAAATATGTACATTTAAAAAGATATATTTTGTGTAATAAAATATACATATATGGTCACAATATTACCCCAAAAATAAAGTTAGAAAAGATGTGAATGTGAATACCAAAGGATATACATATATTTTTATTTGTTAAAATATTTAATTATATTTAATTAAATATTTCATATTATGGTGGAAAAATAATTCTCCTCTTATTAAAATTTTTAGAAATAGAAAAAAAAAATACGAATCTTATATTTTTATTTAATTTTCAAAAATTATTTAGGGCCAAGGAGCATTGAAAAAATAATTAAAGTGAAAAGAGTGAGTCAAAATTAGGTGTCAACAACTATCGTCAGCTTAATAAGTTCATAGTCAAGAATAAATACCCTCTTCCTAGAATTGATGACCTGTTTGATCAATTACAAGGTGCAAGTTATTTCTCAAAGATAGACCTTAGATTCGTCTATCATCAGCTTAAAGTAAGGGAGTGTGATATTCCAAAGACAGCTTTCAAAACCCGCTATGGACATTTTGAGTTTCTAGTCATGTCTTTCGTCCTGACCAATGCTCTAGAAGCTTTCATGGACCTCATGAATCGAGTGTTCAAATAGTATCTTGATATGTTTTTCATAGTGTTCATAGATGATATCCTTGTGTACTCTCGTAGTGAGGATGATCATGCAGGTCATCTTAGAATTGTCTTGCAAAATCTTAGAGATCACCAATTGTTCGCCTAATTCAGAAAGTGTGAGTTTTGGCTAAGGTAAGCAGCCTTTCTCGATCATATTATTTCATTCGAAGGCATTAGAGTTGATCCCCAAAAAAAAGAAGCCGTAAGAAGTTGTCCTAGACCTATATCTCCGTCAGACATTAAAAGTTTCTTGGGTCTAGCTGGCTATTACTGCCATTTTGTTGAAGCTTTATCATTTATTACATCTCCTATGACTCTTTTACCTAATAAAAAGTGAAGTTCCTATGGTTAGATTCATACGAGGCGAGTTTTCAGGAGTTAAAGACTCAACTTACTTCAACCCCAGTGTTAACATTGCCCGATGGTTCAAATGGTTTTTTGGTGTATTGTGATGCCTCTAGAGTTGGTTTCAGTTTCGTGTTGATGCAAAGAGGTAAGGTTATAGCCTATGCCTCTAGACAGTTGAAACTGTATGAAAATAATTACCTAACCCCTTATTTAGAGTTAGATGTTGTGGTGTTTGCTTTGAAAATATGGAGACACTATTTATATGGTGTTCATGTAGATGTGTTCACGGACCACAAAAGCCTGCAGTATATGTTTACATAGAGGGTGTTAGATCTTTGCTAGAGGGAGTGGTTAGAGTTGCTAAAAGATTATGATATGAGTGTGCTGTATTATCCGGGCAAGGCCAATGTAGTGGCAGATGCCCTTAGTAGGTTGTCTATGGGTAGTGTGGCTCGTGTAGAGAAAGATAAGAAAGAATTATCTAGTGAAGTGCATTTTTTGGCTAGATTTGGTGTTAGGTTGCTTGATTCAGTTGAAGGCGATGTTTGGGTTCAGAGAAGTTCCAAATTCTCTTTAGTTTCGGAAGTAAAGGAAAAACAAAACATGGATTCTAGTTTGGTCTAACTGAAGGAGTCGATTAAAGACCAATATATAGAGGTTTTCTCCCAAGGGGGAGATGGTGTATTGAGGTTTTAGGATAGATTGTTTGTTTCTTGTGTTAATGATTAGAGGCAGAGAATTATGGCTAAAGAGCATGGGGAGAGATATTCTATTCATCCCGATGCTACTAAGATGTATCGCGACACTCGGGAAATCTATTAGTGGAGTGGTATGAAGAAACATACAACAAAGTTTATGGAAAAGTGCCTAACTTGCCAAAGGGTTAAGGTAGAGCACCAAAGACCTAGTGGTGCGATGCAAGAGTTTGGTATCCTCATTTTGAAGTAGGAAGACGAGAATATGGATTTTGTGACTGGCTTACCCCTTTCGCGCCATCATCATGATTTGATTTGGATTATTGTAGATAGATTGACTAAGTCAGCATATTTCCTGCTAGTGCACACATCTTATATAGCTGAGGATTATGCTAAGTTTATCCGAGAGTTAGTCAGACTGCATGGAGTTCCCTTGTCTATCATCTCAGATAGGGGTACTTAGTTTACTTCCCAATTTTGGAGAGCTTTTGAGAAGGTTCTTGGTACCCAAGTTCACCTTCATTTTGCTTTTTATCTGCAGACAGATGGTCAGGAAGAGAGGACTATCCAGACTCTAGAAGCTATGTTAAGGGCATGTGCTCTTGATTTCAAGGGTAGTTGGCATGAGCATTTTCCATTGATCTAGATCGCTTATAATAACAGTTATCATTCTAGCATTCAGATGGCCCCATTTAAGGATCTTTATGGGAGGAGATGTAGATCACTCATAGGTTGGTTTTAAGTGGGTGAGGCCTCCTTGCTTGGTCCTGATGCAGTGTTTGAAACTATAGAAAAAGTAAAGTTTATTAGAGAAAGATTGAAGACAGCTCAGAGTCACTAGAAATCATATGCAGATGTGAGAAGAAGAGATCTTGAGTTTGAAATTAATGAGTTAGTATATTTGAATATTTCACCCATGAAAGGGGTGAAGAGATTTGGTAAAAAGGGAAAGCTTAGTCCCCGTTATGTTGGCCCTTACAAAATTCTGAGACGTGTTAGGAAAGTAGTGTATGAGGTTGAGTTTCCTGCAGACTTGTCAGCTGTTCATCCAGTATTTCATATCTCTATGCTTAAGAAATGTATTAGTGACAACGCTGTTGTAGTTCCTCTAGATATCTCAGTTATTAAGACCAGTCTTTCTTATGAAGAGATTCCTGTTGAAATTCTATACCATAAGATCCATAAACTAAGGAACAAAGAAGTTCCCTTGGTCAAGGTTCTTTGGTAGAACCAGTCAGTTGAGGGTGCTACTTGGGAAGCATAAGAAGATATGTGAGCCAAGTACCCTCATCTATTCTTCGCAAGCTTAGATTAGCCAAAGGTACTTCTCTTCCTTGTTTCAGTTCTTTTCCAAGCATGTATTTAGCTATATACTGCCTTATTTGTAACTTCATGCATTCCAGAAATACTCAAATGATTAGAATGATGTAGAATCAGTTTAGTAATTTATTTTCAGTTGTGCATCCTCAGTTTTCTCATCTATCCAACCTCATTCGAGGACGAATGTTCCCAAGGGGGAGATAATATAATACCCCAAGAATTCCAACCGATAGAAGAACCATTCTTTAAGATCATGAGAAATAAATTTTAGTGATTTGGTAGTTTTATGATTAGGTTTGATGTGCATTAAGGCCTCAAATATGTCCTAGATATTAGGAGAATCAAAACATCCCTTACCGATTGAATTCTTGAGAAGGATATTGGTACAATCAACTTCAAATGAGAATATATTTATTTATACTATGAATTTCAGACCTCAAGACATACCAACAGATATATAATTGAATTATCTTTCCAACGATACAATTTTTTCCAAAATCCGTTAGCGAGGTAAAGAGTTATGGCTATTTTACGGTGAGCTATCCGGACTGCCAAAGTACGATGGGAAGGCTGATGGACCATCACGCCAGCAATGAACCATCGCCCAAACCATCGCAACTAAGGCAGTAAGCCCGTTTTCTGTCCATAAAGCGACAGTTTGAGGGACGATCCATCCCTGGGGTGATGGGTCGTCGCCTAAACCGTCCCGCACCTCCGTTTAGTGATTAAAAGCTATTTTAAAGAGATTTTTGGGTATTTTCCACCCTTTTTAACACCTAATTACATCAAATCAAAACACATAACTTCATATTTATCCATAGCATCAAAATTAGGGTTCCTTTCAAGATCAACCCTGAAGATCAAGGTCCAAACCCTTCTTCAAGAAAATTCAAGAATTAAAACATCATCATTCAAGAACCTTCAAGAAAAGCCTCCAAGAACATTCTCAAGACTTCAAAAGTCAACTTGTTCAATTGAATCAAGCCAAATAAGGTATGTGGGGTGTGACCAAGAACAATTCTTTCGTTCTTGTGCCCAAAATTTTGATTTTTATTAAGGAATTTCATATTTTTCAAAGTGGGGATTATGCTGAATTTACTTTGTTTTGAATTTAAGAAATTATAAGTTGTTCAAGTCTTGAAATCGCATGTTATTTCACTTATTTATGTTTGAATTTGAGAATTTATGTCATGGATTGCATATCCCTATGATGATTTGATGTTTCCAAGTGTTTCTAAGATAAATGTCAAGATTTAAGATTTATTATGAAGTTGTGGTCATTTGAGTATATATATTTATATATGAGTTTAAGACTCAAGTAAGAATTTTGATGTTTCATGAAGATTATGTTGTTGGTATTATTTTGAAGGAGATATCTATAAATATTCCATTATTTGAGGCATTAGAGAAAATGCCAAGATATGTAAAATTCATAAATGATGTGGTCACTAAAAAGCAGATTGTGATCTATGATCCTGCTAACAATATTCATCAGTATAGTGTTGTTACCACATTCCATGTACTATTGGGTCTTTCAACTTTGCTTGAGCTTTATGTAATCTAGGAGTAAGTATTAATCTCATATCACTGGTTGTGCTTAAGAAATTGGGGTTAAGAGCACCTAAACCAAAATTAATAAGATTGTTGATAGCCTATCGAACCGTGTAAAGGCCAGTTGGTATTCTATGTGATGTGTTAATAAATGTGGCATCTTTTATCTTTCCAACCTATTTTGTGATACTTGATTATGAGGTGGACTTCTAAATCCCTATCGTCTTGGGCAGACACTTCCTAGCTATGGGTAAGGTGTTGGTTAATATGGAGCTAAGAAAGATGAGGTTCATACTCAATTATGAATAGGTAATCTTCAATGTATGGCAGTCAATGCGGCAATCAAATGATATAAGTGTTGTTTCTTTGATAGACACCATTGATAAAGAAATTGATGTAGTGATTGTTCTAATTAAAGAGAGGCTGAGTGTTGAAGCATTAGCAACAATGATTATGAATTTTGATAGTGATGGAATTAAGGAGTACGATGAGATGGTTGGTTCTCTGTATGGGAGAGGTTCATGTACTTAAACTCCAAAGAAGTTTGATCTAGATTTGAAGAATAGAACCACTCTTTCCGCTCATCCATTAATTGAACAACCACCAATATTAGAGTTGAAGGCCCTCCCATCCTATTTGCATTATGCTTTCCTAGGGGTCAATAACACATTGCCATTAATTATTATTGCAGATTTGGTGAAGAATAAGATAGAGGCATTATTGATGTTCCTTAAAACTAACCTCCAATGAAGTATGCTAAGGTCGATGCCAAATATAGAATCCCAAACCAAGTTGGGGTAAAACCCACAGGGAAAACATTGAACAGGTTCTTAAACTTGAAAAAATCCACAAGTAGCGTGGAAAAGTAAATGGGGGAAATTTGAAGTGAACAGTAAGTAGTAACCGAACTTGAAAGCTTGGTTTTATAAATAGTAAAAGAAGAACATATGACTGTGTTCCCCTTGGCTTCTCAACTGCATAAAGTTCTCGTGTTTAACTCACTTATTCTCTTGCTCTGTATACACAGTTGATAAGTTATGTATTATCAACTGTCTTATGAATGTGATGATAAATCTTACCTTTTACCTTGTAAGTCTTAGAGTGTCACCTTATTACTCCTTTTCTGTAACCTCAGTTCAAATTTTGCCTTTTGGGTCTCAAGTTAATTAGATAAGATGGTGGAATTATAAGGACGTGAATCACAAATTACTATCTTTATCCTCTTTTCCTAATCTCTAACTCCCTTGTGAGGACATTTTTGAATAAAGTCAATCCTGAAGATTTTATAGTAGCTCTGAGGTAAAGTTAATATGAAGAAGATTAAGATACATGCAGCCATATGAAAATAGATGAATCTCCTAACTCTTTTACATATTTAATCCACCAAGGTTCCCGCAACCCAAGTTAGGAAGATTAGCTGATCATGTTCTTGAAACAATCCATGATAATCAATAAAGAAAACATATAATTAATTGCACAAGAATAAGAGGAAGAAAACTTGAAGTCTTCAATTGAATAAAACCCCAAAAATCTCAAGAACATAATCTCAATGATCAAAGTATGTAAACAGTAGTAAAAGTATAGTAAAAATACGTAATAGTGTGTAACCTAATAAAGGAATAACCCTAATGTATTTATGGTATCTCAAAATAACCCATAAATCATAATTAAAATAGAATAGGAAAAGTTTGTCGGCACAAGGTATGACTCGCGTAGTCCACTCGTAAAGGTCTTCTTACTAGTCGTACATTATTTGTCATAAGTTCTCCAGTGACTGATTTCCTAGGGCTTCATATTTTTGTTATCCTTTTGGCTCATCCTCATGAGTCATATCTTGATCATACGACTCGTGGTCTTCACTCGTCACCACCTGGGACTTAATTTTTTAGTGCTCTACACACTGGTCTCTTCATGACTTATACTTACGAGTCGTACTCAGGTCTTACGACTTGTCTTCTTCTGTGACTTCAACTCTCACTTTAACTCTCACTTTAACTTTGATTTCTGTTCCTTCAATGACTGCTTCTCTAGACTCGTAGTCACATCTTACAGTTTTTACTCTCCAGTCGCATCCACACTTTTCTTAACTTCCCTACTTGACTTTTGTTACTGTTGTGCTTATGACTACTGATATTGGTTGTATTTTTGCATTCTAGTATTACTATTCTAGGCTATTTAGCCTTGTTTTAAGGATGATTCATATTCTTAATGTGTTAATAATGATATAAATGTGCATATAAGTGTCCATGTATGTGTTTACAATGTTTAATGGTGTTTCCAAGCAAGTTTTGATTCAAATTGATCATTTAGAGTTCAATCGAGAAAACTAGTATAACTAGCTTGAGCTAGGTGTTTGTCTAGTCTATCGTGTTGGATTCTAACGTTTTAATGATTCCCAAAGGTTATTATTGTGTATTTATATGTTAAAAAACTTGTTGGTAATGTTCAAGGGTCAATTGGATAAAGACAAGAGTCAAAACAATAAGTTAGAAATCAAAGTGAATAAAGCTTATGATTAGCTCGTGTTTCTAGTTTACCATTTTAGAGGTTGTGTTGTTTTGAGCTCTAAAGCATTTTATTTAATTCTATAGAATTCTTGGTGAATGGATTATGATGATAGATGAAAGATATACAAGCTTTAAATCAAGTGGAAATAACTGAAAAGGGCTCAGAATGGATCAACAAAAGCACAATACATAACTTGGACGCAATTTGGAGTCCTGGATTGTCCATGGCGCGTGTGGGCTGTATTAAAAGCCAATTGACGTGTGATATAGACCAAAATCTTAATAATGGACCTAAAATAGTGATCCCTCATGATTAGGGCATGTTGCGACCTCCACACACCCTTTTAAGCCTTGTCACGCAACCTACATTCCCATTTCCAGTTTGTGTGATGCGACTTCCACTCCTATTTCTAGATTTCACGTTGCGAACCCCCTCCAAACATGGCCAAAAGTTTTAATACAACTTTTATTTTGGTTGGGACTACTTGGATAATATAAATACATCTTTGTAAACATTATTATAAACTTTAGGCATCCTTGGAAGATATTGGAGGCTACCACAACTTCTTTTTAGGTTTTATCATTCTTTAATTTATTTTATTTATGATTTGTATCATCAATCCAAGGGATTGTTTGATGAATATTTCCATTAAAGGATAAACCTTCTTTCCAGGGTTAAGGCCAAAATCATGAATACTTTCATTTTGAATTAAGTTTGTTGATTCCCTTACCATTATGGTTGTTTGTTTATCCTTGTTTTAACTATTTTAAGGATTAGCTACCCTTACAATACATACATTGTCAACCTGGTGATCTCAGAAGGGAGAATAGGAAGATAGAATATAGGGATAAGCAAATTATATGGTTTGTATTCTTTTATAAAATAAGGAATCCAAATTAGCATCTAGGACAAGGTTGTACTTAGAAGCCTTACTTGATTCACACGTAGGATGATAGCTTTAAATCACTTATTTGTATTATTACATCCTCGCTCAATGATACAGTTATAATGTCTAAGTTAGGTAAACGGTTAGAGGTCGGGAGACCATGATCATATGATTAACCCTATGAATCAACATCCAAGATAAGCAATCTAACGAATGCAGTTCAATAACATAGTATGATTGTTCATAAGCCTTAAACTTGGGCTTCTATCCATTGATTGTTCTAAGTCATTACTTTTTTGAATTAGTTTAGTTTACTTTTAGGTTAAAATTCTAAAACCTTGTTGTTTAATTTTTCTCAATCGTTAAACTAGAATTGGATAGTTGTTTAACGCAAGTCCTTGTGGGATCGATACTTGTCTTTCATTATGTTACTTTACTACTTGATAAGACCATGTACACTTGTGTGTGTCCTTGGGCGATGTTATGTTTTTGGCACCATTTTCGGGGCCTTGTAGATTGGCAACTATCTTATTTTTAGTTTAGTTATATTGAGTTGTAAATAGTTTATTTTTAGGTTTTCTTTTTAGTTTCTGTTATTTATCTTTTTATCACACTTCTTGATATGTCAGTCTGGGATAGATGGTTTTCAAATGATGATGATTCTTATTATTTTTGTGGGGGACCACATCATGAGGCTTATTGTCCAGATTTTGATAGAAGTGCATGGATAGGACCTTCACAATATAATATAGATACTATTTTATCTGTAGAGCAGACTGCAACTTGGTGTTTGGGTTGTGGTCAAAGTGGTCATACTGCAACTATGTGTGCTGTCAATCCAGATTCAGAATTGTTTGTAGGCTATGCTGAAAGGCAAAATTATATAAACATCTACAATCAAACGGGGCAGAATCAACCCCAAATATAGGCATGGAACAACCAACAACAGCAGTTTCAGCAGCAGCAACTAAATATGTAGGCCACAATTCAAATGAATAATTTGGAAGAGATGATAAAACAACTTTTAGCGTCTCAAGTACAATTGTTGCCAGACCTGAAGAACCATCGGGAGGCGAGAAAGCAATTATATAATCAGTTGGAGATAGATGCAGAGTTGACTTCCCAACCTGTTGTAGATAAAGTTGCTGATAATTCGAGGAAGTCTGAGTACTCAAAACATGAAGTTGTTGAACAGGTTCAGGAAATACCATCGCCACTATGTCCACAGAGGTAGACAAAAACACAAGAATCACAGCCACCCAATTGTCATATTTATCTTGAGACTGAAATTGAGAAGGTGAATGAGAGTGAGTGTGTTATTGATTGTGTAAATTTAGACGTGGCATTGGTTGGTCCTCATTCAAAGAACTTTTCTACATTATGTTTAGATGATGTCTTGTCTGTGGAATCATTTAAAATGGTGGAAGAGTGTGAAGATGAGGAACAAGAATCCTATATTCTTAATTTTACACCAGACAAGCAATATAAAAATACACCTCACCTCAAGGCCAAGTGGTTTACCATGCACATTCCATTACTCAATTCCTTGATATTTGTACCACCTCCGTATGATTGAGGCAAGAAGATGGATGCAATATTGGGGGTGATATTTATATCTCAAAGTGGACGAAAAAGTTGATTGGTTCATGCTGCAACACTAAATTAGGCACTTCTTGGGAGACAATTCAAGCTAAGGTATGTTTTATTTTTACTTTGTTTGTTTTTACTTTATGTAGTATTTGTTTTTGTTGAGTCACATGTTGATGGGAAGTCTGAGTACCGGAAACCTTAGCCAAAGAGCTTGGCAAAGACTGAGTGTGGGGTCCCAATGGCCTCCTTGATATATTAAGATGCTACTAGCTAGGACTAGAGGTCTCATGGAGTATTTCTATCTCTTAATTTTAAAGTCACTTTGGGGGAAAAGTAGATTTTTAAGTGTGGGGTGGGGAAATTCTCAATTTTTGGCTCAATTTAAAATTTTTTAGGTTAGGAATAAGTGAGATATTCTTGTTGGTGCTATTTTTGATTACATGATGCAAGTGTTTTAATTGTAAAAGCATGTTGATTTTGAGAATTACTACTTTTGAGACTCTTAGGCTCAAGTTTTTTACTCTTGTTCTTGTTGGCTTAAATTTGAATTTGTGCTATTATTTGGTTGGGAGTCTATGATGATCCTATGTGAGTTGAGCTTATGCCATAGGTGTGTGAGGTATTTATATATTCCTTATTGTATGTGATGTCTAGAACTTGCCCGGTGTGTGTGTGAAGCAAAATAAATAATGTGAGTTTAGGAGATGATTTAGGCATTTCTTTGATAACCTAGTTTTATACCTTCTTTTTGACCTACCCTTTTTGCATAATCCTAGTAATTCCCGTTAAGCCTTTAGATTTTTCTTTGGCAGTCGTATAAGTAGACTAATACCTTCTTTGATAGACCATAATTTGATCCAAAAATCTCCTAAGTGCATTAATGAAAAATTAATGAAGGAGTTTGAGAAATAAGAAGAAAAAGGTGAAATTGAAGCCCCAAAAGAAATAGTTATTGGTGTTTAAAATTGATGTGCTGTGTTTGGGAGTGAATAATGAAGATAATAAAAAAAAATTCAAATTGAATAAGTTGTGCACAACATGCTCCTACCATTTTCTGCACACTGATCTCTTCACGACTTATACTTACGAGTTGTACTCAGGTATTGCGACGTATCTTCTTCTGTGACTTTAACTTTGGTTTCTGTTGATTCAATGACTTATTCTCCATACTCGTAGCCACATTTACAGTTCGTATTCTCCAGTCGCATCCACTCTTCACTTAAACTCCATACTTGACTTTTGTTATTGTTGTGCTTATGACTGCACCTACAAGTCGTATGATTTGTTGACGACTTGTGCTATGACTCGTAGGATGTATAGACTTCATCTTTTTCAGGTCTTTTTCTTCTAATTTCATTCCAAGACCATTGTTTACCTATTTCATCTGTAACAACCACAAATGCATATCATATCTATAAAAATTACCTATGTCCAAGCATAAATTCTTTATTTTAAGCATCAAAAGTTTTGTGTTTCCATGGTACATCAATACCCTCAACTTAGAAAATTTTCATGTTCTTAGGCAAAATAGAAATCAAAATTCTAATACATATGCTTAAACAGGAATCCTAAGATACATATGGCAGTGATTTTCAGTTCAATTTTCAACATTGTTATCCCATTCCTAGTCTTAAATTTTTAAGAACCCAACTATGTATATTGATTTGGAACATGAAGAAACATAAAGGAATCGAATGATGGCATTACATTAGTAACAGGAAACTAGGTATAATCACAATCACCAGACAATCTAGCAACCTAACAACACAACCCATTTATGCTCACAATCAAAGAAATCTCATTCACTCAGTTTAGATTAATCATATTGTGTAAGGATATTTCAAAAGGCACTCCGCTCATAAAGAAGTATCGACCGGTGTATATAGAATACCATAGGCTTACCCATATTCTCTTTTCCTGAGTTTTTGGACAGTTGGGATAGAATCATTAAAGGACTTTATTCAGATTGTAACGTAGGTTTGGGGCTGGTATGGTATCTTTTTTGGATTTTTCAGTGACTACGCCTCCTTGACACGACGCTTTCTTTGGGGTCCACTTATTTTCCCCTTTATCTTCTTTTTATTTCTGCCCTTATGTCTCCCTCTTTATTTTAAAGCACATTCAGATTGGGCTAGGTGCAGTTCTTCTTTTCTTACATTCTTTTTTTCTTTTCTTGCAATTTTCTTTTTCTTTTATTTTCTATTTATTTTCATCGCACCTGCCCTTCTTCATTTTTCTTTCTACACTTGTTTCTTCATATTCATTTTTCCCTATGCACACCTATCATAGACACCCTCAACTTAGGCAATTTTCTTGATTTGAGGTGCACAGTGTCCAAGGAGGACCAAGTCCAAAATAGGTTCATTGTAATTAAAATAGTCTGGTGAAATCGGTGTAAACAAAAAATGGGTCAGTTAAGGCTCAAACAACGGGATCAAGGGATTCATATCATTTAGTTAGACAAATAAGGATCCAATGGATTTAAGACAAAAATGTCCAATGATCATCTCCTACTCGACGATCCTAAACCCTAGATAAGAGCAACCAGGCAAGGTTCTGAAATATGACACACCGGGAACTAGGTAATGCCTCACACATACCTCGTACAAGGTCATACTATTAGTTACCACTTATCCAGTTATGTAATTGTTTTCCAAAGTTGTACTATCCCTAATTCTAATGTCATTATCTGATTCATGGTCATCTCTCACACATACACACATCACACAATCAACAAACTTTTAGTAGGGGTATCCATTTTTTAACATAGTTATTGAAAATCAGTTTAGCATAAAAACACATTTTTCTACTACCAAAAGTAAAAATTTCCTTCCTATTTTCATCATCACACCACACAAACTAACAAAAATAACAACAAAACATGTCGATTCACAAGATTTTTGTTTTCTGGCCTACAGGTTTTGAAACACAACAAATGTAACCCGTTGCAACTTTGGTATAACACCACCTCCAACTAAATCCTATGCACTATCCTCAGTACATCTATCAATGTAATAAAAGGAAGGAGTACATACCTGGGCTCCCTAGGCATCTGCTTAAGTTGCATCATAACATGGGCCCTCAAATCGGGTCCCACTATCCTCAATAGTAGTCCTATCAACTATCAGTACTATCGCTACAATAGTGGCACCAGTTGTGGCTAATGTGCTTAGTGGTATATTAGATTTTGGGCCTACATCACTGCTCCCCTTAGGTTTCACACCACCTTCAATTAGTTGTACCTTTGCTTTGACTATTCCCAACCTGTGCATAATATCATTTAAACTGGACTAGGAAATAATCACATACCCTAGTGGTGCATCTCTAGATGATGATGGTCATGGGGCTGCATCAAGTGGTAAAATTGGAGTTCTGGAGGGGCCTGTCGTATCAAAATATTGTGGCTCAGACTGGCCACCCTAAACTAGCACCTCATTAACTCTTGTATTCTCCGCTCTTTATCATCTACTTTGCATCGATTGAGCTATAAATACCACACCTTGCTTAGACTGCATAGTCATGGTATTAGTTGTATCCCAAAATAAGCCCCAAATTAATAGTACTTGTTGGCTCGATGAACTAGTTGATCACTGGGAGTTTATGCAGCCAAACAAATCTGGGTAATAATACATGGATATGACAGAAGTATCTTTTCTCCACCCACTGCTCAGTCTCAAATTTCTTATTCTAAGAACTACTCCACTTCGAACTCATAACCTTCCATGAGGCCAACTATCAGTACCGCTCAAACTGGACTAAGCACATTGTCCCCAGTATTGGGACATAGTTGATATCGAGCTAAATTCCACCATGCCTTGGCCTCGAAGTTCAGTGTCTACTTTGTCATTTGCTCTGATTTTACTAATAGGCCGCTGACCACCCAACTAACTTCTTATCCGTTCAAAGCAATCAAGTCGCCTATCTATTAAATATGTGTCATCATATCTTTTGACCCCATATTCTTCCTCATGACCTTTCGTAATTCATCCATGGGGTAATCCATCTCGGTGGTGTTTATTGGAGGCTGAAAAATAGGTCCATTCAAGAATGTTGAAATAGTTAGTAGGGATATGTTCACCCGCACTCCTCGAACTATCAATAATGTAACTGGATTACCATCTCTCCATAAGATTCCCTGAGGCTATTATCTCTTCACCTTTATACGCAGTATAAAATTCCTACACTAGTGCAAGACTAAATTTTCTGGATACTGTAGTCATCCACTGGAATTTGTACAGCTATAATCTGGCTGCAAATCCAGGCAACTCAGACATGTCTACTCTAGTTAACCTCATTTCCAGATAAATTCCCTTCTTCATTCTTTCGGTGGTAGGGTTGATTTTTATCTCTTCATTATATGTATACTATATTCCAGGGTACCCTACCATTCAATGATGGGCATCGGAGTAGGCTTGATAGGTAGATGTAGTTCTTGTACATTAGTAAGAGTCACGTCCTTAGACCCACTCCCATTTTCTAATTATATCTCATAGGAACTAGAATCCTCAGTATGTGTATCACTGCCATCTCCCTCAAAACTCAATTCAACTTTCTTATTATCACTACCACTGTCCTCTTCAGACTGGGATAGTGTTTGGGGTGGTGAGGTGTGGGGGTTCTTCTTTCTTGGCCCCTTTGGAGGAGTATCCTCCTCTGAAATCACTTTATTTCGACTTACTATTCTTTTGTCTCTCGACCCTACCTACTCCTTTATTTGATATTCTACAAGGTCACTGCTAATGCTAGATGATTTTGTGTCCTCGTTCACCAACTTATAATCATATTTTAGGGTAGTTTTCTTCTTATTTCCCTTCTTTTCTTCCTGTTTCAAAGATGAATCGCCTTTGGGATCCATGCTTACCTATTGCATGAGGGAAATTTGTTATAGTTAAGTATTGGAAAAGGAAAACAAGAAAATTTTATGTCAATATGCAATTCTGGACTTTTTATAGCTTAGGGGTCTTAGTCGTATACACTATATACAACTTGTATGTATGAATAGTCAATTAAATAATGTATACATATATGTTCATTGGTCAACTTATGAGTCCTCCTAACCAGTCGTAAGAATAGTTTATGACTTATTACCAACACTCGTATGTAGACTAGAAACAAAACTCTATTATGTTAATACCTCCCCAGGTTATTACGGCTTATGTTTACGACTAGTAGGGGTTGATTACGACTAACATAGGCAATTCATATCCATACAATAATCTACACCATCTAAGACTTTAGTTGTTAGTGGTTACGAGTATCATTATGACTCATTACCTGCGGGTATGAGTCATAAGGAGTCTCGTATCCATTGCAACATAAGGGTTTAGTTATGAGTTTATTCCAATATGAAATCCCCAATTTACCCTTCAATCTACAGCATTACCACCCTTTATCAGTCCAAAAACACACTTTTTCAGTACAAAAATTTATGTTCACTACCAAATCCTATTTCAAACTCAAATTCTAAGAAATAGGGTACACATTTTTCATATACATAGATATTCAATTCGAAGAAATTCTAAATTCTCAACTCATTTTTATATTCATCTCAAAATATAGAAAGTTTAAGCTTAAAACTTACTTGTTTCATTGACAATTTAGGTTTCTTGAGTTGAGTACTTCTTGACCCTAATGGTTGATGAGGTCGATAGATTAGGGAGGACCAAATCAATTGATTTATGTTTATAGAGTGAAATTGATCAATTATAGCTTAGGAGTTGGTCAACAATATAGTTGATTTGATGTTCACAATGTCAGGCACTCGAATCGGGTACCCCTCTTTTGTTTAAAACAAGTGAACTAGGCCATGTTGACCCATGACCATTGACCTGGTAAGTATAGTCACGAGTCATGAATATGACTCGTAACCAATGCTTACGAGTCTTTTACCCCCTTCATAAAGACTGGGAACTTTTATATGGTTCTGGAGTCAGTACAACTCAAGGTGACATGTCGTAACCACAGGTTACGATTTGTTTTGAGAGTCGTAAGGACTCCAAAAACTTCTTACCTAGATATGTTTCAAGTCCCAGGTCCTTAAGACTCCTTCTCACGAGTCTGTACATTAAGACACAACTCATGACGAGTCCGTATGACCAGAATTCTGGAATTTTTGGCTCTTTTCTGCAATCCTACCCAATGAACACCCTTATTACCCTATAAATTTCAAAGTACAAAACATGGGTTGCCTTCCACACAGTGTTTGATTTAATGTCGCAGCATGCCGAGGCTAAGTTAGGTACTATATTTCAACAAATATCCTCATGGGTTGCCTCCCATGCAATACTTGATTTAATGTCGCGGCACAATACAATCGCCTTGGTTACTCAGACTTTACCAAGATCCATTTCAAAAACCAAATTAATTTCCTTAGTGTTAACCATATAATTCTTTACTCTTTGACCATTTACCTAGAATGGGGCTTCACCATCTCGCTTCAATTCCAAAGCACCATATGGGAACACTCTTAGCATAGTAAATGGACCATACTATCTAGACTTCAACTTACCTAGAAACAAGAGAAGTCTTGATTTGTAGAGCAATACCTGGTCCTCTTTCTAAAATATCCTCTTCTCAATTTTACAATCATGATTCATCTTCATGTTTTCTTTGTAAAGTGCAGAACTTTCATAAAACCAGAGTCAAAATTCATCTAACTCATTCATCTTGTTCCTCCTTGACTTTTCTGCATTTTGTCGCTCATAATTCAACTTTTTCAATTCCCATAGTGCTTTGTGCTCAAGTTCAACAGGCAATTGGCATTCTTTTCCATACACCAACTGATAAGGAGAAGTACCTATGGGAGTCTTGAAAGTTGTGCAGTAAGCGCATAATACATCGTCTAACTTTTTTAACCAATCAGTCTTATTAGCAGTAACTGTTTTTTCCAAAATAGATTTGATTTCTCTGTTGGACACTTGAACCTGTCCACTAGTCTGCGGATGATAAGGTGTTTCCACCTTGTGTTTCACTCCAAAATTCTCAAGCATACTCTTAAATAGACTATTACATAAATGTGACCCACCATCACTAATGATTGCACGCGGCATGCCAAATTAAGACAAGATATATTTCTTCAAAAAGGTTGTGACACTTCTTCCTTCATTATTGGGGAGCGCAACTATTTCCACCGATTTAGAAACATAATTTACCACCACCAGAATATACTTCATACCAATAGAACTCATAAAAGGTCCTTTGAAATCCACACCTCATACATCAAACAATTTTAGTTCTAAAATAGAAGTCATAGGAAGTTCATGGAACCTAGAGATGTTACCTTGGCATTGACATTAATCACAAGCTGAAGCATAATCAAGAGCGTACTTGTAAATTGTTGGCCAGTAGTACCCATATTGAAAGATATTATGGGTTGTGTGGGTTCCTTCTTGGTGACCCTCAACTGGTGAAGCATGACAAGCCTCAAGGATGCTCATCATTTCTACTCCAGGGATACATCTTTGAATAACCCTATCTGCATGAATTCAGAATAAGTAAGCTTCATCCAAGAAAAATTTCCTTACCTCGTGCATAAATTTCTTTCTCTGCTGGAAGGAAAGATCTTCTGGGACCAGATCACTTGCTAGGTAATTTGCATAATCATCAAACCATGGAATTAGATCTTGATAAGTGGCTAATATCTACTCGTCTAGAAAACTATCATCAATCTCAAGTCCATATTCAACGTTCTACATAGCTTCCTCCTCAAGTATAGACAACTGATCTATAACTTAATTCTCAGTTCCTTTTTTGTCCTTGACCTCGAAATCAAACTCTTGCAATAAGAGAACCCACCTAATCAGTCTAGGTTTTGCATCTTTTTCCTCCATTAATTACCTTAATTTTGGATGATTAATGTGTACAACTACCTTTGTCCCTATCAAATAAGACCAAAATTTCTCAAAGGCAAAAACCACTGGTAACAACTCTTGTTCAGTAACTGTGTAGTTATTTTTAGTAGGGTTTAGTGCCTCGCTGCCATAGTAGGTGGGATTCAGGATCTTTTATTTTCATTGGCTTAGTACGGCACCTAAGGCCACTCCACTTGTGTCACATATAATCTCAAAAACAAGGATCAATCAGGGGACACAATGATAGAAGTTGTCATCAATTTCTCTTTCAGACATTCAAAATCCTTCAAGCATGCTTCATCAAAATCAAACTTCACCTTTTTCTCAAGAAGCCTACAAAGAGGATTGGAAATCTTTGAGAAATCCTTGATGAATTTCCTGTAGAACCCAACATGTCCTAAAAATCTCTGAATAGCTTTCACAGAAATTGGTGGAGGTAATTTTTCTATCACTTTAATCTTATCTTTATCTACATCTATACCCCTTTTCCAAATCTTGTGCACAAGCACAATACCTTCTTTTACCATGAAATAGAACATTTCTTAATTATGTACCAAGTTGCATTATTTACACCTATGAAGGGTGTTTGCCAATTTAACCAGACAATCATCAAATGAACCACCAACTACAAAAAAAATATCCATGAATACTTAGATGGTGTCTTCTACCATGTCAGAAAAGATTGACATCATACATCTCTGAAAAGTAGTTATAGTATTACATAACCCGAATCGCATACGCCTAAATACAAAGGTCCCATAAGGACAAGTGAAGGTTGTATTATCTTGGTCTTTGAGCACAACAGTGATTTGGTTGTAGCTTAAATACCCATCCAAAAAATAGTACCACTCTCTATTCACAAGTCCGCCAAGTAACTAGTCCATAAAGGGCATGGGGAAGTGGTCCTTCTGGGTCCATGCATTAAGTTTCTTGTAATCCATACAGACTCTCCATCTTTTGAGTGACCTCATTGGAATTAAGTCATTCTTCTCATTAGGAACAACAGTAATACAACCTTTCTTAGAAACACATTGTACCGAACTAACCTACTTTATATCAGCAATGAGATATACCACACCAGCATCAAGCCACTTTATTTTTTCTTTCTTCACTACCTCTTGTATAGGAGGATAAATTCTATGCTAATGCTTTATACTTGGAACAAAATCTAATTCAAGTTGGATTTTTGGAGTTCAAAGACAAGGCGGGATACCCAGAATATCTACAATAGACCATTCTATGGCCCTCTAGAATCTCTGTAGGGGTGATAATAAATCTTCCACTTCTGTTTGCCTCAAGTCTGCTGCTATGATTACCGGAAAAGTATTATTGGCCCCCAAAAATGCAAATCACAAATGAGGATAAAGGTACTTCAACTCTAAGATGGATGGATCCTAAATAGAAAGGTGAGTAGGTAGAGTGGTTTGATTTTTTAAATCCAAATCAAGCTTCTTTGGTGCAAAAGTATAAGAATAGCTCCCATATAGCATACACACCATCAACATAGTCTTCAATACCATCGCTGTCAAAGTTCATAATCACTGTTGCTAAGGCTTCAATGCCCAATCTTTCTTCAATAGGAACAACCTCAAAATTATCATCCTAATTAGTTACCTCATCAAGATCATGGAATAATATCAGATCCGTTTTAGAAACATCAATCATAGATACTACCCTTAACTCATCAGGTTGGCACATAGATTGGCATGCATTGAATGTAACTTTCTTATCATTTGGGATAAAAATCAGTTTCCCTAATTCCATATCAATAAACGTCCTTTATTTAGAGAGGAATGGCCTACCTAAAATAATTGGAATTGAAATCCTACTTCACAATCCAATATCACAAATCAGCAGGAAAGATAAAAGATCCATTTTTACCAATATAACAAAGAGAATACCAACTGGCTTTTTCATTGTCTGGTCTGCCATAACTAGGCTTATACATATGGGTTAGGGTGACCCCAATCCAAATTTCTTAAACACCACTAGAGGCATAAGATTGATGCTAGAACCTAGATCACATAGTGCCCGAGCAAAGTTAAAAAGATCCAATGGTGCAATAAAAAGGTCAATGCACTTGGATCCACCTTCTTGTCTACCAACGATCTAGTAGAAAAAGAACTGCAGTGATGAACATTGTCAGCTAGCTCATAACTGACTATCCGCTTCTTGGTGACTAAATCCTTCTTGAAATTTGCATATCCAGGAATTTTTTCTAATGCCTCTACAAGTGGAATGTTAACAGACAACTCCTTTAATATAGACAGAAATATCTGGTACTTATCTTTTTTTTCAATATTTGAGGAAAAGGATGGCGAGGTCTTGGGATAGTTTTCAAGATAGGCTCCTCACCCTTATGCTTTCCTTTGTTTTGATCTATACAATCATCAACATCAAGGTGTTCATCTCTATTGTTGGATCATTCAAGGTAGGTTCAGGTGAATCTATGGTGGTTTTACTACTCCAAGTGGTAATAGCATGGTAATAACTATCATTCCTTAGATTCTACACAGTATTACTAAGAAGAGTGCCAGGTTGCCTTTGATTTAATATGGTTGGCATCTAGCCATACTACTACTCCAGTTTTTTGATTGTGGTAGAATGTAACTCAAGTTTCTGATTCAGTCCTGACAGGTCCGCCTAAATCTCCTTAAGACAACTCTCTTGACTTTCTTAGTGTTTGAATAGTTTCGACAACATTGCTTCCATTCTTGATAAATATCTCAGATACCTAATGGTACGTATCTGTCACTCTTCTCTTTGTAGTTATCTTTGTATCTCCAATCACCATCTCGATCCCTGCTCCTATCTCTATATCTATCATTGTAATAGTTTTGAGCTTGATTTCCTTGACCTCGGGCTCAGAAATCTTTCAAATAACAATCAAGATACCTTGCTTCCTATTTAGACTCAGTCTCGTAAGTTCTAGAAGTTAAACTTTGCGCCTTTATTGCATTTACTTTCTCAGCACTCATTATTGCAAGTTTTTTTATAAGAAGTCCAATGTCAATTTGAAGATGGGAAACCTCTTGTGCTACAAATCATTACCAGGTCCATAATATTTAGTTGCTTCAATAGCATATGTACCTTCACCACGCTCAGCATCTCTAGTATGCCAACCTCGATTGGTCACCAAAATATCATCTGGCATCTCTTGCACAGCATCCCACCAAAGATGCATAAATGTACCTTGCAAAATAGTATCTACCATTGCTCTTTAACTGATATTCAGTGATCTATAGAAGATTTCCAACAGATTATATCCTATGATTCTATGATTAGGTACCATGCTCAGCTTCTTTTTAAATGTAAACCATTCCTCATACATGGATTCTGCAGGTAGTTATCTGAAATTGTAAATTTTATCCTTCAAGTGAAGCATCCTTGCATGAGGGAAGAACCTGTTCAAAAATTATATATGCAGATCATGCCAAGTAGTGATTGAGTCTCTCGGAAGCTCCCCTAACCATAGTGATTCTTCTCTAGTCATTAAAAATGGGAACAACATTAACCTTAAAGCTTCCTGGTCCACCCTCAGAATAACGTACCATGTACAGATCCCCATAAAATTAGCAAGATGCATGTTCTCATCATCAGTTGTTGATCCTAAAAATATACCCTTTAAGTTTAGAAATTAGATCATTGCACTAGTAATGTCAAATTTAATAATGACGGGTAGAGCTGGAGGAATGATGGCTCCAATATCAATAGGTTCAACATATCCCATGTCCTCGTCTTTATCATATGGCTAAAGATGCTGATATGTAGGAATTATCGAAGATCTAACTCTTTGAACTCTATCTCGAGGTTCGGCCACTTGTATTGGCCTAGCTAGTGTTGCTTGCTAGCCTAGCCTATCCTCTTCAGCTAACCATACTTTCTCACCTACTCTATCTTCTTCAGCTACTGTTGCTAGTAATTTCATAGTCTGTCTGTCAGCACCATTTTATGGATCATTAGGTAGAAGAGGAGGATACACAATCTAAGGGTCTTGAACCATAATAGGAACACCATCATGAACTTGCTCTGACATTCTTTGTGTTGTTTAACGGATTCTTTTAGGTTCTGGATCAAAAAGGAGTAAGGCATTGCCTCTTATCCTAGTGTTTGACATACATTGGTGTATGAAAAATCAAGAACATGAAATAAAACCTGTGAACTTACCAACTTCAATCAATAATTCATATTATCCTCCCTAGAAATGGCGCCAAAATTTGATGTTGCCCAAAACTAACCTCCAAATAAGTATGCTACGGTCAATGCCAAATATAGTAACCCAAACCAGATTGGGTCGAACCCACAAGGAAAATGTTGAAGAGTCTCTTAAAATTAATAATATCCATGAGCAGTACGGAAAAGTAAATGGGGGAAATTTGAAGTGAATAGTAAGTAGTAACCAAACTTGAAGGCTTGGGTTTGTAAACAGTAGAAAACAAACACTAGGACAGTGTTCCTCTGGGCTTCTCAACTCCATAAACTTCTCATATTCAACTTACTTATTGTCATTCTCTATATAAAAAGTCAACAAGCTATGTATTATTAACCATCTTATAACGTGGGGATAAATCTTACTCTCTACCTTGTGAGTTTCAGAGTGTCTCCTTATTGCTCCATTTTTGTAACCTTAGTTCAACTTTCATATTGTGGGTCTCAAGTTGATTAGATGAGATGGAAAATTTATACGATGGATATGAATCCCAAATTACTACATCGATCCCTTTTTCCTAATCTCAAACTCCCTTGTGAGGACTTTTTTGAATACATACATTCCTCAAGATTATGTAGTATCCCTAAGGCCAGTTAATACGAAGAAGATTAAGATACATGCAGCCATAAGAAAATAGATAAATCTCCCACTTTC
The DNA here is from genome assembly GCA_030864215.1 of Capsicum pubescens. Classification (NCBI taxonomy): domain Eukaryota; kingdom Viridiplantae; phylum Streptophyta; class Magnoliopsida; order Solanales; family Solanaceae; genus Capsicum; species Capsicum pubescens. The sequence goes on from CM061542.1 coordinate 171,800,082, forward strand.
TTTTCGTAGTTAATCCACCAGGGTTACCACAACCCTAGTCGGGAAGATTAGACACTAATGTTCACGCAACAATCCATGATAATCAGTAAAGAAAACATGTAATTAATTGCACAAGAATAATAGGAAAAAATCCAAAGTCTTCAATCGAATAAAAACCCAAAAATCCCAAGAACACAATCTTAATTATCAAAGTATGTAAAGGGTTGTAAAAGTATTTTAAAAGTGTATAATAGTGCATAACCTAAAAAAATAATAACCCTAAGGTATTTGTAGTATCTCAAAATTATCCATAAATCCTAATTAAAACAAAATAGGAAAAGTTAGTCGGCACAAGGTACGACTTGCATAATTCACTTGTAAGGTCTTCCTACATGTCATACAGTGCTTGTCGTAAGCTCTCCAGTGTTTGATCTCACAGAGCTTTAGGTTTTTATTATCCTTTATCTCATCCTCTCGAGTTGTATCTTAACCATACAACTCGTGGTCTTCACTCGTCACCACCTGGGCCTTAACCTTTCAATGCTCTAGACACTGGTGTATTCACAACTTATACTTACGAGTCGTACTCAGGTCTATGAATTGTCTTCTTCTATGACTTAAAATCGCACTATAACCTTGTTTTCTATTCTTACAACGATTGCTTCTCCAGACTCATAGCCTTATCTTAAGATACATACTCTCTAGTCGTATCCACTCTTCACTTAACTTCCCTACTTTACTTTTGTTACTCTTGTGCTTACGACTAAATCTATGAGTCATATGATGTGTTGAAAACTTGTGCTCTGACGCGTAGGAGGTACAAACTTCATCTTTTCCGGGGATTTTCTTCCAATTTTATTCCAAGACCATCGTTTACCTATTTCACTTGCATGAACCACTAACCCATATCATATCTACCAAAATAACCTAAGTCCAAGCATAAATTCTTTGTTTTAAGTATCGAAAGTGTCGTGTTTCAATGGTGCATCAGTTATTATCTGTATCGTAAAAGTTCATACGAGCAATAGGATAGACTATTGCAGATATTATGGGTATTCCACTAGGAATCTGCACTCATAAACTCTAACTTGAACCAGACTATATACCAACTGTTGAGCACCAACGATGATTGAATAGGATGGACTATTGTGGATATTATGGGTATTCCACCAGGAATCTTATTAGCACTAAGGTTGTTGTTCATATAGATAATGCAACCTTGAGATACCTGATGGAGAAGAAAGATGCAAGGCCTAGATTGATCCGTTGGGTTCTCTTACTATAAGAGTTTTATTTTGAGGTAAAAGATTGAAACGGTACAGAGAATCAAGTTGTTGATCATTTGTCCAGGCTTGAGAATGAAGCAATACAAAAAGTAGAGAATGGATTTACAATCAATGATACTTTTCTAGATGAGAAGATTTTGGTAGCATTGTAAGACCTAATTCCCTGGTTTGCTGATTACGCAAACTACCTGGAAAGTGATCTCGTCACAGAATATCTATCCTTCTAGTAGAGAGAGATTTATGCATGAGGTAAGGAAGTTTTTCTGGGATGAACCTTACTTGCTCCAAATCTATGCAAATGGGGTTATTCATAGATGTATCCCTAAAATTGAGATGATGAGTATTCTTGAAGCTTTTCATGCTTCACCTGTTGGGGGTCACTATGGAGGAACACACACATCCCTCAATATCTTACAATATGGGTACTACTCTCCTATGATATACAAAGATGCCCATGACTTTGCTTCAGCCTGTGATCAATGCCAATATCAAGGCAATATCTTTAGATTCCATGAACTCCCCCATAACACCCATTCCAGAGTTAGAGTTGTTTGATATATGGTGGATTAACTTCATAGGTCCATTTGTGAGCTCCTTTTGTATGAAGTACATTCTTCTGTCTGTGTACTATGTGTGTAAATAGGTAAAAATGGTTGTGCTCTATTAAATGCTTAAAACAAGGAATTTATGCTTAGACTTAGGTTATCTTGTTGGATATTATATGGTTTTGTGTGTTTTGCAGGTAAAGTAGGTTGACGTTGTTGTTGGACTAAAAAGAAGAAAGAAAAGTTCTGAAAATGCATAGTACTAGTCAAGCTACGAGTTGTTAAGTCACTTTACGACTTATAGCTATTTTCTGGATACTAGAAGCTAAAGTAAATATGAAAATCTAAGTAAAGGTTGACTATGACTCATAAGAAGTGACTATGAATCATTGAGAACAGTCATCAAGAGAACAGTGAACTTAGATGAAATCCTGAATAGAAGTTATAAAAGACTACGATTCATAAGGTCTAACTATCACTCGTATTGAACAACAATAATGAAACCAGTGTGCAAGGTCTTGAATATTGAGGCACAAGTGATAAGGAGTGATGAGCAGGAGTTTTAAGGACTGACTACGACTCGTGGTGTGGAATTGTAATGAAAATAAAAGCTTGTAACCCTAAAGATAAGAGTCACTGGAATGCCTACGACTAGTAGTATATGACTCGTAAGGAAATCTTTCGAGTCGTAAGGAGACCTTATGAGTCATAATGTAACCCTAAACCTTGACCTTTCATTTATATTAGGATTTTTTTATTATTTTGAGATACTATAAAAGCCTTAGGTTTATTCCTATATTAGGTTATGCACTTTGAACACACTTTTACATTACTTTTGATATTCTTAGCATGCTTTGATCATTGAGATTTTGTTATTGAAGTTTTGGATTCATAATCAATTAGATAATTTGGATTTTACTCTCTCATCATTGTGCAATTAATTACATATGTTCTTTATTGATTATCATGGATTGTGGCATGAACGTGAGCGGCTAAATTCCTTAACTAGGGTTGTGGGAACCTGGCAGATTAGCAACATAAAGGAAGTTAGAGATTTACCTATTCTACCATAGTTGCATGTATTGCAACCTTCTTCGTATTATTTATACCCAAGATACCGCAGAAGCTTGGGAATTTCTTGTATTCAAAAACCTCCTCACAAGGGAGTTCAAGATTTGGAAATAGAGGTTACAACAGTGATTCAAGACTATCAACCCTTTTCTAATCAACTAAAGACTCAAAATGTGAGATTTATACTAAGGTTATATAAACAACGGACAGCAAGGCGGCACCCTGAAACTCAAAAGGTAAAGGGTGAAATCTATCAACGCATTCACAAGATGGTTAATAGTACATAGCTTGTCAACTTTTCATGCAGAGTAGGAGTTTAGGTGGATTGAAAATGAGAATCTTACATAGTTGTGAAGCCAGGGGGAGCAAAGTCCTACTATTCGTCATCTATTGTTTACAAACTCAAGCATTCAAGTTTGTCTACTTGTTACTATTGACTTCAAAATCCCCTTTTTACTTTTCCACACTGCTCGTGGATTTTGTTGAATTTAAGATACTGTTCGAAGTATTCCTTGTGGGTTCAACTTGAGTTGGGTTACTATATTTGGCATCGACCACAATATACTTCCTTGGAGGTTAGTTTTGGGCAACATCAGTAAATGGAATCATATTAAGTCTTTCCGCAAGATCACACACTGTTTTTCCAAACTTGTGCACATCAATAATGCAAGGAATAATGAATACACCTGGGTCTTCCGTCTTCGCCACCATTTTGCTAGATATTATGGCACTACTATTTTGTGTTACCTTTATAGTTTCAACAACCATGGCTCATTTCTTTGTGATTCACTCTTTCATGAATTTTTCATACCCAGGCATCTCTTGTAAAGCTTTTAACAAAGGAATATTCACCGATAGGTTGCTCATTTAGCAACAAATTTCTTAATTTTGTATCATCTTCTTTCTTATTGAGCTTTTTCTGGGAATGAGGGAGAAAGAATTTTCATTTCAGATAAAGGGACGATCAGAGTTTCATTTGATTATGGAGCATTACCAACAATCACTTTGTAGCTTCTGTACTTCTAAACCTTTCTTCAACTACCTTCAACTTTTCAACAATTGACTCATTGGTCTTTGGAATCACATTATTTGACATCTCTAGCTACTTTTACTTTTCATTTTCTTGATCATCACTTTTCATTGGGTGTTTATAAAAATCAACATCCTTACCAAGAGTAAAATCAATCCTAATAGCAATGGCTATGATTTGAACATCATTCTTAAGATTAGTAACCATGTCACTAGGCAATCCACTCTTTGTCCTTGCATTGAGATGAGATGAGATTTGAGCCACTTGAGTTTCAAGTTGTTTGATAGAGTCCAAATGAGATATCACTATTTTATTGAGTTGTGGGAAATCACTTTTCAACTATCTCACCATCTTATCATCTCTTTCACCACCCATTAAGATATGAACAAAGACACCTTCATTTTTGAACTTCTCTTAGTCAACGAAGTTTGACTCTTTACCCTTGGCCCTTTCATGTGGAGGTACGTAGCGGTCATAATCCCTATCTTTATCTTTCCAATCCTAGTATCTATCATGATCTCTATCACACTAACCTCTATCACGATCTCTTCCCTTCCAACCTTCATTCCTACCTTGCCTTTGATATGTAGGGCAGAAACACCAGCCCCCCAATTGGTTTGACATGAACCAATTTTCTTCATCAAGAGACTCCTCTTTCACATTATAATAAGCTTTAACACTCTTAGAAGCAATGACATTAAATTCCTTTGAAGGATCTCCCATTACATGCTTGGTGAGAAGATCAAGTTGAGTCATCACTTTAGCCATGTTTTATATCTTTCCTGATCCTTTATCCTTTGCTCTTGGCTTGCAAAAGATGTAGAGGGAGCCTCCATAACCACCTTGGTATCTCTTGTGAACCAATATCTACTTTTCATAGTCACTTGATCTATTAAAGCTACTGAAACACTATAAGATTGTTTGATAATAGATCCTCTATCCACATTATCGGCTACCATCTTGTTCAATTGATCTAATGCCCAAGAGAAGATTTGAAGAAACATTTTATTTGGGACTATATGATTTGGGTATTGCATTATCTTATTTTTGAATCATTGACAAGGGTCATATAATGGTTTGCCATTAATGACACAACCTGAACTTCAGGCCATGTTGTATGGGCACCTCAAGAACACATGTACCGAAGGTCTCCCCGATAACCCAACTTCATCACCAATAATTATCCATAAGGGTCGAATGGATCCCGACCATAAAATAAGAATAATAGAATTATAAATCTAATATCCAATGTTAGAAAATATCTACAATATTATTAAAATCAAAAGTCTAACCAATATGCCGAAGTCCACAATCATCCACAAAACCTCTAACGAACCGAAGCTGACAATACGTTGGACATGCCCCCAACAATAGCCAAGTACCAAACCTATACAAGTTTATGATATAAAGTAACATGACTATGAGTGATAGGTCTTCCAGAGTATGGACGCTCACCACTTCAAGTTCAATGCACGAATCCGCTCGAACACCTATAACTGTGTAAAAAAAAGTGAAGAACAAGATGCTTTGGTGCCTACGTTGTGTGGAGACGTAATTTCCAGAGATCGTTAGCGGTTGGAGCTCTAGCATGTAACTCAAGGATAAGGATAAAATATCATCACCACTCAACACAAGTCAATATATAGCATATTCAATCATATTCACACATTTATCCTTACATGTAGATATATCACATGCTAATCAAAATATCAAGACTTAATAACATTCTCAAATACTTCAATCATATGATACAAAGTAGAGGACTCCTACATTCCATTCTTAGGTTCATACCATCCTCATTAGGTATAAGAAGTTAATCACATTCACATCTCATTAGGCAAGGTACTTCATCTGTGGTTACACTTCATCAAGAAAAGAGGCTACAACCCCTAGTTATTTACTGAAACAAGGGCTCTACCCATATACTACAATCACTTAGGCATGGAACTCTAATCACATGATCACACATTTAACTAGGCATGGGACTCTAATCATATGATCTCGCATTCACTTAGGTATGGAACTCTAATCACATGATCACACATTCAAGTAGGCATGGAACTCTAATAACATGCTTACACATTACAGTAGGCATATAACTCTAATCACACTCTTACACATTCAAGTGGGCATGGAACTCTAATCGTATGCTTACAAATTCAAGCGGGCATGGAACTCTAATTGCATGCTTACACATGAAAGCGGGCATGGAAATATAATCGCATACTTACACATTCAAGTGGGCATAGAACTCTAATCGCATGCTTACACACTCAAGAGGGCATGGAACTCTAATCGCATGCTTACACATTCAAGTGGGCATGTAACTCTAATCGCATGCTTACATATTAGGCGAGGCATTTTGACCTAAAGAGATCTCTTTAAGAAGGGAATCCAACCACACGCTATTAGACGAGGCACTTTTACCACAAGTTATTAGACGGGGGACTTTGACCATAAGTCATTCCATAAGTCAAGGGACTTTGGCCACAAGCCATCACATTGCCATCATTTGTCGACATTTGAATCTTAACCCACTAGATCATGCATTGGCATACATATCATTCTTTTCACATAATATAGAAACACCACGAATTCAAGATATTTAGCTCATTTAGACATTTCAACACCATACACAACCACGTGGTCCTTATGAGAGCCTTCATTTCTCAACCATCTCAATAGGCCAATGCCTCCATGTAATCAATTTGTGGTCCTCAAAACCCACACAAACCATTTACAATTCGAGTTCAAGTTTAGGGAAATGAACCCATCTTCTCAATCATCCAAATGACATGGTTAAAGATTAACAAATTACATGGCTAACCACACCAACACAATACCAATTAGCAAACATTCATACAAAAAGGGTCATTGCCCCATTTAAGCCACAAGCTAATGCATTACATGTTTAACAAGGTTCTTATCAACCATTTCCAAGCATTCATGATTATTATAACTCAATACACGGCCAACAAAGCCTTAACCAGCCATCTACAAGTATTCACATTCATTTATACATTATCATGACTCATTCATGTTCACTAGACTTTTTACCTAGATACATATTTGGTCTTCACAAGACCATTTAACCACTCATCATGTTAATAGGCCACATTCTTTGATACAACATATCATTCATTACATGTACGATCATTAAGTCCCATATAATCATTCATATTACATTAGAAAGATTACACTACATTCTCACCATATTTGGGTTCAACACCCAAAACAAGTTTATTTTCATATTTAGGGCCTTAATTATTAGCCATTATACCAACAATATCATCAATTACATAATACATGACTCACAATACCTTTTACAATATCATTCATCAACCATTTATACTCCTTAGGCCATTCCTCTAGCTCAATACATTACCAACATTTTACTAGACAACTCACTTAGGCATTTTCACAAATACTTTATGTGTGTAACTTTAACAAGGCTATTTTCATGGTAGATATCATTAATATTACGGTTAATCAAGGCCCTCAGTTTAAAAAAAATACACCAAGAACCCACATATAAAATTTACCATCAATAACATGTATCAACACAAGTATAAGCAAGAAACATCATTATTCATTGATAGGCAACAAAACCCTTTCTATTTGATTCTAAACCACCATGTACACTTACTAATCAAAGTGTGAAATCCATGGTTATAGAGTTATTTAAATAGGGGAAGAGATACATGCCTTAAACAAGATGACACACTAACTATCTTGACCCCTTCTTGCCACTAGTTTATCTCCCTCCAAACCCTAGCCTCCAATCTTGGTTCAAGAACCTTTTTGAGTGTTTGGAATGTTTAAGTCTTGTAAATGAAGACTTAGAAGGATACCATGCCTTATATAGTGAAAGTACCTAGGGATTTATGCAAGGGAAATGAAAAAAAGGTTCTTAATAAAAATCTGAAAAGTCCACCTATGAAGGGGTACGACTCCCTCCAAGCGGTTGACTTGGCAATCGTGACCTAGGGTACGAGTGGTACCCTAAATTGTACCCTAGGCCTATCCTAGGTAAACCATAATGGTTAGGGTACAAATAGACACCATTGAGTCATCTTCAAAGGTTACGAATCGTGACCTAACTCGTATAGACCACCTATAACCAAAACAGTCCACTAGGTTTGAGGCCTCTCTCTTTATGGTTGAGCTGCATACGACTTGTATGCATTGGTTATGATTGAGGAAAGGAAAAATCCTATAGAAATGATTATACTACCTTAGTATTCTCTTTAGGTACGAGAGGGGAGGATTAGAAGGGTACGAGTCATGAGCAAGGGTACGACTTAAGCCCTTCAAACGTTCCCACCCCAAAGACTCCAAAAGTTGTGGTTCTTACAATAGTTCGAGTCTAGGTGTTTCAATTCTCCCCCGCTTGGACCATGTGTCCTCGAATGAGGGGAGATGTAAGCATTAACATAAGTTAACACATTAACATGCATCAAGGAAACTTTCACACAAGTTAGAAACAACACACAACAATGATACAACACAACACATATTATGATCATCACCAATCAACCAAAAAAATTTGCAAGGCCACATTCTTGGTTGTTTCATTATCCCCCACTTAGGATAATTCATGTACGAATGACTGGTGAGGAAAAAATCTACAAAAGTTAACACATTAGCACATATCACAAACCACTTTCAATCCAAACTAGGGCTAAGCATACCACAAGGTTACAACACAACATGTATCATGGTCCTTATTGTCTTTCAAAGTTACAAAGCAACTCAACATTTAGGGACTCAAATTCCTTGTCTAACAAAGACATAGATCAATTGTAAGCATCTGAAATTTTATACATCGTCTATCAAGGACATAAACCATGTTAGGAACAACAACTCACACCTCAAGCATGATTTTTTAGAACGAAACAAAGTTACGGATACTTGGACTTCATGTCCTCTTCTGCCTCCCAAGTAGCTTCCTCGGACCATTGATTCCCCCATAGAACCTTCACCAAAGCCACTTCTATTGTTCACAACCGGTGAACTTGCCAATCCAAGTCCCTCACCAGAATCTCTTCCCAAGTCAAAGATCCCAAAACACCAATATCCTCTAAGGAAATGACCATCAAGGAACCACCTACACATCTTCACACATTGAGATATAGACAATGGGGAAGATGGAGTCTAATCTAGATGGAAACTCCAACTCATAGGCAACATTACCAACCCTCTTTTGAGACCACATAGGGACCAACATAACGGACCTAAGCTTTCCCTTTTCACTGACTTGCATCACTCCCTTCATGGGAGACATCTCTAAGACTACCTACATGCCACATGTCCGCATAGGACTTTTGGTAGCTTCAAGAAACTTTCAACTTCTCTCGGTTTACCTTCACCTTCACCAAGGCTTGGTGAACTAAATCAGGGTCAAGCAACCTACCCCTACTAAATTCACATAATCAAGTGGGAGGATAAAATCTCTTACCATACAATGTCAAAATGTCAACCTATAGTATCCCCTACTTAGGGACTCCTACACTTTCCCATTTCAATCATCACCATGCTCCCCGAGCCACTACCCAACACAAGAAGGTCACGAGAGGGCTAAAGCACAAGAACCACTTACGCCACTCAAGGCAAGACCTTCATCAGAGACACGCCACTATAGGTAAGAAGTGCTTCATATTAACCACCTAAGTCACAAGAGGGATCCATCCTGACACAACATACCAAAGGAGGAGTCCTTAGATATGGACACCAAAAGACACACCCTTGCATACCTTATGGGTAATCCACCATGATCTCTTTACTAGAGATAGATAACATGAACAAGAAAATCCATGACTTCTAACCAAAACTCACCCTCATAGAACTTGGCATACAAATTATAATCCGCTAATTTTTGCAACACAGCACAGAGGTGATCTACATGACCCGTCTCCCTCTAAAATACACTAAGATATCATCAATAGAGATAAAGAAAAACATGTCCAAGAATGGACAGAAGATCTTATTCATCGAGCCCATGAATGTCGTAGAGGAATTAGTGTTTCAAATATAGTCAATTCGGCCACATGCAATAGGAGTGTCCTATAGTGGCTGCTTCTTGGGCGACAAAAAGGATATCAGTTACCAATTCTCTAGCCTTGGCACCCATAAGTGCCTAAATTCATGCTAATATTCCCCCATCGGCTCTATCTTACCCTCTTTACAGATTTTGTGGTCAAAGTCATCATTGTTAGTGAGTGATGGGGATAGGAAAATGTTACTTTTATGGATAAGTCAGGCACATACAGTGAGAATGCCCTACCCGAGTGGATTCTTCGACTAATAGATCACCTATTTTCACTCTTTCTCCCACACCAAAGGGTGATATGTCTGTTGCTACCTCAGTCTCTGGCATCGGTGTTAGCCGGAACCGCTTGTATGTACTTGCTACTCATCTAGACTATGAGATATCTCTCAATACTATCACTGGTATGTCGAGACTTTTCTCCTGTGATATGTATTATTTGCTTGATTCAGGGTCTTCTCTTTCTTATATGACCCCATATATGGTTGTGTATCTTGATAATGGTCCCGAGAGTCTTTCAATTTTCTTTTCTATTTTTACCTGAATTGGAAACTCTATGGTTGTTAAAAGAGTCTACAGGGGATGTGTGGCATCTGTTAGTGGTAGAGATACTCTTGTTGACTTGGTAGAGCTAGACATGGTTGATTTTGGTGTCATCTTGGGAATGGATTGGTTACACTCTTGCTATGCTTCCCTAGATTGTCGGACCCATAAGTTTATGTTCCAAATCCCTAATGAGTCGGTCATTGTATGGGAAGGTGGTTCTTAAGTTCCTATGGGAACATCCTTTTCTTCCCTTAAAGCCTAAAAGATTGAGGCCTAAGTGGTATCAGCTTCTGGTAACACCAATGCATACCTTACGGGGAATCCATCATGATCTTTTTACTAGAGATAGATAACATGAACAATAAAAGCCATGACTTCTAACAAAAACTCACCCTCAGAGAACTTGGCATACAAATTATAATCCTCTAATGTTTGCAACACAACACAGAGGTGATCTATATGACCCGTCTCCTTCTTAAATACACTAAGATATTATCAATGAAGATAAAGACAAACATGTCCAAGAATGGATAAAAAATCTTATTAATCGAGCCCATAAACGGGTCCGAGCAAGAAACTCTTTAACCCCAGGAATGGGTTCTAGAGGGGACCCCTCTGAGTTAGGATCTTTAACTCGGACCAAGTGATACAAACACCCCTTTGAACTTAATCTTTTAGGCCTTAAGGAAATAAAAGGATCTTCCTTTAGGCACTTAAGAACCACCTTCCTATACAATGACTGGCTCATTAGGGATTTGGAACATAAACCTATGGGTCCAACAATCTAAGGAAGCATAGCAAGAGCGTAACCAATCCATTCCTAAGATGACATCAAAATCAACCATGTCTAGCTCTACCAAGTCAACAAGAGTATCTCTACCACCAACAGATATCACACATCCCCTGTAGACTCTTTTAACAACCACAGAGTCTCCAAAAAAGGTAAAAACTAAAAAGGAAACCGAAAGACTCTCGGAACCATAATCAAGATGCACAGCTACATATGGGGTCATAAAAGAAAGAGAATACCCTGGATCAAGCAAATAATATATATCACTGGATAAAATCCTTGACATAATAGTGACAACATCGAGAGACACCTCAGAGTCTGTATAGTAACAAGTGCATAAAAGTGGGTTCGGCTAACACCAATGTTAGAGACTAAGGCAGCAGCAGACACAACACCCTTTGGCATGGGAGGAGGAGTGGAAATAGGTGATCTGTTAGTCAAAGAATCCACTCGGGTAGGTCACTCTCGATGTATGTGTCTGACTTGACCATAAAAGTAACATTTGTCTCTCCCCATCACGCACTAATGATGATGACTCTGACCATAAAATCTACAAAGAGGTCAAGATGGAGCCGACGAGGTAATATTAGCCTGAATTTCGGCACTTATAGGTGCCAAGGCTAGAGAATTGGTAACTGACATCCTTTTTGTCGTCCAAGAAACAGACACTATAGGACACTCCCATTAGATGTGGCCTAATTGACTACATTTGAAACACCAATCCTTCTCTTTATCGCAACAACCATGATGTGTTCGACTGTAAAACTGACAAAGAGGGTAGGTGAATGCGGATTGGGCTCCATTGTCTTAATATTGGTCACCTTGTGCCCTAGAAGCATCACTAGTCAAAAGAAGGTCATCTCCCAATGGATTCAGGTAGGGAGCACTAGTTGTAAAGTGAAATCTAGGACCCGCCTAATACTTCCTCCTAGACCACTTTCCACCAACCTGCGCCAACTGCGCAAAGGAGTTATGGAACCCACATTTTGAGGTAATTGAGAAAAAATTCCACCTCTCACACTGGGGTTAGTCAGAACAGATGGAACTTCACGAGGACAATAAGATGTCACGACCCTTGACCGGGTATGAATCCCAGAAGTAGGATGAGCTTTGTCTATATTTCCCCCAATAGGGATAGAAGAGCTTGCTAGAATATCAGATCTTCCTGAATACATGATCTAAAAGATGAGCAAGCATAAATTAGAGAAATATAAGACCTTAGAGCTATATAGCTTGATATTGAAACACAAGAAAGGGAAACATTCCTAAATGCCTCATAGCTTCTCTCTTATAAGTGTGGCGTGCTTCACACCCATAAAAACGACTCCACCTGACACAGTTTGATGGACTCCCATTTGACCATGAACCTAGGATCTGATACCAACTTGACATGACCCAAACTTTGGTCCATATCGTATGGGAACCTCAAGCACGCATGTACTGGAGGTCACCCCGATAACCCAACCTCATTGCCAATAATAATCCATAAGGGTTGGATAGATGCCGACCATAAAATAAGAACAGTGGAAATATAAATCTAATAGTTAATGTTAGAAAATATCTACCATATTATTAAAATCAACAGTCTAGATAATATACTGATAACGCTCAAACTACAACTCATGTAAGAGTGTAAGCGGTCGTCGTCAAATATAGAACCCAACTGGGTTGGGTGTCGAATCCCACAGGGAATACTCAGTCACTAAGTATGCAACGATTAGTAGACTTTTGATGAAAGTTCTGCGGATAAAGGGGGGATTTTATGCGTGAATTAAGAGTATCAAAATAGCAAAGTAAAAACGAAATTCTTGGTAGGTTTTAATCAATGAGTATTGTAAGTTAGGGTTATGTCCACCTTATGAGTTCTACGTATCTATTGGCTGTGAGTTATACGGAATTCAAACATTCATGCGCTTATAGAGATTCGTATTCTATGGTAAATCCTAGCGTCTTTTAACCATCAAGGATTATATCACTTTAACTCTTTCGAGCTTAAAGCGTATACTAACGATACAAATTCTCCAAGAGGTTAATCCAGTTACGGCACTAACTTTTAAACAGGGTTTAGTAGCCCTATTTCCTTGTCATTCTCTATTTTCCAGACATGTAACTTTTCTTTTGAACAAGTTAATGCTATACTGGCGTATTCTATATGTTTGCAACCACAAGAATTCAATTAAGATAAAGAGAGTAATGATATAAGCAGCATACGTATCAAGAATTCACAAACTCATAGCAACAGATAGTATCTCATAAGGCTTCCATAATCCTAACAGAGAAGTTTAGCTACTCATGAGCGCAACGGAGATCACAATAAACATCATCATCATATCAAAACTAGAATGATCTCACGTTGGAGAGGAGTGTGGCGTCACAACTAGGTTGACATTTTTCCTCTTGGTGTTTACCACGAGTTAGCATTTTTCTCTGTTAACAATTGTAACGTGAATTAGGAGCGGAAGTTGAATGCAAAAGACTTGAATTAATGAATGAGTGAGAATAATAAAAAGCTTCGAATTAATGAAGAAGTGAATGCTTAAAAATTCAGCATTATAGGGTTTTTATAACATCCTTGTCCTAGTCCTAGTCCTACTGGGTTACTGCATACTTGTCCTAATCCTACTAAGTTACTGCTGATCCCCTAAGTCTTTAGAAATGTTGTTTTTGCCCGGGATAAGTTCTCCATGCATCACTTTCAATCCACAAGTTTCCAGAAGCTGCCTTCCTTCTTACGTGAAGTTTTCTTTGGCGTCCAACAGTCCATAAAATGCTGAAATCTTCATCATAAATACCTGAAATCTTGCTAATCACGTTGGTTAGCTCACTTACAGGAAAAAGGACTAAAAGTGTAGGAATTATATATTTTGTCCTCAAAACTTAGCTAAAATATGGGTACATTAAGTTGCTTTAGGCGTGTAAATACGCCTAACATCAATTAATGAAGAGAAAGGGGAAGGATAGAATAGGGATGAGGGTGGTGGAGAATTGTTTTGATGGATGGATGGATGGTAGATGGATGGGAATAATAAAAATCTCCAGCAAAATAGGGTATTTATAACACCCATATCCTATTCCTACTAAGCTACTGCATTACTTATCCTAGTCCTACTAGGTTACTGCATCATTATCCTAATCCTACTAAGTTACTGTTGATCCCCAAAGTCTTTAGAAATGCTGTTTTTGCTCGGGACAGGTTTTTCATGCGTCACTTTTAGTCCCTAGGCGTCCAAGCTCTCCTTTCCTTCTTTCGTGAAGCTTCCTTGGGCGTCAAGTTATCCATAAAATGCTGAAATCTTCATCATTTATACCTGAAAACTTGCTAATCACGTTTGTTAGCTCACTTACAGGAAAAAGAACTAAAAGTGCATGAATTATATATTTTGTCCTCAAAACTTAGCTAAAATATGGGTAAATTATAGTACTTTAGGCATGTAAATACGCCCATCATCAACACCCCACACTTAAAGCTTTGTTCTTCCTCGAACAAAATATCATGTCCATCTAAACATCTACTTAGGGTTTCACCGTAACAGCACAAAATATTCATCAAGACAGGCACGACAATCATTAACAAAGAGTAGTTTTCTAATCACTACTTGAAACAATTTAACCTCTAACATAGACTTGTGATGATGGATAATTCTTATTCAAAAGTTAAGGCACAAATAATCATACACAACTAACCAAAACTCATCAACCATGTGTGTCTCACAATATATCACCCATAATCACTCACAAGTATTTTCATCTATCGAAGCATGGGTATATGATTATCCTTGCTCTCGCTCTCACAAAGAATTCATATGTTGCAACTGATGACCATAGGCTTGCCCTTAGTGTAATGCTCCACTAAATATCAGAATGCTAATCTTAGGATCAAATAGGTCTTCTACAGGTTGTAATGTAGGCTAAGGGACGGGTAGGACTATTTTGGCCAGAAATAGTGACTATGTTCCTAAGCGCTTTAATACATCACATTATGTCGTTTAACACTCTCTTTTGAAAAACCTTTCTACTTTCTTTTAATCTACCACCCCTTCTCACCTCTTTTATTTTTCAATTTTAAACATAACTAACTTTTTAGTTTTCTTTTCATTTTTCTTTTCATAATACACCTCTATGATAGCAATTCTTTTTCATAACGAATTCAAGCACCAATACATTCTAAGGCATCTCACTCATCTAATTTCCTCTTATTTTGTCACATGACTTTACAATTTAAAGCGCTTAGGAATTTGGATCAAATTATAGTCTTGAAAAAAATGGATTAGGCTTACATATGAGGCTGTCAAAGAAAATAGGCTTAAAGGCTCAAAAGGGTTGACTAGGATAATGTCCACGGGTAGGTAAAACGAAGGTAAACAATTACAGGTTGCCAAAGAAATGCCTAAATTATCTCCTAAACTCACATTCTTTATTTCGCTTCACACACACACCAGGCAAGTTCTAGCATCAGCCACAAACACAGAATATACTATAACCTCACACACACAAGGCACATGGTCAACTTTATTGGGAGTAGTATAGACTCTTGACCCAACAGATGAAGGAATTAAACCACACTCTTATCACACAGTGAGTCACACTTAGAGCCTAAACGTCTCAACAGTAATGATTTTAGCACAAACTCTTGACATAATACCATGCCGCCTATCAGAACAATTTCATGCAAAATAAAAAAATTCTACTAACTACTAACTAAATCAAACAACCAAATATAAATAAATGCAAATGCAGATAAAGAAGTATAGCATGCAAATACCAGCACCCCACACTTAGACGGGACACACTGCCCTCAGTGGAAAATAAATAAGAAGAACCTGATTAGTCGGACTCCTCTTCTATGTCTGGGGTCATACCCCCTGCGTCGGAATCATCATCAGAGTCGTCATCCTCAGAGCTTCTTCAAATTGTACCCCACTTGATCCAAAAGTGCGTTGAGGTATTTGTAGCGAGGAGGATTCAGCTTGCTCTTTTCTTCCACTTTCCTAACCTTTCTGTGAGGTGGATACTTTTTGTTTTTCTTGTCGTCCTTTTGAGGCCATTCTACCTGAGATCCTAATAGAGTCATGTTAGCTTCATCTCAGAAGATTCAATTGATAAAGAAACAGTAATGGCACCACCCCACACTTAAGTTGTTGGCACAAACTAATTAAGGTAGTGAAGTCGACTACTCAGACTTCATCGTCATACATTTAGGAGATATGTTCCAACAATATGTTCAGCACAGTCATACTTTCATGTCATCTTACTATCCTTTCCAACTCTATGTAATCTTGACTATACTTTCATGTGTGGATTGTTGTACCCTTTGAACAAGACTACTACATAGAGATTGTATCAAGTTATGACATAAAAATAATTACAACATTATGTACTTGTATTCAATCTCGATGGATGAGTTGTTCAAGCTTCCAAGCATTCAATTTTTGACATTTATGCAATCACTTCACCATGTCAATTTCACAAAAGTATGACAGTGTATCAAAATCAACTACAAGTTGGAACAAAGTCTAGAACATCCTTACGTATTCTTTCACTCACCTAGTTGTATCACAACAAATCAACCATATTCAAATCACCAATACTACTTCAAGATTTAACAATTTAGTATAGGCATAGTAGTGTAGTACTTACGGAATATAAAAGAAGAACAAAGAAGTACTTACTTGGTTGATGGCCTCGGAAGATGTTCTTGCAAAGTAAAAGAGCAAAAGGAAAATTTTTGAGAGATTTTGGAGAGGTAGGCGGCGCCTAGGTTGAAGTTGCAATGCATTTTTGTTCTAAGACTAAGGTTCTATTTATAAGACAAGCTTGGGTCGGGTTTTGACCTATTTGGAATCAGATTTGGAGACCAAAAGTGACCATAGGCGGCGCCTAATGCTTTGCCTATGCTTGGCATAGGCGGCGCCTTTTGCAAAGCCTTGTTAAGCATAGGCGGCGCCTATGCTATGGCATTGTTAGGCATAGGAGGCGCCTATGCTATGGCACTCTAGAATCCGAGAGCTTAGGCCATAGCATAGGCCTTGCCTTGTTCGTGGCCTAGATTTACATAGGTCTTGCCTTGTTCTTTGCCTATATTTTCATAGGCAATGCCTAACCCATAGCCTTTTTCTTCTTCATTCCTAACTTACCACCTTCAATATGCAATACTTCCAAATCAAAATTTGAAACCAATCTCCTCCTTTACACCTCTTGCACCTACATTTACTCAAAAACAACAAAAATGATTAGAACGATGGGTTGCCTCCCATCAAGCGCCTTAGTTTTGGTCGTGGCTCGACAAAATCTTAAGAAAACAAAAAAATTAAAAACGATGGGTTGCCTCCCACCAAGCGCTTGATTTATTGTCACGGCATGACATAGCTATCTCGATTACTTAGACTTCATTGAGATAAATGGGGCATCGTTTTTGAATTGATTCAGACGACGCTGATGCTTACTTGTAGGCATGCAATCTTCTTCAATGTGAATCTTGTGCATACATATCCCAGGAGGGATACCAATTATATCATCAATAGTCCAACCCATAGCTCTCTTGTATCTCTTCAGAGCAGAGATGAGGGCTTCTACGTGCTGTTTACTTAAATCATCCGTCACACTCACCGGAAGTGTATTTTTACTTCCCAAGCATGCATACCTTAGATAATTGGGGAGCTCTTTCGATTCTAACACTGGGGGCTCTTCAATGGAAGTCTTCGCTATTGGTGACGGTTGATTCTTAAGATCAAGGTCCGGCTGTTTAGGAGTATGAGAATAGGACCCTATTTCTGTTAGAGCACACATGGTTTCTTCATAATCTTCATCATCCTTATGCTCAACATTCAACAGCGCAGCAGACAATGGCTCAACAGTAAGTTGTTTATCTACAGATAATGCTTTCTTATCCTCATAATGAACATCAGCTATAGAGAACACATTCATATCGCTGGGCTGCTTCATTGCTTTGCATATATCAAAGTGGACCACTTCATCATTCAACCAAAATAAAATCTCATTAGCTCTCATGTCAATAAGCACACTTCCTGTTGCAAGGAAAGGACGTCCCAAGATTATGGGAACTTCAGAATCCACCTCGCAATCCAAAATCACAAAGTCTGCAGGAAAAATGAAGGTGGACACCTTTACCAACACATCATTTAAGATACCAACAGGTTGTTTTACCGACCTATCTGCCATCACGAGCCGCATATTGGTGGGTGTCGGATCGCCCAACCCTAACTTCCTGTAGACGGATAGCGGCATCAAATTGATGCTAGCTCCCAAATCGCATAATGCGTTGGCAAAATTTAAAGATCCAACAGTGCAAGGAATGGTGAAAGCACCAGGGTCGGCCTTTTTCTGAACTAGCGATCTGGTAGCGATTGCACTGCAATGATGAACAGTATTTGTCAACTCATAACTTGCTGCCCGCTTCTTTGTTAAAAGATCCTTCATAAATTTCGCGTACCCAGGCATCTGTTCTAGCGCCTCTACCAACGGAACATTTATGGTTAGCTGTTTTAACATCGTCATGAATTTATTGAACTTGGTATCATTAGCTTTCTTCTTTAATCTTTGAGGAAAAGGTGGTGGTGGAAGGGGAATAGTTTTCTCCACGACTTTATTTTCATCTTGCTTCAGATTGGTGATCTTTTCAGGCTGTGGACATTGAGGGGTGACGTCACTAACGTCCTTTGTAGCTTCATCGGCGTCTTTAGGTTCTGCATTGATCACTTGCTTGCCTTTGGATGAGGTTTCCAGCACCTTACCACTCCTGGTAGTAATAGCCATGCATGATCCGTCGTTCCTTGGATTTTGCACCGTATTGCTAGGTAGGGTGCCGGTTTTTCTTTGATTGAATGCTGCTGAAAGTTGACTCAATTGCTGCTCTAGTTGTCTTATTGCAGTGGAATGCGAGTCAACCAATTGATTTATTGAAGACAAATTGTTCTTCACCTCATTCACTCCCGTATTAGTTGCCTCTACTCCCTTCAACAGCTTCGCCATCATATCTTCCATCGACATCTTCCCAGAGCCAGACGCCACAGCCTCACGGTTTCCAGGAGGAATATACAAACCACTCATGTCAGTCTTATTCTTCCAACTACCTTGATCGCGGTCCTTGTATCCAGATTTATCATAATAGTTCCGACCTTGGTTTCCTTGGGCATTGCCTCGGAAACCCCCCTGATTATTCAAGTAATTTGCTTCCCCCTCAAAATCTGACTCATCTCTTCCCTGTGACACCACATCCTTGACTTTTTTGGTCTTACCTACTAATAAATGCTTGGTAAGAAGATCCACCTGCGTTTTTATGTGAGCCATATCCTGGTCACGTTCCTCTTGTCTTCGTCTCTGCTCTGCAGTCATGCCAATAGATACGGTAGAGCTTGCTACCTCAGAATCCTTGGTATGCCAAGCTCTAATCTGCTTTGTCATACGATCTAGCATATCACTTGCCTGAATAAAAGTGAGGTCCATGAATGATCCACCTGCTGCGTTATCAACCACTGGCTTAGTCACCGAGTTGAAAGATCTGTATAATATATCCATCAAGTGGACATTGGTCATATGATGATTTGGGCACCGCATAAGCTTCTTCTTGAACCTCTCCCATGTTTCGTGGAGAGCTTCAGTTGGAAGCTGTCAAAAATTGCTTATCTCATCTCTTAATTGGGCTCTTTTGGATGGCGAAAAGAATCTTTCTAGGAAAGCGTCTTTTAATTGCCTCTAATTTGTAATAGAATCAGGAGTTAGCCCATTCAACCATAGAGTTGCCTCCCCAGATAGAGACAATGGAAGTAAGCGCAGCCGAATTGCATTTTGTCTAACGCCTGGATTGTCGAATGACTTGCATGTAGAGATGAAGTTGATCAGATGCATATTCAAATCATCGCCTGCAAGTCCACCAAATAATCCCTTGAGCTGCAATAGTTGAATCATGGTGCTGGTGATATTAAACTTTGCTCCAGGTGCCAAGGGCGGAGGAATAATAGCTCCTGTAGCACCAGCTCCATCCAGATCGTCATCATCATCATCAAAAGGAGCCTGCACAGCTCGGCGGTCAGGTCTCATTCTAGCTTGACGATCTCTCCTATGCATAGGTGCTGCCACTTCATCAGTACGCCTAGGATTCAGTATCTCCTCATCACCCAGGTCCTCATCATCAGGATTTGTTACACGACCTGGGTTATCAATATTCTGTTGATGCACTTGAGCAGCTACCAGTGCAGCTAGTCTAGCCTGCTCCTGTTGAGCCGCCCTTCTGTCAAAGTCACGTTGTGCATCCATCCTACCAATAGAACCTGAATAGAACAAAAACAACAGCTAAAAGTAAAATCTGAGAAATTTTGACCAAAGGGTCTAGTAACTATCACAAACTTAGTTGACAACCGTATTCCCCGACAACGGCGCCAATTATTGATAACGCTCAAACTACAGCTCTCGTAAGAGTGTAAGCGGTCGTTGTCAAATATAGGAACCCAACTGGGTTGGGTGTCGAATCCCACAGAGAATACTTGGTCACTAAGTAAGCAAAGATTAATAGACTTTTGGTGAAAGTTTCGTAAAAGGGGGGATTGTAACGTGCAATAATGTAACAAAGTGAAAACAGAAAATAGCAAAGTAAAAAAAAAGAATTTTTAGTAAGATGTTTAACCAATGAGAATTGAGAGTTGGGGTTATATCCACCTTATGAGTTATACGTCTCTATTGGCTATGAGTTATGCAGAATTCAGACATGCATGTGCTTATAGAGAATTGTATTCTATGGTAAATTCAGGCATCTTTCGACCATCAAGGATTATTTCACTTTAACTTTTTTGAGCTTAAAGCGTATCTAACGGTACAAATTCTCCAAGAGGTTAATCCAGTTACGGCACTAACTTTTTAACAGGGGTTGGTGCCCTATTACCTTGACATTATCTCTTTTCCAGACATATAACTTTTCTTTCGAACAAGTTAATGCTATACTGGCGTATTCTATGTGTTTGGAACCACAAGAATTTAGATTAAGATGAAGAGAGTAATGATATAAGCAGCATACGTGTCAAGAATTAACAAAATCATAGCAATAGATAGTATCTCATAAGGCTTCCATAACCCCAACAGAGAAGTTTAGCTACGCATGAGTGCAATGGAAAACACAATAGACATTATCATCATAAAAATCTCACGTGAATTCCTTGCAAATAGATTTTCTCTTGTTGTAAAAATTAAAAGTCGAATATATGAAAAATAATGTCAACAATGAATTAATGAAGAAAAAGGGGAAGGATAGAATAGGGATGAGGGTGGTGGAGAATTGTTTTGATGGATGGATGGGAATAATAAAAATCTCCAGCAAAATAGGGTATTTATAACACCCATATCCTATTCCTACTAAGCTACTGCATTACTTATCCTAGTCCTACTAGGTTACTGCATCATTATCCTAATCCTACTAAGTTACTGCTGATCCCCAAAGTCTTTAGAAATGTTGTTTTTGCCCGGGACAGGTTTTCCATGCGTCACTTTTAGTCCCTAGGCATCCAAGCTCTCCTTTCCTTCTTTCGTAAAGCTTCCTTGG
Source organism: Capsicum pubescens (assembly GCA_030864215.1). Taxonomy (NCBI): domain Eukaryota; kingdom Viridiplantae; phylum Streptophyta; class Magnoliopsida; order Solanales; family Solanaceae; genus Capsicum; species Capsicum pubescens. The sequence goes on from CM061542.1 coordinate 171,821,924, forward strand.
GCGTCAAGTTATTCATAAAATGCTGAAATCTTCATCATTTATACCTGAAAACTTGCTAATCACGTTTGTTAGCTCACTTACAGGAAAAAGGACTAAAAGTGCATGAATTATATATTTTGTCCTCAAAACTTAGCTAAAATATGGGTAAATTATAGTACTTTAGGCGTGTAAATACTCCTATCATCATATACCCAAGTCCACAGTCATCCACAAAACCTCTAACAAACTGAATATGATAATACGTCGGGACATGCCCCCGATAATATCCAAGCACCAAACCTATACATGTTTATGACATAAAGTAACGTGACCATGAGCTATAGGTCTTCTAGAGTATGGAAGCTCACCACTTTAAGGTCAATGCATGAATCATCTCGAACACCTATAACTACATAGAAGAAGAAGAAGATACTCTGGCACCTATGTCACTTGGGGACGTAGCATCCGGAGATGATTAGCGGTTAGAGCGCTAGCAGGTAACTCAAGGATAAAGACAAAATTACAGAACCATTCAACACAAGTCAATATATATCATATTCACACATTTATCCTTACATACAGATATATCGCATGCTAATCAAAATATCAAGATTTAATAACATTTTTAAATACTTTAATCATTTGACACAAAGTAGAGGACTCCGACATACCATGCTTAGGTTTATACCATCTTCATTAGGAATAATACATTAACAACATTCACATGTACTTCGCCCATGGTTACACTTCATCAAGCAAAGGGGCTACAACCACATAGTTATTTATTGAAACAAGGGCTCTACTTGTATACCACAATCACTTAGGCATGGAACTCTAATCACATGATCAAACATTTAGCTAGGCTTGGGACTCTAATCACATGCTATCGCATTCACTTAGGTATGGAACTCTAATTACATGATCATACATTCGAGTGGGCATGGAACTCTAATCGCATGCTTACAAATTCAAGTGGGCATGGAAATCTAATCGCACGCTTACACATTCAAGTGGGAATGGAACTCAAATTTCATGCTTACACATTCAAGCGAGCATGTAACTCTAATTACATACTTACACATTTAAGAGGGCATGAAACTCTAATCACATTCTTACACATTCAAGTGGGCATGGAACTCTAATCACATGCTTACACAATAAATGAGGTATTTTGACCTCAAGATATCTCTTTAAGTAAGGGAATCCAAACACAAGCTATTAGATGAGGGACTTTAACCACAAGTCATTAGACGAAGGACTTTTACCATAAGTCATTTCATAAGGAAAAGGACTCTATCCACAAGCCATCACATTGCCATCATTAGTCGTCATTTGAACTCTTAACCCACTAGCTCATGCATTGGAATCTATATCATTGTTTCCACATAATAGAGCAATACCATATATTAAAGAGCTTTAGCACATTTAGACATTTCAACACCATCACAACCACATGGTCTTTATGGGAGACTTCATTGCTCAACCATCTCAATTGGCCAATGCCTCCATCCAATTCATCATGCAATTCAATTTGTGGTACTAATGACCCACATAAACCATTTACAATTCCAATTCATGTTTAGGGAAATGAAACCCTCTTCTTAATAATCAAACCAAAATGGTTAAATATTAACAAATTACATGGTTAACCACACCAATACTATACCAATTAGCAAACATTCATATAAAAGGGGTCATTTACAGTTCCAGTTCAAGTTTAGGGAAATGAAACCCTCTTCTTAATAATCAAACCAAAATGGTTAAATATTAACAAATTACATGGTTAACCACACCAACACTATACCAATTAGCAAACATTCATATAAAAAGGGCCATTGCCCCATTTAAGCTACAAGCTAACGCATTACATACTTAACAATGTTCTTATCAACCATTTACAAGCATTCACGATTACTATAACTCGATATATGGACAAAAGGCCTTAACCAACCATCTACAACTATTCACATTCATTTAGACATTATCATGACTCATTCATGTTCACTAGACTTTTTACCTAGATACACATTTGGTCTTCATAAGACCATTTAACCACTCATCATGTAAATAGGTCATATTATTTGATACAAAAAATCATTCATTACATTTACATTCATCAATACCCATATAATCATTCACATTACATTAGCAAGCTTACACCACATTCTCACCACATTTTGGTTCAACACCAAAAATAAGTTCATTTTCATGTTTAGGGCCTTAACCCCTTATTAGCCACTATCCCAACAATATCATAGATTATAAAATACATGACTCACAATTCTTTTTACAGTATAATTCATCAACTATCTATAATACTTAGTTAATTCCTCTATCTTAACACATTACGAATATTTTACTAGACAACTCACTTAAGCATTTTCACAAACACTTTGTGTATGTAACTTCAACAAGGCTATTTTCTTGGTAGATATCATGAAAATTAGGTTAATAAAGAATATCATGTTAAAAAAATACACCAAGCACCCACATATACAATTTACCATCAATAACATGTACCAACACAAGTATAAGGAAGAAATATCATTATTCATTGATAGCCAACAAAACCCTTTCTATTTGACTCAAAACCACCATGTACACTTACTAAAACAAGTGTGAAAAATATGGGTTTAGATTTATTTAAAGATGGGAAGAGATACATGCCTTAAAAAAGATGACACACCAACAATCTTGACTCCTTCTTACCATTAGTTGAGCTCCCTCCAAACCCTAGCCTCCAATCTTGGTTCAAGAACCTTTTTCAGTATTTGAAATGTTTAAGTCTTGTAAATGAACACTTAGGAGGATACCAAGTCATATAGAGTGAAAGGACCTAGGCTTTTAGGCAAGGGAAATGACCAAAAGATCCTTAATACAAAGCTGGAAAGTCCACTTATACAGGGGTACGACTCCCCCATATGGTTCACTTGGCAATCGTGACCTAGGGTATGAGTGATACCTTAACTCTTACCCTACGCTTCTTATAGGTCAACCATAATGTTTAGAATACAAATAGCACTATCTTAGTCCATATCTCTAAGGTGATCATCGTCTTCGAGATGACCATTAAGAGTGCCGGTATTACTACGTGTTGGCTCAAGTATCATGTACAATATTATCCTTACTTGAGAAAGAAGAACAAAAACAATAAATAATTTAAAGTAAACACTAAATCCAACCCAAAGTGACTAAAAACAGCATAAGAATGAAAACTATGTTTCGATCCCAGGAAATAGTTCCAAAATTTAATGACGCTCAAACTACATGTTTGAGGTATAAGTGTTCGTCATCAGTATAGTAACCCAATGGAGGTTGGGGTCGAATCCAGAGAGAGTGAAGACTATGATATCAATACTCAAGAGTAATTGAAATTCAACTATGAGTTGATCTCTAATGCATAGTAAATAAATATGAATGTAAAAATAGGGGGTTTGTTTGAATGATTTTGAATTTAACAATTTGTTGTTATGAGAATACTATTTCAAATCTAGGAAAAATTAGAGATTAATCAAGTGCTGATAGGATTTGGGGTTATTCCTTCCTAGGTGTGGATTCATTGATCTTGGGTGTATTTATACGCCTAAACACCATAACTTACCCATAGTTTAGCTAAGTTTTGAGAATTAAAGTGCCTAGTTTCTTATGTTTTACTCTACTTTGATGTAACTGAGCTAACCTATGTGATTAGCATGATTTTAGGTGTTAATGTGGTAGATAAAGACATGATGGGACTATGGATTGCAGACGAAAAATCACACAAGAGGAAAAGTTGCTTGTTGGATCAAATATGATGTCTAGAAACTATGTGCAAGACTAATTTGTCAGTTATAATTAGTTTGGGGACTTGGAAGAAAATTATGAGAGAAGAGATTATTAACAAACTTGATACTGAATTTTTATTTCATTATTGATTATTCTGTATTAATTTTTTATCAAGGAGAGGGGCGGCTATATCTTGGAGAGAGAGAAATATTTTTGTCTTATTTTCACGATTCGCACACCAAGATCATCTTCTAGTTTTTGGTATGATGAATATATTTATGATGATTTTCATTTTTTCCATGAGTAGCTAAGCTCATTGGTTAGGGTTATGGAAACCTCGTAGCATATTATTTATTTCTATGGGTTTTGAATTAATTATGCATTGATTTATTCATATCATACTTTCTTCATTATGCTTGTATTATCGTGATTGCAAACATAGAGAATGTACCACTGAAACATAACTAGTTCGACAGAAAGGTTAATGTTTGGAAAAGAAAGTAGTGACAAGAACATAGGATTTCCAACCTCTATTTCATACGTTAATACCCTAACAGGATTAAAAACTTGGAGATTTCATATAATTGAGTAAACACTTTTGAGTCGAGAGAACTAAAGTGAATTAATCCTTGATGGTTGAGTAATACTTGGATTGAGAATTAGAATATGTTTCTTTATAAGTGCATGCATGTATGAATTCTTAACACCCATAGTTAGAAGATATTAAAAACTACAAGGTGGACATAACCCTAGCTTGTTCTTCTCGATATTCAACTATTATTACACATATTGCCTCACTGTTACACTGAAACTATTATTTCATACTTAAATCAAAAACCCCTTTATTCTGGAACCCTTGATCAACAGTCTAATAACAACCACAATACTTAGTGAACGCAATATTCCCTGTGGGATTGGACACCCAACCCAGTTGGGTTCAATATTTGACAGTGACCACTTACACTCTTACAAAAGAGTTGTAATTTAGGCATATTAAATTTTGGCAACATTGTAGGGGAATACGGTTGTCAATTAAGTTTGTGTTTGTTAGTTAATCTTTGGTCAAGTTTCCTAAATTTTACTGTTGTGTGTAGTTTTTGTTTGTTGCAGGATTATTGTTGTTTATGCCATGAACCAAAAGTTTAGGAGAACCACTATTACCATTCAATCTAGAAACTCAACTCATTGAAAGAATGGCAAATCAACAAAAAGCTGATAGATTAGCCGTTTTGGCTAATGCTCAACTGAACCAACAAAATGTAGATAACCCAGGTCTGATACCAAATCTAGATGAAAAAGACCTGGGAGATGATGATTTGTTGGGACCGGTAAATCAAAGGTGTGCAAAGAATGTAGTTGCACTAGTGAATAGAAATGTAAACAGAAACCATCCTTTGAGGACGAGACCTGATTTCCAAGCTGTTCAATTTGAGCTTAATGATGAGTAGGATGAAATGGATGTAGTTGGTGCTACTGGATCTCTTATTCCTCCACCTGTAGCACCAACAAAAAATTTCAATATTACCAGTACAATGAATCAACTTCTTCAATCCCAATATGAATTTGGTGAACTTTGTCACCATTTCTAAATCGTTTGATAACCCAAGAGTGGGATAGAATTCCATCCACGTGCATTTATTTTTGTTGTCTCTATCTGGAAAGGCAACATTGTGGCTTAATGAGTTGATGCCCGACTCTATAACAAACTGGAGATAGTTGAAAGAGGCTTTTATAGAAAGGTTCTTTCCACCTTCCAGGAGGGTACAATTGAGGGATGAGATTAGAAACTTCAGGTATCTCCCAATTGAATCTCTTCACGAGACATGGGGAAGGTTTAAAAAGAAGTTGATGTAGTGCCTGAACCATAATATGATGGTTATTTATTTGATGGAGACTCTTTATCGGAATTTGAACTCTATTACGAAGCCAGTTGTTGATAATGTTACAGGGGGATAATTTGTGGATCTCACTTTTCAAGAGGCCTCGAAAATGCTTGATCGAATGACCAAACAAAGTAGAGCTTAGCATACCAGGAATTCTGTGGTAAAAAACCCTTTTAGGTCAGTTGGTATGACTGTAGAACAATGTAAGAAAGAGGAAGAACATGATCAATACATGGAACACTTGAAGACATAGATGGATTTATTAACCAAGAACTTATTATATGCAAAGACTAAAAAGTGAAAGTTGTTGTATCCTAAGGTACAGATGATTCTGATTTGGAAGAAAAGGCTAACTATCTGAATAACCAGGGGGTTTTTGAGGCAATAGCCAAGGAAATCAAGGTTGGAATTATTATGACAAAGATGGATATAAGGATCAGGATCAAGGAAACTGGAAGACCAAGAATGATAGAAGTGGTCTATATGTACCTCTCGAAAGCAAAGATAATGCTGCAAGTAGCTCTGGCAAGATGTCCATGTAGGACATGATGGAGAAATTTTTAAATGGAGTTGAGGCTACTAAATCTAGGGTGACTACCTTAAAGATCAACTTGTCTTCTATGAGTCAGTTGGTAAACTCACACTCTACTTTGATCAAGCAGTTGGAACAACAAATGAGCCAACTTTCTACAGTATTGAATCAGAGAAAGAGTGGAACACTGCCAAGTGATACAATCCAGAACCCTTAGAATAATAGATTATGCATGGCTATTACCACACAGAGTGGTAAGGTTTTACCAGGCCTTCCTGTGGGAAAGCATGTGGTTGATATAGTAGCAGATGATATTGAGGAAGCAGATATTGATCATCTGGTGGAGTCTGAAAAATTGGATGAGGTTATTGATGATGCACCATCCAACAGTCATCTGGTGGAGTCTGAAAAATTAGATGAGGTTATTGATGATTCACCATCCAATAGTCATCAGGTTGATGAGTTAGAGAAAAATAAGGGAAAGAAGGTTGAAGTGGTGGTTACCACTCTTCCAAAACCACCTCCTCCATTTCCCCATCGGTTGAAGAAGAAAGAAGACGACACTAAGTTCAGCAAATTCATGGCTATGCTTAAGCAGTTGATGATTAATCTACCATTGGTAGAGGTATTTGAGCAAATTCCTGGGTACGTAAAGTTCATGAAAGATCTCATCACGAAGAAGCGGTCAGTTAGTTTTGAGCCAATGGACAATCTCCATCATTATGGTTCTATCTTCACAAGGTCTCTAGTGCAGAAAAAGGCAGATCCGGGAGTATTTACTATCCCATGCACTATTGGATCTCTTGACATTGAAAAATACTTATATGATATAGGAGCAATCATTAATTTGATGCCACTAGCTATTTATACAAAGTTAGGTTTGGGAGACCCCACATCCACCAACATGCGACTTGTGATGGTGGACAGGTCGATAAAATAACCTATTGGTATTTTGTATGATGTGCTAGTAAAGGTGGCTAGCTTCCTATTTCCTGTGGATATCATTATTCTGGATTGCGAGGTGGACTTCGAGGTTCCCATAATCTTGTGTCAACCTTTCCTCGCAACTGGAAGTGTATTGATTGATCTGCAAGCAAATAAGCTCTTATTTAGGCTGAATAATGAAGTGGTGCGACTTTATGTATGCCAATCATTGAAGAAGCATAAAGAAATGAGTGTGATCTCAATTGTTGATGTATATTATAAGGTTGAGCAGGAGGTGCCAATAGAGGAGAAATTTGTTGTAGAGCCTCTAGCTGCAGTGTTGATAAATTCTGTTCGTGAATGCATTGAGGAGTACAAAGAGACTGTTTGCTCTTTGATAGGAATGGGTTCATACTCTTATTCTCCTAAGAATCTATATCTCTATCTTGCTAATCAACCAACACCACTTTCTAATCCATCCATTGAAGAGCCACCAGCGTTGAAATTGAAAGAACTGCTAAGGCATCTAAGGTACATATTTTTGGGAAATGGAAACACGCTACCCATGATTAATTCAGCTAATTTAGGCGAGAAGAAGGTATAAGAACTTATTTTGGTGCTCGAAAGGTACAAAAGAGCAATAGTCTGGACTATTGCTGATATTATTGGTATTTCCCCTAGAATCTGTACTCATAAGATACAACTTGAGAAAGACTGTACTCCAACCATCGAGCATCAACGCTGACTTAACCCACCAATGGAAGAGGTGGTTAAGAAAGAAATTATTAAGTGGTTGGATGAAAGAGTGGTTTATCCTATTTTTGATATTAAATGGGTAAGCCTAGTTCAATGTGTGCCCAAGAAAGGGGGCATGACTGTTGTTGCAAATGAAAAGAATGAGTTGATTCCTCTTAGGCCTGTGACTGGGTGGAGGGTTTGCATGGACTATCACAAACTAAACTCATGGACCTTATAGGATCACTTCCCAATGCCCTTTATGGATCAAATGCTTGATCGGTTTGCAGAAAGAGGGTGGTATTATTTCTTAGATGGCTATTCTGGTTACAATCAGATCTGTATTGCTCCTGAAGATTAGGATAAGACGATATTTACATGCCCGTATGGCACTTTTACATTCAAACGGATGTCGTTTGGTTTTGTAACGCACCGTCTACCTTCTAAATATGTATGATATCTATTTTCTTAGATATGGTGGAGGACACCCTGGAGGTATTCATGGATGATTTTTCTGTGGTTGGAGATTCGTTTGAGCTATGTTTGAAGAACTTGAGTAGAGCTCTGCAATGGTGCGTGGAATTTAATTTGGTGCTCAATTGGGAAAAATGCAACTTCATAGTGAAGGAAGGCATTATTCTCAGGTATAAAATTTTAGAAAAGGGGATAGAGGTTGATAGATCCAAGGTTAAAGTTATAGAGAAGCTACCACATCCCATATCAGTGAAGGGCGTGTGTAGTTTCCTTGGGCATGCTGGTTTTTACAGGATGTTTATAAGGGACTTCTCAAAGGTTGCAAATCCACTTTGCAAACTTTTGGAGAAGGAAGCTAAGTTCTTCTTTGATGATGATTGCTTGAAGGCATTTGAATGCCTTAAAAAGAAGTTGGTTGAGGCCCCTATAATTGTTGCACCAGACTGGTCAATACTATTTGAGATCATGTGTGATGCAAGCGGTGTTGCCCTTGGAGCTGTATTGGGACAAAAGAAGGACAAATTGTTTCATCCAATCTATTATGCCAGCAAAGTGCTGAAAGGAGATCAAAAGAACTGCACCATCATCGAACAGGAGCTTCTGGTTATAGTCTATGCTTTTAAGAAATTCAGGGCTTACCTGCTCAGAATCATGGTAGTGGTCCACACTAACCACACAGCCTTAAGGTATTTGATGGCTAAGAAGGATGCTAAACCAAGGTTAATTAAATGGGTGTTTCTTCTCCAAGAATTTAACTTTGAAGTCAAAGATAGGAAGGGTTGTAAAAAACAAGTTGTGGATCATCTATCTAGGATGGATGGTGAGCAAGCAATTAGTGATTAAATGGAGATAAATGATGCATTTCTTGATGAGTAGATTTTGGTTCCTGCTATGGATAAAATGCCTTGGTACGCTGATTTTGCAAACTATGTTGTGAGTGAAGTCATTCTAGAAAATATTTCTTTCCATCAAAGAAAAAAACTCCTTCATGATGTGACACACTACTTTTGGGATGAGCCGTATCTTTTTCGCTAATGCGCTGACAATATTATAAGGAGATGTGTTCCTGAAGTAGATGTATTGTGTATATTGGAAGCATGTCATGCTTCCCCAGTTAGAGGTCACCATGCAGGTGACCAAACTGCTAGAAAGGTGTTGCAGAGTGGCTACTATTAGCCAACGTTATTCAAGGATGCTCACGAGTTTGTGCTAAAGTGTTACCAATGTCAATGGCAGGGGTCGATCTCCAAGAGGCATGAGATGCCTTTGACTAAGTTGCTTGAAGTAGAATTGTTTGACTTCTGGGGCATAGATTTCATGGGACCTTTTGTAAGATCATACGGGATGAAGTACATTCTAGTTGTTGTGTATTATGTATCAAAATGGGTCGAAGTCATTGCCTTGTCTGACAATGAAGGATGGAGAGTTGTTGAATTTCTCAAAAAGCACATCTTCTCTCGCTTTGGAGTACCACGTACTATTATAAGTGATGGAGGATCTCATTTTTGCAACAAAGTGTTTTGAGCGGCTTTGGAAAAATATGGGGTAAAATAGCAGAGTGGAGACCCCATACCACCCACACACTAGTGGTCAAGTAGAGGTCTTGAATCGGGAAATTAAGGCCATCTTAGCTAAAATAGTGAATGCTAGTAGGCAAGATTGGTCTCGAAAGCTCTATGACGCTTTGTGGGCATATCGGACTGCTTTCAAGACACCAATCGGCATATTGCCATATCAGATAGTCTATGGCAAAGCATGTTATTTACCGATCGAGCTGGAGCACAAGTCTTTATGGGCACTCAAAAGATTAAATCTAGATTGGAAGGAGGCAGTGGAGCTAAGAATGGGGCAATTGAATGATATGGATAAATTCCATCTCGAGGTTTATGAAAGAGCAGATTTATACAAGGAGAAGATGAAGAAATATAATGATCGAAGGATTGAAAAATGAGATTTCCAGAAAGGCAACTTGGTGTTTCTGTTCAACTCCAAGCTCAAATTATTCCCAGGTAAACTTAAATCCAAGTGGTCAGGCTCATTTAAAGTTAGTCAAGTCTACTCATCTGGAGTAGTCGAACTTGAAAATAAAGACGGATGTGTCTTCAAAGTCAATAGGCAATGAGTCAAACTTTATATCGGTCCAAAAGACTCGATAAAAAGCATTGCTACTATCTATCTCGATGAATTTTGAGTAATCAAGATAAACGAGTCATTTCGCGATAATAAATCAGGCTCTACATGGGAGGCAACCCATGATTTAACTTTGATTTTTACATGCAACATAAAAATACAAAAGTAAGATTCGAGCCATGACCGAAACTAAGGCGCTTGGTGGGAAGCAACCCACCCTTCTAATCGTTTAAATTATTTTTGATTAAGTGTAGGTGATCAAAGCACTAAAGAAGTGGTAGGTTCTAAACTCGGGTTGAAAGTGCACCATGTCGAAGGTGGTAAGTTTAGGAGTGTCGGAATCATCACAGGTAAGTTGGAGTAGTCCAAATATAAGGCTCGATTCATGATTCGTGTTAGAGTTGTGACTCGAGTTAGGCCTTATATGGAGAATGGGGTGCATGATGTCCAAGTTTACATATACCATGGTAAATGAGTCACCTAACATTTAGCCTAAGCACATTACTTCACATAGGAGAAAATGAGTGGCATGATGTGCGTCGCATACCTTGATGTAAGTGATATATTGTGTGACGCCAACCCAGTCGCACATGCTCACTGGTTCAAGTTGGCGATTACATATGTGTCACACACCTGAAGTTGTACGATAATATGTGCGCCGCACACCTGAAGTTATATGATAACATGTGCGCCGCCCAAGCCTTCGCACATTCTCACTGCCTCACCTGTGCTATGCCTTATGCTCCGCACACTTCAACTTGTGCAATAACATGTGAGCCGCCTACTTGAACTTATGCAATAACCTGTATGCCTCACACCTTAACATATATGCCTACTATCTCACTTGTGGGATGGTTAATGCGACGCACACTTAAACATGTGCGATGAGTGGTGCGCCGCACACTTTCCAAATTCAGCTTAGTATCCAACTTTTAATTGGGTCAACCCAACCCTAAATTCACTCTTTAAATAGAGTCCATTCCCTAAATACTCCAATTCACTCTTATTTTACCCCAAATCCATGAAAAACAATTGTCCTCTCAACATTCTCTGACTTTCTAGCCTCTTCTTTGCTTCAAACCTCAAGAATTCTTTCTTTGTTTCTTCAATCCTCCATCTTTAAGGTAAGTTTTTCTTTCTTAATTCTTAAATATTGTGACTTTATTGTTATAGTTAATTGATTTCTTGAGGATTATAGATTAAACTCTTGCCATTTCTTTGTAAAAGTGGTTTTGAAACTCTTAGAGAAGATGAACACCATTATTGTAGAAACCACCATTGTTGTGAATTTTAATTTGACTTTTGAATATGTTGGTGGTGGTTTTGTATGAATCATGGTGTATTGTGGGTATTGATGTGTTGAATTCATATTTTTTTGTTGAGCATGATGTTGATGAAAGTGTAGGAATATGATGACATCTCTGTACTATGATATGTTGAAGTTGTAAAGGATAATTCTATTCAACAATGGCCTTATTAAAACAAAAATAGTGAAATTGATGGTGTGAAGAAATTAATTTGGTTAAACAATTGTGTTGTGCCATGTGAAAAGTTTAATTGCAATTTTTTTTTGTGGACATGTCGGCGAAGTTTGAGTACCCGACAACACCACTTAATTGGGTTATGCTAATAAATTAAGTGTGGGGTGGTGATTTCACTATCCTCTTCTTAATTATAGTGAGTTTTGTTAAATGTGACTGACATGATTTTATGATGCACTCAGGTGATATGGATCCCAAAGGAAACCAGGGCAATGATAAAGCATCCGCATCTCAAAAGGGACAGAAAAGAGCAAGAAAGGAGAAATCTGCTTCTTTCTCTCTTCAAGTGCGTCGACATACTTTTGGTATTAAATGGGTCTTAGAGGAGGATGGTCAGGAGTGGTACAAGAGTAATAAAGTAAATAGATATGTGCAACTAGAGATGATTCAAAAGAAGAGTTTGGTGAGACACTGCCCTCGTACTATGGCTAGGATCACAGAACTGAAACTTGACTTTATCTTCCAAGATATGGGTGAGTGTAATCTAGATTGGACTTAGGATTTTATGCTTATTAGTCCCCAAAGACTCGCTAGAGTGAAGTTAAAATTTGAGGGAAAATCCTACATCTGACAGCCAACTTTTTCAACTCTTTCTTGGGCACTCCGAACGTGGATCACTCCAGGTTAAAGGAACTGTACAGCAGACCTCCCTATAGAGACATCAACCATACTTTGTGTGGTTAAAGTTCTATGGCTCGCTGGTTCCATCACAAGGACAACGGCTTCCATAATACATTCCCATATGCTTTTCTGATCAGAGAAGCTTACATCTAGCTAAGGATAGTCAACGCTAACTTGATTTCGGGAAAGCAGTTCACAAGGGTCTCTCGCTATCGGGTATGTTTAGTCTATGCTTTGATGACTGATGTTCCCGTCAACATTGATGCAGTGATATGTGTTTCTATGTGCAAAGCAAGGATGTAAAAAAGGACACCATTCAGCTTTGGAATCTTGTTGAATCATTTTAAAAAGAAAAACATTAAAGCAAAGCTAGCGGATCATAAGTTTCCTCAAGACCCAAAGAGAGTGCATGTCACAAAGGTGAAGGATCCAGAGACCAGCCAAGGCACAATTCTTACCACTGGTGAATATCATGCATGAGATGAGAGTTTCTTCCGCCATATTTATAGGATGATAAAGTTCACGATAATGAGTGGAGGCCATGTACCTACTGATGTAGAGCTACAACAACTGGATTATTAATGCCCACTTAATGACCATGCTAGAGCTATGTGTGGAGTGGGGACTGATTTTGAGGAACCATTGTATGATGATGTACCAACGGATGAGGATCGCCGACTATTAGATTCTGACATGGAGGATGACTCTAGTGAGGAGGACTCTGATGATGATTCTGATTTAGGTGGCATGAACCCTGGTGTGGAAGAAAAGTCCTACTATCCATGTATTTGTTTATATCTTTGCACTGGGGACAGTATTTTGTTTAAAGTGTGGGGTGGCTAGGAGTGCTTCTATATTGCTTACTGTTTTATCTTCTCTTTAGTGCATTTTGTTTTTCCATTTTGAATTTGTTAGTTTAATGCATTTGTTTTGTTTCTGTGTATATGTTAGTTTGTTTTTTTAAAGTCATAGTTAAGTGGGTTTTTTTCCTCGATAATGGATGGATGACAATCGTCTTTAGAGAACATCAATCATGTGTAGGACCTAACAAGTGAATGTAACTTGTTCTAATGGGCCACACCACAATATAAGCATGTTATAAATCTTTGCTGTTGAGACGCCTATGTTCTAGTTTATGACTCTTATGGTGATTGTTGGCTTAAAAGTAACTTAGTATAACTGTTTGGTTAAGAGTCTATAATGATCCTTTTTGAAGTTAAGCATGTGCCATGAGTGTGTGAAGGTATTTGCATATTCGTTGTTGTAATTGATGCTAGAACTTTCTTGGTGTGTGTGCAAAATGAAATAAAGAATGTGAGTTTAGGAGATGAGTTACGCACTTCTTTGATAGCCATTTTTCATACCCTCTTTTGAACCACCTTTGTGCATAATATTAGCTAGCCCCATTGATCCTTTATCTTGTTCTTTGGTAACCTATGTGATTAGCATGATTTTAGGTGTTAAAGTGGTAGATAAAGACATGATAAGACTGTGGATTGTGGACGACAAATCACACAATAGGAAAAGTTGCTTGTTGGATCAAATATGACGTCTAGAAACAATGTTCAAGACTAATTTGTCAAATATAATTAGTTTGGGGACTTAGAAGGAAATTATGAGAGAAGAGATTATTAAAAGACTTGATGATGAATTTTTATTTCATTATTGATTATTCTGTATTAATTTTTGAAAAAAGGAGAGGGGAGATTATTGCTTGGAGAGAGAGAAAACGTTTTTCTCTTATTTTCACGATTCGCACACCAAGATCATCTTCTAGTTTTTGGTTTGATGAATATATTTATGACGATTTTTGTTTTAACCATGAGTATCTAAGCTCATTGTTTTGGGTTATGGAAACCTTGTAGCATATTATTTATTTCTATGGGTTTTGAATTCATTATGCATTGATTTACTTATATCATACTTTCTTCATTATGCTTGAATTCTCGTGGTTGCAAACATAAAGAATGTACTATTGAAACATAACTTGGTCGATAGAAAGGTTAATGTTTGGAAAAGAAAGTAGTGACAAGAACATAGGATTTCCAACCTCTATTTCACACGTTAATGCCCTAACAGGATTAACAACTTGAAGATTTTTTATAATTGAGTAAACACTTTTGAGTCGAAAGAACTAAAGTGAATTATTCCTTGATAGTTGAGAAATAATTGGATTGAGAATTAGAACACATTTCTCTATAAGTGCATGCATGTATGAATTCTTAACACCCATAGTTAGAAGATATTAAAAACTACAAGGTGGACATAACCCTAGCTTGTTCTTCTCGATATTCAACTATTATTACATATATTGCTTCACTGTTTCACTAAAACTATGAATTCATACTTAAAGCAAAACCCCCTTTATTTTGGAACCTTTGATCAACAGTCTAATAACAACCACAATACTTAGTGAACGTAATATTCCCTGTGGGATTCGACACCCAACCCAGTTGGGTTCTATATTTGACAGCGACCGCTTACACTCTTGTAAAAGAGTTGTAATTTGGGCGTATCATTCATGCATGGGAAGGCTATATCTAGAATTTTTAGTGTTAATTTTTAATAAAAACACCAAATATCATAAATGGGTTCTTTCCTTGCCTCATAAGTGTAAAAATTTCACCAATATATGGCCTTAATTAACATCTTTATGTCTAATAGATGCTATTAAATGAACTAATTCAAGTGATTGTTTGCACCCATTCCTCACCCATATCCCCTCTGTTAATGATGATATGTGTTCAAAGGTAATTGGTGTTTGTAACCTCTGATTCTTAGTTAAAACATAAAATAAGTGAAAACTTCATATCCAATAACTAATTAGGAAGACAAATAAGCAAAACCCATGCATTAATCATAACCTATTCAAGTATAATGGCAAGAAGAAGATTTAGCTACTCACAGAGAGAGAAAGTAGAGATGTACCCAAATCTTCTTCAAACTGATCTATAGAAAGTAAAGAGAATATAATATACAAGCTTTAATTTTAATAAATCTTCAATAAAAACAACTAATTCTTCAATTGAAAGACACTCTAATGTTTCTTAGCTCAAGAATAATTCAACAATAGTCTAATAATGGTGAAAATGAGTTGAAAACCCCCTTTTGACCCCAAATTCACATTTTCTAGATATTATGAAAATGTCACCACATTGTTGATATGCTTGAATAGATCTAGAGTAAATGTTCCGCATATTAGGAGCATCCAGGGTGCAGATGGGGCGCACCTTGGGTGTAAATGACACTGGTTGGTCCATGGGAGTGGCCTCCCGACACATCCATGTGAACTTTAATGCTCCTTTTCTCTCATATTTGACCTTCAATTGACTTGAATGGATTGATCGTCCTCATTTTCAACCTTTACCTACTCAAATAAGCATTATACATGAGAATAACACCAATTCAATGGAAAAGCATAATAATTTAAGCCTAAAATATGCCAACAAGTTGTCAAATTGATGACTTATCAATAGCTGATGCATACAAATGAAAGAAAGCTATACAAAAAAATTATGCAAGATAAACCAAGTACCATATCTAACACAAGTGTATACACCTCCTCAAGCTAAATAACTCGCAAAGTGTAGGACCTACGACAACCATCCTCCTATGATACTGTGGATCACAAAGAAAGAGGGTCCTAGTGGACTCGAGATATCCAAATACACTACTTTGTCCTAAATCAGGACTTCTATAAACTATATCCATAACAGTAGCAATAACAAGAACCAAAATTAAACTAAAACTAGTGAATGATAAAAAGAGGCTAGATAATCCATAATTGTATGATAATAATAGTTTATCACAAACTAGAACCACACAGTTATAACAAAAGTCCTTATGAACCATAATTGTATTATAAGAATAATCGGGATCGAACCAAAACCATAGGGTAATAATAAGAGGCCTGATAATCTATAATTGAGCACCAAGTCTCCCAAATATAACCATGAATAGATGTCAAAGTTGAATTGGAACTCATAACTGTGGCATAAATAGAGGTAATATAGGGGTCCTAATACCATCACCAACCTATTAATTCATAAATTTCAGTCTTGAGTTGTCAAAGATCAAATATTCCCTCACTAAAGGTAGTGAAGTTAAAAAGGTGTGCTATCAAGTCTAAGTCAACCCACACCAAAGGTAAAAAACTAAGGAAGTAGTCATAAGTCCATCTAAGCCTAAAGTAAATCCATTAAAATCATTCTATCTAAGAAAATAATTGGACCTGTCACGCCTCAAATTCTATTAAGACAGACACACACCCAATGCCTTAAGGGCCCCGGAGAACAAACTTGTTACTTGTGCTTACCGTGCATGTAATTGTGATAATAATAAGGTTGTGACAAGTATAAGAAATATGCTTGAATAAAAATACAATAAAAGTAAGACTAAACTGGGTGTGCATGACTTGGACATTGAGGCCTCAATTACTAAGAGATAAGACCCTACTGTACTTTACTTTAACATAAATCTACAAACCCTCTAAAAAATAGATAACTTAGCTTAGGTCGGTACAGGACCCCGTCATACCCTTTACTATAATAAAATATCAAGGTATATTTTAAAGACTCGACAAAGCCTAAATTAATCTAGAGCTCACAAAAGCCTCTAAGTATCTTGTGCCTCTATTGGGAGATCTATTATCTAGAGTACCTATACCTATGGCATGAAACATAGTTTCCCCCATTAGGGACGTGAGTACAAAAGAATGTAATGAATATGTAAGGCATAAAGTAATCATATGTAAAACATGAGCTCAAATGAAACCAAGTTCAAATGTATAAATAATGATAGAAGACCACCGTTTCTTATACTTGTGGAATTATTTATGTGACATTCTTTTCTTTAATTTCTCTTTTTTTTCTTTATTAACATTATTAGTATGTGATATAAATAACCAGTTGATAAGTGGTAGAAGATGATGGTCCATGCTAGAGATTTTAACCCCTGGGATACGATCCTCATTAATATAGAAATCGGGATCGGCCCATGCTAGGTATCATAACCCCTAAACTGCCATGCATAATACATCAATTAGGATTGTCCCATGATAGGTATTATAACCCCTGAGTTTTCACCCATAAATACATCAATTGGGATCATCTCATGCTAGGTATCACAACCCTAGAGCTACCACCCTTAATTACATCAATTCACTTTACCTTTTTTCTTAATCTTTGAGATTGTTCTTAAGCTGGTCATGACATTATTTAGATTTGAAGATATGAACTAGTAGAATAAGACATGTGAACAATTTGACTAAGGTAGCAACAATTATATAGGAAACAAATATAAGATCAATGTTATAGTACTTAGGAACTTATACGACACAATTTACCTTATCTATGGGCATAAAACATTTTCATAAATGAGCAATGAAGACATGTGAAAAGTTAGGACATGTAAAAAATGAGCCACTAAGGTGTATAACTAGTGACAAGTGATCTTAGATATTTTATAGAAATTGTGGAAAATTCAAGTATAGAAATTTAGATATTTCAAAAGGGGGAATATGTGCATACCAAGTGGAAACATATAAATCCTCAACTAAAGAGGCTCAGACTGTACGATAAATAGTTAGTAGGAGATAACAATTAAAAGGGTACATACTATGCAATGCGGGCAAATTTCAATTAGGAACAAATGTACATTCCAAGTAAGGACATATAAATTGTATAATTGAACAATTAAGAACTCTATATTGAACAACTAAGGACTCTATAAGGTCACCTTATGTCCTAACACAATGGGATTAATATCCAAAGAAAGGAACATGTGAGAGTGTGAGTCAAATGTAATATATGATCAATTAGACTGTTTAAGCAATTTGGCAATATATTGGTAGATTTTATATCTGACATATAAATACTGTTAACATGTGTAGTCTAGGATTTTACTAACCCGTATAAGAGAAACATATGATACTTTGACACATTTTTAGGACTATGAGAAGTAAGGGAAAATGCCATTAATTACAATGGGAATACACCCTCACAATGTTTCTTTTACCATGAAAATCAAGTAGAAATCTCACTTTGATGGTACACAAGTATAAGACTTCATGACAAAGAATATGAACTAGAATAGCCTTACATACCTTACTGCACAACTCAAATATTACAACGAATTAGCCTTCTTTCATTTAAGGTGTTAATCTACAATATAAGAACATAATGGAGCTAATATTAGTAGCTAATCATAGTGTAACCCTTGTAAAACACTAGATAAATACGATGATGTCCAGCCCCCAAATAGTTGGTGTATCACCACACCCTTCATTTCCATTTTAATCCAAACTCATTGCATCTTAAAATGTTACTAAACTTTCTTACAACAATAACACACCTAAAAAGGCTGCAAAACAGTTCATATATCCCATTATATAGTAGGAAAACTTGAATTCACATCTTCCAATTACCATCCCGTGAGTTCATAACAAAAGCACATTTAAAATATCTTATTCATAATAATGACCTAGGAGAGATAAAAAGGATAAGTAATAATACAATCCGGAGCTCCTTTATACCCCTTGCATATTTTCCAAGACCATTCACTCGAAGCCAAGCTAAAGAACTTCAAAAGTTGTAAGCTATATTCGCCAAAAAAGAGGTGTTGGAGTTTGTTTTGTCTCCTATTAAGGGATGTCATATGTTGAGAATTGATTTTGAAGGCCATAAAGATAAGAAGAAGAGTGAACTTCACTGGTTTGGCATGACTAAAGAAGTGGAGGATCGTCACCAAGTTGACTGGCCGTCACTGTGGTTGTCCCCAGAAGTCCCAAGGCAATAGAACACTTCTTTAACATGACGTCCATGTTGACTGACCGTCAACCTAGTGATTGGCTATCACTATGACCGTCACTAGTAGACAGCATGCTCAGTTCGTGGGCTTTTATTTCTTTTAATGCCTAGATCACTTTTGGCCTGGGTTAGACTATAAATAGAAACTTCAAGGTTTTTTCCTTAGTTTTTCTGGATTATTGAATGAATATTGCTCTTGAAAGAGTGTTTGGTGAAACTTGTATTGAATGTTTGTTTAGAAACATAGGTTTTGAGGGTGTTGAATCCCTCTTCGTCCACATAAAGATTCGGTGTTAGATTTTATTAAATTAAGGGTTTTAAGTTTGAAACACTCAATTGTTCTTAATTTCTTAATAGTTTCTTGTGTCATTCATCTATCTCTTACCTTGAATCAATTATCTTTAGTTTTTGTAGCTTATTTCTTATTTTTGTGTTGTGAATCATATCATTTGGTATCAAAACAAAGTTTAGAATCATTCCCATGATTCTAGTTTTGGGTTTGTTATCTAGAAAATCACAAAATAATTCTATTCATGTATTTGGGTTGTGTTGAAATTTTGAGTTTTTGATTTTTGTGTCTTTTTGTGTTTCTAGTGCTAGAATAGTGTTCTCTAGTACTGTTTGAGTCATTATCTAAATTTGAGCTTAATCCATCAAGTTTTGAGTGACCCACCTTTGTTGAAGCTAAAACTTGAAGAAAAAATCAAGTGGGTTTGAAAATTTAAAATTATCAGGTGAGCTTTGAGCTATAAAAACTATTGGAGTTTGTTTAGGAGCTTGAAAGGAGCTTGGAATTTGAATTTTATCAAATTCTGAGTTCATTTGATCAGGGGTCAAATTTTGAACTTTCTTCAAGTTCTTCATGACTTGTTGAAAAAGAAGCTACAAAACAAGAGGTTGATCCAAAAGAATTGAAGAAAAAAAATTGTACTTGTTTATCCTCAAAGAATATTCCCCAAAGTATAAGGACCCCACAAAATTCTCACCTGGATTTGGATGATGAACTGAGTTATGGTCAGACATAAGCCTGACATCTAGTAACCCTACCCGTAACTAACATGTAGTCAAGACCACTTATTGGTTAGGTAGTTATGGCTAAACTGATGGTCAGTCGTCCAGTGACAGTCAGTCACTCTGACAAAGTTCTGTAAGCTCATTTTAGATTCTTAGTTTCATTTCCTTGGTTCTTAAACATCTTTTACTTGATTCTAACACTAATTAACAACTAGTAATCTATCTAATTAGTTGTGAATTACTTCTCGAGTTCATTTCTTTCTTCGTCCTACTTTTTTTAGTGTTTTACTCATTTTACATTGTCGTAACATCTTGGTTCAAGTTCATACGAGATTTATTTTAGTATTTCAAACAAAAATCCATTCTAGACAAGAGTAGATATCACACCTCAATTCTCACTAAAGTATAAACCAACATTCAACACTTGTGAATACAATGTGAGGTATCTAAAGGTGTGTAGAGTTATGAGGTTGCTTCTTTTAACGCTAACTTGTTTTTTTTGTTAGTGTTTTTTCTTAGGTACAATGCCAAAGGGAGGAGAAAAATTAGAAACCATAGGTGATAACACTGCTAATGCTATCTTGGCCTCTCTTGAATCTCTCAACCATAACTTGAAGCTTTACAAACCTAGATGAGATCAATCAAGGGATATGTGACCACTATGAGCGGAAGGTTAGATAACATGCAAGGTCAATTAAACTCCACCCTTTCCATCCCTCACCATTACCATGCCTCTTCGAGCAGGCATGCTCAAAATACATCTACTACCATTTCCCCAGGAAGCCTCCACCAAATTCTTAACCCACCAAGACCTCCAAAACTATTACCCAAACTACCAGTTATCTACAAAACTAAAATCTCGTTCGACCACTACAACCTTAATTAAATCAAGCTCAACAAAAAGAACCTAGAAACCAAATGCCCCAACATCCACTAAATCAAGTTCATCCATTCCAAGCCCCATCTAACCAAAACTAACCCATGTATATAGAGGAAGAAGAGAGAGAGGAAAAACAAGAGGAATATGGAGCATATGATAAAGCCGACATGATGGTAGGAGCAATGAGAGGTAGACCAATGGATCAAAGGGGATTTTAAGTTATAGGAGGAATATGTGGTTCGGTGCCTTATGGTAGAGGAAACTTGGGAAATCATACCCAAGGTCATGATTAATGGAATCAACAAGGTAATCGATATCGAGATATGGGCATCAATTCCATCAAGGTTAGTCTTCCAAATTTCAAGGGCGAGAGTGATACCAAAGATTATCTCTCATGGGATTCATCTTGTGAAAGGATTTTCCAAGTCAATGATCTCACCGAAGAGAAGAAGAGTTTTTATGCCATAGCCTATTTTGAAGGGTATGCCAATACATAGTGGGATTATGTCAAGAGATTCGGGAATATGTTAAATAAGGTTTAACCTCCTTCATGGGATGAATTAAAGGTGTTCATGAGACAAAGGTATTTACCGAAGAGGTATGACATGAACTTCTTGCCAAGATATACAACTTGAGGCAAGGTAGCAAGAGTGTCATGGCTTACTATGATGAGTTCCAATAATTAATTTTGAAGCTTGATCATCGAGGATAGAATGTGAGCCATGATATCATACGGTTCAAGGTTGGATTGAACAAAGATATCTCCTCATGCATGACTATCCATTAGTTTGAGACCATAGACGATATCTTCCAAGAATCTTTGGAAATTGAAACGGAAATCAATGAAAGAGTGATGTACAAAATAAAGGGGTAGTTATTAACCACTTATTAGGGTGAGAAACAAAGGGGTACTCATCAACCACTTCTTGGGGTAAGAACAAAGAGGTAGCTAAACCTTCATCTGGTTGGAAGAAGAACGAGGACTACAGATCTAATGATAAAAAACCCATAAAGAAGACTGCTCTAAAATACCCACCAAGGAATGAAGGAAACAAATATCCTACTGCCAATCCTAGAGGTTTTCAATGTTTTAAAAGTCAAGGTTGGGAAAACAAGGCCAATGAATGTCCCAAAAAAATAAATGTGATCCTTAGGGAAGGAAAGTTGTTTTACCTTAGAGAAGATATGAGATTAGACGTGCATGAAAATAATGAAAAATCCAAAGATGGAGAGAAAGTTGAGGAAGAGGTACAAGAAGATATAGATTATAAAGATACTTGGCTCAAGATGGAATGTTTGAAGTGCCAAACTTTGTGGTAAGATGAGTGAATATTAGTAAGTCTTTATGTGACCCGAGTCAAAGGGAAAATCTATTCCATACAAAGTGTCTTATCAAGGAGAATGTATTCCCATTAATAATTGATAGTGGTAGTTTTACTAATGTAGCTAGTTCCACCATGGTTGAATTACTAAATCTATCCACCACAAAGTATGCTAGTCTATAAAATCTTTAATAGTTGAATGAATGTGGAGAGTTGAAGGTAACTAGACAAGTTGTGATTTGATTTAAAGTTGGGAATTACCAAGATGAGGTGCTATGTGATGTGATTCACATGCAAGATTGTCACATCTTGTTGGGAAGACCATGATAATATGACCGGTCGAATAACCATGATGGGAGGACTAATCTGTATTCCCTTGAATTGAACGGCTGAAAGTTTACACTAAATCCTCTCTCACCCTCATAAATAAATGAAGTCCATCAATTATTGAAAGAGTTGAAGGATAAAGGAAAGAAATATAATGAAGAGAAAGCCATTGAAAAAAAGGTGAAGAAGGGAAGGAAGTGAGAAAGTTGAAGGGAAAAGAACCCTTGGTGATGTTGGCTAGAAATAAAGATCTCTTTAAGAAGCTATGATTACAAAACACCCATTCTCGTTCTAGCCCATATTTTTAACACTAACCCCTTTATCTCTTCTATTCCTAATTCTATTTTCCTTATTTTATAGGATTATGATGATATGTTCCTAAAGGAACTTCCACAAGGGTAATCCCCACTTCAAGGAATCGGGCATCAAATTGACTTCGTGTTGGGTTCTCAATTGCCAAATAAACAGGTGTATCGAAGTAAACCTTTGTATACCAAAGATCTTCAAAGACAAGTTGAGGAACTTCTCAACAAAGGATACATCAAAGAGAGTATAAGCCTATGTGCGGTCCCAGTATTATCAGTGCCAAAGAGAGATGGGACATGGTGCATGTGTGTTGATTATCAAGCCATTAATAAAATAATGATAAAGTTTCACCATCCATTCCTCTTTGGATTATATGCTTGATGAGTTGAATGGAATGGTCTATTTGTGTTTTCTAAAATAAGCCTTAGGAGTGGGTACCACCAAATTCGAATGCAATTGGGTGATGAGTGGAGGACCACCTGGAAGACCAAGTTTGGTCCCTATGAATGAATGGTCATGCCTTTTGGTCTTACCAAATCTTATGCGGTTGATGAATCATGTGATGAAATTATTCATTGGGAAATTTGTTTTGGTATACTTTGATGATGTCCTAGTTTATAGAAAATCCCTTAAAGAGCAATTTTTGAATTTGCAAAATGTGTTTGAAGTGCTGAGAAAAGAAAAGTTGTAACTAATCTTAAAAAATGCTTATTTGGTGTCAATGAAGTAGTGTTTTGGGGATTTTTTGTAAGCTCAAGAAGAGTCGAGGTGGACGAATCTAAGATAGATACCATCAAGAATTAGCCAACACCAAATCCATTAGTGAAATATAAAACTTCTATGGGTTGGCTAGTTTCTACATGCGATTGGTCAAAGGATTTAGTACCATCATCGCTCCCTTGACTAAGGTTATCTAGAAGGAAAAACCTTTCAAATAAGGGTAATGAGAAAGCCAATGTATTTGAATCTTTGAAGGTTATGCTTATCTTTGCACCCTTGCTGAAATTACCCAATTTTGATAAGATGTTTGAAATTGAATGTGATACAAGTAAGGTGAGAATAGGTGTCATCTTAATATAAGACCTTAAACCTATCGCCTACTTTAGTGAGAAGCTCAATGGCACCACTTTAAATTATTCCACCTATGATCTGGAGTTATATTCATTGACTAGAGCATTGGATAATTGGCAACATTACTTGTGTCCCAAGGAGTTTGTGATCGGAATCGACCATGAGTCCTTGAAACACCTCTGGGTTAAAGATAAATTTAATAAGAGTAATGCTAAATAGATTGAGTTTCTAGAGACTTTCCCGTAGGTAACTAATACAAAAAGGGAAAGAAAAATATGGTTGTTGATGCATTGTCTAGGAAACATCTACTAGTCTCTGCATTGTCTTCTAAGATGATTGGTTTTGCGAGTCTAAAGATAATATATCCTAAAGACCCCACATGTACTCAAATATTTTAATATTGCAAAGAATGGGGTAGGGAAATATGGATCAAGGATAGGGATTCTACACCCTATTCCAAGTTTGATGGTTTCTTGTTCAAAGGAAGGAGTTTGTGTGTTCCCTCTAGCTCTTTGAGAGAATTACTTATGAGACAGGCATACAATGATGGTATAATGGGTCAGTTTGGAATTGAAAAGACCCTAGGAATCCTAGATAATTCTATTGGCCTAAGATGCACAATGATGTTGCTAGAGTTTGTGGCCAATGCTTGGATTGTAAAAGTGCCAAATCACTCCTTCTCCCATAAGGATTCTATACCTCACTACCCACTCCCCTACGCCCATGGGTATACATTTTTATGGATTTATTTTGGGATTGACACGGACGGGGAAAGGTAGGGATATCGTCTTTATTATGGTTAACCAGTTCTCAAAGTGGCCTACTTTATCCCATGCCATAAGAGTGAGGATGCCTCTAGTTCAGCCTAATTATTTATTGAACATGTTGTTAAATTACATGGGATTCCTTGGACCATTGTTAATGATAGGGACTCCAATTTACTTAGTCATTTTTGGAGGTCATTGTGGGGTAGGCTCGGTACAAAATTGTTCTTCTCAACCTCTTGCCACCCACAAACCAATGGCCAAACAGAAGTAGTAAATAAAACTTTGGGGTATATTCTATGCTTTGTGGTTAAAGGTAAAATGACTTAATGGGAAGATCATCTAACTCTTGTCGAGTTTTCTTATAATCGTGTTATCCATTTGACTATTAGAATGACTCCTTTTGAATGTGTGTAGGGTTTTAACCCCCTCACCCCCTTAGATCTCACTCCTTTGTCTAGTGATATTGAGATAAGCTTAGATAGCAATCAAAGGGCAGAAGCAATGAAGAAGATACATGAAAAAGTGAGACTCAAACTTGAGAAAAAGAATCATGAAGTGGCAAAAATAATAAGCAGAGAGCAAAAAAGGCTTGTTCTTGAACCGAGAGATTGGGTATGGGTACATCTTAGGAAGGATCGGTTCCCAACACAAAGGAAAGATAAGTTGATTCCATGAGGAGATGTCTCCTACCAAGTGCTTGAAAGAATAAATGACAATTCCTACACGGTTGACCTCTTTCCGGAATATCAAGTGCACAACACCTTCAACATATGTGACCTCTCACCCCTTGATGTTCTAGACAATAGTTACTGAATGGATTTATGGTCAAATACTCATCAAAATGGAGAGGATGATATAATTGTGAGCTCCTCAAGACCCCTTGCATATTTCCCAAGACCATTTACCCCAAAGCCAAGCTAAAGAACTTCAAGAGTTACAAGTTATATTTTCCAAAAGACAGGTGTCGAAGTTTATTTTAGTGCCTATCAAGGGATTTGATATGTTGAGAATTGATTTGGAAGGCTATAAGTACAAGGATAAGAGTAGACTTCTATAATACCCCATAAGATTCTAAGCTCAATTCAGCTTTTAGTTGTATGCTTAGGGGGTCCAAGGCTTGAAATTTTCACTAAGTGTTGAGGACCTAGTCATTTCAAGAACCCAAAAATTTATGGATTTTATTTTTGGACTTCCCG
The DNA here is from genome assembly GCA_030864215.1 of Capsicum pubescens. Classification (NCBI taxonomy): domain Eukaryota; kingdom Viridiplantae; phylum Streptophyta; class Magnoliopsida; order Solanales; family Solanaceae; genus Capsicum; species Capsicum pubescens. The sequence goes on from CM061542.1 coordinate 171,848,197, forward strand.
ACCCTGAGACATTAGTTTTTGAGTTGAAACATGTTTAAGGATGTTAAAGGTGTGTCTCAGAAGAGTTTCAAAATTATTGGATGGGATTCGATGCATGTTTGAATAAAAGAGGCAGCGATCCTCTGCAATAGGGCCGAGCCTCTTGGGCCATTCCCTCAAAATAGGGTCTGCATCGTAGAGGCAATTCCCAAGGATTAGGTACCACATCATGGAGGTCATACCCTAAAATAGGGTCTGCAATGTGGAGGTCACTCCTTGACTATTCCATCATCATGAATTAAGGATCCAACGGGTAATTTGGTTCTTTCCCTTAAATCCCAGTCATCCAAAACATAACTTATAACACTCAAAAGGTCATTATTTGCCCATTATCCTTAAAACAAATCATGTAGAAACCTTCTACTTTCCCAAGAACAAATATCAAGCTTCTTCTCTCAAGAACTCATGAATTTAACTTCCAATTTCATGATTTCTTCAAGAATCAATCCAATTAAGGTATGTGGGGTATTCATCAATGTTCTCATTTATCTGATTGAGCCGATAAATCCTCTCTTTGATTAAAGTATGAAATTTCTCTTCTTTATGGAATTTCGCATGTTCAAGATGAATTTAATCCATGTTTTTCCTTAGTACTTTGAATTCAATCCATTTCCTCATATGATCCCATGTAAATTAGGTTATGTAAGGCTTTAAATTTCAAGTTCTTATGTATATATAAATTGAATCCATGTTAAATTTTCCAATTCATGCATTAATCCTAGTGTGCATATGATCTTGCCAAGTTTAACTTGTTCCCATGTTCCAATTCATGAAATTCATCAACTTAATGAAATGTCTTATGTTTTGGGTCTTTGAACTATGATGTTATATCACTGTCTTAGTCTTGTTATCATATTTTGTAATCATTCAGTGTTGGCTGGTTATGAATACCCAATACCTATGTGTCTATACATAATTTCTATTTTCAAGTAACAAGCCAGTCAGACCATGGTTTTATTATCATATTCAGAACATTATGTTTATGTTGAGCACTTACAAGTACTATACCATGTTATGTTGAATGGCTAATAACATCAGTGTTATTCAGTTAGGAGTAATACTTAGCACCATGCGAACTCAGGGATGACGAATCCCCCATCAGTAGAGGCATGAGTCGTTAGTAGCAGTCCCTAAGTTTCAGACCTATAGGTCCACTGTAGATTATGAGGGGTCCCCCATCAATAGAGGCATAAAACCCTCGGCCTTTGGGATGTCAACCTTATATAGCTACATCATCAATCATGTATTAGTACCCCTGGCAATGTACCAGCGCCCTTCCAACTGGGGTTACAAGTTAGACCCCGATAGATCAGATTGGGGCATGTTAGTTATAGATAGCTCACACAGTCTTAGTGTAGTATTCAAAATAGATCATATTAGGCTTTCATTACCAAGTACATAGATTTCAGTTATCAAATTATATAGATAATAGTGATTCTATCACTCAGATTGTAGACTATTTAAGTACATATTTATTTTTGGTCTTGCATTCTAATTTTACATTTTCATGCATTTATGTTCAATTGCCATATGTATTTTATTTAGTCCTTATCTCGCGTGCAAATACATTCAAAGTATTGATCGCATACTCTTCTCTTGCACTATGTTGTCTTATATCATAGGTTCAAACACTCAGTTTCCTGACTGTTCTGAGATAGCCTAGCATCACCTTGCAACAGTTATGGTGAGTCCTCTTCCATCAAGGGTATGAAGTACTTTACCGTTATTTCAGTCCTTTCAGTATTTCATTATGATTAAGTCAGTTGGACTTAGTTGGGGGTTTGTCCTATCAACTCCATATGTTTTAGAGGCTTTCAGATAGATAGTCTAGTTTTCTAGTGTTTATCAGATACTTTAGACATGTCATTTTATATATTTCAGTATTCATATTGGCATTACCTTATTGATTTATCTTCCACACGCATTATTATAACTTTATTATATCCAGTGCTCATAGCAGGTACTAGACCAAGGGTTAGCTTAGGGTCACTTGTGGTCATAAGCATTGTGTCATAACTAGGGGGTAGCCTTGGGTGGTGACAACTTCACTAGTTCGGCATGACTAGGGGAGTGGTTTACCATCACCAAGGTAACTGACCATCACTATGGCCATCCCAAGAAGTCCCAAGGCAGTAGCATATGCTTCAACTTGATAGCCATATTGACTATCCATCAACCTAGTGATTGGCCATCACTGGTAGACAATATGCTCAGTTCGTGGGATTTTGTTTCTTTTAATTCCTAGGTCACTTTTGGTCCTTGGTTAGACTATAAATAGAAACTTCTAGGTTATTTTCCTTAGTTTTTATTAATTATTGAATGAATATTGCTCTTTAAAGAGTGTTTGGTGAAACTTGTATTAAATGCTTGTTAAGAAATAGGGGTTTTGAGGGAGTTGAGTCCCTCTTGGTCCACATAGAGATTTTGTTTTAGATTCTATTAGATTAATGGCTTTTGGGTTTTAAACACATAATTTTTCTTAATTTCTTAATAGTTTCTTGTGTCAATATTCTATCTCTTACCTTGAATCGATTATTTTTAGTTTTTGTAGCTTATTTCTTGTTTTTGTATCTCGAATAATATCAATTAAACTTACCTTTGTTGGTGAATATTATTATACTATTACTCTCTAATCCATCAAAAACATAAGCTTTCCTTCAACTTGAACCAAACACATAATTGTTCTTAATTTCTTACTAGTTTCTTATGTCAATATTCTATCTCTTACCTCTAATCGATTATTCTTAATTTTTGTATCTTATTTCTTGTTTTTTGTATCTCATATCATATCAAGTAACCTTGCCTTTGTTGGTGAAGATTATTATACTATCACTCTCTAATCCATCAAAAATGTAAGCTTTCCTTCAACTTGAACCTAACACATAATTGTTCTTAATTTCTTAAAAGTTTCTTGTGTCAATATTCTATCTCTTACATTGAATCGATTATTCTTAGTTTTTGTAGATTATTTCTTTTTTCGTATCTCAAATCATATCAAGTAACCTTACCGTTGTTGGTGAAGATTATTATATTATCACTCTCTAATCCATCAAAAACATAATCTTTCTTTCAACTTCAACCAAACAAGAGATGGAATCTAATAGAATTTAAATAAGACTACAAGCTTGAAGAGGGTTGTTCTACACTTTAAACGTAAGAAAAATAATTTCCTAACCTTCCATTGATAATCAAACTAAAATGATAAATAAATTTACTTGCCTTTAACTTGGAAAGAGAGGGAATCCCAAGAACCCTAATTGGAATTTTAGGGCTACTATATGAAGGTTTGAGAGAAAGAGAGAGAGCTTAAGTGATATCTATTTTTTCAAGGGAATAGTGGAGAATGAGCTGATATTGGACTTAAAAGGACCAGCTGAACTGCCTCTTTTTATTTTCCCATTTTCAGCCATATTTTAGTCAAGTAGGTGATGCACCTACTTGGACATTTTAATCTGGTCAAATGTCAAAGTAGGTAATGAACCTACTTGACCTTAAATTACGTCTCTTTATGGGCTATGACCTTATTGGGATTAGCAACAGACTTTGGAGTATTGGGCAACCCATTTTCTTTTTCCATTTTTCTTCACTTAGTTTGGGCCAGAATTCTCAAGTAGGTGATGGGTGTACTTAGGCCTATAAATTGTCAAAATAGTCATAGTAGGTGATACACCTACTTAGTTCTTAGGTTGGTCATTAAGTCAAAGTAGGTGATGTACCTACTCTTTACCAACTAGCTTAATTTAAGTCAAGCAAATAGCTCACTTATTTTATTCCATATTTTAAATCTTAACTCATTTAATGTAACTTCACACTTTTATATACTTGGACACTTTAAACCTTAAGATAGAATACCACCTTACTATCTCACATTTAAATACTTCTATAAAATTTACTTGGCCAAACACATTTTGAAATGTATGGAGCCTTATATTAACATTCAAATCTAGTTTAAACTGTTACTAGTCGCTTAAAAAACTTGGTACCTAGCCTATATAACGAGGTTACATCAAGTGCCATATGACTAGAACTTGTATATGCAAAATATGAGGTGTTACACTACTATATTGAGTTTAAACATTTTTTGTCAAGTTCACTGAATGATATATGTGTTGGAAGGTATTGGGAGTGTTACATCCTCCCTCCTTGGATCATTCAGCCTCTAATGAGAGGTATTGCTCAAAACAACTATAACTTTGGATACTCTCCAAAAATTTTACTAGAATTTCCTTTGTAAATAAGACTATCCAAAATGTGTCAACTTACTAGAAGCATGTATAAATAGGCCTCATAGGGTATTTCAATGAGTAAAGCACATAATATAATCAAATAGTCAGTAAGGCTCCACTTCTATATATAATCAAGTGAAATAATTCCATATATCATAACTTACCTTTCTCTCCCCCACCGTTCTTATAGAAGGATAAGATAGAACACTTCAGGAAACACAAGTATGAACTATACATCAGAATATTTAAAACATGAGCAAGACAAAAAGTTAACTTATGAGCTACAACTCTATGTATAAGTCAATTTCATGTGGGACTTATAATTGTTTGAGAAAGATGCATGGGTCCCCCTATTTCCATGTAGCCTTTTGATGCTCTGACTCCTTCATAATACTCAAATAGAGGTTACATCTAAGTACGTCACTTTTCTTAGCCATCTTTTTATGGGTATGGATCATGCTAAAACTTACTACATCCCTAACCTTTTCTGCCAAATCCTCACTTTATCATGATATGAAAAAAATATTATCCCAATATGTTTGAAACTTAAAGCTATAAGCATAGAGGGTCATAAAATATATGAACAAATAAGTCACATAAAGTAAATAACACATAGGCGAAAGAAATAGATATTATCTTATATATGAATAATAATCCATAAGAAAGTTCATTTAGCATATGAATAGATGTGTACAAGGCATACTATAGATGAGTGGTGATTTTACCACTTATTCACACTCCTTACTCATGCACATTACCTTATTTTGAATGATTAGATGAGAAAAATTTGAGGTTAGATGCACTAATATCCACTCTTAAAGGTACAAAGTTGAAAAGATAGAAAGATGTAGATTGGAGCTTAAAATGATCAAAAGGGGAGAAGGAAAAGTGCAGTTGAAGGCCTGCAGCAGAAGAGCCTCAGGTACCACGGCTATGGTCTGATGACCGTTATCACGATAGTCAATCCAAGGTTAATCAAATGTGATCGCGTGAGTTAGCCGCAGTCATGCAACGGATATCGCGTCCAAGTTGGTGCGATTGTGGCCCAGTAGAAGTATTTAGCCCAAGGGTAAAACTGTAATTGCACATGTTGATCCCTCTTTGAAAAAAAGACTCAAACCTTAGCCTTAGCCTTTTGGGGGGGTTAATATTCCATCTTCCCCAATTTTTAGGTTTGAGCTCTAGACTTTATAACCTTTATTTTTGGAGAAGAAAATATTGTATAAATTTTGGGTGAAGAATACATTGGAGACGTTCTAGGTGGAAGATTTACTCACTTCCATTGTTGATAATGTGAGAGATCCAAGTTTGATGTAACATTTTCTTAGATATTCAATAAGTTAATTTAAATGGAGATTATGGGTATATCTATGCTTATTTATCTTATATGTAGCTAAATCTCCCTCTTGGAGTTATGTGTGAATAGGGGTTTAAGTGCGTCTGGGTTGTTATTGTTAGCATCTATTTGGTAGTTCATGTTTATGGGGTTTATCATTGTTATGCTATGTTGGTTGGGATTTAATGGGTGAAAGCCCCAAATACCCACATGGGTTTGATAAGTGAAAGCTTCAAGCTCTAGAAAGTTTAAAACCATCTTCGAAAGAAGGATTTTAGGTGAGGTTTAGGAATCCATATCATCATCGAAAGAGGGATGTAGAGATCAAAACAATGATAGACAATTATTGTGTAGTTTGCTAAATTTTCACTATCTTAGACATAAAGGTGAATAGGAGGTTGTGTAGTTTGCTAAATTTCCACTATCTTAGACATAAGGGTGAATATGAGGTTGACTATTCCATGGGTATCATCCTAGAAATAGGGATTCCTATATTGAGGTTGTGGTTACCAATTGTTGAACACACCTATTAGCTATTCAAAAGAATAAATGGGTGAAAGTTTGGTGTCTTTTCAAAAAACTAGCATCAAAATCTATAACCAAGCCCACCCATATTTGATTTACTAAATTGATGTTTATTACTAATACCTACGTGTCACTTCCTTATTAGTACATGATCCCAAGAGCCGTGCTTAATTGTTAAAACTCTAATTATTCGTTGCCCTGAATTTATACTAGAAAAAAACAAAAAGAAAAATTAGTGTAGGAACCTATCCCCCATTTTTATATTTTTGTACCATTTATTTGGATTTTATTTGTATCTATCATTTTGAATTAATTTGATTGCCACTCATATTGTTCCTCATGGATTCGACCCCAACTCCAAAGATGGGTAAATATATTGACGGCGATCGCCTTGCACTTAAATTGACATGTAAGTTGAGCGTTATAAGAAATGGTGCCATTGTCGGGGAACAATTTGACATATTAAGTTAGTTTGAAATTTTAGTTACTTTCTTGAATTCAAACTTGTATATAGTTTTTTGTGATTTTCTTTTGTAGCTATGTTTTGATTTTATTTTACCTTTCTCTATGGCATCTTCCGACAAATATGATGTTGGTAGTTGGAAGTCCTATCTTGATGATCTATGTCCATATTATGATGTACCACACTTCATAAGAGATTGTGACTATGCTCCTCGGAGAGAGATGGATTCACCATCCCAATCCTATAGGGAATATAGGTGTTCTTTATGTAGTGGTCAAGATGGACATTAGAGTGATTGTCCAAGTTCCCCCTCCCCCCATTATACTAACCGAGTTGCTAGTTATTCTTATGATATTGGAAGGTATTAAAAATAGAAGAAAGAAGAGCAAGATACTGAGTCCAATAATTGCCACCCAAGGTTACAAGCTATTTTGGATCAGTTAGATGCAACAGGGGAAAACCTAGAACACATACATCAAGATTGGACAAGTGTCAAGAAGGAGGAAATGTGCGAAGAAGAAAAGCTTAAAACTATCATTACCATGCCCATTACCCATGAAGACGTATGTCAAGAAGAGAAACCAAACTATGATGATAATCTTGGTAGCAAAGACTCCACGAGTACTTCCCAACAATCTGAAGCATACGAGACGGAAGAAGACAAAATAAAATAAGTGGTTCTAAAGTCAAAAGAAGAATCAATGCAAACCTCTTATTATGACTCTAGTTCATTTTAGGGTGACAATGATTTGATGAAGGATAACCCGTAATTAAGAGTTGAACCTCATTCAAACCACTTTTCAACATTATGCTTAGTGGATTTGATGAGGATCCATCCCTCCGAGCAAATAATGGATGGTAGGGAGATGGAAAATGATTCCTATATTTTGGAACTTGGCATTCCAAAGGAGCATATGGAACTCCCTCCATCAATGTCCAAGGAGCTCAAATCCCGATGTGCAATAAGTGGACTATTGATGAACTTACTTTTACCCAAGGAGCCAAACCAAAAGTTTGATGTGAAGTTGGTAAAAGGTTTAAGTCTTCAAAATGGCGAGATCGAAACTTGCTTTCCATATCCTTATCTCTTCCAAGCCTCGTCTTAGAAGATCTGAATCTTCTATCCCTCTGCCTCTCATTGCATATTGAACAAAAGTTGGGATGGAGATTATGCTCTTCTAAGTGGAGGCATCGTGCCACAACGTTAAACTAAGCACTCGATGGGAGGAAACCCATCATTCCATTAAAAGTGGCACATATACTTTTTTTTAATGTAGGTTAGAGTAGAATTGAATTTAATTCTTGTTTTCGTGCATGTATATTCCACAAAACATTGGTGATTATAGGTATTTTGGTTGAAATTGAGAAGGGATGTGTGAATTTGGAAAATGGACTTAGAAGGACATGAAGGAGACCCGTTTGTTGATCTTAGTAACTACGACTGCGGTCTATGTCCCCGCAATTACAGAAGTTTAGTGACCACGATCGCAGAACTATGATCGCAATCGTGGTCTAATTAGTTTTAAAAAGACCATCTGATTGCCCATCCCCCCTCCATGATCCTCTCTCATTTTCTATCAAAATCCTCTCTAACTTTTGGTATTCTATAGAATATCCAAGAATAAATTCATTAGGTTGCATCTTCTCAATCGGTAAGTTGACAAACTTCCTTTGGTTTTTATATGAAATTGGATATTTAGAACTTGTAGTATAGCAAAAGTCCTGAAGTGGTGTTTTCAATGCTAGATACATGATTAATTTTAGTAGTTGTTGTGGTTATCCATTGTAGTTGGTGCACACAATAATGGGGAAGACTTGAGTACCCAAACTCTTGCTTTCAATAGTTAAAGAAATTATGAACATCATGTGTTCAATTAAAGGCCCCAATGAGTCCAATCCAAATTTTTTCAAGTTTAGGGGTTGTGATCACACATTCTGGGCTTTAATAAAATATTTAGAATACTGTTATGCCTAGTAGAAACAATGGACTAGGGTTAAAATTACATTTTAATGTAATGTGCAGAAACTGTCAACTCGATCTCAAGTACCGTGATCGCGGTCTCGATGATCGTGGTCGCGTCACCATGATTGAAGTCAAAGCCTCGCGATCGCTATACCTGAGGGCTGGTTCTGGCAGACACCAAATTTTTGTGTACCCTTAGCTGCCCCCAAAACCTTCTACAACATCACCTCATGAACTTATACATTTGTTCTAGCATATTTTGTGTGATAATACTAACGTTGGCATAAGCTGCATTGCTTACAGGTTCTCAGACTCAACAATGAGAGATTTTGACAACACCCGATTCATCACCGCTCAATGCCAACACTCCTACTACGATGATTTCCACAGGACAAAGCTACTCCCTGAAAGGGGAAGAAACTTAGACAAGGTGGAGGAGAAGTTCCCAAACTTCCATGCCAGGCTCACTGCTACCCGGTGGATGTGTTTTTCCCCAGAACTGTGCTATACTAATGAACAGCGGGAGCGTGAGTTCTACACAAACCTAAGAGTAGTTTCATTCGCAAACCCAGTGATGACAATTCGGGGTAAACAAGTCAACTTCGGAGCTGAGTAGATTAATATAGTGCATGGACTCCCAAATGTTGACATGGGGAAATTTTATGCTAAAAGATACGAGCCAGGGTCCTGGATGGCTAATATCCTATGTCCAAGAAAAGCAGTCCCCTGGGGCACCACCAAAAGAGATATTCCACTGAATAATTTCAAGGTTGAAGCAAGGTTGTGCCTTAACATCATCTATAGCAGGGTTTCTCCTTGCACTCATATGACCATTGTCACAGACGCTCGAGCTCGGACGGTGGCATACATTTTATCTGGCATTGCTCTGAATTTGTGAGATCTTGTGAGTTCAGAATGGAAGTACTTACAAACCCATGGAGGTACTTATCTTCCCTTTCCTTCTCTTAGAGTGGTAGAGTATGTTGCAGACACTTGGGTGCGGCCAGGATCCCTCATCTACCCACTTAAATTCAGAGGTGAGGGTGCCCCGGGTCAGAGTAAGAAAAGGAAAGTGGACATGGAAAAATCAGTCCTAAAGGACACAGATTTTTGCAGACCTTTGCTAGCCAACCCCCTTGATGAAATCTCAGGTCAAATGAGGGAGGTTATGGAGCTGGTATCTAGATAACCTCTAGGACTAGGAGAGCCATACACCGCTTGCCACTCATATGTAACTCTGTTAGATTATGACATATATCATGAGGAGTAGAAGAAGCAGGCAGCTAATGTTTCCATTTTAGAGAGAGCCTACTCTGCCTTGGTGGGATCACATAAGGACCTCAAGGAGTCCCATGAGAAGATAGTGAAGAAAGAGAAGAAAATAGAAAAATTCTTTAAGAAGTTGTGGAAGGGGGTAAAGGGCATCTTTAAATTTCTTGAACCCAATGAACGACCATCTTTACTAAGGTTTGACAGTGATGACGAGGCCCCTACTGATTGGTCAGCTGATGATGCTGGTGGTGATGGTACAGAGTTAGTAGGAGAGAGAAGCTTTTAAGGAAAATTCAAGGATACCCCAGTTATTCTTGCTTTATTGCATATGCAGTGAGGACACTGCATTTATTTTTGGTTAGGGGTGCCCCCAGATTTGTGGTTGTAATACCCATATTTCCCTAGCACAAATTAATTTTCAATACATGAGTTTTCATACACAAAATTTCCAAAATACTCGTTATTTCTCAGTTAAAAGCCCACCAAGTTATGGGAAATTATACTAGCTTTCCAACGATATAAGATTCGCCTTAATTAGATCACCGAGTAAGAAGTTATGGCGATTTTAAGTTTCAATCATAAAATAACCATGATTTAGGCCCGTGGCGCATCGCGGAGAAGTGTAAAAACTTAATTGTCAAATTTTAGTGAGACTTTGTGATTATGGCACATCACGTAGGAGGACAAAATTCCATTCCAAAGGCTTACCACGATTTCACTGCGTCGCGCCAAACTTCCATGTCCCAGTTGTCAATTTCCAGTGGCCCGACGCGATAGCACCGCATCTCGTCGGAGCTGAAAATTGCGATTTCCAGCTTTCATTTTCGAGTTTTTAAATTCCTTTGGGTATTTGGGTCTTTTTCCATAGCCCTAATCAGCCTAAAACACGAGATTTAACCCATTAGTCACCTAAGTAATCATCATTATTCAATTCCTCTTAAATTAAAGATCCTTTTCTCAAGAACAAAAACCCTAGCTCTCAAATTCAAGGCCAAATCTCAAGAACTCTCCATCAATCCTCTCAAATTCATTAACTCAGGTATGTTAAATGTTCATTCATGGGTTCCTTTCACCCATGGAGTCCAAGTATTTGATTTTAATTACAAATTTATGATCTTTTCAAGTTACTCTATTTTTAAATTAAGTTTTCAACCATGAATCTCCATGAACTATGATTCTACACCATGTATGGATGGAATTGTTGTTGTTATTCAATTCCCCATGTTTTAATGTTATCATTCATTGAATTAAATCATGATTTAGTGCTATTCATATTGAATACATGCTATTACTACAAGTTCCATAACATTCCTATGATTTGATTAAACAATGAACTATATGTGTTAGATAAAATGCCTACAAGAATGAGTAGTTGATAAAGGTTTTCATGCTAAGTCCTCTAAGTTTAATATTGTGTTACTATCTTTGCTTTTGAGTCCTGGGGGTAATGAATACCTGAAAATCATAGTTGTTTACTTAATCTTGTATTAGTTTTTTCAGAATAACTTCACAATACATCATGAGCATTACTAGCACAGTCAGTTAAACTCAGAAATGGTCAGTAACTCAGGGTCATTAAGTTGGGAGTAGGATTTAGAACCAAGAGAGTGTAGGGATAGAGGATTCCCTTCAGATAGGTAGAGTCTTTAGTAGCATTCCCTATACTCCAGAACTACGTGGCCAGCGTAGGATATGAGAAGTCACCCGTTAGTTTAGGCTTGACTATCTTGCAGGGGTCACCCATCAGATTAGGCTTGACACCCTTCGTCCTTAAGGACAATACATTATACTAGACTAGTGGATCCACATAGCCAACGTTAGTACCTTTGGCACAGTATTAACAACCTTCCAACTGGGGTTACAGGTTGGACCTCGATTATCTTATATTGGGGTATGTCGGTTAGATAATAGCTCCCACAGTCTCAGTCTAATAATCAAACCAGTAGTTCAATCTCAGTGTTATTTGACCAAGGCATACGGATATCAGTTATTTCAGTATTTTTGTTTACAGTCTTTTATTCAGTTCTTGTTATATGCTTAGTCATTCATCCCCGGTATCTACAGATTTCATGTACCTTTAGTATTTACACACTTTCATGCATACACAATATTTACAGACTTCACATATTTTCAGTATCTACAAATTTCATGCTCTTTATTCAGTACTCCATGTTATATATGTATATTTAGACAGTTGCTATTCTTGTTCATGAAACTATGCATGTCAGCCTACCTCATTTAGCATACCAGTACATTCAAAGTACTTCATACACATTTCTTTTGCTCTATGAAGTATTATATCATAGGTTCTGAAGTTCAGTTCCCGGATCACGCTTAGACTTCTTAGACTCTCAACAGTATCGGCGGTGAGTCCTCATATTCCGTGGACATATTATTTTAATTTATGTCTTTAGATCAGTAATTAGTTGAGTTAGTTGGGGCCTATCCCATTAACTCATAGTCAGTCAGTCTAGAGTTTTCAGACACTACAGTTAGTTATTCAGTATTCAGACTTCAGTTGACATGTCAACTAGTTATTCATTTTATTGGTATTTTATCACATTTAGATTCAGACAATTATTTTCTTGTTTTATGATTTTGTTTTTGATTTCAGATATTAAAACCTTATGCCTTATCAGTTATTCTTCTGCATTTATAATTATGTTATTCAGTACTCACAGCAGGTACCAGCTCATGGTTTAGCTTGTGGTCCCTCAGGATTATAAACATTGTGTGACTCCCAAGGTGTACTCTCAGGGGGTTATAAACTTGGTATTAGAGCCTAAGGTTTTAAAGTTTCCTAGGAAGTCTAAAAGTTGCATCAAGTAGAGTCTTATATGTGGGTGTGTAGCGCGCCACACTTATGGGCAGGAGGCTACAAGGTATTCAGGAAAACTTTCCCTTATTTCAGTATTTATGTCGTGCGAGTGAGCATGAGCTCAAGTTAAACTCTCACTCTAATTCATTGCTTACTTCCATTTACAGAACATGCCTCCCAAAAGAATAACAAAAAAGGAGCAGTAAATCATTCAGCACCTCCGTCCGTCTAGGAAGATCCTCTGAACGAGCATGTCTCTTACGCAGAATTTAGGGTTGCGTTCACCACTCTCGCCAACTCCATAGAATCTTAGAATGAATGGCCAACTACTATTCAGGCCAACCTAGTGGCCAATACTATTGCTGCTAGGATTAGGGACTTCACCCGAATAAATCCTTCTTTTTTTATAGGATCCAAGTATGAAGAGGGTCAACAGGCATTCTTAGATATAGTTTAGAAGGTAACAGATATTATGGAGGTAACATATAGTGAGAGTGCTAAGTTGGCTGCATATCAGTTGCAGGATATAGCCCAAGCATAGTTAAGCAGTAGAAGGTTGATAGGGGTGTTGATGCAGAGCCTGTAGAATGGGAAGAGTTTGCCATAACTTTGTTAGATAGATTCTTCCCATTGGAGTTGAGGAAGGCCAAAGTGTTAGAATTTATTAACTTTAGGTAGGGAAGGATGATTGTGAAGGAGTATTTCCTCAAGTTTACTCAGTTAGCTAGGTATGTTCCTCATGTAGTAGTTGATAATAGATCAAAGATGAGCAAGTTTATGTTTGGTGTGTTTGATAATGTGGTCAAAGAGTGTAGGACCACAATACTGATTAGGGAGACTGACTTGTCTAGGTTGATGGTCCATGATCAATAGATAGAGAAGCAGAAGATTAAGGAAAGAGGAAGAGAGAACAAGAGGGATAGAACGGTTAGTTTTAATTTCAATCTGCCAAGGTCAAAAGGTGGTAATCATCCTTAGTTTCATAAGAAGTCTTTATCCCCATTACCCTCTTCATCCACTGCCCTAGTACCCAAATTGATAAATGATAATCAGGATAGGGCAGCAGGCTCTAAGTCCCAAGGAAGTGTTAATATTTCTGGTACAACTCCTCTATGATAGAAATATGGAAGACACTATCATGGTGAGCATAGAGTAGGTAGTGATGTGTACTTCGGATATGGAAAGCCAGGACATCGAATTCGGGAGTGTTGGGTAATTTCTCAAAGAGGTAGGGAGTTGCACCAATAGGGCCAGTCCAATCAGTTATTAGTTCCATCCGGTCGCTCGACTCAGCAAGGTGTCGTTTCCAGTGCTACCAGTGGTCAGCGTCCGAATAGATTATATGCTCTTCAATCCCGCCAAGATCAGGAAACTTCTCCTGATGTAGTTACTGGTATGTTGCAGGTCTTTTATTTATATGTCTATGCTTTACTAGACTCTAGAGATTCTCTTTCTTTTGTAACTCCTTATATAGCAATCAACTTTGAAGTAAGTCCTAAAACTCTAGCAGAGCCCTTTTTAGAGTCTACCCAAGTGGGTGTTTACAATATAGCCAGGCAGGTATACAGGAATTGTCCGATTATAATTTCTTAAAAAGTTACTTCGGTTGATCTGGTAAAGTTAAAGATGATGGATTTTGACATCATTCTTGGCATGGATTGTCTCCACTCATGCTATGCCTCAGTTGATTGTAGAAACAGAATAGTTCATTTTCAGTTCCCAAATAAACCAATCTTGGATTGGAGGGGTAGTACTTCAGCTCTTAGAGGTTAGCTTATTTCGTACCTTAGAGTGAGAAAGATGATATCCAAGGGGTGTATTTACCATCTTGTTCGAGTCAAAGATTCAAATTCATAAACTCCAACCCCTGAGTCAATTTCATTAGTAAGGGAATTTCCAGATACGTTCCCTGAAGATCTTCTCGAAGTTCCTCCCAAAAGGGAAATTGACTTTGGAATAGACCTTCTTCCAGACACTTAGCCCATATCTATTTCACCATACAGAATGGCCCCAGCTGAACTCAGAGAACTAAAAGAACAGTTGAAGGATCTCCTAGATAAGGGATTCATCAGACCCAGTGTCTCCCCGTGAGGTACACCAGTTCTATTCATGCGTAAGAAAGACGGTTCTCTCATAATGTATATTGATTACCGTGAGTTGAAAAAATTCACTATCAAGAATAAATATCCACTTCCTAGAATCGATGATTTGTTTGACCAACTGTAGGGCGCCGGTTATTTTTCTAAGATAGACCTCAGATCAGAATATCACCAGCTCAGAGTCAGAGAATGTGACATTCCAAAAATAGCTTTCCGAACTCGGTAGTCACTTTGAATTTCTAGTCATGTCCTTTGGTCTTTAAAATTCCCCAGCAGCTTTCATGGACTTGATAAACCGAGTGTTCAAGAAGTACTCCGTAATGTTCGTTATAGTCTTCATTGATGACATTCTTATTTACTCCCATTGCGAAAATGATCATTCAAACCATCTCGGGATAGTATTGCAAACTCTTAGATCCCATCAGTTGTTCTCTAAATTTAGTAAGTATGAATTTTGGCTAAGATCATTAGCTTTCCTTAGACATATTATTTCCGGTGATAGCATTAGAGTTGATTCTCAAAAGACCAAAGCGGTGAGAAACTGGCCCAGACCCCTTTCTCCTTCAAACATCAGGAGTTTCTTGGGTTTGGCTGGATATTACCATCGGTTTGTTGAAGGGTTTTCTTCTATTGCATCCCCATGTCCAGATTGACTTAGCAAAAAGTCAAGTTTCAGTGGTCAGATTCTTACGATAAAAGTTTTCAGGAGTTGAAGACTCGACTTACCTCAGGCCCAGTTC
Source organism: Capsicum pubescens (assembly GCA_030864215.1). Lineage (NCBI taxonomy): Eukaryota > Viridiplantae > Streptophyta > Magnoliopsida > Solanales > Solanaceae > Capsicum > Capsicum pubescens. Next base: position 171,863,678 of record CM061542.1, read on the forward strand.
TTACTTTGCCAGATAGTTCAGATGGATTAGTTGTGTATTGTGATGCATCCAGAGAAGGATTGGGTTGTGTCCTCATGCATATAGGTAAGGTCATAGCCTATGTCTCTAGACAGCTTAAGCCCCATGAGAAGAATTATATGACTCATGATCTCGAGCTACCAACTGTAGTGTTTGCCTTAAAGATTTGGAGGCATTACTTGTATAGGGTGCATATTGATGTGTTCACAGATCACTAGAGCTTTCAGTATGTGTTCTCTCAAAAAGATTTAAATTTGCGTTAGAGAAGGTGATTAGAGTAATTGAAAGATTATGACATGAGTGTTCTGTATCATCTGGGCAAGGCCAACGTAGTGACAGATGCACCCAGTAGGTTGTCTATGGGTAGTGTTTCTCGTGTTGAGGATGGTAAGAAGAAGTTAGTTCAGGAAGTTCATTAGCTTTCCCGACTAGGTTTCCGCCTAATCGATTCAGCAGAAGGTAGTGTATGGGTGCAGAGTAGTTCAGAATCCTCCCTAGTTTCCAAAGTGAAGGAAAAGCAGGATTGAGATCCCAGTCTAGTAAAGTTGAAAGAATCAGTTAGAGATCAAAAAGTGGGGGTTTTCTCTCAAGGGGGAGATGGTGTACTGCATTGTCAGGGTCGGCTATGTGCACCTGCTGTAGATGACTTGAGGCAACAAATTCTTGCAGAAGAATATGGTTCGCACTACTCTATTTATCTAGGGGCCACTAAGATATACCGCGATTTACGGGAGATCTATTGGTGGAGTAGGATGAAGAGAGATATTGTAGAGTTTGTAGCTAAGTGCTCTACGTGTCAATGGGTTAATATTGAGCACCAAAAGCCTAGTGGGTCCATGCAGGATTTCAGCATTCCCACATGGAAATGGAAAAAGTGAACATGGACATTGTGATGGGTCTACCTCGTACTCGTCATTAGCATGATTCTATTTGGGTTATTGTAGACTAGATGACAAAATCAGCTCATTTCTTGTCAGTGCATACCTCTTATTTAGTCGAGGACTATGCCAAACTCTATCTCAGAGAGTTTTTTAAGTTGTACAGTGTTCCCTTATATATCATCTCTAATAGAGGTACCCAGTTTACCTCTCATTTTTGGAAAGCATTCTAAAAAGGTCTTGGTACCCAAGTCCACCTCAGTACAGCCTTGCACCCTCAGACAGAAGGTTAAGCCGAAAAGACCATTCAGACTCTTGAAGATATATTGATAGAATACATAGTTGATTTTAAAGGTAGTTGGGATGACCACTTGCCTTTAATTGAGTTCGCATATAATAACAGTTATTATTCCAGTATCCAGATGGCTCCATTTGAGGCTCTTTATGGTAGGAGATGTAGATCTCTGATTAGTTGGTTTGAAGTAGGTGAGGCCGCGGTAGTAGGGCCTGACTTGGTGTTTGATGTGTTAGAGAAGGTCCAATTGAGTAGAGAAAGGCTTAAGGCAGCCCATAGCCGACAGAAATTGTATGCAGATATGAGAAGAAAGGATCTCAAGTTTGAGGTCAGTGATTTTGTGTACTTGAAAATCTCTATCATGAAGGGAGTGAAGAGGTTCAGTAAGAAAGGGAAATTCAGTCCCGGATATGTCGGTCCCTACAAAATTCTCAGTCATTTTTTAAAGGTAGTGTACGAGCTTGAGTTACCTTCAGATATAGCCTCAGTACTCCCAGTGTTCCATGTCTCATTGTTGAAAAAGTGTATTGGTGATCCAGTTGTACTTGTTCCCTTAAAAAGTGTGGATATTCAGAACAATCTTGCCTAAGAGGAAGTTCCAGTCAAAATTATCGATTGTCAAGTTTGTAGAATAAGGAACAAAGGAGTTCCACTAGTCAAAGTTCTTTGGCGAAATCAGTCAGTTAAGGGAGACACTTGGGAAGAAGAAGCAGATATGCAGACCAAGTACCCTCATTTTTTCTTCGCGAATTCAGATTCAGTTTAAGGTATTAATTTTCTTATGATTTCTCTTTATCATGCTCAGTTTTAGTTACACATCATGTTCATGTCAGTCGTGCATTCATGAATCAGTTCAGTCATGTATTCCATGCATCAGATATGCATTTTCAGTGTGTAATCTCATTCCATAAATTTTCTTCGCTTAACCAGTCTCATTCGAGGATGAATGATCTTAAGGAGGAGATAGTGTAATACCTTGTATTTCTATAGCATAAATTAAATCTCAGTACATGAATATCCATACACAAAATTTCTAAAATACTCATTATTTCTCAGTTAAGAGCCCACCATGAACAAGCTTTCCAACGATATAAGATTCGCCTTAATCCGATAACTGAGTAAGAAGTTATGGCGATTTCAAGTTTTAGACATAAAATAACCGTGATTTGCGCCCGTGGCGCGTCGGGGAGAAGTGTAAAATCTTAATTGTCAAATTCCAGTAAAACTCTATGATAATGGCGCATCGCAGGGGTGGATAAAATGGCATTCCAAAGGATTACCGTGATTTCACCGCATCGCGCCAAACTTCCAGGTCCTAGTTGTCAATTTTCAGTGGCCCGACGCGATAGCACCGCATCTCGTCGTAGCAAAAAATCAGGATTTCCATCTTTTAGTTCTAAATTTTTAAATTCCTTTAAGGGTATTTAGGTCTTTTCCCATTGACTTAATCAGCTTAAAACACGGGATTAAACCCATTATTGACCTAAATAATCATCATTATTCAATTCCTCTTAAATGGAAGATCCTTTTCTCAAGAACAAAAACTCTAGCTCTCAAATTCTAGGCCAAATCTCAAGAACTCTCTATCAATCCTCTCAAATTTATTAACTCATGTATGTTAAATGTTCTTTTATGGGTTCCTTTCACCCATGGAGTCCAAGTATCTAATTTTAATTACAAATTTATGATCTTTTCAAGTTACTCTATTTTTTAAATTAACTTTTCAACTATGAATCTCCCTGAACTATGATTCTACACTATGTATGAATGGAATTGTTATTGTTATTCAATTCCCCATATTTTAATATTGTCATTCATTGAAATAAATCATGATTTAGTGCTATTCATGTTGAATCCATGATATTACTACAAGTTTCATAACATTTCTATGATTTGATTAAACTATGAACTACAAGTGTTTGATAAAATGCCTACAAGAATGAGTAGTTGATAAAGGTTTTCATGTGAAGTCCTCTAAGTTTAATATTGTGTTACTATCTTTACTTTTGAGTCCTGGGGGTATTGAATACCCAAAAATCATAGTTTCTTAATTAATCTTGTCTCATTATTTTTAGAATAACTTCAGAATACATCATGAGCATTACTACAGCAGTCAGTTAAACTCAAAAATGGTCAGTAACTCAGTGTCATTAAGTTGGGAGTAGGATTTTGCACCGAGATAGTGTAGGGATGATGTCTTCCCTATCAGATAGGCAAAGTCGTTAGTATCAGTCCCTATACTCCGGAACTACATAGCCAGTGTAGGATATTAGAAGTCACCCATCAGTTTAGGCTTAACTATCTTGCAGGGGTCACCTGTCAGATTAGGCTTGACACCCTTCATCCTTCAGGACAATACAGTATACCAGACTAGTGGATCCACAAAGCCAGCGTTAGTACCCGTGACACGGTATTAACACACTTCTAACTAGGGTTACAGGTTGGACCCTGATTAGCTCAGATTGGGGCTTATTGGTTAGATGATGGCTCCAATAATCTCAGTCCAATAATTAGACTAGTTGTTCATTCTCAGTGTTGTTTGACCAAGGTATACATATATTTGTTATTTCAGTATTTTAGTTTACATACTTTTGATTAGTTTATGTTATATGCTTGGTCATGTATCCTTAGTATCTACAAATTTCATGTACCTTCAGTATTTATAGACTTTCATGCATACATAGTATTTATAGATTTCACATATTTTTAGTATCTATATATTTCATGCTCTCTATCCAATACTCCATGTTTTATATGTATATTTAGACAGTTCTTATTTCTGTTCATGAAACCATGCTAGTCAGCCTACCTCATTTAGCATACCAGTTTATTCAAAGTACTGATCGCATACCTTTCTTTTATGCTATGATGTATTATATCATAGGTTTTGATGCTTAGTTCCTGGATCGCGCTTAGACTTGTCAAACTCTCAGTAGTAGCGGCAGTGAGTCCTCATATTCTGAGGATAGATTATTTTACTTTATGTCTTTAGCTCAGTAGTTAGTGGAGTTAGTTGTGGCCTATCCCTTCAACTCACAGTCAGTCAGTCTAGAGGTTTTCATACATTATAGTTAGTTATTCAGTAGTTATACTTCAGTTGACATGTCAACTACTTATTCAATTTATTTGTATTTTATCAAATTCAGATTCAGACAGTTATTTTCCAGTTTTACGATTTAGTTTTTGATTTTAGATATTAAAGTTGTATGGCTTATCAGTTATTCTTCCGCATTTATGATTATGTTATTCAGTGCTCACAGTAGGTACCAGCTCATGGGTTAGCTTGTGGTTCCTCAGGACTATAAGCACCGTGTGACACCTAGGGTGTACTCTCGGGGCGTTACAGTGGTGTTTTGATGTTATGATGCTGGACATTTATTTTTATGTTGTTGTTTTGAGATGATGTTTTGGATATTATTTTCATTTGGGTTTGAGATGCTATATTTTTAGTATCCTGATGGTACCTGCATTTTATGGATTATCATGCTTTTCTTTTATTTTTAGTGTTCCTTTAATTTAATCTAATTTTGATTTTGCTGATGCATGACTAACTTTTCCCTATGATGGATTGATTAATGACATTCTTAAGGGTGAAGCGTCGTGTTTGAGTTTTGATACATAGATGCAGGGGAATTCTAAGTACCTGTAGCATAAGTGTCAGGAATGCAAGGGAAGTCTGAGTATCTGTGGAATTTCATTTTGTAAAGTTGGTTCACTTTGTACACCATTGGCAAAGTTTGAGTAGCCATATGGGTAGTTGTCCCATTTTGAGCCAAGATGTGAGACTGAGGCTTTGGTTGTAGCCATAGTTTAGCAAAGTGTACGTAGTGCTAGTGCAAAACAAGAAACTCCCTCCATCCAAATTTTTTGAAAAATCAAGGGCATGGACGTGAGCAATGTTGCAACAAATTTTTTTCTCTTTTTATGGACCCACAAATTATTGACTTATAAATAGTGATAAATACTTTACTTTTGTCTCTCGCGGGAGGGACATTCGATCCCCCTTGGCATAGTTTGTATACCATGTGTGGTGAGACTTTGGTATTTATCTCTTGTACTCTTGTGTCATCTAGAACTTGTCTGGTTAGTCTTTCAAAGGTACTGTTGATTGTATTTGGTTGGAGAAATGATCTTAGGCCACCTTTCTGATTTTGGAACCAACTCTAGCCTAAAAAGCCTACCCATGCATGATTGCAATCCCTAGTTACCTACTTTGAGCCTTTCGACCTTTCGTTGGCAAACTTATTACAAGCCATGTTCCATTCTTTTTATCCCTCTTTTGAACTGTACCCTCCTTGAACTTAAAAATACAACTTGAGGCTTAAATCTTAAGTTGGGGGTGGTGAAAGTGATGGAAGGAAGTTTGGAGCCATGAATTTTTAGTGAAATGCCCAATTTTCCTAAGTGATGAAAACAAATATTTAGAAAAAGAAAGGATCCAACAAAGGAAGGAGTTGCATGTAAGTTGCAAGAAAAAAAATGAAAGAAAAGCGGCGAACAAAGGAAAAGAATTTTAGCCATAAGAAAAGAAAGAAAACAAAGAAGAGTGGCCCATAGTCGAAAAATGAAGAATTGTAAAGGGTGATATAGATGCTCAAGGAAGTGTGTATCCATGTTGTTCCTAAATGGTATCCTACCCTAACCCGAACCTATGTTACAAGCTTAGAAATTCCTTTGAGATCTCCAACCATTTACTTTCTTTGTAGTGGCAATTGAAAATAGGGGCAAACTTATGGTATGACACTTGTTGCATTGAAATTTCTTTTGTGAGAGAGAGAGTTTGTGCATTTAAAATTTCTTGTTACATAGCTAGAAGTTTGGTGTGAGGAAATTCTCTTTCTTGGCAAGATGGCATGCGAACAAGTTGAGGTGGGTGATTTTTGTCACCTCACGAGCAATGAGGCAAATGGAGTATAGCTAAATTATGGTAAAAAGGGAGCCACCTCTAGAGTATTGGTTCTTGCGTAGTTACTATTTAAAGTCTTATGCATCTTTTTATAGTGCATCTTATGATGAGGGGTGTAGTGAATCTAGTTTAGCACATGTGCAATGAGTTACTTGTGGTTGCGATTAAAGTTAAGGTCATTGTGATCTTTAAGGCATAAATGATTGTGACTCATGCCAAGAGGTAATGATGCTTGAGGACAAGCAAATATTTTAACTTGGGGTTTTGATGAGTGGTGATTTTACCACTCATTCACACTCTTTAATTATGCACATTACCTTTTTTAGAACGATTAAATGAGACAAATTTTTGGTTAGATGCACTAATATCCACTCTTTGCAGGTACAGAGTTGAAAAGATAGAAAGATGTGGATTGGAGATTAAAATGATTGAAAAGGGAGAAGGAAAAGTGCAGCTAAAGACCTACGACAGATGAGCCGCGATCGCGGCAGTCAAGCCAAGGTCAATCAAACATGGTCACAGCCAAGTTGGTGCGATCGGACCCACGTGTCACTCCCTTATTAGTGCATAATCCCAAGATATGGGCTTAATTTCTAAAACTATAATTATTCATAGCCCCAAATTTATACTAGAAAAAACCAAAAAGAAAAATTAGTCTAGGAACCTACCCCCATTTTATCTTTTTGTACCATTTGTTTGAATTTAACTTGTATCTATCATTTCGAATTAATTTGATAGCCACTCACATTGTTCCTCGTGGATTCGACCCCTACTCTAAAGTTGAGTAAATATATTGACGATGATCGCCTTGCACTTAAATTGACGTGTAAGTTGAGCATTATCAACTACACATACACATTTCAGCTATTAGGACATATAATAGATATACAAGTAATTTGTAACATACTATAATACATGAGCATGTGAACTAGGTAGCCTATTAGAAAATTAACTACAAGACGTAAAATTTGGAAAGATGAATTTCAAGATTTTGGAACATTATCAAGTGGACTGTACAACACATTGAGCGAATGGACTAGATAAGCATATAACATGTGAGCGAGAGGACCTAAGCATAAAAGGTGTATTACATATAAACAAGTGGACTAGAAATAGGAAATATGCATCACATGGACAGATTATATCATGTGCATAAGTAGATCAACATATGAATAAGTGTACTTTATGAAATATAAGAAAGTAAGCATATGACACATGGAAAAGTTAACTATGGGACATGTAATTCTTAAACAAGTAGGTTATGGGGCATGTTGCATATAGGTAGATATTTTATAAAGCACGTGGCACGTAGAAAAGTGACTTTTAATACATATAATCCATGAAAAGTAATTTGTATTGCCTAAAGCATATGAGCCATTAATTTATAATGCATACAAATATGGACAAGTAATCTGTGGCAAGTGATTGATGAAATAGAGCAACATCCTACAAAACATATAGTAATAAGTGAGACTTTTATGAAGCACATAACACCTACTTGAAAGAATTTTTCTATGAAATATGTAACATATATGAAAGTAATTCACAAAGGGAACAAGACCTACAAATAGCTGAGCTACAGGATATGTAGCATCTATAAATGTATAAACAACCAAACCCATTAAGGACTTGAGACATCCTATAGAACCTCTTTGCCATATGTTATGTATAAGCACATTGCCACTAGCTCTAAATTATTGGTGGTGTAGTTATGTTCGTTCCTTACTCACCTCAAAAAAAATGCAATAGATTTTCCATGTTGTCTTTTATCTCCTGAGAATTTTTCTCACAGGTGTAACCGAACATGTCACGACTTGAGGTACCCCCTAGTCTCGACATTGTGCTTAAGGCCAAAAGTGACCCAAAGATATCTCATGATCTAGTACCTGATGTGAGCACAGAATAAATTAATTATAAAGTAGATGACAGTGCCTGAGCACACACACAAGTGTATGTGGGCTTATCAAGTAGTAAAGTGGCCTTCAAGAAGACAAGTATTGATCCCACAGAGACTTGATTCAACATCAATTTTATTTTAGTTCACAATTTTGATTTAGGTAATGCAAACGTAACCGAAAAGAGAGTTTATAATTTGTAACTAGATAAAATTAAACAATGTGTAATGTAAAGATCTTGTAAAAATCAATAGGTTAAAAACCTAGGGTTAAAGCACTTTGAACAATCATACTATGTTATTGAACTTCATTCATTAATTTGCTTATCTTGGTTGTTGATTTGTAGGGTTAATTGCATGATTATGGTTTCCCAACCTCTAATCTTTTATCTAAGTTGAACCTTATAAATACATCATTGAGCGGGGATGTAATGATCTACTTAAGTCTTTTAAGCTATCATCCTACATTTGAATCAAGTAAGGCATCTAAGTATACCCCTGTCTTAGATACTAATTTGAATTCCTTATTTCATAAAGAAATACAAACCATACTTTGTTTATTCCCATTTTCTATCTCCCTATTCCCTCTGCTGAGTTCAAAAGGTAGACAATTGATGTATTCTAAGGGTCTCGAATCCTTAAAATAGTTATAAAAATAATAAACAAACAACCAATAATGATAAGCAAATCAAACGAACTTAATTCCAAATAATTGTACTCATGTTCTTGGCTTTAACCCCGGAAAGAGGGTTTTTAGCCACTCATAGTCATCATCAATATCCAAATAATTGTATGAATGATTAAAACCATAAATAAAGATAAATTAAAGAAATAAAAACCTAAAAAGAAGTTTTGGTAGCCTCCAATGTTGTTCCAAGCGATCTAGGGGTTCCAAGATGTCCCAAGATGTTTAAAACGTGTTTTAAGACGTTTTATTTATAGTAGACAAGTCATAAACCAATAAGATTTGGTTTCCACGTAATTTTCCTTCAGATGGGAACTTTTTCCCACTTTTGATGGTCGTCATATCGCGGTGTCGAACCAATTCGCAATTGTCAAAATCCAGAATCTCATCACGATTACACCGCATCACGGTACCTCCCTCATTGCGATAACCACCGAAATGTGGTGGGTTACTATTTTGGCAACCTTATGAATCCATTGGTGTATTATAAATTCCCAGGTAATGCTCCACGCGCGTACACTCACCCAATACATTTCATGTGTCCAAATTGCATCCAGCTTGTGTCTTGTGCCTTCGTGGTCATTTCTGAGTTTTTAAGTTGTTTCCACTTGATTTGAATCTTATATATCCTTAATATATCATAATAATCCATTCACAAAGCCTACTATAGCATTAAAAAAACAATTTAGAGTTCAAAACAACACAACATCCTCAACGGTGAACTAAAAACATGATCTAAGCATAGGCTAATTTCACTTGATCTTTAATTTGTTGTTTTGACTCTTATATTTATACAATTGACACTTCAACGTTATAACTAAGTTTTTTCACATATAAAAACATAATAAAAGCCTTAATAAATCAATAAAACACATTAGAATCCAACCCGATAGACTAGAAAAACACCTAGCTCAAGCTAGTTACACTAGTTTTCTCGGTTGACTTCTAAATGATCAATTTAAATCAAAACTCATGTGAAAACACCATTAAACATTGTAAACACATACTTAGACATATAAATGTTTATTTATATCATAATCAACACATATAGAATAAGAATCATCCTCAAAACAAGGCTAAAAGGCTAGGAAAGTAGCACTAGAATGCATAAATACACCCAACATCGCCAACCCACACTTAAAGCCTTTTTCATCCTCGAACAACTCTTTACTATAAACATAATGATCTGGAAAAACTCCAAACTTTTACTAAAATCAAGACACTCAAGTTAGTACTACAATGACTAAATATAATGCAAGTCTACAACACTAAGCATGTTATACACAATTGAAAGCTCAAGAATCCTACTTCAAAGCATCGTAGCCTCAAGAATGGACTCCACAAGTGGAACACTCATGCATATTTATCAATTTAAGACATCACACGAATCACCCATATTCATAAAGCATGCGCCCTCACAACAAGAGAGTTACCCATAATCACTCACAATAATGCAATTTATACAATGGGTACAAGGATCAAGTTACGCTCACTCTCACAAATAATTCACAAGTTACACATAATGAACCATAGGCTTTCCCTTAGTGTCTTACTCCACTAATATCAGAGTGTTGAATTTAGGATCAAATAGGTCTTTTTTGGGTTGTAATGTAGGCTAAGGGATGGGTAGGAACTATTTAGGAATAGTGACTAACCTCTCTAAGCACTTTAATACACTACATTATACATTTAAAACCAATATCCAACAACCATATTAAACTTTATTCATCCACCTATATTTTTCTTTTGCCCCATCTCTTTTAAGCATTTTCACAAACACGTGGTGGGGGTATTGTCTATTCTTCCAAGATTTAATTTTTTTCATTTTTCTCAATCATGGAAATATTTCTAACACCATTTATATAACTCCCAACCACCACACATTAAATATAAACACCAATAACTATTACCTTGGGGCATCAATTTCGCCTTTCTCCTACTTTTTGAATTTCACATTCCTTACTCAATTATTTTTACAATTAAAGAACTTAGGAGCTTTTTGGATCAAATTAAGGACCATAAAAGAAGGGGATTAGGCTACATATGAGGCTACCAAAGAAAATAAGCTAAAGGCTAAATGGGTTTTAACTAGGATTATGCACAAAGGTAGGTAAAAGAAGGTATAAAATACGCCTATCAAAGAAATGCCTATATCATCTCCTGAACCCACATACTTTATTTTGCTTTACACACACACCGAGCAAGTTCTAGACACCACATACAACATGGAATATACAAATACCTCACATGCACATGTCACATGCTTGACTCATGTAGGATCATCATTGACTCTCAACCAACAATATCATGAATTCAAATTTAAGCCACCAAGTACAAGAGTCACAAACTTGAGCCTAAGAGTCTCAAAAATAGCAATTCTCACAATCAACATGCTTACACAATCAAAACACTTGCACCATGCAATAAAAAATAGCTCCAACTCAAATATCTCACTTATTCCTATCCTAAAAATATAATTTTAAATTGAGCCAAAAATTGGGAATTTTCCCACCCCACACTTAAAAATCTACTTTATCCCTAAAGTGAGCTTAAAAGTAAGAGATAGAAATACTCCCTGAGGCCTTTAGGCCTAGCTAGTAGCATATTTACACATTTGTAAGATCTGTGGGACCCCAGACTCAGTTTTTGCCATGCTTTTTAGCTCAAGTTTTTGGTACTCAGACTTCCCATAAACCTGCAACTCAATAAAAAACAAAAACTACATGAAGTAAAAAACAAAAACTAAAAATTAAAAAGAAAACATACCGTATCTTGGGTTACCTCCTAAGAAGCGCTCAATTTAGTGTCACGGCATGACCCAATCAAATTTTTCCTCCACCTTGAGGATATGAATTTCACCCTCAACATTGCATCCATCTTTTTTCCTCGATCATAGGGAGGTGGTACAAATATTAAAGAATCGAGTAATAGAATGTTCATGGTAAAACACTTGGCGTTGAGGTGAGGTGTGTTTTTATGTTGCTTATCTAATGTAAATCAAGAATATAGGATTCTTGTTCCTCATCTTCACACTCTTCCATTATTTTAAATGATTACACAGATAAGACATTATCTAAACATAATGTAGAAAAGTGCTTTGAGTGCATCCGAACAAATCCTACATCAAAATCTACACTATCCTCAACCCCTTTACTTGTATTCACTTTTTGAATTCCAGTCTCAAAAGAAAGATGACAATCGAGTGGTTGCAATTCTTGTGGTGGTGGTGGTATTTCCTTAATCTATTGAACAAGTTCAGTTTTTGAGTACTCATACTTCTTTGAATTATCAGCAACTTTGTCTGCAACAGGTTGGGAAGTCAACTCTGCATCTACCTCTTTAGTTATCTTTTGAGCATTACCCGCAAACATGACTGAATCAGAATTAAAAGCACACATATCTGCAGAGAGATACAGACTATAACAAACCATACACCAACTTGTGGGTTTCTCCATAGGTTGAAAACAAACAGGTCGCCTCCAAATGCTTGGATCAAAATCTGTACAAGAAACCTCATAGTGGGGTCCTCCACAATAAAGACAAGAATCATCATTCCTCGAAAACCATCTATCCAAGACTTACATCTCAAGAAGAATGTGATAAAAGAGATATAAAAGAAACTAAAAAAAAGGTTAAAAAAAACTATTTACAACTCAATATAGAAAAACTAAAAATAAGATAGTTGCCAATTCAAGTCCGCGGTAACGGCACCAAAAAATTGGCAGCGCCTAAGTACACACACAAGTATACGTTGTCTTTTCAAGTAGTAAAGCAGCCTTCAAGAATCCAAGTATCAATCCCACAGAGATTTGATTCAACAACAATTCTAGTTTAGTTCACAATTTTAATTTAGGTGATGCAAACATAACCTAAAAGAGAGTTTGTAATTTATAACTAGAGAAAAGTAAACAATGTGTAATGTAAAGATCTTGAAGCAATAAATAGGAGAAAAAACCAAGGTTAAAGAACTTTGAACAATCATACTATGTTATTGAACTTCATTCGTTAGCTTGCTTATCTTGGCTATTGATTCGTAGGGTTAATTGCATGATTATGATTTCCCAACCTCTAATCTTTTACCTAAGTTGAACCTTACAAATACATCATTAAGCGGGGATGTAATGGTCCACTTAAGTTCTTTAAGATATCATCCTACGTTTGAATGGAGTAAGGCATCTAAGTATATCCTTGTCCTAGATATTAATTTGAATTCCTTATTTCATAAAGAAATACAAACCATACTTTATTTATTCACATGTTCTATCTCCCTATTCCCTCTCCTGAGATCAAAAGGTAGACAATTGATGTATTCTAAGGGTCGAGAATCCTTAAAATAGTTATACCAAGAACAAACAAACAACCAATAATGATAAGCTTATCAAACGAACTTAATTCAAAACAATAGTACTCATGTTCTTGGCTTTAACCCCAGAAAGAGGTTTTTTAGCCACTCATAGTCATAATCAACATCCAAATAATTGTATGAATGATTAAAACCATAAATAAAGCTAAATTAAAGAAATAAAAACCTAAAAGGAAGTTTTGTTAGCCTCCAATGTTATTCCAAGCGATCTAAGGGTTCCAAGATGTTTCAAACGTATTTTAAGATGTTTTATTTATAGTAGACAAGTCATAAACCAAATAGGATTTGGTTTCCATGTAATTTTATTTTAGATGGACACTTTTTTTCCAATTTTGAAGGCCATCGTATCGTGGTGTCGACCATTCGCAATTGTCAAAATTTGTCAAAATCCAAAATCTCATCGCGATAACTCTGCATTGCGGTGCCTCCTTCATCACTATAACCACCGCGACATTGTGGGTTACCATTTTAGGCCCCTTCTAAATCTATTAGTGGATTTCACGCACCCAGGTGACTCTCTACATGCCTACACTCGCCCAATATATTTCATGTGTCCAAATTGCATCCAGCTTGTGTCTTGTCCCTTCGTGGTCATTTTCGAGCCTTTTTAAGTTGTTTCCACATGATTTGAATCTTGCATATCCTTCATATATCATCATAGTCCATTAACCAAGCCTCCTATAGAATTATAAACAATAATTTAGAGTTCAAAACAACCAACATCCTCAACGGTGAACTAAAACCACTATCTAAGCATAGGCTAATTTCACTTGAGCTTTAACTTGTTGTTTTTACTCTTGTCTTGATCCAATTTACCCTTGAACAATATAACTAAGTTGTTTCACATTAACAACCTTAGGACATCAATAAAAAACATTATAACCCTACACAATAGACTCGACAAAGACCTAGCTCAACTAGTTACACTAGTTTTCTCAATTGACTTCTAAATGATCAATTTAAATCAAAACTCATATGAAAACACCATTAAACATTGTAAACACATAAAACAACATATAAATGCTCATTTATATCATTATAAACACATATATCATAAGAATCATCCTCAAAATAAGGCTTAAAAGGCTGGGAAAGTAGCGCTAGAATGCATAAATACACCTAATATCAGTAGCATATGCGGAAGTTGAACTGATATAAATACTGTCAAAGTGGGATACTGAAATAAATGCCAACATGTCTAACTTACAGGCAAAGGATATTGAAAACAAATCTAAATATCTGAAACATCATGTTTGAAAGACTCTAAGACATGAACAGTTAACGGGACAAACCCCCCAACTAGCTCTGACTGACTAAACATAAAAAAAATACTGAAATAACTGAAAATAACTTATCCTAAATGGATGAGAACTCACCACTACTACTACTGAGAGGTACTGAGCTATCTAAGGGTGATAGGGAAACTAAGCATCCAAACCTATGTTATAAGACAACATAGCCAAAAACAAAAGTATGAGATTAGTACTTTGAATATACTAGTACGTGAGATAGGTACAGGCTGTAATACATATAATTACTAAACATATATGCACAAACATGTAAACGATTGCAAAACCAAGTAAAGCATGCACTGAATAATTGAAAAGATCGATTGACTGAGTAATTGATAAACTGAATACTTGGCCATGCAAAATTATATTGATATAAACTCGGTACTAGACTTAAACTGTTGGAGATATCATGTAATTGACATGCCCTAATATTAGCTAATTGGGGTCTAACTCATAACCCCAATTAGAAGGGTATCAGTACCTTGCCATGAGTACTGATACTGGATGTGTAGATCCACTAAACTGATGTATCCCAAAGGAATTGGGTGTTAGTCCTCTACTAGCTGGTGAACCCTAAGATAGTGTCAGTCCTCTACTAGCGGGTGACATCTCAAAAACTACACTAGCTACGTAGTTCTGGAACTTAGGTATTGCTACTAAAGGTCTTAGTCATTTACTGGCGGGTGAACCTTTATCCCTAGGTTCACTCGGTGCTAAATATTACTCCCAACTGAATTGACACTAGTACTAATTAAAGTTAACTGGATATCACAACTGATAAGTGCTCATCATAAATATAATAATCTGAATGTCATAATATAGAATCATAATCTAACTGACTTGTTACTTGAAAATGTAAATATGCATAAACATGTAGGTATCAGGAGTTCATAACCCTCCAGCACTGAAAATACTTTAAATACAATAACGTCATCACAAGTTGGAAAGGAAATTCATGATTCATAGACCCAAAGCATAGTACACTTGACAAAACTAATGAAATCCATGAATCTGAATTGGGGATATGTTAAACTCATGAAAACAACATGCTCACATTATTTAATTCATAACATGATGAATTTACATGGAATCAACTTAATACAATAGGGTTGATTTAAATTCAATGCATGTAATAACATAATTTTCAAGTAAAACACATTGGCATGACTTGAATTCAAAACTACTCAGAAAGCATGAATTTAATTCATAAGTAACATGGATATTTTTACAAAAGAGGATAAAAGTTTCATACTTGAACAAAAAGGAATTTGGGGACTCAATGGGTGGAAGGAACCTATTGATGAAAATCTCACATGCCTTAATTGCTTGAATTTTTGAAGAAGAAGCTTGGAATTGGAACTTGAATGCTTGATTTTTTCAAGAGAAACTTGAATTTTATGTTCTAGGGAAAGGGGGATGAGTCTATGTAAGTTTACTAATGAGTAATGGGGCATTTGATGCCCCTATTTGGGGTCACTTGGGCGTTTGATAGAGGGGAAAAAACAAAATGCCCCTTTTTAAGTTAGTGAAAATTCTGCAGAAAACACAACCCTTGTGGCACAGAGGCTATCATCTGTGGTATGGAGCTATTGTAAAGACTAACCTCCATGGGATGGAGGTTATCAAAGAGATCCATCCTCCGTTACATGCCCAAATTACGGAGCCATTCTGCCTCCAAGGTCCAAAAACACCCCTAACCTATTCAAAAAATTTCAAAACTCTCCTGGATGAACCTTGTAATATCCCTAAATATATTTCAACTCAAAAATCAATGTTTCAAATTCAGGAAGGCTAAAAATAAAATCTTGGGGTCTTAAAATGGTTAATTCTTGTTGTACTTAGTGTAGATAATGACTTAGACCCTTTCAAACATGTAAATAAGGGTTGGAAACATGTCTGAAATCTTGCAGGGTATTACAATATCTCCCCGTTTGGATTATTTGTCCCTGAATGAAACTTCTTAAGATGAGATACTAGGAAATCTGAGATCATACACTGAATACTTATGGGTTGAATCATGATTACATAACTAAACCTGAAACATGATACATGGACTGAACTGAATTTATGAATGCACGTTGTGACATGAGGATGGTTATGTAGTTGAGATAGAAAATAAGTGAATTACTTAAGAAAAACCATTACTTACCTTGGATTCTAATTCATAGACAAAAGACGCAAATACTTTGCTCACATATCTGCTTTTTCTTCCTAAGTAGCTCCCTCAATGGACTAATTCCGCCATAGAACCTTAACCAAGGGGAATTTTTTATTCCTCCATCTATGAATCTGATAGTCAGGGATTTCAACTGGGACTTCTTCATAGGATAGACTATCCTTTATATCCACACTCTCTAAAGGAACAACAGAATTTGAGTCACCAATATATTTATTTAGCAAAGAAACATAGAACATCGGATGCACTGATGCCAAATCTGCAGGCAACTCCAACTCATAGGCTACCTTCCTAAAATGACTCAAAACTCTATATGGACTAACATAGCGGGGACTGAGATTCCCCTTCTTGCCAAATTTCTTCACCCCTTTCATGGGTGAAATTTTTAAATAAACTAAGTCACTGACATCAAACTCAAGATCTCTTCTTCTCACATCTACATAAGATTTTTTATGACTTTAGGTTGTCTTCAACCTCTCTCAAATCAACTGAACTTTCTCCATCTCCTCAAATACTGAATCTGGCTCTATTAAAGAAACCTCACCTACATCAAACCAATGAATAAGAGATCTACACCTCCTCCAATAAAAATTCCCAAATGGGGCCATCTGAATACTAGAGTGACAATTGTTGTTGTAGGCAAACTAAATCAAAGGTAAGTGATCATCCCAACTACCCTTGAAGTCGATAACACACGCTCTTAACATATCTTCTAAAGTCTGAATGGTCCGTTCTACCTGACTATCAGTCTGAGGATAAAATGTTATATTGAGATGAACTTAGGTACCAAGACCCTTTTGAAAAGCCTTCCAAAAGTGAGAGGTTAACTGAGTACCTCTATCTGAAATAATGGTCTATGGAACTCCATGCAACTTTACCAACTCCCTAAGATAGAGTCTAACATAATCCTCAGCTAAATATGAAGTACGAACTGGCAACAAATGGGTTGACTTGGTCATTCGATCTATAATGACCCATATTGAATAATGTTGATGACGCCCACGAGGTAACCCTGTCACAAAATCTATGTTCACCACTTCCCACTTCCAAGTGAGGATATTGAACTCCTAAATCATACCACTAGGCCATTGGTTATAAATCTTAACCTACTAACAATTCAAACACTTAGCCGTAAATTTTGCAATATCTTTCTTCATAGCACTCCACCAATAGATTTCCCGTAAATCATGGTACATCTTAGAGGATCCTGGGTGAACAGAATATCACACACCATGCACTTTATATAATATTCATTGTCTCAAACCTTCAACACACAGAACACATAACCTGTCTTGAAAACAAAGCACACTATCTCCCCCTTGGGAGAAAACCTCAACCTTTTGATCCCTAACTGCCTCATTCAACTTGACTAAAATAGGATCCCTATCATGCTTCTCTTTTACTTCAGTAACCAATGAAGATTTTGAACCATTCTGAACCCATATACTAACTTTGGCCAAATCAACCAACCGATCACCTAATCTAGCAAGCCAATGAACCTCTCAAACTAACTCATTCTTATCATCCTCAACATGTGCAACACTCTCCATAGACAATCTACTAAGGGCATCATCCACTACATTTTGCTTACCCAAATGATTAACACACACATATCATAGTCTTTCAATAATTCAAGCCACTTTCTCTGACAAAGATTCAGGTCTTTTTGAGCGAACACATACTGTAAACTCTTATGATCGGTCAACACATCCATATAAACTCCATAAAGGTAATACCTCCAAATCTATAAGGCAAAGGCAATTGCTTCTAATTCAAGGTCATGGGTTGGATAATTCTTTTTATGAGGTTTAAGTATTCTAGAGGCATAAGCTATGACCTTACCTTGCTGCAATAACACACAACCAAGACTAACTCCAGAAGTATCACAATAAACTACAAACCCATATGTGCCATCTATCAAAGTCATGACTGGAGCAGAAGTAAGTCAAGTTTTCAACTCCTAAAAACTCTTCTCATAGGAATCTGACCACTAGAATTTGAATTTCTTCTTGGTTAGTTGAGACATGGGAGAAGCAATAGAAGGGAATCCTTCCATAAAACGTCTGTAGTAACCAGCTAAACCTAAGAAACTCCTGATTTCTTATGGTGAAATAAGTTTAGGCTGTTTATCACTGCCTCAGTCTTTTCAGGATCAATTCAAATGCCATCATCGAAAATGATATGATCAAGGAATTTTACTGATCTTAACTAGAATTCGAACTTACTGAACTTAGCAAACAACCAGTGATCCTTAAGGGTCTGTAATACGATCCTCAAATGGTCTGTATGATCACCTTTACTATGAAAATAGACAGGATGTCATCAATGAACACTATGATGAACATGTCTAAGTACTACTTGAACCCCTGTTCATCAGGTCCATAAAAGTTGCAAAAGCATTCATCAATATGAAAGAAATAACTAGGAATTTAAAATGACCATATCGAGTCCTGAAAGATGTTTTTAGACTATCACATTCTCGAACTCTGAGTTAATAAAAAATCTGAGGTATATCTTAGAGAAAATAGCTTTTACCCTAAATTTGGTCGAACAAGTCATCAAGCTTGGGGAGAGGATATTTATTCATAATTGTGCCTTTGCTCAACTGACGGTAGTCAATGCATATTCTGAGGAAACCATATTTCTTGCACATGAAGAGGACTACAGCACCCCGTGGAGAAACACAAGGATTGATGAAACCCTTATCTAAGAAATCTTTCAATTGTTCCATCAATTCCTTAAGCTTAGTTGGAGCCATTTTATAAAGTGAAATTGAGATAGGATGGGTAGCTAGAATGAGATCTATTCCAAATTCAATTTCCCTTTTAGGAGGAACTCCGAGAATATCTTCAAGGAATACTTCTGGAAACTCATTCACTACTGGAACTGACTTAAGACTTGGAGCTTCAGAGTTTGATTCCTTGACTCGGATGAGATGTTATACACATCCCTTGGATATAATATTTCTTGCCTTAAGAAACAAACTGATCCTTAGGCAATGAAGTACTACCCCTCCATTCAATAACGGGCTCATTGGGAAACTGAAACTAAAAAATTCTATATTTACAATCAATTGAGGCATAGCATGAGTGAAGCCAACCTATGTCGAGAATGACATAAAATTAGTCATCT
This sequence comes from Capsicum pubescens, assembly GCA_030864215.1. Lineage (NCBI taxonomy): Eukaryota > Viridiplantae > Streptophyta > Magnoliopsida > Solanales > Solanaceae > Capsicum > Capsicum pubescens. The sequence goes on from CM061542.1 coordinate 171,883,317, forward strand.
CTAACTCCACAATATCAACTAAAGTAACTTTTTGAGACATTATGATCGAGAAATTTTTGTATACTCATATGGCTATAATAGAACTACCCACTAGGGTAGATACTAAGAAAGGCTCTGCTAATATATCAATACTAACACCAAATCTATCTCTATATAAAAAGTCACAAAGGAAATCGAAGCTCCTGGGTCTAATAATATATAAACATAAAGATAGAAAACTTGTAATGTGATCATAACCACATCAGGAGAACTTTCCTGATCATATATAGTCTTGATAGCTTAATGTCTATTTTGACGATGCCCACTGATGGTACTAGAGGTGGTGCCCTACTGAGTCAGCGACCTTTTGGAGATGATGAAAAGTTGGACTGACCCTATTGACAAAGATCCTTTCCCTTTTGGGAAACAACTAGCAATACCTAATAATATGGCCTGGCTTGCCACATCCAAAACACCCATCACTGCCTGTCGTGCACTCTTTCTAATGATTCTTACCATATTTCCTACAAATATGGTTGGTACGACATTGTTAACGCTACCTTAAGTCTTAGATCCTAGTATCCTATCCCTATTATCCTACCTAAGCTTAGGCACTGGCGTACTAGCTGAAGATGGGGCTGGAGCTAAAAATTTCTGGCAGAATTGAGAATAATTTTAACTATTAGACCTCTGTTGTAAGAAGTTGAAGATACATATTTTGGCCCTCTTATTCTCCTTTTTTTTTTCTCCATGAGCTTCTCCTCCTGAATCTGCTGAGCTTGAACCATCATCCTAGAAAGGTCCATTTCCTAAATCAACATAGTTGTTCTACACTCCTTGACTACACTATCAGACATAGCAGAAACAAACTTATGCATCCTTCACCTGGAGTCAACCATCGTAGTCAGAGCATACCTCGCCAACTAGGTGAACTTGATTGAGTACTCCTTCACACTCATGCCACCTTGCTTTAAATTGATGAACTCCTAAACCTTAGCCTCCCTGAACTCTGGTGGGAATAACATATCTAAAAAGGCTGTGGAAAACTCCTCCCACTCTATAGGCCTTGCCTCAATACCTCTGTCCCTCTTCTACTGCTTGAACCATGTATGAGATACTCCCTGCAACTAATAAGTATCTAAATCAGAACTCTCACTAGAAGTAACACCAATGATATATGTTATATTCTGCACATCATCCAGAAACTCCTGCAGATCCTTCTCAGACTTGGATCCAAAAAAACAAAGTGGGATTTATCCAGTTGAAGTCTCAAATCCTAGATGCATCTATATTCATCACTTGATAGGCTGGAGAAATAGTCTATTGGTTATTTTGGGCAGCCACAGAATGGGCCAAAGTGGTGAAAGCAGCCCTAAACTCAGTGTGGGAGATATATTTGTTCAGGGGATCTTCCTAAACAAGTGGTGGTGCGGGATGATCCCCATTCCTTCTTTCGTTAATTCTTCTATAAGTCATTTTCTTTAACCAGACTAAGGACAATTTAGAACAAGGGGAATTTAGTAGTGCTCATGCCCTTTCGCATGACATGAATACTGAAAAAAGGGAAACTTTTCAAAAACATCTCGTAGCCTATTTCCCATAAGTGTGGTGCATTTTAAATCCATGTACAAGAATCTACTCAATGCGGCTTCTAGATTCTCCAGGATACTTTAACACCTTAGACTTTGATACCAAGATTTGTCATGACCCAAAGATACTCTCTAGTCTTGACATGGTGATTATGGCCACAAGTGACCCTAAATGACCCATGATCTGGTACCTGTTATGAGCACTAAATAAAGTAATGATAGGGTATCATATGAAGAAGCTGAACTTATATAAATATTATCAAAGTGGGATACTGAAATAAAGCCAACATGTCTAACTTACTGGCAAAAGATATTGAAAAAATCTGAATATCTGAAATATCTAGTCTAAAAGTCTCTAAGACATGAGGAGTTGATGGGACAAACCTCCCAACTAACTGTAACGCCCCATAATCTGATTCCCGAGGTGCCACACGGTGCTATGAACTACAATTAGTTTTGAGTTAACCCTAGCTTCCTTTTTCTAAATCTGAATCTCAAATTTGAGGTATGAATGAAAAATCATAATAAGTGCAAAAACTGTCTGAATTATCTGGGTATATCTAAATCATACTAATCTCAAAAGTCTAGTAAAGTAAATACTAAAAATCTGAATACTGTAACTAAGATCTAAAATTTAATCTAATAGTCAGACAACCCTCTACTAACTAAATCTAGAGAGCCACTGGGACAGGACCCCAGCTAACTCAAACTGTCTGAAATAAATATGGAAACATCTATTAATAAACTGAAAATATGAATAGCTAAGTCCCCAAACTATGAGGACTCACTAACTGCAGAGATGTAGATGAGATGCTCGGAAATCACTCGCACTGCTAAGGCTGAGTACCTAAACCTACATTATGAGACAATGTAGCACATAGATGTATATATGGTTCAGTACTTTGATGATGTATTGAGTATATGGGGGTGAATACAATAAGTGAATAATATCATCGGAAGTTATAAAATCATGCATGCTAAATATAAATAACTCACGTAGGCTTGAGTAAAATCTGAAATCTAAAGACCATAAATCATAAATAATAAAGCATATACTGTAAATCTTGTGAGCCATTACACTTAGTTCTAAAAATATGAATTTTGTTCTTAATCTCAAATCGTATAGGCTAAGTGAAATCTGAAAACTTATTTTATAAATATTTATTGTTAGGGAGATTCTCTTAACCAGCATAAACCATGTGAGCTCATGCAGTCCAATGTCTTGACCTCCTAAGGATGAAACCTCATGTTGGGAAGAGGTATCATACTCTTTCTAGGGAGTATAACCTAATCTAGGTGATCAATCACAAGATGAAACTATCATCCACATAGAAATGGGAAAATTTGATAATCTGTACTATTTTGGCTATGTAGTTCTATGGAAGATAGGGCACGCTAATCCCACACTTCTCGCTCAGTGCTAAATACTACTCCCTTTTTAATTTGTGTGCTCAAACCATTGGAAATCCACTTTTAAAAATAACATTAGGGTTCATATGAAAAACCAATCATGCATTTATATGAGTAAATCTGTAAATATAGCTAATTCTGAGTTCTATAAATGAACTAGTCTGTAAAGTGGATTCCAAAGTTAATCCAATGATCAACAGATCAAAGCTTGTTTGAAAAATTGAAAAATTTTGTTCATAAGATGCTTGAAGCATCATCTTTCTTGAAATAATAATATTCAATCTTAGGGTAGTAACCCATGCATCAATCTCATGGTAAATCATCATAACAATCATGATTGATAATGTAAATATTTATAAAACAACTCAAAATCTGGAAATTTCAGCAATATGCATGAAAATATGAACATAAGCATGAAATTCAACTTCTAAATCATTGAAAATATCATAAACTTGTAAATAACAATAATGGGTATAAATCCTAACTTGAATTTCATGGAAAATCATATAAAATTCAGTAAATTTGAATTTAAAATAAGTTTTGGGCAAAAGGACGAAAGGATTCTCCTTGTTCATAACCCCGCATACCTTAATTGATGATCTAGATGCTAAAACTTGAATCTTGGATCTTTATTGATTTTTTGGAGATGATTTCTTAGAGTTATTAAATTGGGAATTCTCAATCTTGAATTGCTTTGGAGAATTAATGGAGAAATTTGGATTTCTTGGGGAGGAAGCTTGATGAACTAGGGTTTTTCTTGAGAGAGATTTTGATGAAAAGTGGATGTAAAGTGCTTTGGAGGGGTTTAATTAAATGAAATTGAAAAATGACCAAAATCCCGACTTTTGGCCTTGGCGCCACTATCGCGCCAAGCCACTGGAAATTGCCAACCGAGAATGAACATGGTGGCGTGATGTGGTGGTATCGCATTGCCACCTTGGATGGGACCTGGAAGTTTAGCACGACGCGCCAATATCACGAACCCTCACTGGAATTGGACAATTAGGGATTTGACCCTCTCCGTGATGTGCCAATATCATGGAGGGCCTCTGGAAATTGACAAACGTCATTTAAACCTTCTCCGCGATACGCTAATGACCTAAATGATGGTGTTTTACAACTGTAACTTAAGATAGCCATAACTCCTTCACTGAGTGTCGGATTTAGGAAAATTTGGTATCTATGAAAAGCTTATTCAATTTCTCACGCAATGGGAAATATAAATATGAAGAATTCCACACAAAATAAATAGTATTCATTTCAGCTAAGAAGTTATTCCTTACCATTCTAGAAACTAATTTAAGCTAAGAAGGTATGGGGTATTACAATATCTCCCCCTTGGAAACATTCATCCTCGAATGTTGCTAGTTTGACTAAGAATATTGAGGAAATCTGAGACTATAATCTATCAGGAACAACTAAAATAAACTGAGCAACTGAATCTAAATCATTCTAAGCTTCTGAGTAATTCTGTGAGTGCATGAACTTACATGAGGACAACTATATAGCTGAATATATGAATAGAAAAGAACTATATCAAGGGAGAGTATTACCTTTGGCTAAATCTATGTTTGCGGAGAAGAGGTGAGGGTACTTGGCTCACATATCTGCTTCTTCTTCCCAAGTGACACCCTTAGTAGACTGATTCTGCCAAAGAACTTTGACCAAGGGAACTTCTTTGCTCCTTGGTCTACGGACCTGATGATCCAAAATCTCAACTGGAATCTCTTCATAAGAAAGGTTGTTCTGAATATCTAATCTTTCTAAAGGAACTACAATGGTGGAGTCACCAATGCACTTCTTAAGCATAGAGATGTGGAATACAGGATGAATGACTGACAAGTCTACCGGCAAATCAAGCTCATAAACTACTTTCCCAACACGTCTCACAATTCTATAAGGGCCAATATACCGGTGACTAAGTTTCCCCTTCTTGCCAAATCTCTTCACCTTTTTCATGGGTGAAATCTTCAGGTACATCGAATCACTAACCTTAAACTCAAGCTCACTTCTTCTCACATCTGCATAGGATTTCTGATGACTCTGAGCTATTTTCAATCTCTCTCTAATCAACTTAACTTTCTCCATAGCTTCAAACACTGCATCAGGCCCAAGCAAAGTGGCCTCACCTACTTCAAACTAACCTATGGGCAATCTACATCTCCTCCCATAAAGAGCCTCAAATGGGTCCATCTGTATGCTAGAATGGTAACTATTTTTTTTGGTAAATAAAATATTTTTTATTTCACCAAATGCATAGTTATAAACCAAAACAGGGTCTGGCTCCCTATTTTCTCATTTAGACTAAAACAAAACTGTACTACCTGTATTCCCCTCCTAACATGTAGGGGTGCTAATCAGTTATAAAAACATAAAGACTCAATATTACATTCAAATAGAAAAAATACTTAAAGATCCTCAGATCTTTCAAGGTGTTGCCGCAGCTTGTTAAAGTATCGGTCCCCATTTTTTATGCATTTGGCTTTGTATGTGGTTGTGGATTACTATCTCCCTACATACCTTGTCCTCTTCATATATACCTTTTTTAAATATGATGTTATTTTTGTTTCTCCACATGATGTTGACCATCATTGCAAATACACTACATAAGATGGCTCCTTTTGTAGACCTCCCTCTAGCTTGGCTGGATACCCACTCTATTTCTTGAGTCCAACTGCCTATACTTCTCAGTACACCTATCCAATTCAGTATCATCTTCCATAAGTTCTTTGTGATACTACAGGCAAAAAATAGGTGATCAAGTGTTTCATCAGCATTCCCATAATAAACACATGTTTTTAGCACTTGAATTCCAAGCTTCGCTAGCCTCTCAACTGTAGAAAGTCTATTCAGCAGAACTAACTAGAGAATAAAGTTATGTCTAGGGTACAATGAATACTATAGCATAATACTTCTCCAGGAAACTTTTGGAAGCAGGGGAGTGAAAGCACTGAATGGTAACTATTATTATAAGTGAACTCAATCAATAGCAAATGCTCATCCCAACTACCTTTGAAATCAAGAGCACATGCTCTCAACATATCCTCTAGAGTCTAAATGGTCCTTTTCTCCTGACTATCTATCTGAGGGTGGAAAGCTGAACTAAGATGGACTTGGGTACCAAGACCCTTCTGAAAGGCTCTCTAAAACTGAGAAGTAAACTAAGTATCCCTATCTGAGATGATAGACAAGGGAACTCCATGTAATTTGACTAACTCTCGGATATACAACTTAGCATAATCCTCAACTATATAAGATGTATGAACTGGAAAGAAATGCCCTGACTTAGTCAATCTGTCTACGATAACCCAAACCGAATCATGATGATGACGCGAATAGGGTAAACAAGTCACAAAGTCCATATTCACCTCTTCCCACTTCCAAGTAGGGATGCCAAACTCTTGCAATGTACCACCAGGTCTTTGGTGCTCTACCTCAACCTATTGAAAAGATGCACACTTAGCTACGAACACCTCTATGTCCCTCTTCATACTGCTCCACCAATAGATTTCCCACAAGTCGCGGTACATCTTGGTAGCACATGGATGAATAGAATAATGCACACCATACGCTTCATCCATAATCTTTTGTCTCAATCCATAAACATATGGCACACATAATCTACTTTGGTATCTCAACACGCCATCTCCCCCTTGGGAGAAAACCTCTACTTTTTGGTCTTTAACCGACTCCTTTAGTTTGACCAAACTAGAATCCATAGCTTGCTTCTCTTTTACCTTCGAAACTAAGGAAGATTCAAAACTATTCTAAACCCATACATTCCCTTCAGCTGAATCAACCAACCTAACACCCAATCTATCTAAACGATGAACTTCTCGAGATAACTCTTTCTTATCATTCTCCATATGAGCAACACTACCCATAGACAATCTACTAAGGGTGTCTTCTACTACATTGGCCTTGCCCGAATGATACAACACACTCATGTCATAATCCTTCAATAATTCTAATCATCTCCTCTGACGAAGATTCATCTCCCTCTAGGTAAACATATACTGCAAACTTTTGTGGTATATGAATACATCAACAAGTACACCATACAGATAATGTCTTTAGATTTTCAAAGCAAACACCACAACAACTAATTCCAAATCATGGGTTGAGTAATTCTTTTCATGAGGCTTAAGCTGTCCAGAGGCATAGGATATGACCTTACCTTTCTACATCAACACACAACCCAAGCCAACTCCGGAGGCATCACAATAAACAACAAAACTATTTGTACCATCAGTTAATGCTAAAACTGGGGCTGAAGTGACTTGAGTCTTCAACTCTTGAAAACTCTTCTCGGAGGAATCTGACCACTAGAACTTAACTTTTTTTGGGTTAATCTAGATGTCGGGGATGTAATAAATGAGAAACCTTCAACAAAACATCTGTAATAACCATCTTGCAATGCCCCAAATCTGGTACCTGGAACACTACATGGTGCTCATGACCCCGAAGGACCACAAGCTAACTCATGATTGATATTTGTACCTGGACACTACATAATATACAGTATAATATGGAAATAAAGGTTGAAAGGCCATAACGTTCAAAACTATAACATAACTGATAAAACATAACATCTAGAGGGGGTATGAAATACCCAAAACAACTTAAATAACTGATATAGAGCGACTGTATCTGATAGTCTAGGTTCTGATGGAACTAGCTGAGTTCCGTGTATTTCTGAGTTGACTATATCTGACAGTCCTAAATCTTATAGAACTATATGAGTTATATTACTGAGACTGAATGACTATATCTAACAGTTCTGATTCTGTACTAAAACTATGGGAAGTAGTCATCTAACTGACATGTCCTAAATAATGCATTATAGCTGAGTTGGGGTCTAATCTGTAACCCCAATTGGAAGGGTGTCAATGTCACGCCACCGTTAAGGACAAGCTATGGGTGACCCTCATCTGACAGTGTCCCCAAAAGAAAACGGTGGGCCCCTCATCTAACAGTGCTTATCCACCTCATCAACCCTTATCTAACAGTGTTGATGTCTTAACCTATGTTGGCTACATAGTTCTATAATGTAAAGATGACTTTTAAGAATCATACCCTCATCTGATAGTGTGGGTTCCCATCCTTGGGTTCACTTGGTACTAATTCCTACTCCCATCTAAATAGACACTGAACATGGATTACTAAACTGAACTAGACTGAATTAACTGAGTTCCATTAACTGACAGAATACTACTGAGATTACTAAATTTCTGAGATTTCTGAGATTACTGAGTTTACTAAGTTTTCCTGAGTCACATGACTGACTGAATTTCTATGAATATGGCTCGACTGATAGTATCTTGAAAATATGACACTGGCTCTAGGTACATAGCTAATTATTGGGTACAAGTACCCCCGAGACTTGATAGCATGAAACTGACAAAGCATGACTTTCTTGAATACATGACCAACATCGATAATCCATAATATAATAATATGGGGATTTCATAAAGTACAAGTGCTAAAGCACCACAATGGCTATACATATATCCTTAATTCATTGACTAAGAAATTTCATCAAACATTTAACATGCATGAACATGTACATGAATGGGGATTTCATATTATCATACTAGTATGGTACTTTTCCTTCACATTGGCATTTAATCAAACACATGGGAAGCATGTTTTGGTTATACAATCATCAACAAATCTAATAATTATGGATACATCAATCAACATGTAAATTTAAGGGTTTATCATGATTATTATGAAAATAATCACATCCTAGGGTCAATCATTGGAATATGTAATTTCAAACATGGATCAAAACCCCACATTATCATGAACATGAATTTCAATTCTATTTAAATCATGAACATTCATAAATACACAAATCTTGGATTTTTGAAAAGAGATTCTTGATCTTTATGGGTGAAAGGGACCCATGAATCAACACATGAAATACCTGGGTTGTGAGTTTCTTGAAGTTCTTGAACTTGAAGAACTTGAATTTCTTAGTTTCTTGAAGGAGGATTTGGTTCTTAATCTTGGGGATTATCTTTGAGAGAAAACCCTAATTTGATGTTGTAGATGGATAATGAACTTATGAGCCTTGGTATGATATAATTAAGGGTTAAAACGGGTGAAAAAGACCCAAATACCCTTTTAAAAATAACTTTAAAATAACTGAACGAACTATGAAATGGTCCATCACTGTGACCGTCGCACCTGGGCAGAATAGGGGTTCATTGTCTCTGCTGTGAAGGCTTGGGCAACGGTTCATCGCTAGTTAGATGGTCTGTCGGCCTGAGCCTCACCCTTAGGAAAAAGGTGGTCCCACTGCCTCCGATGTGACTGATTGGGCGACGTTCCATTGCTAGCTCAACGGTCCATCAGCTCTCACTATCACACCTGGGCAGTTTTGATTGATTTCTGTATTTTAGCCATAACTTTCTACCCTAATACCAGATTTGGATGAAATTGGTAAAGTTGGAAAGATAATTCAATTTCTCATATGACAACAAATGGATTCATCTTTAAAAGTATGTTTCTAACATACTTGGGATAATTTCAAGCTAGGTAGAAGTACAGGGTATTACAATATCTCCCCCTTGAGAACATTCGTCCTTGAATGAGACTGAGTGAGGAGGGAGAAGATAAAATGACATACATACTAAACATGAAAAACTGGAACATTATCTCATGACTGACATGACTAATAACTGAATGTATCATACCGAACATGCATATCTGATGCATGTGTAACTGATTTATGAATGCACGATTGAGTATTCTGATGAACCAAGGTTCTCACAATGAGAATGCATAGTTGATGCATGATTATATAACTGAACTAATACATGAATACATGACTGAATATGCAGTGGTATTTAATACCAAGTTTATAATGGAATTTTGAACATGAAATGGATACCAAGCTTATCACTGAAATCTAAACATGAAACTGAAAAGCTTAAGGAGAACTATTACCTTGAGCTTGATCTGAGTTAGCAGAGAAAAGGTGAGGATACTTGGTACGCATGTTTGATTTTGCTTCCCAAGTATCTCCCTCAACTGACTAATTTCGCCAAAGAACTTTGACTAGAGGGACTTCTTTGTTCCTTAGTCTGCCAGTTTGGTAGTCAAGAATTTTGACTAGGATCTCTTCGGAAGAAAGGTTGTTCTGAATGTCTAATCCCTCTACCGGGACCATAACTATTGGGTCACCTATGCACTTTTTAAGAAAGGATACATGAAAGACTGGATGAATTGAGGCTAGATCTGAAGGGAATTCAAGATCATAAGCTACCTTGCCGAAACTACTAAGAATTTTGAAGGGACCAACATATCGGGGACTAAGCTTTATCTTCTTGCCGAACCTCTTCACTCCCTTCATGGAATAGATCTTTAGATAGACATAATCACTCTTAAACTCAAGATCCTTTCTGTGTACATCTGCATAAGACTTCTATCAGCTATGAGCAGCCCAGAGTATTTCTCTAATTAATTGGACTTTCTCTAAGGCATCAAATATTAAGTCAAACCCAATGAATGAGGCCTTACTAACTTCAAACCAACCGACTGGAGATCTGCATATCCTACCATAAATAGCTTCAAATGGAGCCATCTTAATACTGGAATGACAGTTTTTGTTGTATGCCAACTCAATCAAAGGCAAGTGGTTATCCTAACTACCCTTGAAATCAATTGAACACGCTCGTAGCATATCTTCTAAAGTATGAATGGTCCTTTCTGCTTGACCATCTGTCTAAGTATGAAAGGTTGTACTGAGATGAACTTGGGTACCAAGACCCTTTTGGAATGCTTTTTAGAAATAAGAGGTGAACTAAGTACCTCTGTCTGAGATAATAGATAACGAAACACCATGCAATCTGACCAACTCTCCGATGTAGAGTTTGGCATAATCCTCGACTAAATAAGAGGTATGAACTGGAAAGAAATGAGATGATTTGTTTATCCTATCTACAATAACCCAAACTTAATCATGCTAATGACGAGTACGAGGCAAATCCATCCCAAAGTCCATATTCACTTCTTCCCACTTCTAAGTATGAATACTGAGCTACTGTATGGACCCAGTAGGCTTTCGATGCTCTATCTTAACCTGTTGACATGCAGAGCACTTAGCTACAAACTATGAAATATCTCTCTTCATCCCACTCTACCAATAGATTTCCTGTAAGTCACGGTACATCTTCGTGGCCCCTGGATGAATAGAGTAGCGCGCACCATGCGATTCTACAAGAATTCATTGCCTTAAGTTTTCTACACCTGGAACACACAGATAACCCTAACAACGCAATACACTATCTCCCCCTTGGGATAAAACCTCTACTTTTTTATCCTTGACTGACTGTTTTAACTTAAAAAGGATGGGATCTCTATCTTACTTTTCTTTCACCTCGGAAACTAAATATAATTCTAAACTACTCTGAACCCATATGTCACCCTCATCTGGAAAGATGATGGATTTCTTGAGCTAGCTTCTTCTTACTATCTTTGACATGAGCAACACTACCCACAGACAATCTACTGAGAGTGTCGGCCACTACATTGGTCTTACCCAGATGATAAAAGATACTCATGTCATAATCTTTCAAGAGCTCTATCCACCGTCTCAGAAAAAGATTGAGCTATTTTTGAGAAAAGACATACTTAAGGCTCTTATGATCTGTGAACACATCTACATGGATTCCATATAGATAATACCTCCAAATCTTTAAGGCAAAAACTACAGCTACTAACTCGAGATCATGAGTAGGATAATTCTTCTCATGGGGTTTAAGCTGTCTAGAGGCGTAGTCTATGACCTTACCATGCTGCATGAGAACACAACCCAAACCTACTTTGGATGCATCACAATACAATACAAACCCATCTGAACCCTCTGGAAGAGCCAAAATTAGAGATGAGGTGAGTCAAGTCTTCAACTCTTGAAAACTCTTCTTGCAAGGATCTTACTACTGAAACTTAACTTTATTCTGAGTCAATCTGGACATAGGGGATGCAATAGAAGAAAATCCCTCAACAAACCATCTGTAATAGCTAGCCAAACCCAAAAAACTCCTGATATCTGATAGAAAGATAGGTCTGGGCCATTTTTTTACTGCTTCGGTTTTTTGAGTATCAACCCTAATTCCATCACCGAAAATAATATGACCAAGGAATTCTACTGACCTTATCCAAAATTTGATCTTATTGAATTTGGCAAATAACTTATGATTTTTTAGAGTCTGCAATACTATTTTGAGATGGTCTGCATGATCACACTCACTATGTGAATAAACAAGGATGTCATCTATGAATACTATAACGAATATGTCCAAGTACTGCTTGAACACCCGGTTCATCAAGTCCATGAAAGTTGTTGGGGCATTGGTAAGATCAAAGGACACAACTAAGAATTCGAAGTGACCATACTGAGTACGAAAGGTTGTTTTTGGAATTTCACATTCTCTGACTCTAAGTTGATGATAGCTTGATCTGAGGTCTATCATAGAGAAATAGATGGCACCCTGAAGTTGGTCAAACAAATCATCAATTTTGGAAAGTAGATACTTGTTCTTGACCATGACTTTATTGAGATGACGGTAATCAATGCACATTCTGAGAGAACTATTTTTCTGGTGCACGAATAAGATTGGTGCACCCCATGGGGACACTCTGGGTCTGATGAATCCATTATCTAGGACATCCTTCAACTTCTCTTTCAATTCTCTAAGTTCTGTTGGTGCCATTCTGTATGGCGGAATAGATATAAGCTAAGTATCTGGAAGAAGATCAATGTCGAAGTCTATTTCCCTTTTGGGAGGAATTCCTGGAAGATCTTCAGGATAGATATCTGAATATTCATTTACAACTGGGACTGATTCGAGACTTGGAGTTTCAGAACTAGTGTCCTTAACTCGAACAAGATGATAGACACATTCTTTAGATATCATTTTCCTTGCCCGAAGGTAGGAAACAAGTTGGTCTCTAAACGCTGAAGTAATACCCCTCCACTCTAGGACAGGTTCATTCAAAATTTAGAACTGTACTATTCTATTTCTACAGTCGACTATGGCATAGTAGGAATGAAGCCAATCCATGCCGAGAATAACATCAAAATCTGTCATCTATAATTTAACTAAGTCTATTGAAGTGACTTTCTAAAATATCATAATCGGGTAGTTCTTGTATACCCACCAGGCTATGATGGTTTTACCCACTAGGGTAGAGACTGAAAAGGGCTCTACTAGAATTTTGGGACTAACTCTGAAATCAACTGCTATATAGGGAGTAACAAAGGACAAATAAGCTCCTGCATCTAGCAAAGCGTAAACATGCATATAAAAGATCTGTAACGTACCAGTAACCATATCAGGAAACTTTTCCTGATCTTGTTAGGACTGGAGAGCATAAAGTCAATTTTGGCATTGCCTACTACTAGCATTGAAGGTGGCACCCTACTGATTTGGGCGATTGGACTGGGCTAGGGAATGGTTTTGCTGACCCTGATAACCTGACTGGGGACAATCTATGACTCTGTGGCCTGGCTTGCCACATCTGAAATAGGCATCGCTACTAGCTTTGCAAGATCCCTTGTGGTTCTTACCATATGTCTGACAAAGGGGATTAGTTCGGGCATTCCTGACACTGCCTTGAGACTTAGAGTCTGGCGCTCTATCTCTTACCAAGTTTGTAACAACCCAACTATGGTACCCAAAATGCTATATGTTACTCATGACCCCGAAGGACCACAAGCTAACCCGTGACTGATATCTATACCTGGACACTGCATAATATATATATAATGCAGAAATAAAGGATGAAAGGCAATAAGGTTCAAAACTATAACATAACTGATAAAACATAATATCTGGAGAGGGTATGAAATACCAAAAACAACTAAAATAAATGATATAGAGCGACTGTATCTGACAGTCTAGGTTCTGATGGAACTAGCTGAGTTCCATACTGTTTTGATGTTGATTGTATCTGATAGTCTTGAATCCTATAGAACTATCTGAGTTATATTATTGAGGTTGAATGACTGTATCTGACAATCCTGATTCTATACTAAAACTGTGGGAAATAGTCATCTAACCGACATGCCCCAAATAATGCATTATAGTTGAGTTGGGGTCTAATATTTAACCCCAATTGGAAGGGTGTCAATACCGCACCACCGTTAAGGACAGGCTATGGGTGACCTTCATCTGACAGTCTCCATAAAAGAAAATGGTAGGGCCCTCATCTGACAGTTCTTATCCACCTCATCAACCCTTATCTGATAGTGTTGATGTCTCAACCTATGTTGTCTACATAATTCTAGAATGCAAGGATGACTTGTAAGAATCACACCATCATCTGATAGTGTGTGTTCCCATCCTTGGGTTCACTCGGTGCTAATTCCTACTCCCATCTAAATAGGCATTGAACATGGATTACTGAACTGAACTGGACTAAATTAACTGATTTCCATTGACTGACGAAATACTACTGAGATTACTAAATTTCTGAGATTTTTGAGATTCCTGAGTTTACTGAGTTTTCCTGAGTCACATGACTGACTGAATTTCTATGAACATGGATCGATTGAGAGTATCTTGAAAACATGACACTGGCTCTAGGCACACAACTAATTGTCGGGTAAAAGTACCCCCAGGACTCAATAGCATAAAACAGCAAAAGCATGACTTTCTTGAATACATGACCAACATCAACAATCCATAATATATTAAGATGGGGATTTCATGAAATACAAGTTCTAAAGCACCACAATGGCTACACATATATCCATAATTCTTTAACTAAGGCATTTCATCAAATACTTAACATGCATGAACTTGTACATGAATGGGGATTTCAAATTATCATACTAGTATGGCACTTTTCCTTCACATAGGCATTTAATCAAACACATGGGAAGCATTCTTTGGTTATACAATCATCAACACATCTAATAATCATGGATACATCAATCAACGTGTAAATTTAAGGGTTTATCATGATTATTATGAAAATCACCACATCCTAGGGTCAATCATTGGAATATATAATTTCAAACATGAATCAAAACCCCACAACATCATGAACATGAATTTCAATTCAATTTAAATCATGAACATTCATAAATACACAAATCTTAGATTTTTGAAAAGAGATTATTTAGCTTCATGGGTGAAAGGGACCCATGAATCAACATATGACATACCTGGGTTGTGAGTTTCTTAAAGTTGTTGGACTTGAAGAACTTGAATTTCTTAGTTTCTTGAAGGAGGATTTGGATCTTGATCTTGGGGATTATCTTTGAGAGAAAACCCTAATTTGATATTGTAGATGGATAATGAACTTATGAACCTTGGTATTATATAATTAGGGGTTAAAATGGGTGGAAAAGACACAAATACCCTTTTAAAAATAACTTTAAAATAACTAAAAAAACTATACGATGGTGGGTGCGATGGTCCATCACTGGGTCAACGATCCGTCGGTCCTGACCGTCGCACCTGGACAGAATAGGGGTTCACTGTCTCTGCTGTCATGGCTTGGGAGACAGTTAGGTCATTAGTTTGATGGTCCGTTGGCCTATGTCGTTTCCCTTAGGAAGAAGATGGTCTCACTACCTCTACTGCGATGGCTTGGGCAACGGTCTGTCGCTAGCTCGACGGTCCGTTGATTCTCATCGTTGCACCTGGGCAGTTTTTACTGCTTTCTGTATTTCGACCATAACTTTCTACCTGATACCGGATTTGGATGAAATTGTTATCGTTGTAAAGATAATTCAATTTTCCACATGATAAAAAGTGAAAATCTTAAAAATTCCACGTATATAAAAGTGGATTCATATTTCAAAGTAAGTTTCTAACATAATTGGTACGATTTCAAGCTAGGTAGAAGTGCAAGGTATTACATAGCTAGACCCAAGAAACTCCTAATTTCTAATGAAGATATAGGTTTATGCCAATTCCTTATGGCTTCTATCTTTTGGGGATCAACTCTAATGCCATCGGTGGAAACAATATGACCGAGAAAGGCTACTGATCTTAGCTAGAATTCACACTTGCTGAATTTTGCAAACAATTGATGATCTCTAAGAGTTTGTAAGACAATTCTAAGATGATATACATGGTCATCCTCACTACAAAAGTATACAAGGATATCATCTATGAATACTATGACAAACATATCTAGATACTGTTTGAACACTCAGTTTATGAGGTCCATAAAAATTACTGGAGCATTTGTTAGCCCGAATGACATGACTAGAAACTCAAAATGACTATAACGGGTTCTAAAGGCTGTCTTAAAATATCACACTCCCTTACTTTAAGCTGATGATAGCCGGATCTAAGGTCTATCTTTGAGAAATAACTTGCACCTTGGAGTTGGTCAAACAAGTCATCAATTCTAGGAAAAGGGTATGTGTTCTCAACTGTGACCTTATTTAGCTGACGATAGTCAATGCACATTCGCAAAGAACCATCTTTCTTTCGCACGAATAGGATAGGAGCGCCCCATGGAGAAATACTAGGCCTTATGAAACCTTTATCTAAAAGATATTTGAGTTTCTCTTTCAACTCCTTAAGCTCTACTGAAGCCATATGATATGGAGGGATAGAAATAGACTGAGTATTTGGGAGAAGGTCAATACCCCATTCTATTTCCCTATCGGGAGGTAACCTTGGGAGATCTTCTAGAAAAATTTTAGGAAATTAATTGACCACTTGAACTGACTGAAGTATTGGAGTCTCAGAATTTTTGTCTTTGACTCGAACTAGGTGGTAAATACAACCTTTGTATATCAACATTCTGGACTTAAGATAAGATATGAAATGACTCTTAGGAGACACTGAATTACCTAACCACTTAAAAACTAGCTCATCTGAAAACTGAAACTTCACCACTCGGGTGCGACAATCTATAGAAGTATAATAGGAATAAAGCCAATCCATTCTGAGAATAAGATCAAAATCAACCATATCTAACTCTACCAAGTCTGCTAACCTAACTTTATAAAGGACAGTAATAGAACACTTTTTATAAGTTTGCTTAGCAACAACTAACTCACCTACTGAAGTAGAAACCAAGAAGAGCTTGGGGATCTTTTCAAGATTTATCTCAAAATTCATATCAACTAGCGGGGTCACATAAGAGAAACTCGGCCTAGGTTCTAGCAACACATAAACATTAAAATGGAAGACATGAAGCATACCTGTAACAACATCTAGCGAATCCTCCTACTCCTGGTGAAATAGTAGGGCATAAAATTGATTCTAGCACTGACCACCACCTATACTATATAATACGCCCTGAGGAGGAGTTAGGTGACCTAAAGGAGCTGGTGCACAAGTAGCCTGAGTCTGAGGACGAACATCCTTGTTTCCTTGTCTAGCATAAGGGAACTCTTTGATTCTATGACCCGACTGTCCACAACCATAGCAACCCCTCCATCCAGCTAAACACTC
The DNA here is from genome assembly GCA_030864215.1 of Capsicum pubescens. Lineage (NCBI taxonomy): Eukaryota > Viridiplantae > Streptophyta > Magnoliopsida > Solanales > Solanaceae > Capsicum > Capsicum pubescens. The sequence goes on from CM061542.1 coordinate 171,900,730, forward strand.
ACCAGGATAATTCTAACCATACTTAGCACACTGAGGATAGTTGGTCTTTCCACTCATACTATTTTGAGATCTGGACATAAAGGACTTTCCCCACTATTCTTGTCTATTCATGGATGCCAGAACACTGGCTAAAGATGGTGCAGTCATAGATGAACGATTCTAAAACTACAAACAATTTCCTCCTCCAGGCCTATTCTGACCATAATCAAACTTCCCTATTCTAGCCTTCTTATTTACTCTCTCTCCTTCCCTCATCTTCTCTGTCTCAATCTATTGGGCATGCATCATAAATCTAGGGAGATCTATGTCTCCAATGAGTATAGCAGTTCTACGCTTCTTAACTCCCAACCCAGATACACCGGTCACAAACTTACTCTTGCTTGACCTAGGGTCAGCCATCTAATCAGGGGCATACTTAGACAACTAGTTTAACTTGAGGCAATACTCCTTCACTTTTATTGAGCCTTGCCTCGGGTTCATGAACTCTTCTATATTAGCTTCTCTCATCTCATGTGGGAAGAACTTATCTAGCAATGCATCCTAAAAAATCTGCCAAGTCATGGGAGTTGTATTCTCCCCTCTACTCTTCTTCCACATCACTACCCAATCATAATCTATATCCTTCAATCTATAGGATGCCAATTCTACACTCTCCTCTTCAGAAACATGCATAATTCGGTTGATCTTCTTCACCTTATCTAGATATTACTATGGGTCCTCACCTGCTTTTGAACCAAAGAATTTTGGTGGGTTCATTCTCATAAAATCTCAAAATTTGGCTACGGCTAAGTCCCCATCTCGTAGGAGTGGGACTACAGCCTAACGATTTCCCTGAAAATTAGCTATCACAGCTTATGCTAGTGCCTGAAAGGCAGCCCAAAACTCTGCATGTGACACATTCTCATTGAAAGGGTCTTGAGGTAGATGGTTATTATTTTTGCGGGCGTTAGCTCGATGAAAAGGCATTTTCTATCATGTGAAAGAACGAGTTAGCAGTAGATAGAGATACTGAATACATGATAGGTCATGAAAGAAGAGATGTTTTCCTAAAGTGCTCCATAGCCTCTTGCTCATAAATGTGGTACATTCACACCAATGATCAAGACTCTACATAATGCATCTTGTCTGACTCCCAAGGACTCTCAAAGCCTTAGTCTTTGATACCAAGATTGTAACACCCCAAAATCTGATTCCTGGGATGCTACATGGTGCTCTGAACTATAAGTAGTTCTGAACAAACCCTGGCTGCCTTTTTCTAAATCTGAATCTCAAATTCGAGAAGGCATGAATGGAAAATCAAAATAAATGCAAAAATTTTCTGAATTATCTGGGTATATCTGAATCATACTAATCTCAAAAGTCTAGTAAAGAAAATACTACAAATCTGAATATTGTAACTGAGAACTAAAACTGGATTTTGTAGTCCGACAAGCCTCTACTAACTAAATCTAGAGAGTTACAGGGACAAGCCCCCAGTTAACACAAACTCTCTAAAATGAATACGGAAATATCAATGGATAAACTAAAAAATAAAAAGGCTAAGCCCCCAAACTATGAGGACTCACCAACTGTAAAGATGTAGATGAAATGCTCAGAAATCACTCGCACTGCTGAGGCTGAGCACTTGAACCTACATTATGAGATAATGTAGCACATAGACGTATATGTGCATCAACACTTTGATGATGTACTGAGTATATGGGGGTGAATGCAATAAGTGAGCAATATCATCACAAGTTATAAAATCATGCATGCTAAATGTAAATGACTCACGTAGGCTTGAGTAAAATCTGAAATTTGAAGATCATAAATCATAAATAATAAAGCTTAAACTGTAAATCTTGTGAGCCATTACACTTAGTTCTGAATATCTGCATTTTGTTCTTAATCTAAAATCATATAGGCTAAGTGAAATCTGAAAACTTAATCTAAAAATTTTTACTGTTAGGGAGGTTCTATTAACCGACATAAACTATGTGAGCTACATGGAGTCCAACGTCTTGACATCTTAAGGAAGAAACATTATATTGGGGAAAGGTGTCATACTCTTGCTAGGGAGTATAACCTAATCTAGGTGATCGATCACAAGATAAAACTATCATCAATATAGAAATGGGAAAATCTGATAATTTGTACCTATATTTGCTACATAGTTCAGTGAAATATAGGGCACGCTAATCCCACACTTTCCGCTCGGTGCTAAATACTACTCCCTTTTTAATCTGTGTGCTTAAACCATTAGAAATCAACTTTTAAAATTAACATAAAGGTTCATATTGAAAACCAATCATGCATTTATATGAGTAAATCTATAAATAAAGCTAATTCTGAGTTCTATAACTGTACTAGTCTGTAAAATGAATTCCAAAGCTAATCCAATGATCAAAAGATCAAAGCTTTTCTGAAAAATTGAAAATAATTTGTTCATAAGATCCTTGAAGCATCATCTTCCTTGAAATAATAATATTCAATCTTAGGGTAGTAACCCATTCATCAAACTCATGGTAAATCATCATAATAATCATGCTTGATAGTGTAAATATTTATAAAACAACTCAAAATTTTGAAATTTAAGCAATATGCATGAAAATATGAACATAAGTATAAAATTCTACTTCTAAATCATTGGACATATCATAATCTTGTAAATAACAATAATGGGTATAAATCGTAACTTGAATTTCATGGAAAATCATATAAAATCAGTAAATTTGAATTTAAAATAAGTTTTGGGCATAAGAACGAAAGGATGGTCCTTGTTCATAACCCCACATACCTCAATTGATGATCTAGATGCATAAACTTGAATCTTGGATCTTTATTGATGTTTTGGAGATGACCTCTTAGAGTTTTTGAATTGGGAATTCTCAATCTTGAATTGCTTTGGAGAATTAATGGAGAAATTTGGATTTATTGGGAGGAAGCTAGATGAACTAGGGTTTTGCTTGAGAGAGATTTTGATGATAAGTGGATATAAAGTTCTTTGGAGGGGTTTAATTCATTTTTAGGATGGATTAGGGACTGGGGATTTACCAAAATGCATGTAACACCCCGCAAAAATCTTCCACGGGGTATCTCACTTAATAGCATGTTTGAGAGGCTAGCAACTTGAGAATTTTCTAAGTGTCAAAAAAAACTTAGTCATATTTTAATATTTTAAACTTGAGTGACTTCTAAATCGATTTTTCCAACCTAAAGATATGAATTTTTGAGTTGATTCATGTTCGGGAAGCGAAGGGGATGTCTCGGAGAAGTTTTGGAATTTTCAAACAGCATTAGAGGTGTATTTGGGTGGTGGAAATAGTGACCCGATGAAAAGTAGTCACCTTGTGTCGATGATAGCATCAATAAAGTAGTGGACCGATGCGATCTCAACCTATCACATCGAGTAACGCATCGATGCCAAGTTCATATTTTTTTAAGTAATAACCGGCCTTAGGGAGGGCATTATAGTCTTTTTACTTTCCCTATCTCTGCCATAAAATGAAATTAAAGTTTCATTAGATCAAAATATATCATAAAAACTTCTCTCTCTCTCTCTCATCAAAACCTTAGTCCCTCCCCTATAGATCAAGAGTTCATCTTTGAAGTCAAGAATTTCAAGAAAACTTGAGCAAGATTTTATTTCTACTCTTCCTCCTAAGTGATCTAAGGTACGTGGGGGTTTTCTAAAACTACTTGGGCATAAGGAAATTGTTTCAACAACTTTTAACATTGTGAAATCATGAATTCTTGAAGGGGTTTTGGAATTTACATTGAAATTTTGCATTATGAATTCTTTAATGATAATATTATTTTGGTCTTGAGGACATTCCCCCAAATTGATTTGTAATCTTATATATGTATGTATGTGTTTAAATTTGATAATTTAATTGAGAGCATGACTATTTAGACTCCCTCTCATGTTGCAACACCTCTTGATTTTGGATTGTTATGAGTTGAAGAATGTTATTTAAAAGTATGGTATCAATGTTCTTGACTATTGTTGAATGATTTAAGATTGATTTTTAAATTAATCAGAGGGGGCTTTACATGTTAATAAATGTTGAATATATATAATGAAAGAATTTCTTGGTTATCCAAAAATATATTACCACCAATTTTTTGTTGAAATGATTGAAAAGAATGATCTTTGCATAATTTGACAAATATTTTGAAGAATGAATCTCCTTGAATTGTTTGAAGTATGGTGGTCCAAACTTTATGTTTTAAAAGAAAAGACTATGATATGATACTTTATGGCTCAGAAAATATGACTTGCAAGTCTTAGTAGGACGTTACCAAAACAGACAATGCCATGGCAGACACAGAATATAATAAAAATTAGATTTTTCCTTAGATTTCCAGATTTTGAATTCAAAAAGATGCATGTTCAGAAAAGACTAAAATTGGGCATAAAGAGACGTTAGGTGGTTACCCGAAGAAGGCACGATTTCAGAAAACTCATTGTCCAAAATCGTGTTTTGCCGATACGGGTTATTATGTCCCCTAGAGGAATTATATGCTGGCCTAGTGCCCTGTGGCGTATCAGACTCAAACACTCCAACTCTTACGGCAAACTTGGGTTGGGGGCTTGGCGCAAAGTTAAGGGTGGAATCCATATGGCCTATGGGGTTGTAGGGTATACCACCTAACTCAGAAGTAACTCAAAGAATAGAATTGCATTGACAAGAATGTTTTATGATTATTAAAGATTTGCCCTTGTATTTTAAACTATATCATGCATGATGTTTCATGACCTGCTCTCATCTATTTTATATATTTAAATGCATTATTTTGGATTGCTCTGCATACCAGTACAATTGTATTGACCCCCTATATTTCAGGGTTTGAGGGTCAGTCTAGAGGTCCTGCTAAGCCGTAGAGTTATCAGAATTGAAGAGTGTAGTTGGTGAGACTTCTTTGTTCTGGAAGGCCTGTGTGTTTTTAGACATTTGTGTCTTACTTTGGTTTAGGTCCACTAGGTTCCTTGTCCCAGTTTCAGATAGTTGTTAAATTCGTATGTAATAGAGATTTCACAGACTAAAATAGATGTTGTCTAGTTGTTGATTAACATATCATTGCGTTGTTAAATTTAACTCAAAACATGACCATGATTCCATTTTTTATATTCCGCATCTTTTCTTTATTGATGTGAATGGTTTTCTTGATATACCAGACCGATAGGGACATCCGGGACCATATGGTTTGGGATGCTCATCACGACTAGGGCCCTGACTCGGATCATGAAAAACTTGGTATCAAAGAACGGTTCATGGTCCCAGGGTGTCTGTGAAATCACGTCGGGTAGAGTCCTGTTTATGGGAGTGTAGCGCACCACATTTATAGGCAGGAGGCTACTAGGCATTTAGAAATATTTCCCTTCTTTGTGATTTAGTTTGTGCTGTAGAGTCTGAATGTTCCCTAATCAATGGTCTTTTGTATTTCAAGAAAAACTACCATGCCTCCACGTCGCTTTGATGATTAGAATTCCCAAATAGAAGATGTTTGTCCTACCCATGGAATGAGGACACGTAATAGGGCTCACACTCCTAAATTTGTTACTTCTCTGGGAGTCCCTCCTATTCAGATCAGCCTACCTCGGGCACCTAGGGATCCCTGGTCTGGGACCAACCTCCAAATACTGAGTTAAGACAGTCAATGCATATAATTTCATAGTTGGTGAATTCATAGGCTCGACGGTCAGAGGATATTAGGTCTGTGTATGGTGCCCAGAGACTTCATGAGTGAGTCAGTTTATGAGGTTGAATCTGCCTAAGTTTACGGGTACAAAGTTGGAAATGGATCCACAAGAGTTTGTAGATGATATAGAGAAAATATTTTGAGTGATGTATGCAGAGGAAGTGGAAGGGCTTGAACTAGCGGCTTATTAACTTAAGGAGGTAGCAAATCAGTCGTACAATGAGTGGGAAGATTCAAGGGGTGAAAATTTTGAGCCTTCTATGTGGGGCGAATTTGTGAAAGCTTCCCTGGACCGATTCTTTCCCCAGGAGTTGAGAGACTCTAAGGCTAAGAGTTCATGAATTTAAAATAGGGGAAGATGAGCATCAAGGAGTACACCTTGAAATTCAATAAACTATCTCGTTATGCTCTGAAATTGGAAGGAAATATAAGGGACCGTATAAGGAAGTTTGCATCTGACCTTTCGAATGACTTGGTGTTGGAGTGAAAAGGGGAGATGCTAAACAGGGATATGGACTTCTCCATATTATATATTCACATGCAGTGGGTTGAGGAACAGAAAAAAAGGGTTGCCAAAGCGAGAGAAAAGGACAAGCAAGCCAAGAGGGACAGGACAACAAACCAAAACAACAGTCAGCCGTAGGGTGGTAATTGGGGTAACAAGTGGCCAAAGAGAAAGTTTTGGAGTAATGATCATCCTGCAGCCAGTGTCCCCTCTCCCATACCTATAGTTTATCGGTGGTTTTAGAATTTTCAATCTAGCCATGGGATGAGAGTGCAGGGTACCCAGTCCCAGGGCAGTGTGGCTCAGTCGTTTTGGACCTTTATGTGGTGTGAGACTTTCGGTAAGAATCAATCAAAAAAGTGCCAGCTGGGCACGTTGGTATTCTATGCATGTGCCCATTCGGGCCATTTCCATAGAGATTGTCCTTCCGCTAGAAGGAACTTTGATAGTGCTAAGTCCTAGAAAAACTCTTCCTCTCCACCACCGCCTCCCAAAGGAGCTACTTCAGCTACCGAAAGTGGTCGCAACTGGTTATATGCCTTGTCTAACCTCCAGGAGTTAGAGGCCTCACCATATATAGTCATGGGAATATTGCAAATCTTCTCTCATGATGTATATGTGTTACTTGATCCTGAATCTACCTTGTCTTGTGTGACGCCTTTTGTGGCCGTTGGTTTTGGCATCGAACCTGAAGATATTCCTAAACCTTTCTCTATTTCTACTCTTATTGGTGAATCTGTAGTAGCTAGGAGGGTGTACGGAAATTGTGTGGTGTCAGTTTGTAATCATGATACTGTGGAAGACCTTATAGAGCTTGACATAATTAACTTTAATGTTATTTTAGGGATGGATTGGCACCATTCGTGATATGCCAAGCTAGATTGTTGAACCCAAAAGGTTACCTTCTCTTTTTTGAATGAATCTATGATAGAGTGGAAAGGATATTCCTTAGCACCAAGAGGGAAATTCATCTCTTACCTTAGAGCTCGTAAACTTATATCTAAGGGTTGTTTGTATCATCTGATCCGAGTAAAAGATTCTAATACTGATAGTCCTTCTCTTCAGTCTGTCCCTGTGGTTAATGAGTTCCCAGAAGTCTTTCCTAATGATCTCCCAGAGATACCACCTGATAGGGAGATAGATTTTGGTATTGATTTATTACTGAACATCCATCCTATTTCTATTTCGCCATATAGAATAGCGCCTATAGAATTGAAAGAGTTGAAAGAACAATTAAAAGATATTCTTGACAAAGGCTTTATCCGTCCTAGTGTTTCTCCCTTGGGTGTACCTGTACTCTTCGTGCATAAGAAAGATGGTTCCTTCCGCATGTGTATAGACTACCGTAAGCTGAATAAGGTCACTGTCAAAAACAAATATCCCCTTCCTAGAATTGATGATCTCTTTTACCAACTTCAGGGTGTCAGATGTTTTTCAAAAATAAACCTTCGTTTGGGGTATTATCAGTTGAAGGTTAGGGAGGCTGATATTCCCAAAAAAGCTTTCTGAACCCGATATGGCCACTATGAATTCTTAGTTATATCCTTTGGATTGACTACTGCCCCAACAGTTTTTATGGACCTTATGAATAGGGTGTTCCGTCAGTTCCTAGATCTGTTTGTCATAGTTTTCATTAACGACATTTTGATTTATTCCAAGAGTGAGGAGGATCATGCCAATCACCTCCAAATTATTATTCAGACCCTCAAAGATCGTAAATTGTATGCAAAATTTTCCAAGTGTGAATTATGATTTAATGCTATTACTTTCCTGGGATATATTATATCTAGTGAGGGAATTGAAGTTGATCCCCAAGATATTGAGGCAGTGAGAAAATGGCCCATACCCATGACTCCAATCGACATTCGGAGCTTCTTGGGTTTGGTAGGGTATTACATAAGATTCGTAGAGAGTTTTTCTTCCATAGCTGCTCCACTTACCAGGTTGACACAGATAAAGGCAAAATTTGTATGGTCTGACTCTTGTGAGAATAGTTTTGAGAAGTTGAAAGACAAGTTGACTACTGCACCTGTTTTAACCCCTCTCAAGGGTATAGAGGGGTTTGTTGTATATTGTGATACATCCCGAGTGGGAGTTGGATGTGTACTTATACAGCATGGCAAGGTGGTATCTTATGCATATAGACAGTTGAAGGTGCATGAGTGAAATTACCCCACTCATGATATAGAGTTAGCGGTTGTGATATTTTCACTTAAAATATGGCGGCACTATCTTTATGGGGTACATGTTGATATATTTACTGACCACAAAAGTTTTAAGTATGTTTTCTCGTAGAAAGAGTTAAACCTCAAGCAAAGGCGTTGGTTGGAACTATTAAAGGATTATGACATGAGCCTGCACTATTATCCGAGCAAGGCTAATATGGTTGCCGATGCCCTCAACAGATTATCTATGGGCAGTCTTTCTTATGTTGAGGAAGGAAAGAGGGAAATGGTGAGAGATATTCATCGGTTTGCAAATCTAGGGGTACGACTTTTTGATTCTGAAGATAGCAGAGTAGTTGTACATAAAATAGCTAAATCTTCCTTATGTGCGGCAGTTAAGGAGAAACAGGCCATGGATCCCATCTTGATATAGATTAAGAAAGATATGGGTCAACAGAAAGTGATGGCATTTGAAATTGGCGGTGATGGTATTTTGAGGTACCAAGGCAGGTTGTGTGTACCAAATATGAATAGTTTGTGAGGGAGGATCCTCGATGAGGCTGACACATCGAGGTATGTTGTTCACCCAGGCTCTACTAAAATGTACCATGATCTTAAAGCTATATATTGGTGGAATAATATGAAATGTGATATTTCTAATTTTGTTTCCAAGTGTTTGAATTGCCAATAAGTTAAAGTGGAACATTTGAGACCAGGTGGTACCTCCCAAGAGATAGCTTTTCCTATGTAGAAGTGGGAGATAATCAATATGGACCTCATCACGGGACTTCCGAGGTCCCGAAGCCAAATATGATTCCATTTAGGTAATTGTGGATCGGATGACCAAGTCAGCTCACTTTCTGTCGGTGAGGACTAACTATTCAGGAGATGATTATGCCAAGCTATACATTGAGGAAATAGTTCATTTTCATGGGGAACCTGTATCCATTATATCCGATCAAGGTACGTAATTCTCTTCGTAGTTTTGGCGATCTTTTTAGAAGGGTTTAGGTACCCAAGTAAACCTGAGTACTGCATTCCACCCTCAAACCAATAGGCAAGATGAGCGAACTATTCAAACCCTTGAAGATATGTTGAGGGAATGTGTAATTGACTTCAAAGTTAGTTGGGTAGACCATTTTCCATTGGTAGAGTTTGCCTACAATAATAGTTACCATGCCAAAATTAACATGGCTCTTTTTGAAGCACTTTATGGGAGAAGGTATAGATCATCGATTGGATGGTATGAAGTGGGTGAAACATAGTTGTTTGGGCCTGATCTTGTACATCAGGCAATGGAGAAGGTGAAATCATTAAAAAACTACTTAAGACAGCTCAAAGTCGTCAGAAGTCCTATGTCGCTGTTAGAAGAAGAGAGTTAGAATTTTAGGTTGGTGATTAGGTATTTCTCAAGGTCTCCCCTATGAAGGGAGTCATACATTTTGGAAAAATAGGGAAACTTATTCCTCATTATATAGGACCATACCAAATTTTGAGAAGGATAGGTGGAGTTGCCTATGAAGTGGAATTTCCTATGAGTTTAGGCTCCGTACATCCCATGTTCCAAGTGTCTATGTTGAAAAAGTGTATTGGGGACCATTCCTTGGTGTTTCCTATAGAGGAAATCAATGTGAAAGACTCCTTGACATATGAAGAATAACTCGTTGCTATTATGGATAGTCAAGTTTGGAAGTTGAGAAGCAAGGAAATAACTTGGGTTAAGGTGCTGTGGAAAAATCAGAAAGTTGAGGAAGCTACTTAGGAGTTGGAGAACGATATGCGTACAAGATACCCAAATCTTTTTGATCCGGTGAATGACAAAATAGAAGGTGCAATCCTTGCCTTATTCTTTTTATATCCTATTCACTAAGATAAATCATGCTTCCCTGTGTCCCGCGTCATTATTCAGGGACGAATGATCCCAAGGGAGATAATGTCACACCCCGCATAAATCTTCCACATGGTATCTCACTTAGTAGAATGTTTGAGAGGCTATCAACTTGAGAATTTCGTAAGTGTCAAAAAGGACTTAGTCATATTTTAAGCTTCTAAACTTGAGTGACTTCTAAATTGATTTTTCCAACCTAGAGGTATAAATTTTTGAGTTGATTCATGTTTGGGGAAGTGAAGGGGATGTCTCAGAGAAGTTTTTGAATTTTCAAACAGTGTTAGAGGTGTATTTAGGTGTTGTAAATAGTGGCCTAATGCGGAGTCGACACACTACGTTGATGATAGCATCGATGAAGCAGTGGACGGATGTGATCTCAATGTGTCGCATCGTGTAATGCGTCAATGCGCATTTCACATTTTTTTTAAGTAATAACTGGCCTTAGGGAGGGAATTATAGTCTTTTTCCTTGCCCTATCTCTGCCATAACATGAAATTAAAGTGTCATTAGAGAAAAACAGATCAGAAAAACTTCTCTCTCTCTAATCAAAACCCTAGTCCCTCCCCCACAGATCAAGAGTTCATCTTTGAAGTCAAGAATCTCAAGAAAACTTGAGCAAGATTTGGTTTCTACTCTTCCTCCTAAGTAATATAAGGTACATAGGATTTTCCTAAAACTACTTGGTCATAAGAAAATTGTTTGAACAACTTTTAACATTGTGAAGTGATGAATTCTTGGAGGGGTTTTGGAATTTACATTGAAATTTTGCATTATGAATTTTGTAATGATATTATTGTTTTGGTCTTGAGGCCTTCCCCCAAATTGATTTGTAATCTTATATATGTATATATGTGTTTAAAGTTGATAATTGAATTGAGAGCATGACTATTTACACTCTCTCTTATGTTGCAACACCTCTGGATTTTGGAATGTTATGAGTTGAAGAATGTTATTTAGAAGCACGGTATATATGTTCTTGACTATTGTTGAATGATTTAAGATTGATTTTTAAGTTAATGAGAGGGGGGGTTACATATTGATAAATGTTGAATATATATAATGAAAGAATTGCGTGGTTTGCCAAAAATACATGACTATCACATGTTTGTTAAAATGATTGAAAAGAATGATCCTTGCATAATTTGATAAATATTTTAAAGAATGAATATTCTTGAATTGTTTGAAGTATGGTGGTCCAAACTTTATGTTTTGAAAGAAAAGACTATGATATGATATTTTATGGCTCAGAAAACATTACTTTAAAGTCTTGGTATGACGATACCAAAACAGATAATGCCATAGCAGACACAAAATAGAATAGAAATCAGATTTTTCCTCAGATTTACAGATTTTGAATTCAGAAAGATGCATGTTCAGAAAAAGCTAAAATTGGACATAAAGAGACATTTGGTGGTTACTCAAAGAAGGCACTAGTTCAGAAAACTCATTGCCCAAAATCGTGTTTTTTCGATATGGGTTATTATGTCCCCTAGAGGGATTATACGTTGGCCTAGTGCCCTGTGGCGTATCAGACTCAAACACTCCAAATTTTGCGAAAAAATTAGTTTGGGGCCTTGGATGCCGAGTTAATGGCGGACTACATATGGCCCGTGGGTTTGTACACTTAGGGTGTACCACCTTACTCAGAAGTAACTCAAAGAATAGAATTGCATTGACAAAAATGTTTTATGATTATTAAGGATTTGCACATGTATTTTAAACTATATCATGCATGATGTTTCATGACCTACTCTCATCTATTTTATATATGTAAATGCATTATTTTGGATTGCTCTGCATACCATTACAATTGTATTGACCCCCTATATTTGAGGGTTTGAGGCTCAGTCTAGAGATCCTGCTAAGCCATAGAGTTATCAGAATTGAAGAGTGCAGTTGGTGAGCCTTCTTTGTTCCTAAAGGCCTATGTATTTTCAAACATTTGTTGCTTACTTTGGTTTAGTTCCACTGGGGGGCTTTTCCCAATTTCAGATAGTTGTTAAATTCATATGTAATAGAGATTTCACAGACTGAAATAGATATTATTTAGTTGTTGATTAACTTATTATCGCGTTGTTTAATTTAACTCAGAACATGACCATGATTCTTTTTATATTCCGCATCCTTTCTTTATTGATATGAATGGTATTCTTGATATGCCAGACCAATAGGGGCGTCCGGGACCATATGTTCGGGATACTCATCACGTCTAGGGTCCCAACACAGGTCATGACAATGCCCTTCTTAAACTCATAATTGGAACTAAAAAACAACCAAAATCCTGACTTTTGGCCTTGACGCGATACGCCACTATCTTTCCAAGCCACTGGAAATTGTCAACTGGGAATAAACATGGTGGTGCGATGCGGTGGTATCGCGTTGCCACCTTGGATGGGACTTGGAAGTTTGGCGCGATGTGCTAATATTGTGAACCCTCACTAGAATTGGACAATTAGGGATTTAGTTCTCTCTGTGATGCGCCAATATCACAGAAGGCCTTTGGAAATTGACAAACATCAATTAAACCTTCTCCGCAACATGCTAATGACCTAAATGATGGTGTTTTACGACTGGAAGTTAAGATTTCCATAATTCCTTCACCGAGTGTCAGATTTAGGCGCATTTGGTATCGATGGAAATCTTATTCAATTTCCCATACAATGGTAAGTCTAAATCTGAAGAATTACACACGAAATAAATAGTATTCATTTTGGATGCTATCCCTTAACATTCTAGGGACTAATTTAAGCTAAGAAGGTATGGGACATTACACTAATTTTGACTGACTGAACATAAATAAATACTGAAATAACTTAAAATAAATTATCCTTAATGGATAAGGACTCACCACTACTATTGTTGAGAGGTACTAAGTTGTCCCTGGGCTATAGGGAAACCAAGCATCCAAACCTATGTTATAAGACAACATAGCACAAAAAAAACTATGTGATCAGTACTTTGAATGTACTGGTACGTGTTATAAGGACTAGTTGTAATATATATGAGTACTGAACATAAATACACGAACATTTAAAATGATTGCAAAACCAAGTAAGGCATGCACTAAATAACCTGTAAGACAGACTAACTTAGTAGCTGATAAATTGAATACTTGGCCATACAAATCTATACTGATATATTACCTGAGTACTAAACTGAAATTATGGGAGGAATTATGTAATTGACATGCCCCAATATGAGATAATTGGGGTCCAACTTGTAACCCCAGTTGGAAGGGTGTGAGTACCTTGCCACAAGTAATAACACTGGTTGTTGCGGATCCACTAAACTAGTGTACCAAAGGACTAGGGTATCATCCCTCTACTGGAGGGTAACCCTTAAGAGAGTGACATTCCTCTACTGGTAAGTGACATCTCAATAACCTACACTGGCTACGCAGTTTTGGAGCTTAGGACTACTAATAAAGGTCTTAGTCCTTTACTGGCGGGTGAGCCTTCATCCCTAGGTTTGTTCTGTGTTAAATCCTACTCCCAACTGAACTAACACTGGTACTGATTAAAGTTAACTGAACATCACAACTGATAAGTACTCATCTTGACTATAATAATCTGAACGTGATGATAAAGAATCATAATCTAACTAACTTGTTACTTAAAAATAGAAACATGGATAAACACATAGGTATCGGGTGTTCATAACCCTTCAACATTGAAAAAACTTTAAATACAATAACATCATTACAACCTGGTAAGGACATTCATTATCCATAGACCCAAAGCATAGTACACTTGACTAAGCCGATGAAATGCATGAATTAGAATGTACGGATATGTTAAACTCATGAAAACAATGTGCTCACATTATTTAATTCATAACTTGATCAATTTACATTGTATCAACTAAATACGATAGGTTTGATTGAAATTCAACGCATGTAATAAAATAATTTTTATGGGAAACAAATTGGCATGGCTTGAATTCAAAACTACTCAGAAAATATGGATTTTATTCATAATTAACATGGATATTTTACAAAAGAGGATAAAAGTTTCATACTTGAACAAAAAGGAATTTTGGGACTCGATGGGTGGAAGAAACCCATTGATAAATACCTCACATACCTTAATTGGTTGAATTCTTGAAGAAAAATCTTGGAATTAGAACTTGAATGCTTGAATCCTTGAAGAGAAACTTGAATTTTACGTTTTAGAGAAAGGGGGATGAGTTTACATATGTTAACAAAAGGGTAATTGGAAATTGATGCCTTTATTTGGGGTTATAAGTCATCACTTAGGAATTTGGAGAGAGGGGAAAAAACAAAATACCCCTCTTTAAGTTAGTGAAATTCTGTGAAAAACACATCCTCCGTGGCACGGAGGCTATCGCAGAGGCTATCATCCATGGAACGGAGGTTATCTCGGAGACTAACCTCAGCTGAATACGAAGTATGAACTGGAAAGAAATGGGCTGACTTGGTTATTCGATCTATACTGATCTATATCAAATCATGCTAATGACATATATGAGGTAACCCTATCACAAAATCCATGTTCACCATTTCCCACTTCTAAGTGGGGATGCTGAACTCTTGAAGCATACCACTAGGCCTTTGGTGCGCAACCTTAACCTACTGATAATTTGAACACTTAGCCACAAATTCTTCTATATCTTTCTTCATACCATTCCACTAATAGATTTCTAGCAAATCATGATACATTTTAGTGGATCCTGTGTGAATAAAATATCGCTCACCATATAGTTTAACTAATATTTGTTGTCTCAAACCATAACAAACTGAACATATAACCTGCCTTGACAACGAAGAACACCATCTCCTCTTTGGGATAAAACCTCAACCTTCTGATCCCTAACTGGATCCTTTAACTTTACTAAAATAGGATACCTGTCTCGCTTTTCTTTCACTTTGGTAACCATTGAAGATTTTGAAACATTTTGAACCCATAAATAAGCTTCAGCCGAGTCAACCAACTGAACACCTAACCTATCAAGCCAATGAACCTCTTAGACTAACTCCTTCTTATCATCCTCAACATGTGCAACATTCCCATAAACAATCTACTATAGGCATTATCCACTATATTTGTCTTACCGAATGATATAACACACTCATATCATAGTCTTTCAACAATTCAAGACACCTTCTCTAATGGAGATTCAAGTTTTTCTGAGTGAACACATGATGATGTCTAACTACAGCTTCTCTCAGAAGATGATATAACTGTTGTCAAAATATAGTAACCCAATAGAGGTTAGGGTCGAATCCCAATGAAGCACGTTGAATTATAGATCTTAGGAGTTGTAGTCAATGGGCAGAACTGGAAAAGTAAATAGGGGTTTTATGTTGTAATCTCAAGCAAGTAACTATATTAACTTCAATTGTAATCAGTCATAGGTGAACAATAGGATGATTTCCCCCCGTATTCTCAACTATGTAGGCTTATCATGCTTTGTTGAACCAACCTAATACTTTGCATGCAGAATCGATAAGTTATGTACCTTCTACAGGCTTTTGGACGAGCAGAAGGTTTTCACCCTTTACCTTTTGAGTCTTAGGATGTTG
This sequence comes from Capsicum pubescens, assembly GCA_030864215.1. NCBI lineage: Eukaryota > Viridiplantae > Streptophyta > Magnoliopsida > Solanales > Solanaceae > Capsicum > Capsicum pubescens. Next base: position 171,916,512 of record CM061542.1, read on the forward strand.
CCTTAATAACCCTTATCTTGATCCTAGTTAACTATTACCTTTTGATTCTCTAGTTATTAGATAAAATCTAACCATCTTACTTAGATAAAATCTAAAAGCATGGATCAACAATTAAACTCTAAATTACTGTTGTCTTTATCTTTTCCTAGTCTGTACTCCTCTTTTGGAGTATGTAGAAATATCTAGGTAGGATCCTAACGTGTGCACCCATTAAAAGATAAAGCAATATATTCACAAGTATCTGTCTAGGACAACAATAGCACTTCCCCTACTTTTTCAATCCACTAGGGTTTCCACAACCCTAGCTATGTGTTTTAGCTGCTCATTCTTGTGAAGAAATCAATATCATTCATAATCAAAAGAATAGATGAAATCACAATGATAAGAAGTATAAAAACCCACAACCGTAACTAGATTAACCAACTGAAGTCAATACAAGAGAATCCCAAGATCAAAATTGAATCTTGGAATTAAAATATATTTGTGAGTATCAAAAGTGCAACATAAAGGGTATTTATAGTACATAAGGAAACCCCAAAATCAAAACCCAAAAGAAATAGGAGAAATAGGTTCAGTGGCCACATGTGGTCTGCATTTGCGTCCTGACCCTGGGCACTGGTAGTACCTGCAGTCAGAAGGGTGGGTGTAGGTACAGGACACAGGTACTAAGATTCAAAAATCCTGCAGGTCGGCTCTTGAGATTTTGGATTTTAGCTCTTGCTTTGCCTACTTGTGGTCCGTAGGCCCTACTTGTGATCCACATGTTGACTTAGTAAGTGTTGGGAGTCATCTTTTCAGCTCTTCTTCAATTCTCAAACATGCTTTGATCATGAACAAGCTAAAAAGTGTCTAGAATATCCATAATTACTCTAAAAAGTAGCCAAAAACACCTTTTTCATCTTTTATTCATGAACATAGCATCCAAAACATGAATTCCTGCAAAATATACCCAAAATGCATCATATCTAACAAAATAACCTCAGAAACTTGCATATTTTCCTCATTTTAAGCATCAAAAGTGCTATATTTCTATAGCACATCAATAACCTCAACTTAGAATGTTTACATGTCCTCAGGCAATAAAACACAATAAAAACAAAAACAATGCTTAACAAGGAGAATCTAAGCTATTCAAGGTAGACAGTCAACACTTTAAAGCTCAGAACACAACACCCCCTCCAATGTTATTTTTCAAAACCAATTGTGTATGAACATGAAGCACAACAATATGACATAATGGTATCAAGGTATGGAAATTACATTAGCAACATAAAACCACTCATACATACAAGTTGCACTACCCAAAATATGCAAATAGCTAGCTATATAACTCAAGTTCCCTCACAACAAAGATATCCCACTCACTCATATGATATAATACTTGTCAATGCAGGGATAGTCAAGAGATACTCGCATTCAAAAGAGAAGTTCCAATCAATATGCATCAAATACCATAGGCTTGCCCTTATTTTTTTTACCTTAGCATTCAAATAGTCAAGTTAAGATCACTATAAGACTTTTCTCAGCTTGTAATGTAGGCTTGGGGGTTGGTATGGTATATATGGATATATCAAGTGACTAAGATTTCTTGGCACTACACTAACCTTGGGGTCTCTCTTACTAGCTAATTTTATTTTTATTCCACCCTTATTCTCCATTTTTTTATTTATTACACATTCAAGTTGGGTGTGGTCTTTTATTCTTTCTTTTTCACTATTTCATAAAAAAAAAATCTTTTTTCTTTTTTTCTTTCTTTTTCTTTTTTTTCTACCACACCTAGCCCTACTAACTTTTTCTCTTATTTTAACTTTCTTCATACCAATTTTACATGATGCACCCTTATGATAGCCAACCTTAACTTAGATATTTTGCCTGAGTTAAGGTGCACAATGTCCAAGGAGGACCAAGGCCAAAGTAGGTTCATTGTAATATAAATAGGAAGGTGAATAGTGAAATAAGAAAAATAGGCTTATAAAGATCATAAAAAGGATCAAGGGATGCAATTCAAGGTCATTTAGTTAGGCTAAAAGTGGACTAAAATAAAGAATGGCCTATGATACTTTCCCAATCAACTATCATTCAACCTAGGCAAGACTAAACAGGCAAGTTCTGAATTCAACACACAAGGGGAACTAGGTAGTATCTCACAAACACATGGAACAGAGTTAATATTACCAACTACTACTTATCCAGTTCAAGAAATTATTAGTAAGTGATTATCATGTCCCTAATCCTAATGACATAACAAGATCCATAATTTTCACACATACATACATTCACACAGTTCTATAACACAAAATTTTGGAGGGATATCAAAAATCAATAAAAATATGACTATTGCCCTAAATACTTAAAAATCTCCTAATTAAACAAAAATAAAACACAATAAGACACAAAATTATCCTAGAAATGCCGATTCTACAACCATACCATGATCGACATGAATAGAAGCACGACAAAAAAAAACCGCGGCGGCATGGTATGCCCACCCCTAACTAAAAACTATGCACTATCCTCAATGCACTAATATAAAGTAAAATAAAGAGAAATGACAACATACCTGGGATGTACTAGGTGCACGAGTCATGAGTATCCCCAAATGGAGATATATCAACTGGCAGAGGCAGTGGTAGAGGTGATTCACTACTAGATGATGCACCATCTACTATAGTTGTATACCTTTACCTATCGACGAATGTGGTCTCCATCGAATCATACCTGTCCCTTTTAATGGCCTGATCATATGGCAAAAGAGGATCATGTAGGTCGTCTATGTGACCTCACTTGGCCTCAAATATTGGTACCTCATCATCATCCTCTGCAAAAAAATCAAACTATCTCAATGCATATGGAGATTATATCTAGACTATCGGAGGTATAACTGAGGGAGCGAAAACTACACGGATCTCTATGAGAGAGTGTACCTCTACTCATAATATATCAAACTCCTTCCTTATCTAGGATAGATCCGACATATATGTCTCTATGAATCAGGCTGTAACTCATCGAGCCATGTCTAGAAATCAGCACATAGCTCGAATATTGCATCTCTCAGTGTGGCCTCCCCTCCAGCCTCTGCCTACTTAAATATAGTCCTAAGACCTAACTCATCTGCTCATAGAGGGTAGTTATCTCAGTCTTAGCAACCCTCAACCAGGCATCGATGTCCCTCTAACTGTCAACTAAGCTCTACAAAAACTCATGGGATATAGTGATATTACCTTTAAAAAGAGTTGTAGTGGATGGGTGAGGAGGCTCTAAATATACACCCACCTACTCTGAGGTCCAAGTTAGGGCTGAAAAAAAGTATCTAGTGTCCCCTCACCCTTTGTACTTGAATATGGAGCCTCTATCTGCTCTTGTATTAACATTAACACCCATATCACCTCGATGTGTCTCATCAAGCTCTGTGGAAATTGTTGGGCCCTCAGTTTGGGCCTATGGTACTGTTGCCTACTCTCTAAATCTCCTAGATGTACCTAATTCTTCAGTCTTTTTCTTTACAGTCATTGTTGTAAATACCCTCTCATCTACTACCAGTATCTCAGGCATGTCGGCCTTATCACGAAGCCTTTGAGTCATATAGGGTAATGGCAGATTAGTCAACTCCCCAAATGATTTGTTATGTAACTCATACCAGAGAATGGCAGTAAAATCAATAGCATATCCGTCTATCATACAAGAAACCAGTGTTGCTTTATCCCACATTAACATATTATCTAAATCAATATGTATCAGTCGATATCTAATTAGAAACTACCAAAACTTATCCTCAAATGTCAATAGGCCCTTCTTGATCATACCATGCCACTCAATCCATGCGGTTACATCACCCAAAGGTGAAATATAATTGGCTATCCACCTAGCTATCTCAACCATCTCCCATAGTGCTCAGTATCCCATATGAATTATCGATCATGTACAATCCTCATTCTATGGTCACACTTAGATATAGATGCAGAAGTAATGTAATCTGAGTCGAAGATAACTCTGCAGATAGACTCTACTGAATTATCAACTCTAACCCCTATAACCAATGTATGATCAAGTTATGAATTCCTCATGAATCTCACAAGGCCTGGAGCTCTACATATAGAAAGGACTACTATAGCTCTGTAGGATGCATAAAATTCCCATACCATAGTCGGGTTGTAATAATCGAGTGGTCTAGTCATCCACTCTAACTAATATCAATCAAATGTCGCCCATAGTTGTTGTAGTCGACTCAGCCCTGATATATTAATCTAATGCACCTCATAAATTTACCTCTTAGGTCTTCCTCCCAAACACGATTGTCAATATCAAATATCTCTTACATCCCTTCCACATACCATCTTAGATGTCCTTCTTTTGGAGGTGCATCTGAGGCATATGCAGGTGTGGGACTCTACCCTACTATATTGATACATCATGGGTAGCCTACTCGTACCCTCCTTGGATGAATCTTGGGATCCCTTCTCAGACTGGGGGCCCTGAGCAGCAACCTGTGATGTAGACTCAGAATCTATCTCTTTGTCATCATCATCATCGAGTAGAGAAGTGTGTAGGGGTGACATCCTTGCTTACTTTATCCTTGGTTGGGTTATAACTTTTTAAGTAGCCTAGCATATCTTTCCTCTCATAACTCTGTATGTCACCTCAACTGTAGTGTCTTTACATTGCTGTCTCAGGTAATCCTCTACTGAACTACTAGGCTCGGGAAACTCTTCTCATCTCCTTAAGGTATCATCCTTCTTCTTCTTCATATATTTAGGTGCCATATGTACCTAAAAAACCAATTGTTAGTTTCCAATAAAAATGAGGGATAGCAAAAGTTGAATAAAAACTCACAATTTGAAAAGTTTGAATTTTTCCTCAATTTTCACACCCTTTTAACCTATTTGAAAACCCAACAAGTCCAATGTACACACACCTATTATTCAACGTAAACAAACATGCTCAACTAGTGGTATTACTTTATTAGCTCAAGTTCAACTTTCGGTCGGGGCCTAATTATAGATTTTACTTCAAAACAAGGCCCTACATTATGTTTAGGCTACTTTAAGACTCCTGGATACAAGGATGACAGGTTCTAAATATTTTCGATGGAATACACATATCAACTTGTTTAGACAATAAATATACCAGTACATAACCATTAGGAGCCAAAAAAGTTACCTCTTTTATGAAGAACCGAAAGAAATTAATGAAGAAGTCAAGCAAAACCAAAGTTGGAACTTGTTTTTAATGCGTTGGGACAAGTTGGTATCTCAAATAAGTGTCAATTTAACCTCTACTTAAGAATGGGGTTTAGTTTGTGTTATAAGAGGAAAGTTTGAATTAAAAGAGAAAAGTGAAAGTTTTGAGGATTTAAATGACTTAGAATGAGGTTCAAGTAGTTTTGACCTAGCTATAGCAGCCACCTGCGGCCAGGAATGGGGTGCAGATTCCACCTACGGCCAGTAGGTGAAGGACGCAAGTGTCGGGCCAAAAATTTTGGCCTGCTTTCCTACAATTCATACTTGATGTTTCAATATTTTTCCATCTACTTATGTTTCAGCAACCTAAGTATGGGTTCCCAAAAGTAAAATTAGATGTCAAAGTCCACAACTTATCATTTTTCATCCTCAAAATTTCAAATTATTACTCAACTTACCGTGTTGGACTTATGACCATGATGGGTCGATCACACATCCCCTTACATGGAAATCAATGAATGTAGTAATTTTTACCATATTCTGGGTAAGTCCAAGAGCTATAAAAAACCACAAAAAAAGAAAAACAACAAAAATGTGAACACTAAAAATATAGGTTGCCTCCCATTCAATGCTTGATTTAACATCACTTCATGGCATGGTCATATTGGTTAATCATACTTCGCCAACAGCCCATGGGTTTCCTCCTATACAGTGCTTAATTTAATGTCGTAGCACAACGCGAGTATCTTAACTAATCTGAATTCATCAAGATATCCATAGGAGTATACTACAGGGTCATCAATACAATCAATTACTGACACTACCCTCATGTTGTTTGGATGCTTCATTGACTTTTGGATGTTGGATGTAGACTCCTCACCATTGACTTTGAATTTTATCTCACCTTTCTCCATGTCAACCATATCTCTACCTGTGGCCATAAATGGTCTCCATAATATAATGGGAATCTTAGTGTCAACCTCACAGTCCAGAATAACAAAGCCAGCCGGAAATATTAAGTTATCCACCCTCACGATCACATCAATAGAGATTCCCACAGGTTTCTTGAATGTACGGCCAGCCATTAATAGCCGCATTGAAGTTGGTTTCGGAGGGTTCAAGCCCAGTTGCTTGAATACGGCCAGCGACATCAAATTAATGTTGGCTCCTAAGTCATACAAAGCTTTGGAAAATTGGGATAACCCAATAGTGTATGGTATAGTGAAGGCTCCGGGATCACCCTTTTTTTGCGCCAAAGACCTAGTCGTAACTGCACTATAGTGGTGCACACCATCCATATCCTCAATTATTGCTCCTTTCTTTCTTGTGACCAATTATTTCATGAACCTGGCGTATCTAGGCATCTGCTCTAATGCCTCAAGAAGAGGTATGTTTAAGATCAATTCTTTCAGCATCTCAATGGATCGCTTGAACTTACCTTCCTCTTTAATTTTCTTTAATCTCTGAGGAAAAGGTGGGGGTGGTCCCAAAATTTGTCTGATTTTTGGCTTAATGACCGGACCCTTATCTTTGTCTTCAGCAGCTTACCTTTATCACCTATTACCTTCTCAAACTTAATAGCAAGTGTCTCAGTATTAGTAGCTTCTGCAATAAGTCATGGGGGATCCATAGTAGTTATACCACTCCTTGTGGTAATAGAAAGTACATGACCATAATTTTTCAAATTTTGCACAGTGTTGCTCGGAAGGGTACCTACCTTCCTCTGATTCAGAGTTGCTAACATTTTCCTGAACTAGTGCTCCAACTACTTAATAGCAGTGGCATGTGACTCGACTTTCTGGGACAATCCTGAATGTCGCCCATAATCTTCATAAGGCTGATCTCTTGATTTTCTTAACCCTTTACCAGCTTAGCCAGCATCTCTTCTATTCTGGCTTCTGCATCTCGTCTGCCAGGTGGAACATACCTATGTCCCTTCTCTTTATAGTCATAATTCTTCCTCAAATCACCATCTCGCTCTCTTCTTCCATCTTTGTATCTATCATAGTATCTCCAACCTTGGTTACCTTGCCCTTGGGCTTGGAAACCCACCAACTGATGATCTAGATAATTTGCATCGTCTTCTAATTCTGACTCATAAGCTTTGGAAGCTGACCCCTGTGTTGTTACTGTATTTATTTTCTCATAAGTCACTATTGCAATCTGCTTTTATAGTACCGCTAAATCAGTTCATAGAAGCATAATTTATTACGCTACTAAATCATCAGCTACTTTCTGTTCGCAGAAGGCACCAATAGCATATATGCCAGATCCACTCTCAGCCTCCCAAGTTTTCCACCCTCGGTTATTAAGCAAGATATGATATAACATCTCTGAAGTTGTCTCCCAACACAGTCTCATAAAAGATCTTACAGATATGGTGTCTGCCAAGGTTCTAGAGCTGATGGTCAAGGCTTTGTAGAATATCTCCGGTAAGCTCTTCCCTGAAATCAATTATTGGTCACCATGCTCAGCTTATTTCTAAACCTGAACCATGCCTTACATATAGATTTTAACTGAAGCTACCTAAAATTATAGATCTCATCCTTAAGCTATAATATCCTGTTTTGAGGAAAAAACCAATTCAAGAATTAACTGCGTAACTCATTCCATGTAGTGATAGAGCCTCTTGGCAGTTCCACTAACCATAAAGATGTTTCTTCTATAAGTGAGAAGGGGAACATCCTCAGTCAAAGCGCTTCCTGATTCACCCTAGATTTGAATACGAACTACAGATCCTGTAGAAATTGGCAAAGTGCAAGTTTGCATCATCTGTAGGCAGACCTGCAAACACACCCTTTAGATTTAGAAGTTGGATCATTCTGCTCGTGTGTCAAACATGATGCCTGGGGAAAAAACATGAGAAACTAAGGCTACAATATACCGGATCAACTTTTCCTAAATCTTTCTCGCCATCTATATAGTTGTACATACTAATATGTTGGGATCATTTGAATATGGGCACCTCTAGTTCTGTTCTGATTCCCACCAAGTGCTACTCAACAGTTTGTTTCTTATCTCTGCTCAGCTAGCTCTATCTCCCTAGCTACCCATTGAGCTTTATTTATTGCCCTCTTCTCGGATTTATCTTGAGCTAACAACTTACCAGTTTATCGATCAACAATATCTAATACTCTTTCGAGAGGAGGGGGAGGTACAACATCACGAACCCCTTTAAGAAGTTCATCTTTTTTCTGTTTTGACATCCTACTAGGTATTTGTAGGATCCTCTTGGGATTTGAATTTTCGTGGGGGTAATGGATTGCCTCTACTCCGTGTGCTAGGAATAAACCGACATATTCCCAACTAAGAAAAAAACAAAAAGAAAAACCCAAAAACTGCAACAACTTTAAATCACAAATCAACATCGTGTTCTCCAACAATGGCATAAAAATTTTGATGGTGTCCAAACTACACCTCCTCTCATAATATGATATGGTCACTATCAAAATATAGTAAACCAACAAAGGTTGGGGTCGAATCCTAAGGTAACACATGGAATTTTGGATCTCAGCAGTTGTAGTCAATGGGTAAAGCTGGAAAACTAAATATGGGTTTTGTGTAGTAATCTCGAGCAAGTAACTATAGTAACTTTGGTTGTAATCACTCATAGGTAAAAACTAGGGTTGTGTCCCCCTGGCTTCTAAACTACGTAGTATTATCATACTTTATTGAACCAACCCGATACTTTGCATGCAGAATCGATAAGTCATGTACCTTCAACAGCCTTTTGGATGAGCAGAAGGATTTCACCCTTTACCTTTTGAGTCTAAAGATGTCGCCTTACTAACCCATATCTTGATCCCAGTTAACTATTAACTTTTGAGTCTCTCATTATTAGATGAAATCTAACCATCATACTTAGATAAAACCTAGAAACATGGATTGACACTTAAACTCCAAATTATTGTTGTCTTTACTTTTCCTAGTCACTACTCCTCTTTTGGAGTAATTAGCAATATCTAGGAGGGATCCTAACCTGTGCACTTGTTAAGAAAACTATTATAATAAAGATAAATCAATACATGTAGGGTTATCGGTTTAGGACAACAACAACACTTCTCCTACTTCGTCAATCCACTAGGGTTTCCACAGCCATAGTTATGTGTTTTAGCCGCTCATGCTTGTAAAGAAATTGATATCATTCATAATTGAAAGCATAGATTAAATCATAATAAGAAGTATAAAAACCTACAACCGTAACTGAATTAATCAACTGAATTTAATACAAGAGAATCCCAAGATCAAAATTGAATCCTGGAATCAAAATATGTTTGTGAGCATCAAAAGTGCGTAAATCATACTAAAAACACATAAAGGGTATTTATAGTACATGAGTGATAAGGGAACAAGATATAAAATCGAAACTACAACTAAAAAAAGGAGATGAAGAAGAATTAATGATACTAGATGCAAGATAACACACGGATTCAACACAAACACAAGAGAAATTACATAAAAAATAAAGATATATAGTGAGACATAACAATCATAATACCTAAGTAACTAAGGTGTATATTAAACACCAAAACCCACTTAATCTTGAAATTGGAGAACCACACTCTTACATTGACACAAAAGGGACTCGAAGCACCCCAAAGCACCAATGTTTCAAAGCTGAATTGCAACCCAAGTGATTCCACACCTAGAATTGCCCTAGTTATAATGGATTTTCCAAGCCCTACACTACAAACACTCCTCACAATAGATTTCGCTTAGTATTAATCAAAATCTAATGAAAAATAGAAGCCTAATTGTCTATTTATAGTTATTACATTCAAAGACTAAAATACCCTTAATGAAGGGGGCTCTTATGGGGAGTAAAAGAAAGGCTTCAAAAGACCATAATGTCCTTAATGAGAAGGTAAGGGGTGGCTTTGGAATGCATGGACCCTTCTTCTCTTTTCAACTTGAGCCAAGACTTGAAATTGTTCAAAAGGTCTTCACCCACTTGTAATCCTGGCTTGTTCCTTTGAGGGAGATCTTGTAATCCTTGTACTCGTATCATCCTCTCCATCTTGAAAGGAATTTGACCTCAAATTCATACCTTGCAAAACCAAAGAGAGGACTAACAAGCACATAATCATAATGGTATGAGGGTTAGCATTAGTACCATAAATATTATCAAGCCAAGGTTGTTAATACTTGAAATACATCCACGGATCCTCTATGTGGGACATAAAAATCATAGCATAGATGGCACAAAGGGCATGGCTATGGTAAACATCAAAGAATAAGGAACAAAAACTGAGGCAACCCCTTCCCCACCTCAATAGTGCACCGGGATCAAATGGAATAAATAGCTAAGGCTATAATTTGAGACTACTCATTCCTTCTACTATAGTATCATACTTACAATCACACAAGACATTTGCCTTTAAGAGAAGAATCAAGAATAAAGGGTTGTGTCCTAAAGTCCTCCCTCAAAAGAAAACATGCTATTATTCACAACCTTTATATACATATGATCATTATGGATCATTATGAACAAATCTAATAGCGAGGTTTTCACTACACAAGAAGTCCAAAGGATCATGTCCATTATCATGATCAATACTATAGGCATTAACACTAACTTGAGAATTTTCAATCAAACCATTCACATGCTCAAGTAGTGAACTACATTTAAGAGTGAATTAATCATTATACACATCAAGAGTACTTCTAAGGAAATATTCATGCACTCCCACACTAGGAAAATCCGAAACTACACCAATTAGGCCACTACTAGCAAGATCACAATAATTCAAGTTTCTAGGAGTGTAAGAGATTGTATTGTTACCTTGTAGATTACAAGAAATGTGTTCTTCACTTTTTTTTGCATAATGGAAGCCTTCATGCTCCACATCACAAGGTAATATGTCAATATTTCCCCTTGGATTCATTTCTTCATCACTTGTCCCAAGATTGGAACTTTCGGCCAAGGATTTTATTAGATCATCATTCGTGGATTTAGTAGGAACTTTCTTGGGATTCTCATTTGGAAATTTATGACATTGAACCTGCACATAATAATAGAAAATACTAGGTAAAATGCTAGTATTTAGGTTAGTGAGTAACAAGGGCCCTTTGTGGGAAAGTACCATAATCAAGTGTTTTTTTCCCTCTTGTTGCATTATTTTCTCCCTTTCTTCACCTCCCTACTCTCGGATTCCCCTTCCCTTTTTTGATTCCCTTTTTCCCTCAACTCCCTCACTTATGGGTGGATTTCATTCACTTTAGATGGTAAAATAGGATGAAGAGTGAACCTTCGGCCTTTGAGTACAAGAGTATATCTATTAGTCCTCCCATCATGTTTAGTGGATCTATCAAATTGTCATGGTCTACCCAACAATAAGTGAAATTTTTGCATAGGGATTACATCACATAATACTTCATCATGATAATTCCCTACTTTAAACCTAATCACATTGTCGAATGACCTTCAACTCACCACAAGCATTCAACCATTGAGTCTTATAAGGATTTGGGTAAGGGGTAGTAGATAGTTTGAAGTATTCAACAATGGTGACACCAGCAATGTTAACACAATTCCCACTATCTATGATCATGGAGCATACACTTCCCTTAATAAGGCACTTGGTGTGAAAGAGATCTCTTTCACTTGGATCATCCAAGGCCTTACTAAATATGGATCTTCGAACCACATAGCTAGGTATTTCACATTCACCCACTCATGGAAAAACATCTTCGTTATTTTCTTCATTTTACACCTCATCATCACCCATTTTTTCTCCATCTTAAGGCTCGGCCTCATTCTTATCCATTTTAATTCCCACCTCTTCCCTAAGATAAAACAATTTTCCTTTCCTTAGAATCACATTTCTCCAATTTTGGAACTCACTAGCCTTGTTCCCCCACCCTTCACACTTACAACATTGAAAACCCTTAGAATTAAGAGTAGAAAGTTTATTACCTTCATGACTTAGAAGATGTTTTGGGGCAGCCTTGGGGTCGGTTTTTGGAGCATTATATGGAGGATTTTTGTTCTTGTTCCAACCCGAAGATGATGAAATTAGATCTTTGTCCTTATACCATCCCACAGTTTCATATCATTTAGACTTGTAGGCCATATTTTCTTTGATTTCCTTCTCATCCTCTAGTGCCCCTTGGAAGATACCATCAATAGTTTCAAACTTCTGAAGAGTCATGTGAGAAGGAATGTCTTTGTTCAACCCAACTTTGAAGCGTATGACATGAAGTACTTGTTCACCCTGATGATCAAGCTTCAAAATTAGTTGTTAAAATTCATCATAATATGCCATGACACTCTTTCTACCTTGCCTCAAGTAGTAAATCTTGGACAGGAGCTTATGTCTATAATGCTCTGATACATATCTCTCTCTCTTTAGTCCCTTCAATATCTCCCAAGGGGGAGGTTGACCACCAATTATCACATTCCCAAACCTTTTAGCGTAATCCCACCAAGATTTTGCATATCACTTAAAGTGAGCTATAGCATAGCAACTTTTCTCCTTCTCAGATAGATCATTCACTTGGAATAACTTCTTATAAGAAGACTCCCAATCTAGATACACTTCAGGATCACTTTCACCTTTGAAAATAGGGATGCCAACCTTGATTGAGTTTATGCCAACTGCATGGGTTACTTGAGGATTCCACTAACCATGCCTTCCTTCATACCCTCGGTATCTACCATGATTTCCTCTTTGATCATACCTATCCCTCATCTCTTCTTCAATCAAGTAGTCATTATTGTAAGAACCATATCCCTCTTGTTCCCTTCTACCATAGTCTTCTACTTGGATGGGTGTATTTTGGTTAAGTGGATATTGGTAAGGAGGTATTCGATTTGGTTTATGGTAGGGTCTTTGGTTTAGTGGGGCTTGGACTTGAGGTATTGGATTTTTTGGAGGGAATGGCCTTTGGTTAAGTGGAATTCGGGTTGGATGGTTTGGGTTTTGTAGTGGATTTTGGTGACTAAGTCTTTCATGTTGGACTTGGTTCATTTGAGGATGTACAGGTCTATGTAGGTCGCGGGTAAATGGGGTTTGGACTTGATTTTGTGGAGTTTGGACTTGGTTTTGTGGAGATTGGACTTGGTTTTATGGGGGGCTTGGAGGATAAATCATTAGGTGAAGGGTTTCGGGTGTGATGGTCATAGATGAGTTTTGGGCTTATACACTAGAAGACACATGGTAGGGATGAGGAGTAAAGGGTCCTGAGTTCCTTTGACTCTCAACTTGTTCCAACCTACCACTCATTGTTACCATTTCACCCTTCATGGATCCCACATCACTTTTCATTGATCCCAAATCACCCTTCATTGATGCCATATCCTCTTTCATTGTGCCAAAATCCGCATTCAATCTAGCCATATCATGGGAAATGGCTTCAAGATGAGCCCAAATCACATTAGTAGCATTGTTATCCATGGATTATGTGGTTGAACCCTCAGTTTCCATGGTATTTTTACCTAAAACAAGGAAAAACCTACAAAATTAACATATAAGTTAGTTCAAATAACCTCACACACTCTCACTCTTGGATAAATAACCTCACATACTCTCACTCTCAGTTTTACCTCACACTAGGTTTCATAAGTGTTGAAAATTAGCTTGTACTTCATGAGTGATTGAGAGATGAGTCTAGTTTTGATTTGAATAGATTTTTGATTAAGTTGACTTGAATAAAATTTTCTTTCAGACTTGAACCAACAAAACACAATGAATTACGAAATGAGAAAAGCACACAAAGAACGATAACACGAAAGAAAGGGACACTAAACTAATTATCAACCTAGTAGGTAGTTACTAGTTTGATAATTAATGATATAATAAACAAAATGTAACTAAGAAACAAAGATTAAAAACTAAGAAATCTAAGTTGGAGTTATATTAAATTCGGTTGTTCACAAAAATGATGACATGGAACCTTGTGATTGCAAGTCAACGTTGCAAAAAAATTTATTCTTCAGCTCAAGAGAAAGATAGGAACAAATTTGAGGGGGGAAATCCAAGTTTTGGAGCCTTTTCAAGCTTCAAAATGGATTTGAAATGAGTTGGTCCCCCCTTTGTTCTTTCAATTGTACTTGAATATTTCCTTTGTCTCCTCTTCTTTTGGATGACTTGAATATGCTTGGAATATTCTCTTGTACAAACAACTTTTTCATTCTCTTTCTTCCTTTTTGTAGATCAAACACTCTTTTTGAATATTCTTCTTCGACAAGATATGAAGATGAAGAAGAACAACATGAATATTCAAGAGTTGACCAAGGTTTGACCCCAAAGCAAATGACCTTCAAATTCAATTTTTCTTGTATATATAGGTTCCCTTTGCCAATCAAAACACAAATAACAAAAAAATCACTTCAAACAAATGTCACAATCACAACAACCACATGGATCCACCTTCAAAAAGCTTCAACCTCAAGTCTAACAATGGTGGAATGCTCAAAACAACTCAGATCTTGCTCAAATCTTAGATCTATACTCAATTAGTGATAGTGAGCAAGGATATAGAACTTGAAACTATAACAAAAATCTAGTAGATCTAAACTTTAAATTTCGGAGCAAAATGACCAAAATGAGTTTCAACCTTTTTTTGTGATTTTTTTTGGACTTTGTCTCTATTTTTGTGAAGATTTTATTAAGGTAACAACAATCCAAGACTTAGAGTTGTGGGAACAACTCTAATACATGGCTATTGATACCAAATGATAAGTAAACAATCTATAAAACCTAAACTACAACTAAAGAAAAGAGATGAAGAAGAATTAATGACACTAGATGCAAGATAACACACAGATTCAACACAAACACAAGAGAAATTGCATAAAAAATAAAGATAGATAGTGAGACATAAAAATCACAATACCTAAGTAAGGTGTATATTAAACACAAAAAACTACTTAAGCTTTAAATTGGAACACCATACTCTTATGTTGACACAAAAGGGACTCAAAGCACCCCAAAGCACCAATGTTTCTAAGCCGAATTGCAACCCAAGTGATTCCACTACTAGAATTTCCCTAGTTACAATGGCTTTTCCAAGCCCTACACTACAAACACCCCTCACAAGAGAGTTCACTCAATATTCATTAAAAGCTAATAAAAAATAGAATCATAACTGTCTATTTATAGTTATTACAATCATAGACTAAAATACCCTTAATAAAGGGGGATCCTATGGAGTGTAAAAGAAAGGTTTCAAAAGACCATAATGCCCTTCATGAGAAGGCAAGGGGCGGCTTTGGAATGCATGGACCCTTCTTCTCTCTTAAATTGAGCCAAGACTTGAAATTGTTCAAAAGGTTTTCACCCACTTGTAATCCTGAACTTGGTCCTTTGAGGGAGATCTTGTACTCTTTGTACTCCTATCAATGAGGAAACCCTAAAACCAAAGCCTAAATTAAATAGGAGAAAACAGGGTCGGTGGCCATATGTGGTCTGCGCTTGCTCTCTGACCCAGGGTAAGTAGTACCTATGGTCAGTAAGGTGGGTGTAGGTATAGGGCACAGGTACAAGGATTCAAAAATCTTGTAGGTCATCTCTCGAGATTTTGGACTTCTGGCACTTGCTTTGCCTAGTTGTGGTCCATAGGTCCTACTTGCAATCCATAATTGACTTAATAAGTGTTGGGATTAATCTTTTCATCTCTTCTTTGATTTTCAAACATTCTTTGATCATGAAAAAGTTGGAAAGTGTCCCAAACATCCATAATTGCTCCAAAAAGTAGCAAAAAACACTTTCATCTTTTTTCATGAACTTAGCATCCAAAACATGATTTCCTGTAAAACATACCTAAAATGCATCATATCTAACAAAATAACCTCAGAAACTTGCATATTTTCCTTATTTTTAGTGTCAAAAGTGCTATATTTCTATAGCACATCAACACATATTGTAAACTCTTATGATCCATAAGCACATCCACATGAACCCCTGAAGCACCCTGGGTTTTGGCCCTTGGAAATTTCCTAAGCTTTGAGCTCACTATCCTGTTGATGACTTAACCATACAAGTCGTATGGTATGGGTATGGGTCATTAGGGTGGTGACAAGTCATTTGGTCGATCCTTTATCAAATCAGAAACTTAGCGACTTGACTTGGCTTTGAGTACGAAGTGATTACTAAGATCTATGATGATTGGTTATGAATGGTATGGTCAATTTTTATGTTGTCCAGTGTCCAATCCCTTGGGTTCTATCTTGGAAATAACTAGACCATACGAGTCGTAAAGTTAGGTTACGGGTAGGGTCATGAAGGCGTATGATGGATAGTGTATGGATGTCTAACTCACTCTCTTGGTGATGACTCAATGGTATGAGTCATATATTGTGGTCACAAGTTAAGGGGTCGACTTGTAACCACCTGTGACATTTTTATAATTTTTAAGTTGGGGGCATTCTGGACATTTCCCCTTTTAACTCTCTTTGAGGCCATGACTTAAAGCTCCTTTTGGGACTTTATTTACCCACTATACCCAATACAAAACTCTCAAACTCTATCTTTAAGCAAGCTAGGGTTTCATCAAGATAATCTATTAAGGATTTCAAGGGTGATTTCTCTCCGTACTTCTTGGTGTCTAAGGCATGTGACTCTTCCCTCATCATTAGTTTACTAAAAGCATATGTTTAAATCATTGTTCATGAATCATTAATGGATGTTTGTAAATCAAGGTTGAGGGGTTTGAATGCATATTCTTGAGTATTGTTTTCTATGGTTTAAATTTTGATTTTGCTTGTTTTTAATTACAGTTTGGCACATGTGGGTGCATGGGAATGGTGATTTAATTTAGGGGTCATGGTTGAGCCCCAAATTTAATAATTTTGGCTTTGATGATGGTCTCCCTCAACCTATTTGTAAAATTGTCAATGAGAATAATTTTGCCGCATACTTTAACTACTCTTGGAACTCTTGCATTGCATAAATGGCAAATGAAACATGAATTGGTTTTGGATGGTTTCATATGACTTTGAAAGGACTTTGTGGAGATTGTTTGATTACAAATGGTTTTGGTTTAATCAGAAATGATAGAGTCTACTTTGGATAAATGGTTTTTATGACATAATGTAATGGACTTGCAAGCTCTAATTTTGGTATAAAGATACCATTGGTTATATATATATATATATATATATATATATATATATATATATATATATATATATATATATATATATATATATATATATTTAATGCCTAATTAAATGACTCCTTAGTAAATAGTTGGGAAAGAGTAAATGATTTAATATAGGCTTAAAGGGGATTGAGTAGAAAATCCATAGAAGATAGGGGTCCCGAGGGGACCGACACTAGAAACTCATATTTTTCTATGTGAGGGTGGTCTTGGTGACCGTGTGCATGATGTCACACTTATATTTTAAGGGATGTACTAGTCATATCAGGTTTCTTTCTCTGGTTGTGTTGTTAACACGCACTAGGGACCTTTTAGTAGAGGGATTTGAACCCATATGCCTATGGGTAGTTTTAGGATGGCAAAGCTACACAACCTAGGTTAACGTTTTAAATGCATGCTAAACCTTGTTCTCTATCCCGACATGATAAAAATATGTATTACATATGATTGCATATGGTTATTTGATTTGGTTTTGAATAATGCATTATTTTACCTTTATCCATGAGTTATATGGTAGCATTTACTCTGCTAACCATCTTTGGGCATTGTGTCCCCACACAATGCAAGAATCGGCCATACTACGATTTATTCTGCTCAGTTACTTAGATTCAGGGACAACTTTGAGTCAGATTGAAGTGGTGAGCTTCCACACTCTGGAAGACTTTATTTTATGCTATGGACTTCTTTTCTTTATTGTTATTTCATTGGTTTTTATTTTGTCTATGGTCGAGGGCATGTCCTGGCTAGATGTTCTATGATTCTGGTTAGAGAATTTGTCGGACTACTATGGGCATGGGTAGTGTCGGTGTTAATGTTAGCATTGGTATTGATATTAGCATTGGGATTGTAAATAGATTTTTGATTGATTGTGGTTTTCGACTTTGGTTTAAAGCTTAGTTTATTATCTTTAGAATATTATTGTTCTATCTTATTATATGTTTGGAATTCATCTGACATAGGGTGTAGGTTAGTTAATGATGGTGTATTAGGAGTGGTCTTTAATCCTGGTTAGTCTTGAGACACCCGACAGAATTAGGCCTTGGTTTGGTTAATATCAAATTGGTATCAGAGAACTAGGTTCATGTTTAATTGGGAGTACATAAAGCCGTGTGGGGTAGAGTCTCTTTTAAGGGTGTGTAGTGCACCACACTCATACGGGAGAGGCTACGAGGAATTTAGGAATCTTTCTCTTTCTTGTATTCTATTTTCGAGCTGTAGATTCTAAGGTCCTAAAATCTTGTCTAATACCTATTTGTTTGCTTTTCAGATCATGCCTCCCAGATGATCTGAATTTCACGAAAACTCCTTTGTCCTACCTAAGGACAATATTGATGGGACCCATCCTACTTATGGGGTCCAGAATCAGTCGAGAGGTCCAGTTCCCAATTACCCTCCTAGAGTTCCATTGGTCCCTTCCAGTCCTTCTTGAGCTCCTCGGAATGATCTGATGAATGCTGAATTTCGTTAGTCTATTCATATGTTGTCTTAGTTGTAGCTTATTAGGCTGAGCGTGGTACTTCTATTACTATATCTTTTAAGGCCACAAGGGTTGTCCAGTAAATAATGATGATTCCTCCTGTGTTTACTAGTGTTAAGGTTGAGGAGGATCCTCAAGCTTTTATTAACGAAATAAAGAAAATCTTCCGTGTTATTCATATTACTAATGTGCAGGGTATGGATTTTTCTAGCTACCAGCTGAAAGATGTATCATACCAATGGTATAAGGAATGGGAGAAGTCAAGGGGTGATGATGCAGAGTCAGCCCTATGGGATGACTTTTCTAGTGCTTTCCTGGAATGCTTCTTTCCTTAGGAGCTGAGGCAAGCTAAGGCGAATGAATTTGTTAACCTAAAGTAAGGCAAAATGTCACTCAAGAAGTATGCCTTGAAGTTTCACCAGCGTTCTCAGTATGCTTCGGAATTGGTTCCTAGCATGAGGTATAGAATGAGGAAGTTTGCTTTTGGGTTGTCCCGAGACTTAATTTTTTAGAGTAAGGCTACTTTATTGAACAAAAACATGGATATCTTTAGGTTGGTAGTGTGCATGTAGCAGGTTGAGGAAGAGAATAAGAAGCAGTCTAAAATAGGAGAGAGGCATAGCAAGAAGTTTAGATTTTTTTAGCAGGGTGGTGGCTAATAACAAAGTGGCAGGAATGGTGAAAAGTCATCCAAGAAGAAGTGGGGTAATTCTGGGTCTTACTCGATAGTTAGTGCTCCTACCCAAAGTCTTTTGGCGATAAATATTTTTAGAAAAGTTATAATTATAGGGCACAGGGTCTCCAGTCTCTGTCTAGTGGGACCAGTCAACTCCATCATATTCTCCCTGTAGATTTTATGGTTGATTGCATCAAGGTTACTATGATGAAGGAAAGTACAAGTTCTTCAACTGTAGTTAGCTAGGGTACATAATTAAAAACTGTCCAATGGCTAAGGTTGCTTCTGGGGTAAACAAGGTTTTGGTTTTCTCTCCATCAACTCTGGCACCAAAGGGTGCACTATCTAGCTCTAGCATTGGTCAGAACCGACTTTATTCTCTTACTACTCGTCAGGAGTCTGATGCATCGCCTAATGTCTTTACTGGTATATTGAAACTCTTTTCCCATGATGTGTACTATTTACTTGATCTGGGTTCTACTCTTTCTTATGTGACCCCATTTATGGCTGTGTATTTTGGTTTTGGTCCCCAGTGTATTTCAAACCCCTTTTCTATTTCTACTTAAGTGGGTGACTCTGTGGTTGCCAGGAGAGTCGATAGGGGTTGTGTGGTATTTGTGGATGGTCGGGAGACTTTGGTGGATCTATTTGAATTATACATAGTTGATTTTGATATAATATTGGGGATGTATTAGTTGCACTCGTACTATGCGTCTTTAGATTGTCAAACCCATAAGGTCATCTTTAAATTCCCAAATGAGTTGGTTATTGAATGAGGGGGCGGTTCCCTAACTCCGAAGGTAAGGTTTATATCATATCTTAGAGCTCGAAGATTAATCTCCAAGGAGTTTCTCTAGCATATAGTCTGGGTTAAAGATTCTAACTCGGAGGGTCCTTCTTTACATTATGTCCCGGTGGTCAATGAATTTCCTGAGGTCTTCCCTGACGACCTTCCTAGTGTCTTCCTGATAGGGAGATTGATTTTGGGATAGATCTTATTCCAGACACTCGTCCTATTTCTATTCCCCCTTATAGAATGGCTCTAGCTGAGTTGCAGGAGCTTAAGGACAAACTAAAGGATCTTTAAATATGGGTTTCATCCATCCTTGTGTGTCTCCATGGAGTGCACCAATGTTATTCGTATGTAAGAAGGATGGTTCCCTTTAAATATGTATTGATTACAAGTAGCTAAATAAGGTGACGGTAGAAAATAAGTACCCTCTTGTAAGGATAGATGATTTGTTTGATCAACTTCAAGGTTCTAAGTTTTTCTCCAAGATTGATCTTTGGTTCGGGTATTATCAGCTTAAGATTAGGCAGGTAGATATCCCTAAGACTATTTTTCGTACCCAGTATGGGAATTTTAAGTTCCTGGTTATGTCTTTTGGGTTGACCAATGCCCTGGCGACATTCATGGACTTGATAAATGAGTCTTTTGTCAGTTTCTGGAATTTTTCATCATCGTGTTTATAGACAATATTCTGGTGTACTCTAACAGCGAGGTGGATTATGCCAATCACCTCCGGATTATATTACAGACTATGAAGAAGCAGCAGTTGTATGCAAAATTTTTGAAATGTGAATTCTGGTTGAACGCTATCACTTTTCTGGGTCATGCCATTTCTAGTGAAGGGATCATGCTAGATTAAAAAGTTTCAATAGTTAAGAAGTGACCTAGAACCATGACTCCAAATCATATTCGAAGCTTCTTGGGTTTAGATGGTTACTACAAGGGGTTTATGAAGAGCTTTTTGACTATTGTTGCACCTGTTGACTAAGTTAACTCAGAAGAAGGTCAAGTTCTCATAGTTTGATACTTGTGAGGGTAGCTTTGAGAAGCTGAAGGATAAGCTGACTTCAGTACCGATCTTGACTTTGCCTAAAGGCACGGATGGGTTTGTGGTCTATTGTGATGCATCGCACGTGGGGATTGGTTGTGTGTTGATGCAGCATGCCAAAGTGATAGATTATGCCTTTAGATAGTTCAAGGTGCATGAGAAAAATTATCTGACTTATGACTTAGAATTTTGGTTGTGGTATTTGCGTTGAAAATTTGGCGTCACTATTTGTATGGTGTGTATATGAATATCTTTTTAGATCATAAGATCCTGCAATATGTGTTTACTTAGAAAGAGATGAACCTCAAGCAAAGGAGATGGCATGAGCTGCTTAAGGATTATGACATGAGTCTTCACTATCATCTAGGTAAAGCTAGCGTGGTTGTTGATGCTATTAACTGGTTATCCATGAGGAGTCTAGCTCATATGGATGAGGGAAAGTGGGAGTTGGCCAAGGATGTTCACCATTTGGATAACCTTAGAGTTCGCCTCTTGGACTCTGAGGATGGTGATGTACTTGTTTAAAAAGTGGCAAAAGTCATCCCTGGGTGCTGAGGTGAAGGACAAGCAAGTGTTAGATCCTATCTTAATGAGGATCAGGGTGATGTAGGTTGGCATAAAGTAATGGATTTTTAGGTTAGTGGTGATGGTACCTTATGGTACCAAGAGAGATTATGTGTTACCGACATAGATAGATTGTGAGAGAGGATCTTGGATGAGGTGCATAGACCACGTTATGTTATTTATCCTAGTTCAGTGAGAATGCATCATAACCTTAAGGATATGTATTGGTGGAACAATATAAAGAGGGATGTGGCTCTTTTTGTGGCTAAGTGCATGGTGTGCCAACAAGTGAAGGTTTAGCATAAGAAGCCTGGAGGTCTGTATCAAGAGATTGAGTTGCCTTTGTTGAAGTGGGATGTGATCAATATGGATTTCGTTATCGGTCTTCCTCGGTCCTAAATTAGTTTGATTCAATTTGGGTCATCGTGGATAGGATGACTAAGTCTGCTTAGTTTTTGCTAGTGAGGACTAATTTTTTGGTAGAGGATTATGCAAGGTTGTACCTCCAAGAAATTGTGAAGTTGTATTAGGTACCAATTTCTACTATCTCAGATCATGGTATGCAGCTTTCATCTTAATTTTGGTTTTTGTTTTAAAAAGATTTAGGGACCAAGGTGAGTCTTAGTACTGATTTTCACCCGCAGTCGGATGGACAAGAAGAAAGGACTATTTAGACATTGGAGGATATGCGTCAAGCTTATGTGATTGACTATGGTGGTAGTGTGGTTGAGAATTTTTCTCTTATAGAGTTTGCATATAATAATAGCTACCACTCTAGCATTGGGATGGCTCCGTTTGAGACCTTGTATGGTAGGAGATGTAGGTCTCCTATTGGGTGGTTCGAGGTTGGTGGGGCAGAGATATTGGGTCTGAATTTGGTTCACCGAGCTATGAAGAAAGTAAAGGTGCTTTGGGATAGGCTTAAAGCTTCCAAAATTGCCAGAAGTCTTATGCATATATGAGACATAGGAAGTTAGAATTTGAGGTAGGGGATAGGGTGTTCTTGAAGGTGTCTCCAATAAAGGGAGTGATGCGGTTTGGGGAGAAGGGAAAGCTTAGTCCTTGGTATGTTGGTCCGTACTTGGTTTTGAGAAGGTTTGGCATTATTGCGTATGAGTTGGAGTTGCCTCCTAGTTTAAGCTCCATTCACCCGGTATTCCATGTTTCTATGTTGAGTAAGTGTATGGGTGATTTATCGAAAATTATGTCTATCAATGACATTGGTATTTCAGATTAACTGTCTTATGAGGAGGACTAGATTAAAATCTTGGATTGGCAGGTTTGTCAGTTGCGAACCAAGAATGTAGCTTTGGTAAAGGTTCTATGGAGGAACCACAAGGTGGAAGAGGATACATGGGAAACTGATGAGGACATAAAGTCCAAGTATACATTATTATTTCTCTTTTCAAAAAATCATGCTTGAGGTATGTGTTGCTCTTAACATCTTTGTTCTTTCTGTCTTTGTTAAGGGAAGATTATGAATTCCTTGGTAGTCTATTTTTATCTTAAAGGTAAGCATAGGAGCATTTGGGGGTTAAATCATGCTAGTCACTGCCTTATCCTATAATTTGAGGACGAATGATCCAAGTGGAGGAGAATTGAAACACCTTATTTTTGGCCCTTGGAAATTTCCTAAGCTTTAAGATCACTCTCCTGTTGATGACTTAACCATATGAGTCATATGGTGTGGGTACGGGTTAGGTGACCCTAGTCGTTAGATGAGCAGAGAATGGTGGTTGGGTTTTCGGTCATGGTAACGACAAGGTGGTACAGGTCCTTTGGTGTGGTGACGAGTCATTTGGTCGATCCTTCATCATATCAGAAATTTAGTGACTTGACTTGTCTCTAACTAAAAGTGGGTCACTAAGAGCTGTGAGGATAGGTTATGAATGGTAAGGTCGATTCATATGTTATCCAGTGTCCAATCCCTTGGGTTCTATCTTGGAAATGTCTAGACCATACGAGTCGTATAGTCAGGTTACGCATCAGTGGTTTTATCTTGGAAATGGCTAAACCATAGGAGTCGTATGGTGGATAGTGTGTGGGTGTCCAACTCACTGTCTTGGTGATGACTCAATAGTATGAGTCATATGTTATGGTCACGAGTCAAGGGGTCAACTCGTAACCACATGCGATATTTTTACAATTTTTAAGTTGGGGGTATTTTGGACATTTTCCCTTTTAACTCTCTTTGAGGCCACAACATAAACACATTTTGGGACTTTATTAACACACTATTCCCAATACAACACTCTTAAATTCTCTCTCAAACTCTCTCTTCAAGCAAGCTAGGGTTTCATCATGATCATCAATTAAGGCTTTCAAGGGTGGTTTCTATCCGTGCGTTTTGGTGTCTAAGGCATGTGACTATTCCCTCATTGTAGTTTAATAAAAGAACATGTTTAAAGTATTGCTCATAAATCATTAATGGTAGTTTTGAAATCAAGGTTGAGGGGTTTGAATGGATATTATTTAATATTGTTTTATATGGTTTAAATTGTTATTATGCATGTTTTTAGTTACAGTTTGGCACATGTGGGTGCATGGGAATGGGAATTTAATTGAGGGGTCATGGTTGAGCCCCAAATTTCATGATTTTGTCTTTGATGACGGTATGTCCTCAACCTGTTTGTGAAATTGTCAATGAGGATGATTTTGTCACATACTTTAACTATTCTTGGAACTCTTGCATTACATAAATGGTAAATGGAACATAAATTGGTTTTTGTTGGTTTCATATGATTTGGAAAGGCCTTGGTGGCCATAGTTTGATTATAAATGATTTTGGTTTAATCGAAAATGGTGGAGTCTAATTTGATTAAATGGTATATATAGCATAAGGTAATGGACTTGCAAGATCTAATTTGGTATGACGATACCATTGGTTAATGCCTAATTAAAAGACTCCTTGATAAATGGTTGGGAATGTTTAAAAGATTTAATATGGTCTTAAAGGGGGTTGAGTAGCAAATCCATAAAGGTGAGGGTCCCAGGGGGGACCGACACTGAAAACTCACGTTTGCCGATGTGAGGGTGGTTTTGGTGACCGTGTGCATAATGTCACACTTATATTTTGAGGGATGTACTAGTCATCCCAGGTTTCTTTCTCCGATTGGGCGGCTAACATACATTGGGCCCCTTTCAATAGGGCGAGTTGAACCCATATAGCTCGTGGGTGGTTTTAGGATGGGAAAGCTAAACAACCCAGGTTAAGGTTTTAAATGGATGCTAAACATTGTTCTCTATCTTGGCACGATATATATATATGTATTACATGTGATTGCATGTGGTTATTTGATTTGGTTTTGAATGATGGCATTATTTTACCTTTATCCTTGATTTACATGCTAGCGTTCACTCCGCTAACTATCTTTGGTCATTGTATCCCCACATGATGCAGGAACCAGCCATACTACCATTTCTCCTGCTCAGTGAATTGGATTCAGGGACAACTTTGAGCCAGATTAAAATGGTGAGCTTCCATACTTCGGAAGACTCTATTTCATGCTATGGACTTCTTTTAATTATTGTTATTTCTTTGGTTTTTGTTTTGGCTATGGTCGAGGGCATGTCCCAACCAAATATTCTATGAGTCTAGTTAGAGGATTTGTCGGACTACTATGGGCATAGGTAGTTTCAGTATTAGTGTTAGCATTGGTATTGGTATTGTCATTGGGATTGGAAATAGATGGTTGATTAGGTGTGGTTTTCGACTTTTGTTATAAGCTTACTTTATTGTCTTTAGAATATTATTATTCTATCTTTTTATATGTTCAGAATTCATCTGACAAAGGTGTAGGGTGGTTAACGATGGGGTATTGGGGTGGTCTCTTGTCATGGTTGGACTTGAGACACCCGATACGACTAGGAACTGGTTTGGGTCATGTCAACCTCTTGCAGGTAATGCCTCCAAATCTTTAAGGCAAAGACAACTGGTGGTAACTCAAGGTTGTGGGTAGGGTAATTCCTCTTATAGGTTTTTCATTATGTAAAAGCATAGTCTACAACCTTACCTAGTTTCATTAACACACAAGTAAGACCAACCCTAGAAGCATCTTAATAAACTACAAACCCATTTGTGTCATTTTGCAAAGTCAAGACTGGAGCGAAAGTGAGTCTAGTCTTCAAATACTGAAAACTCTTCTCACAGGAATCTGACCACTAGAATTCTACTTTTTTCTGGGTTAGTCAATACATGGGAGAAGCAATAGAAAGGAATCCTTCCAGAAACCATCTGTAGTAACCAGCTAAACCCAAGAAACTCTCGATGTCTGATGGAGAAATAGGTCTAGGCCTATTTTACGCTGCCTCAATCTTTTGAGGATCATCTCTAATGTTATCATCGAAGATGATGTGACCAAGTAATGTTGCTGATCTAAACTAGAACTTGCACTTACTAAATTTAGCGAATAACTGGTGATCCTTAAGGGACTACAGTACAATCCTCGATTGGTCTGAATGATCACCTTTACTGCGAGAGTAAACGGGGATATCATCTATGAAAACTATGACAAACATGTCCAAGTATTGCTTGAACACCTTGTCCATCAAGTCCATAAAAGCTGCAGGAGCATTCATCAGTGTGAAAGATATAACTGGGAATTTGAAGTGACCATATTGAGTCCCAAAAGTTATCTTTGGAATGTCACATCTCGAACTCTGAGTTGATAATATCCTAATCTGAGGTCTATCTTAGAGAAATAGCTTGCACCCTGAAATTGGTCGAACAAGTTATCAATCCTGGATAAAGGATATTTATTCTTGATTGTGACTTTGTTCAACTGACGGTAGTCAATGTACATTCTGAGGAACCATCTTTCTTGCGCAAGAAGAGGACTGGAGCAACCCATGGAGAAACACTAGGGCTGAAAAACCCTTATCTAAGAAATCTTTCAACTGTTCTTTCAATTCCTTATGCTCAGCTGTATCCATTCTGTAAGGTGGAATTTATGTAGTTTGGGTATCTGGAATGAGATCTATTTTGAAGTCAATTTCCCTTTCGGGAGGAACTCTGAGAAGATCTTCAGGAAACACTTCTAGAAAATCATTCACTACTGGAATGACTTAAGACTTGGAGTTTCATAGATTAATTCCTTGACTTAGATGAGATGGTACACAGATCACTTGGATATCATCTTTCTTGCCTTAAGATAAGAAACAAACTGGCTTAGGCACTGAAGTACTACCCCTTCATTCATTAAGGGATCATTAGGAAACTTAAACTAAATAATTCTATTTCTACAATCAACTGAGGCATAGCATGATTGGAGACAATCCATACTGAGAATGACATCAAAATCAGTCATCTTTAACTCCATAAGTTCAACTGAAGTAACTTTCTGAGACACTATGACCAGGCAATATTTGTATACCCATCTGGCTATAATAGTACTACCCACTGGGGTAGACACTGATAAAGGCTCTGCTAATATATCGAGACTGACACCAAAATCTATGGCTCTATAAGGAGTCACAAAGGAAAGCAAAGATCTTGGGTCTAACAATGCATAAACATGAAGATGGAAGACTTGTAACTTTCCCATAACCACATCAGAAGAACTTTCCTGATCATATCAAGTTTGGTGAGCATAAAGTTAGTTCAGACAATTCCCACTGATTTCACTGGAGGAGGCAGCTTGCTGAGTTGGGAGACCTGCTGAAGCTGATGTAAAGTTATACTGACCCTATTAACAAAGATCATTTCCCTTCTAGGAAACCACTAGGAAATCCCTCATCCTATGGTCTGGCTTACCACATCCAAAACACCCATCACTGCCCACCCTGCACTCCCTTTTATGATTCTTACCACATTTCCTGTAAAGCAGGTTGGTACGACCACTATTAACGCTATCCTGGGTCTTACATCCTGGCACTCTATCCCTATTATCCTGCCTAAACTTAGGCACTGGCACACTGGTTGAAAATGGGGATGGAGCTGAAAATTTTTGGTTGAACTGATAATGATTTCCACCATTAGACCTCTGTTATGAGAAGTTGAAGCTACCTGTTATGGCCTTCTTATTTCCTCTTTTCGTCTCCTTGAGCTTCTCCTCCTGAATCTGTTGTGCATGAAGCATCAGCTAAGAAAGGTCTATTTCCTTAATCAATAAGGTTTTTATGCACTCCTTAAATACACTATCAAACAAAAATTTACTCGTAATGGACCAGGAGTCATCCATCGTAGTTGGAGCTTACCTCGCCAACTGAGTGAATTTAAGTCAGTACTCCTTCACACTCATGCTACCCTTATTCAAATTGATGAACTCCTAGACCATAGCCTCCCTCAACTCTAGTGGGAAGAACCTATCTAAAAAGGTCATGGCAAACTCCTCCCACTCTATAGGCCCTGCCTCAACACCTCTGTCCTCCTTACACTGCTTGAACCATGTATGAGCTACTCCCTATAATTGATAGGCATCTAAACTAGCAGTAACACCTATGATGTCTATCACCTTCTGAATACCATCTAGGAACTTCTGTGGATCCTTCTTAGAATTGGATCCAGAAACCAAAGAGAGATTCATCCGAATAAAGTCTCGAATCCTAGAAGCAGTCGTATTTATCACTAGATTTACCGGGGCAATAGCTTGTTGGTTATTCATTCAGGGGATCTTCCTGAATAGGTGGTGGTACATGATAATCCCATTCCTTCTTCCATTATTTCTTATAGGAGGTATTTTCTGTAAATGTATGAAGGACAAGTTAGAAAAAGTGAAATTTAGTAGAGCTAATGCCCTTTCACACGACAAGAATACAAAAAGAAAGGAAACTTTCCTAAAACATCTCATAGACTCTTACCCATAAGTGTCGCACACTTCACCCCATGCATAAGACTCTACTCAATGCGGCTTTTAGACTCCTCGGGACATTTTAAAACCTTAGGCTTGTATACTAAGTTTTGTCATGACCTAAGTCTACCCCCTAGTCGTGACACAGTGCTTAATTCCATAAGTGACCCCAAGTTAACCCATGATCTAGTACCTGCTGTGAGCACTGAATAAAGTAATGGTAAAGTAGCATATGCAAAAGCTGAACTAATATAAATACTGTCAAAGTGGGATACTAAAATAAATTCCAACATGTCTAACTCACTGGCTAAAGATACTGAAAACAAATCTGAAAATCTAAAAAATATAGTTTAAAAGCCTCCAAGACATGAGGAGTTGATGGGACAAGCCCCCCAACTAATCACACTGAATGATCATAAAGAAATACTAAAATTACTAAAAATAACTTGTTCTCAATGGATGAGGACTCACCACTACTGCTGAGAGGTACTAAGATGTCTAAGGGCGATCGGGAAGCTGAGCATCTGAACCTATGTTATAAGACAACATAGTGAAAAATAAAAGTATGTGATCAGTACTTTAAATGTAATAGTTTGTGAGATAGGTACTGGCTGTAATAAAGATGAGAACTGAACATAAATGCACGAACATGTAAAGCGATTGCAAAACCAAGTAAAGCATGTACTGAATAACCTATAAGATTGACTGACTGAGTAGTTGATAAACTAAATACTTAGTCATGCAAACCTATATTGATATAACCTGATTACTAGAGTAAAAATATGGTACGTATCATGTAACCGACATTCCCCAATCTGAGCTTATTAGGGTCCAACCTGATACCCTCATTGGAAGGGTGTTAGTACCTTTCCACGAGTACTAAAACTGGCTGAGTAGATCCACTAAAATGGTGTACTGAAGGACTAGGGTGTCAGTCCTCTACTAGCAGGTGACCCCTATAAGAGTGTCAGCCCTCTACTGGTGGGTGAAATCTCAATAACCTACATTGGCTTCTGGAACTTAAGGACTACTACTGAAGGTCTCAGTTCTTTACTGGAGGCTGAGCCTTCATCCCTATTTTCTCTTGGTGCTAAATCCTACTCCTAACTAAACTGGCACTAGTATTGATTAATGTTAACTGGATATAACAACTGATAAATACTCATCGTGAAAATAATAATCTGAATCTGATGATAAAGAATCATAATCTGACTGACTTGTTACTTGAAAACAAAAACATCCATAAACACAAAGTTATAAGGTGTTCATAACTGTCCATCACTGAAAATACTTTAAATACAATAACAGCATCACAACCTGGTAAGGAAATTCATGATTCATAGACCGAATGCATAGTACACTTGACTAAACTGATGAAATCAATGAATTTGAATGTGGAGATATGTTAAACTCATGAAAACAATATGCTCACCTTATTTAATTCATAACTTTATTAATTTACATGTTATCAACTAAATATAATAGGGTTGATTGAAATTCAACGCATGTAATAACATAATTTTCATGGAAAACACATTGGCATGGCTTGAATTCAAAACTACTCAAAGAACATTGATATTTTTACAAAAGAGGAAAAAGTTCCATACTTGAAGAAAAGGAATTTTGGGATTTAATGGGTGGAAGGAACCCAGTGATAAATATCCCACATACCTTAATTGCTTGAATTCTTGAAGAAAAAGCTTGGAATCGAACCTTGAATTATTGAATCCTTGAAGATAAACTTGAATATTACATTCTAGGGAAAGGGGGATGAGTTTATGTGTGTTAACTGATGGATAATGGGTCAATTGATGCCCCTATTTGGGGTTATGATTCGTCACTTTGGTGTTTGGAAAGAGTGGAAAAAACAAAATGCCCCTCTTTAAGTTAGTGAAAATTCTTCAGAAAACACAGTCTCTGTTGCATGGAGGCTATCATTCGTAGCACGGAGGTTATCGCGAGGACTAACCTCTGTAGCACGGAGGTTATCACAGAGATCCAGCCTCTGTAACAAACCTAAATCATGGATCCATTCTGCCTCTGAGGTCCAAAAACACCCCGAACCTATTCTGAAACTCTCCCGGATGGCCCTTTTAACATCCCTAAACACATTTCAACTCAAAAATCAACATTTTAGATTCTAGAAGGCCAAAAATGAAATCCTTGAAATCTTGGGGTCTTAAAATGGCTAAGTCTTTTTTTACTTAGTGTAAAATAATGACTTGGACCCCTTGAAACCTATAAGTAGGGGATGGAAAGGTGTCTGAAATCTTGTGGGGTGCTACAGGACAGCTTTCTAAGTATATCCAAACATAAGAACAAGGTATAAGAGCCTTATAAAAATGTCTACAGTAATGGGGGATTGAGGCTAAATATGTCTTTGTTAAAGGCCAGTGATACACAATTACACTTAATATCTGATTCCTTATTACGATTCGAATAAGCAAATGAACAAATAAATTTTGAGGGGACCATAACCAATGATCTTTTACATACTGCCAATTACACATAGTTATAAGTACATAAGAACAAATCTACTAATGTAGTCACTCATGAGGAGTAGCCACTTTGTCTTACAAGGTAGGTTGTCTATGCTAGCAGATTTACCACAATAGTGTAACTAACAAGTGAAAGTGCTCCATCCTGACCTTTATTTTATATGAATGATCTATGTGTACCCCTAGGGTACTAAATTGGTCAATGTATCTTCTATTGAGGTGATATTTTTAATTGCCTACTTTGTTATCTTAGCTATTAAAACTGGGTGCAAAAATTTACATCAATAATAAATTTATCTATCTAATGAAAGTTCAAAAAGTTTATAAGGGAGTGCTTTTAGTGTGCCTTTAAAATTGGTTAAGATTGAGTCGTCAATATCTTATTCTTACAACATATGCCTAATAAACATTCTTTAAAATAAGGGTACAAATTGTGTCACATTTTCTTCTAATACTCATATATGTTGCCTTCCTATACTATTAAAGATCTTTACCAACTCATCTCTCCACTCTATGGTATACAAATGTCATTCTCCTTTATATCATCAAACCAAATACTCTCATACTAGTTATTGACTAATATTCAACCTTCCCTTACTTTGAATATTCTAGCATATCATAGATTATCTAACCCCTCAAATTTTCAACCTAAATCCTTAGCCACATCGCTTCAATAACCAAAATATTTATTATGACAGAACACTACTATACATATATTATTACATGAAACAATTGAAACACTTATCCTATGAGTTTTCTAACCATATAAAGGATTACATGCTTTAACCTACTTAGGATTGTCATATATACATATCTTATAATTCCAACAACTAATATATCTGAGATTATGAATAAGCACGTGGGATTTATTGACTAACTAAGAGTATAATTGCCAATACCATTTGATATTTACCTACCAAACTATACTATTGCCATATTATGTACCTAGATTAATTTATTTCAACCACCTCCATCTCTAATACATGCCTAAAGATTCTATATACATATTACTAACAAGGTTCTAAATGTCCTCTATTAGATCGTATCTTAGAACCACTAGAAGAGTCAGGTTTGAGGTAATTTTGGTCCCATAAATTATTCATATCCTCCTAAGAGGATATACTAGGAAATGCTGCAGCCTATCCCTACGACTAGGTAACCATTTACTATATAAATATGAATAATCTTATTATGTCCCAATCAAAGGAATAAAAAATAATGCAAGTGGTACAAATACAGATATAGATATTCAAGTAACGCAAAAACCTCAACTTATTTTTCCCAATATTTTAATAACATGAGACCTTTCTTTAAAGATTTCCTCATATGATATACTAGCTTAGCCGTTTACCACCTTTGACCTTAGCCATAGTAGCCATAATCTGTATGACATATATCATAGTATGAATAGGGATAGATTTATTAACTTAGCTCTATTGCATTACTTAGAATATGAAAGAAGGCATTCCTAAATGTCCAAATATCCCCCTAATTATAAATATGATGCGCAACACATTCATAAGTAAAGCTCTACTAGAGACGGCTTTGTAGACTCCCTAGGATGACCTGCTCTAATACAACTTCTGTCATGCCTCAAATTCTATTAAGACGGACATGCACCCAATGACCTAGGGTCCTAGGAGAACAAACTTGTTAATTGTGCTTACCGTGCATGTAATTGTGATAATCATAAGGTTGTGACAGGTATAAGAAAGATGCCTAAATAAAAATTCAACAAAAGTAGGCCTAAACTGGGTGTACATTACTTGGCCATTGAAGCCTCAATTACTAAGAGATAAGACCCCACTGTACTTTACTTAAACATTTATCAACAAAAGCCTCTAAAAGATAGACAACTTACCTTAGGTCAGGACAGGTCCCATCATACCCTTCACTTTAATACAATATCAAGATATATGCTAAAGACTCGACAAATCCCTAAATTAATCTAGAGCTCACCAAAAGCACTGAGTATCCTGTACCTCTATTAGGGAGATCTATTAGCTGGAGTACCTATACCTGTGGCATGAAACACAGTGATCCCCATTACGGACCTCAATACAAAATAATGTGTTGAATATGTAAGGCATAAATTAATCATATGTAAGACATGAGCTCAAATGAAACCTGGTTCAAATGTATAGATAATGATAAAAGACCACCTTAGCTTATACCTATGGAATTATGTATGTTATATTCTTTTCTTTAATTGCTCTTCTTTTCTTTTTTAAATTTGTTAGTATGTGATACAAATGACCAGCTGGTGAGTGATAGAAGAGGATTACCCATTCTAGGTATTTTAACCCCTGGGATATGATCTTCATAAATATAAAAATCAAGATCGGACCATACTAGGTATTATAACCCCTGAGTTGCCACTCATAATGTATCAATTGGAATCAGCCCATGCTAGGTATCATAACCCTTAAGCTGCCACCCATAAATATACCAATTGGGATCGACCCATGATAGGTATCATAACCACTGAGCTTCCACCCTTAATTACATCAATTCATTTTACCTTGTTTCTTAATCTTTGAGATTTTTCTTTTGGTGGTCATGACATTATTAAGCTTTGGATCTATGAACTAGTAGAAGAAGACATGTGAATATTATAACTAAGGAAGCAATAGTGATATAGAAAACAAATGTAAGATTAATGTTATAATACTTAGGAACTTATACAACACAATGTACCTCATCCATGGGCATAAAATATTTTCACAAATGAGCAATAAAGACATATGACAAGTGAGGACATGTAAAACTTGAGGCATTAAGGTGTATAACTAGTGACAAGTGATCCTAAATAGTATATAGCAATTGTGGTAGATTCAAGTGCAGAAATTTAGATGTTTCAAAAGAGGGAATATATGCATACCAAGTGGAGACATGTAACTCCTGAACTATTAGGCAATAATAATTAAAAGGGTAGATACTAAGGCAAGCAGGTAGATTTCAATTAGGAACAAAAGTACATTCCAAGTAAGGATGTATAAATTGTATAATTGGACAAGTAAGGACTCTATAAATTCACCTTATGTCCTAGCATAGCGGGATTAATATCTAAAGAAAGAAACATATAAGAGTGTGAGTCAAATGAAATATATGATCAATTAGACAGTCAAAGCAATTTGGTAGTATATTGGTAAATTTTATATCCAACATATGAATACTCTTAACTTGTGTTGTCTAGGATTTTATTGACCCATATAAGAGAAACATATAATACTTTGACATATTCTTAGGACCACGGGCAGTAAGGGAAAAGGCCATTAATTACAATGGGAATACACATTTACAATGTTTCTTTTACCATGAAAATCATCTAGGAAGCTCACTTTGATGGTACACAAGTATAAGACTTCATGACAAAGAATACGAACTACAATGGCATTAAATACCTTACAGCGCAACTTAAATAGTACAATGAATTAGCCTTCTTTCCTTTGAGGTGTTAATATAAAATATAAGTACATAATGAACCTAATATTAGCAGCTAATCATAGTGTAACCCTTGCAAAACACTAGCTAAATACTATGATGCCCAGCCCCCAAATACTTGGTGTATCACCACACCCTTCATTTCAACTTTAATCCAACTCCATTGCAACCTAATATGTAACCAAACTTCCTTACAACAAATAAACACCTAAAATGTAACCAAACTTCCTTACAACAAATAAACACCTAAAACAACCCAAAATATCATATATCCAATTATACCGTAGGAAAACTTGAATTCACGGCTTCCACCATCCTGTGAGTTCATAACAAAAGCACATCTAAAATCTCTTATTCATAATCATGGCCAAGGAGAGATAAAAAGAAGAAGTAACCTTACCTTTGTTGGTGAAGATTAGTATACTATCATTCTCTAATTCATCAAAACATAAGATTTTTCCTTCAACTTGAACCAAACAAGAGAAGGAATCTAATAGAAGCTAAATACGGTGGAATTGCCAATCTTGAAAAGGGTTGTCCTACACTTTAAACATAAGAAAAATAATTTCATAACCTTTCATATGAAAATCAAACTAAAACCATAAACAAATTTAATTTCCTTTAACTTGGAAAGAGAGGGAATCCCAAGAACCCTAATAGGAATTTTGGGGTTGCTCTATGAAGGTTTGAGAGAAAGAGAGAGCTTAAGAGAAATCTATTTTTTATCAAGGGAATAGTGGAAAATGAGATGATATTGGACCTTAAAAGGACCAGCTGAACCGCCTATTTTTCTTTGCCCATTTTTAGCCATATTTTGATCAAGTAGGTGATGCACCTACTTGCCATTTTAATCTGGTCATATGTCAAAGTAGGTAATGCACCTAATTGACCTTAAATTATGTCTCTTTATGGGATTTGACCTTATTAATCTCGGGAGCAGATTTTGGATTGTTGGGCTGCCCATTCTCTTTTTTCATTTTTCTTTACTTAGTTTGGGTCAAAATTCTCTAGTGGGAGATGGGTATACTTGGGCCTATAAACTGGTCAAAAGAGTATTAGTAGGTGATACACCTACTTAGTTCTTAGGTTGGTCAATAAGTCAAAGTAGGTGATGCACCATACCCTAGTAACCCAACCTAAGGTGACACTAACCCAAACCCAGGATAAGGTTTCTCAATCCCATCCCAAGGTACTGGAAGAGCTAAGTCTAGTTTTAAAGGTGCATTATATATTGATCTGAGGGAAAATTGGCCCAAATCTTGCCATAAAGGGGCCTTAACTTTCTAAAGTAAGTGTAAGAACTTGGATAATGCATGCATGTTACCTCCAGACCATGATATTGACTTTTATATTGATGTTGAGCTAGGCACCAAGACCATTTCCATTCCTCCTTATAGGATAGCCCTAGTGAAGTTTAAGAAATTAAAGGACTAGTTACAGAAATTATTGGATAAGAGATTTAATTTGACCTAGTATATCACCTTAGGGTGCGCCTATCTTTTTTGTGAATAAAAAAGATGGGTCTATGCGCATGTGTATTGATTATTGGTAGTTAAGCAAGGTGATGATTAAGAACTAGCATCCTCTTTTATGTATTGATAATTTATTTGACCAGTTTTGGGGTGTTTTAGGGTGTTTTGGTGTTTTCAAGGATTGATTTAAGGTTCGAGTATTACCATATGAGGATTATAACTTTGTATATTCTGAAGACAATTTTTCATACTCGATACAGTCACTATGATTTCTTGATCATGTCCTTTGGGTTGATGAATGGCCCAATTGCGTTTATGGAGTTGATGAATCAGGTGTTTTAACTAAATATCGACTCTTTTTTATTATATTTATAAATGATATCTTTGTTCACTCCAAGAGTGAGTCTAACCATGAGAAGCATTTATGGATCATACTTTAGAGGTTAAGAGATGAAAAGTTGAATGTTAAATTCTCCAAATGCGAGGTTTGGTTGGAATGTGTCTTTTTCTTGAGTCATG
This sequence comes from Capsicum pubescens, assembly GCA_030864215.1. Taxonomy (NCBI): domain Eukaryota; kingdom Viridiplantae; phylum Streptophyta; class Magnoliopsida; order Solanales; family Solanaceae; genus Capsicum; species Capsicum pubescens. Next base: position 171,953,067 of record CM061542.1, read on the forward strand.
TGGTGACCAAGGATGGTATAATGGTTGATTTATCCAAGATTGCGGCATTTTATGATTGGACTAGGCCTACTTCTCCTACTGGGATCCATATTTTTATTGGTTTAATAGGCTACTATAGATGTATTATTGAGGATTTTTCATCTATTGTGTCTCTTTTCAGTGGTCTAATAATTTTGAGCTGAGCTTTTAAAATATCAAGGATTTATTGACATCAACTCTTATCTTGACTTTACCCAAGAAGGGTGTGGGTTTTACCGTCTTCTCTAATGCTTCTAGTGTGGGATAGGTATCATGTTGATGTAGGAAGGTAAGATAATTGTGTATGCTTCTCATCAGTTGAAGCCTCATAAGAAGACTTACCCTACCCACAATTTAAAGTTGTGTGCGGTGGTGTTTGCATTAAAGGTATGAGATACTATTTGTATGGAGTCCATTGTGAGATCTTTTCAGATCACCATAGTCTTTAATAATTCTTCACCTAGTGATATCTTAATATTAGACAGTGTCATTGGCTTTAGTTGCATAAGGATTATGTTTTTACCATTTTTTATCATACATGACAAGCTAATGTGGTTACGGATTCCTTGAGACAAATTATGACTAGTATGGGCAGCATGGTACATCTTTTGACCCAAAAGAGGACTTTAGCCATAGAGGTTCAGTCTTTGGCTAACCAGATGGTTAGGCTAGATATTTTGACACCCGCATGTGTTTTGGCATTTGTGGATACTAGATCTTTCTTGATGTAGTAGATTTGGGCTCATCAGTTTAATGATGATAGTTTAAGAGTGATTCAAGATAAGGTATTGAATGGAGAGGCTAAGGAAGCCTCACTTGATTTTTGTGGTATTTGAGGATTGAAGGTTGAGTTTGTGCGCTGAGAGTGGGTATTGGGTGAGACTAATCTTATAGAAGACCCACTGTTCTAGGTAATTTTTTCATCTAGGAATAACTAAGATATATCGTGACTTAAGACAGCACTACTGATGGGGTGGTATGAGGAAAGATGTAGTGGATTTATATATTGTTGCATATGTTATCATCAGGTGAAAATAGAGCATTTGAGGCCTGGTGGTTTGCTTCAGAGGTTACCCATTCTCGAGTGGAAGTAGGAACCGATCACTATGGATTTTATGACTAGGTTTCCTCATACTTCTCAAAGTTTTAACAGTGTTTGGGTCATCATGGATCAATTGACCGATTCTTCTCACTTCATCCTTATTTAAGTTTTCTTTAGTATTGAGAGGTTAACCCGTATCTATGTTTATGATATAGTTATTATCTCATATAGAGGTTCATTTTACACGTTTCACCTTTGGAATACCTTTTAAGAGGAGTTGGGTACTTAAGTTAATCTTAGCATAACTTTTCACCCCTAGACCGAGGTCAGTCGGAGTGGACTATTCAAGTTTTGGAGGATATGCTCTGCGCTTGTGTTATGGACTTATGGAGGTCTGTGGGAGCATCATTTAGCCTTGGAGGAGTTTGCATATAATAATAGCTAGCATTCGAGTATTGAGATGGAACCTTTTAAGGCATTATATGGTAGGCATTATGCTCTCAGTTGGTTGGTTTAATACTTTTGATATTAGACCTTGGGTATGAAATTGCTTTATAAGTCTTTATATATAGTTTGAGTCATTCAGGATAGACTTCAAGTGGCTCAGAGTGGATATAAGTTTTATGCAAATCGTAGACTTTGTGCCTTAATATTTAGTGTTGGTGATCGAGTCTTTCTTCATGTGTTGCCCATAAAGGGCATGCTGAGAATTGGGAATAGGGGTAATATTATCCCCAGCTTTGTCGGGCCATTTGAAACTCTTTAGACTATTGGGAATATTGTGTACGAGTTAGCATTGCCTCCAGATTTCTCAGTCGTTCATCCAGTTTTTCATGTATCCTTGCTATGACATTATATCCCTGATAAGTCTTATGTTATTCATTGGGATGCAATGCAGTTAGATTAGAGGTTGTCCTATGTTGAGGAGCCAGTCTCCATTTTAGCATGAGATGTTAGACGATTATGTTTTAGAGATATTCCTGTGGTTAAGGTCCAGTAGAGACACCATTCCTGTAATACCCCACAAAATTCTAGCTAAGCTTCTAACCATTTTTCATATGTTTATAAGCCCAAAATGATTATTTTAATCATAGATAAGTATCATGATCATTTATCTAGTGTGTAAAGTGCTTTCGATGCGATCATGGTCATAGGAATCATTTAGAGCAAAGTTGAGTTGAGAGAATTTGTTATGATTGAGTTTTAGTATTCGATCCTACATGGATGAACTTTAAACATTTACAACTTCTAGAATACATAAATTTTTGGAGCTAAAGATTCACCAAATCAATGGTATTTGAGTCTTCTTTCCAACGCATCCGATTTCACCTTAATTTGATACCGGAGTGAAAAGTTATGCACATTTTTGTGAGTAAACCAGTAAGGGTGCGCGATAAGAGCATAGCACAATAGTTGTTCTCTACGATAAGAGTGTAGCATGCTAGTTGTGCTCCATGATAATACCATGCCACGCCCATGGTCACAACAATGCTAAATCCTATTTTCCTTCAGTTTTTTTAGGGAAAACTAGTCATTTACGTCCTAAATGATCCTATAACATATACTAAAGAATTTTCCCTCATCAAATAACAAAAATCCACATTTTCTCTCCTCCCAAACTCTTAATAACATCCAAATAAAAGGTTTCGTCACCTAAAATGCATACTTTCAAGGCTCTAATTCAAGCTTTCCTTTAAGAAATCATCAAGACCAGGTATGTGGGATTTGAACAAAGATTTCCTTTCATCCTTGTGCTCGTAAAACTCAATTTTTATATGAATTTATGAATTTGCTAAATAAGGTTCATACCCACTTAACATTATTTTAAAGTTATGGTATTCTTTTATGAATGAATGTATTTTTAGGAAGAAAATTCATTGCTTTCTCATGTTTTTCCTCATATGGTTGATCTCATGAAGTGAATTCTAGTGTTCTTGACAAAGGTACCATAAATTGATAAAAGTATGTAATTTTAGCATAATTGACTCAGTTTACCTGAAATTCAGACATATGACTTCAGTTTTAGAATGAAATTCACCTAAGTACTCATGATTATAAAATAGAAGCAGAAGCATATTGTGTATTTCAAACTTATCAACTCATATGCTTATTTTATGGAGAATTTCATATATATATATATATGGGAAATAGTATGATTTAGGAGTAGTATTTGGCACTGAGAAGTGAGGTTTAGCATTCCTAGTTTCATAAACTATGTGCCACCATAGGTATTATTTAATCTTGTCCAAATAGGCATGTATAGTCATTATTTTAGCTTGTCTAAATGGACATGTATAGGTGATAACCCTAGTAAGTCTTTATAACCTAGCAAGGTATATCAAGCCCTTTTGATGGGGGGGTTTACATTGGACTCCATGTTGCTTGAATGATTTATGTCGGTTAAGAAAATCTTCCTTAAAAAAGATGATTTAAGAAACAAAGGGTAACGACTCACTGACCTTATTCGATTAGGCTTTACTACTTATGCTTTATGATATTTCAGCTTTCAGTTTTATTTATGAGTAAGGTAAGTTTGTATACACTTGGCATACAAGTTTATTTTATGATATATATATATATATACACATACATATATATATATGCAAGTTTTACTTATTGTATTCCCCCTCATATACTCAATACATTTCATAAGTACTGACCATATATACTTCTGTATGGCTACATTGTTTCATAATGTAGGTATCAGTTGTAGCTCATAATATCATTAGGCAGTTCGCATCTTTCAGCTAGCAGGTGATTGAGTTCTATTTATTTGAGGACTCAAGTCATTTAATGTTTTATTATTTCCCTATTTATTCATTTGTATTTATTAGGGATAGTTGGGGGTCATGACCCTATTACCTATAGTTAGTATTAGTACAGGCTTCATAGACAGTCAGTCATAGTTGTTGTGTTCAGTTTTAGTTTTCTTTTGTATAATCCAGTGTTGTAAATGTTTTTAAACAGTCTTACATTGAACAAGTTCAGCTAATGACATTTGTTCTGCTTAGTATTTTTTATTTCATGTATTTTGTTTAGTTGGTCACAAATTATGCTAGTATCGTGGGTTAGCTTGGAAGCACTTATGGTTTTAAAAACCATGTAACATCTAGGGGTAGTCTTAGGGTGTTATAGTTCAGTAGATGAGGCTACTTGGGAGGTCGAGTCCGATAAGAATAGTAGTTATCCCCAACTTTTCGTCAATTCAGGTATTCTCTTACCTTTAGTTCAAGTACGAATTAGATTCTTAGCGGTGGATATTGTAATGAATTATTTATGTGAACCTTCCCATTTTAACCATTTTACCCCTCATAATGGTTTCTATGTGTTCTTTTAGAGTGTGGGGATGGTTGGCACGATTCTCGATTTGATCTGAAATGATTTATGTGAGTTTTTAGGTTTTAAAGATTGGAAAGGCCTCATAGTTGTTCGGTCAATATTTGTTGTTCTTGTGTCGGATGGAAAAATAGACTGCTCCAACAGATCCAAAAATTTATTTTTGGATTGGTAACGTGGTTGGTTTGGTTTTGTGGCTTTGGATCTCATTTTGTCCTTTGGTACTACAATTAGTAAAGTTGGGTCTCGAGGGTCAATTTTGTGAAAACAATCTCTTTTTGAAATTCTAATGTAGCCATTGAATCTGGAACTTCGAATTTAGTCTAGTAGTATATTTTGTTTGCCTACATAGGATTCAAAATGAATCTCGAGGATTTGATTGGCAACTTAGCAACTTAGCAAAGTTGTTGATGCAACTGAAGTCTGGTGCAGCTACTCTAGAGGCCTATGCACCACTTTAGCGGACCCTAGCTGACTGGTCAACCACCGCTAAAATGGGCACTTTACCACTTTAGTGGTCGCCACTCTAGTGGTCTCGCGCCTTTGGGTTGAACCACTTAAGCGATCAAGCCGTCGCTTAAGCGATTAGCGGTCATAGCTGGGTGGGTATAAAATCTATATTCACAAATTTTCTACATTTTTTAGACTTTGAGGTTTGGGTTGAGGGATTTTTAGGTGATTCCTTCCATCTTCAATCTCGGGTAAGCTCTAATCACTATTTCAATTCTTTTACTTTGATTACATTATTTCAAACTCTTTTAAATATCGATCTCAAATTAGAATTCAGGGATTTTTGAACTAAAAGACTTAAAAAGGAACTTCTTCAATTAAAACCTCGTTTCAACCCATTTTCACTTGGGTTTTCTCCTATGGCTTTAGTTAATCATGGGTAAGGTTTCTCTAAACGAAAAATCTGGTTTTACCTTTTCATTTCAAAAGTACATTTTGGGGGTCTATTTTGACCCCAGCTCAAAAGTAGGAAATATGGGTATCATTGTTTGCCTTTTAATGCATAGATTCTATATTTGTATGTTTTAGTTGATTTCAAGGTCGTTTGAAAAAGGAAAGCTCTGCATTGAAGGTATTTAGGCTTGAGTTTTGACATCATGAGGTAGGTTATGGCTTAACTTTCTTCAGACTAGGCCGGGTAGTTTGTTTGTGTTTGTGTGTGTGTATATATATATATATAAGCATGATATGGGTATGGATAATAATCATGGAAACTGTATTTCGATATTATTATTGCTGGTGTGTGCCCTAGTGGGGGTTTATATTGTTGGTGGTGGTGACTTGAGATGAAATTTACTGCATGTTGCCTGTGTTGGGGCTATATTTAACATCATTGGAATTGTATGTGCATTTTATGCCTTTTTAGTTGACATAATTCCGTGTGGGGTTTTAAGCTAATAAATATGACATTAATAATGTCTTACTTGCATATTGTTCTAATGGTACATTGTTTATCCGAAATCATGGATGTTTGACACATTGAGTACATTATGAGTTCACGTGTATATATATTAAAAGGATTCAAGTTCTTCATGCAAGTTTGGTTGAGAGAACTTCATCCTCATATCATACATACATTCATGAGACATTGGTACCATTGAGGAAATACCGATTTTGATAGAAATTAGACACTTTTACAGAATCCTCTTTCATAGCCATGATTCGGAGAGGAGATATTGATATTAAGATTAGGACTGAGTATAGAGAATGCATATGAGTTGCGAACCCCCCATGGGTCCTACCTGGAAGCGTGAGGATCGGTAGGTATATACGGAGGTTATGTTATTACATCAATCATACCACATCATCATCGTCATTATATTTCATACATCAACCATCTTCAGTGTTCTGCTTCTGTGTTTTATTCGATGCATATCCATTTTGTTTTTTGTATAAATTTTCTTATTGATATTATATATTTAGACCTATCAGTGGAGACAGCATGAGCTACCATTTGGGACATTTTCTACTTGCAGGTGACGTGCTTATAGTATGTATTTATGTATCTTATTTTCTACTATGCTCAGTCAGTCTATGATACCTACTGAGTACAAGCTTATCGTACTCATCTTTTTTGTACCCTTTTGGTGCAGATCTTGGTACGAGTGCATCATGTGGTAGCTGATATCATGAGGTCAGTCAGTGATATATTTGAGATATTTGACCATTTTATGCCTTTAAATTTGACCTCAAACCTCCTCCTATCTAGTTGACGTCTTTATTTTATATTCGGAGACAAACTTGTAGCTTTTTTTATTTTGTTTATTTCAAGTTTCAAATTGTATGTAGATTGTTCTTACACTATGACACCAAGTTTTGGAATAATTTATGGTATCTTTATCTTTTAGATTTCCACTATTGTTGTACTTGTATGGGTCTAACTTCACTCTAGAAATCTCGCCTTGGGAATTGTTGTATTGTTTTCATTTTACTTATCAGTTTGGGCGCTTGGCTTACTTATCAATGCTTAACCGCGATAAGTGTCATCATGACTTTAGTTTTTAGGTCATGACAATATATAAAGATGACACAATTATCCAAGATACATCCTAGGTGTAGTTGTCACTGGTACAAGCCTTTAATACAGATTCAACTAATAATATTTATCTAAATGTCTTAGATGTGAATAAAACATAAGACATAAATAGAGAGGGATCCAGGTATGCATGAAGTCCATCAACCACTACCTCAATCTCTATAATGCCAATACTACAAGTAACCAATCTATAAGTTGATACTCGGTACAATACCTACCGGGGTGTAGAAAAATGAGAAAAGGGAAAGAAAAACAAGGGTGAGTACAAAACCACATGTACTTCGCAAGCATCATTGATAATCGATCCTAATCCTAAGCGATTGCAAGAACCACCATTCCAACAATCCAAGGTTTCCCCCAATCAATCTATATCTCACAACTACATCCTTTCATCCTATCTAGGTAACTGAACACAATGATCAATAGATTCACAGTAAACAGGGTAGACATACTAACTTAGGTGAGTCAATACTATCATTTCCATGATCAATCTATAAGGGAAGTTACTTATGAAGAAGACTCACTAATAAGATGCATCAGTCTTAATAAATTATAATCAATCGAGAAATATGGGATGAAAAATGGGGAGAGAGTGCATATATATATGTGTATATTTCATACTACCAATTGGGATACACCTTTGTCTCTCCTATTAAGCCTCAACCATTACCCCCCCTCCCCCCCCATCTTATAGTATTTCAACCTCTAAATCAGTAGATGATGATATAGGATAATGTATTGAACTGAAATGAATGCTCAAACACAATATCACAAACAAGGTCCTAGCACAGAAATATAGTACAATAGTAAAAATAACATAGTATCAAACCATACCAAGGATGATAATGCAATGCAATATAGTGATGATGATGGGATTATGATGAATGGTGAAAGTCATCACATGAATTTTTGTATACACCCACCAAACTCCCAACTACCAAGGAAGACCCATAGGAGTTTGCAACTATATATTGTATCTCATATCTCAATCTCAATCTAAATCTCAATCTCAATCTCAATCAACTTTGCTGGAAAATTACCTTAGCCAAGGATTTTTCAAAATATCACAATCAACCTTGCCGAAAAATGACCTCGGCCAAGAGTTTTTAAGTGCCTCATATTCTTCCAAAAATAGTGTTTCCCAGTGGTACCAATGTCTCATGAATATGCATGTGTGACATGAGGTTGTAATTCTCACAACCAATCATATAAATTAAAGATCAAAATTCATTCAATACATATATAAGTAAGCTCAAAATCAACTCAATGTATCAATAGTTCATATTTTAAGTTCCCACTTAGCACCACTAGAATAAATAGTCCTGTAGTATCAATAATATCATTTCCAACCCCTCACTCGGGCACCACTATAATGGTATTGCGATTAAATACTCAAATAAGGCCTACAATGTCAAGTCAAGGCCACACTCAAGTGACACAATAATAGATAAGGCATTCTAATACACAGATAAGACCTATGATGACACGTCAAGCCCCCACTAGGGCAACATTATAAAAAATAAGGCATTTATTATATAAATATGACCAATAACATCAAGTCAAACCCCCACTCGGACATCACAATAATATATTATCTCAAATCACCAAACAATATGCATATAATTACAAGTAGTAAAACTAAATAGAATAGGTATTCACCTAAATACAATCCACCAAAAACTCGGGTACCTACGGAGATGCTCATCAATCACATAATAGGGACCCCCAATACTAAACGAAATTCAATAATACATATAAACAAGCATACAACACATAAGCCCTTTGGAAAAGTCAAGGTACATTTCAACTTGCCTTAAATGAAGATTCACAAGTCTAAACATTGTCCAAAACCTTAACTGGAAGCTTTACTCCCTTGAATCAACACCAAATGCATCCAATATAAACAAATATGTCATCTACAAGTCAAAAAAAGCTAATGATACCCATATTGACCCTAATTAAAATGGGTCTAAAATGGGTTCGAAAAATAAGCCCAAAAATAAAAGGGGTAAAATCAGAATTTTATTTAAGAATAATGCTCCCCATCTCAAGAGGAGTCTATAGTTGAAAACCCATTTAAAGATGTGTAGAAATCGGACCTTGAATCGAAGAACAATTTATTTAACAATTTATCGGGTAAAACTCCCAAAACACAAACTTAAAATCACGAATTCAGAGTTGTTTTGAAGATGGAATCAATGGGAAATGGTAAATATAAGATTATAAAACTTACGCAAATCTCAAAGAATCTATTAAAATTGACTTAAATCAAGCTTCCAAAGGTGAAAATATGGTTTTGGATCGATATTGGGATTAAATTCTATCCAGATAAGAAATGGACTTGGCTAACGCGGACACCCAAGCCGCGAACCCGAAGGTCGACCTGTCCCAAACCCTACAATCATGGACAAAATATCGCAAACATGATGAAAAAATGAACTCAGCCATTCCTCGTCATGATCGTCAAACCCACCATCATGATCGTACGAAAGGGGAAACTTACTCTTTTTGAATGCGACGTGGTCATTGCAAATATGAAGAGAGAGAAAATACTATTTTGTAAATGCGACAAAAGGGGTTGCGAATGCAAATAGGAAAGGTCATATGCACTGGCATCTACAGCATTAGCAAAATGCAAGGGTTGAAATTTTGAACGAAACCCGAGGATTCATTCAGGACCTTTTAGAAATAACCTATCACAACCCAATTTATGAGTCATGATGGTACCTACCCTATCCCGCCAGTTGGTAAACCAAACTGTAACCCGATGCTAAACGTGATGTGTTAACTTGGTGGGAAATGCCTAACTTAGGCAGAAACCAACGACACAATTGATAAATAGATAAGACATTCAACATAAATGAATCTAGTCAATACAAGATACCATCCCACGACTTGGTAGAGCCAGTACAAGAGAATATAATTACAATAATACAACTCAAATATTTAGAATAGTCAAGAACATTTGTCTCAATAACTAAAGATTGAATATCAAAAGAAAGAAGGAAATAGGTGATTCCAACTCCAATAACTCATCTTATCTCTGAAAATATAAACACAATATGATTAACGATCAATGGCTACAGCTAGTACTTGGATCTGAACCAAAAAGGTACAAAAGTATAGTATGAGTACCAAATCAATGGGTACTCAGTAGGCATCATCGGCCGACTGAGCTAAATCGTGATATAAGTATGATAAAATGAAAGATATCAGGACTAAATCAAGGTACAGAAACAACCCTGGATCATCTCCCACACCGTTGTACATAATAAGAAATTCAACCGAAATAATAATATATCATAAGGCATCAACACATACAAATATCTTTGCTCAATATAAGTAAATAGATCATAATAATAACGTACACAAGGCATCACACAAGCAATCACAACCACAATATTGGCTCGCATACACTAACTAGTGCAAAAAAGTAAATAACTCATCACAGACCCCCATATGCGTGGAGAGTACAATCAAGGTAGAATAATTCAATCACCCATCATTTACAACTAAACAACTCATTATTTAACCACTATCCCACAACTTACCAACAGCCGATAATTTTTACCATAGTCAATAATGTACCCACATTCCATAATATTACAATCATTTAAGAACCTTATTATTGTTACTCCCTAGTCAGCTTTATTAGCTAACCATCTCTTATTAACTAATTCATATGATTACGAGTCATCATATAACCTCTAGTCATCATTTAGCAACTATTCACTATATATCCACTAATCACCATTTATCAACTAATCCTCGCTTATCAACTAGTCATTATTTATCACTTAAACAATCTTCACCATTAATTCTTATTTATCACCTAATCATCATTTCTACCACCTTATGATCATTTATTACTTTTGGGCTATAACTGGCATCTCTAATAACAACACCATACCCAAATAGTATATTCATAATTAAATAATAATCATATCATAATAAATAGCTGGACTCAAACTGGTAGATGTATGCACAGGTACATCAGCATAATCATCCTACAACCCTGTCAGGTATATATTATCATAATTATCCTCAAAAATCAAATTGGGTATAATCAACATCATTACCATCCTCCAAAATTGAATCGAGTATAATCAACATATTCATCTTTTGTCCTTGAATCGGGTATAATCAATATCAACATCATCTTTTAGAATTAAATCGGGCATATAATCATCATAGTTATCTTTCAGAATCGAACCAGGTATAATCAATGTCATAATCATCTCTCGGAATTGAACCAAGAATAATCAATCTCATAAGTGCTACTATAGTCGAAGAGGAGCCTTAGAGTAACTAGTAAAGTTGTTGCCATGTGACCAGGAGGTCATGGGTTCAAGCCTTGGAAACAGCCTCTGGCAGAAATGCAAGGTAAGGCTACGTACGATACACCCTTGTGGTGGGGCCCTTTCCCGGACACCGTGCATAGCAGTAGCTTTAGTGCACCGGGCTGCCCTTTTTTTTCTAAGTGCTACTATGGTCAAGCATCATGAATTATAGCATAATTAATAGCATAACTTCTCATATAATTAATAAGCATGACTTCTAGCACAAATTATAATACAATTGCTAACCTCATCAATAAGGATGTTTTCTAGCATGATACTAGCATGATTGTTAGCATGATCATAATCATAAGTAATAGCATAGGCAATAACTTAACAATAGCATAGTCAAAGGCTTATCATTAGCATAATAGATAGCTTATACAAGGCATAACCAATAACTTATTGCAACATAATCCATAACTCATCATAGCATAAGTGATAATCTAATCCATTAGTCCATGAGCATTATTTATAATGCCATCATCACCATAGCTATCAAGTACCAAGTTTCCTCAACATTTCCTCAAAGGGGAATTCTCTAGGTATTCAATAAGCTATAAGGATTTTAAGAGAACTAATCATCGATCTTGGCTTAAGGTGGGTCAAAGAGACAACTTCTAAATCCTCGAAATACATTCTAAGTCAAATTCTACCCCGGACTAGGCTAAGGTATCTAAGTCTATTCTTAGATATATAGAAAGCCACAATTAACTCCAAGGTAGAGATTCTTCTCAATCACTTTAACTAAGTCCAATGGAAACTAGGGCAACCTTCATCAATGTAAGAAACTAAGGTCAAACTTACCCTAAGCATGAGTGTCTAAAGTATTTTTACCTAACTTAAGTAATCTAAGACATTCTTATACTAAACATGAGTAATGAATTCCAATTCATATAAGGCATAAGGAAAGAAGTCAAGTGTTTCAACTCTACAGTTTCAAATTAGCCTAAATGGTCCAACTAACCCAAGTCTTACATTTCATCAATCCAACACCTAAAACCCATCTCAAATCCAACATAATATTATAAACATACTATGAAGAAGCTCAATCTAACAAGGGATAAACCTAGCCTACCTCGATGTTGAAAAAAGCTCAACGATTCCCTAAACCACCATTTTTCCCTTTCGAGAAGCCTCCTCAAGAATCTAAGCTATCATAAACACATTTTACTCATCAATACTAGAATAATGATACTCTTATTGCATCATTATGCTTTGGGTCCAACAATCACACAAAAACCCCATGTGGGTCCCACTTACGTAAATCGCATTTTCAAAACCAACCCAACATTCTTAAATGCTCAAGGAACCATTACCCTCAAAAATGAATGAAAACAAAGCTAAATTGGGGCTAAAATCAAGCCCTCAAGATTTTGGGGTTTTGGGAAAGAAATCAATAAAATCCACTAAGAAAAGGGTGAATTATTTCCTCAAATCATAAAATACTCGCGAAAATAAAAGTTAATCAAGCTCCCAAGTCACCCATAAATCTCAAATTTAAGATATCTCACTCTTTAGGGTTTTTTCTCACGGAAAATGGGTATAGGATAAGAGATCAAAAAGGGTCAATTTATACCCTTTCCAGGTTCTCGAGAGTCGCTATCGCGATCCCGAGGTTTGCGATTGCAGCATCTAAGCCTGTCGGTGCTAGTAATAATCATGACCTACATATTGTGATTGCAATATTAGACTTCCAAGGGTATCACAATTGCAACCCTTGGCTCGCAATAGCGATGCATCAGCTCACAGCAATGGACTTGGAAATTTCTAAGTCCCCGCCAATCTCTCAGGATTCGTCTAGAATCCCGTATATGCAAAAAAACTATGTAATCATACCAAATTTGATATTTCAGACTCAGTGGCGCAATTGAATTTTCAATTAGACAACATTTTGACTAAATATGGGTCCCACACCATATTTTTTTTCTTAATTTTTCAACCAATAGGTTGAAATGAGCTCGAGTGTCACGGGACCCAAACCAAAGGTTTACCTAGCCTAAAATTGAAATTTTGAAGTTGCTGGAACAATTAGAATTTGCACACGAGATTGTTTTACTGATGTTTTTTCCTAATGACCATTTGGAGCCAGCAAAGACTTCAAAATAAGAAATTGGCTCTAAAACTAGACGAACTATCCAGTAACCAAACTGCCAGCTCCAGCAAGTCATAAATGACTTGGGGCAGCTATAGAATAACTCTAACAGCTAAAATAAGTGAAAATATGGAAAATAACATGAATGGTCATTACAATATCCATTACTAAAGGAACTTTTGTCGGCAAAAGTTAAGGATTAGGATGTACCTGAAGTCTCAAACAAGTGAGGATACTGAGTCTGCATCTCTCTCTCAATCTCCCAAAAGGCCTCCTCCACTAGGTGGTGCCTCCATTGATCCTTAACTACAGGAATCTCTCTAGTGCGCAACCGCCTGACATCACTAGCCAAAATGATCACAAGCTCTTCAACAAAGGTCAAACACTCGTCCAACTGAACTTAGTCCCATCTAAGCACATAAGACAGATCAGGAATGTATCATCGCAATATGTAGACATGGAAAATTGGATGAACAGCGGTAAAATATGGAGGTACATCTAACTCATAAGCCACCTCACCAATTGTGTGAAGAATCTCAAAAGGTCCAATGTATCTAGGACTAAGCTTTTCCTTCCTTCTGAACCTCATGATCTGCATAGGCCTTCTGCCTACTCTAAGATACTATCAACCTATCCTGAATCACCCTGAATCTATCGATTGGCTCCTAAGCAAATCAGTACCACAGGGCTTAACCTCAAAAATCTCAAAAAATCCAATCGAAGAATGATACCTCCTACCATACAAAGCCTCAAAAAGCATTATCTCAATACTAAAATTATAGTTGTTATTATATACAAAATTTTCAAAGGCTAAGTGTTGCTCCTACTGACCACCAAAATCCATAACACAGGCTCGGAGCATATCCTCAAGGACCTGAATAGTCCGTTCTGACTTACCATCTGTCGGTGGATGAAAAGCTATACTGAGATCCACCTAAGTACCCAACTCCTCCTGAAATGCTCTCAAAAATCTCAAAGCAAACACAGAACCATGGATCAAAATAATAGAAATGGGCACACTATGAAAATGGAATATCTCCCAAACAAAGATAAGGGTTAATAGCTCGGCACTAAAGGACATCTGAATAGAAATGAACTGTGCTGACTTGTTCAAATGATCCACAATGACCCAAATACCATCCAAACTAGGAGAAGTGCAAGGCAAACCACTAACAAAATCCATGGTAATCCGCTCCTATTTTCGCTCAAGAATGGGCAACCTCTGAGTCAATCCACCAAGTTTATGATTCTTGACCTTTACCTACTGACAACATAGGCTACGAGCTATGAAGTTTTCCATATGTCTCTTCATACCAATCGATAAATAATGTTGTCTCAAATCTCTATACATCTTGGTTATGCCGGGTTGAATGAAATATCTAGAGTTGTGAGCCTAATGCAAAATAGACTAAATTAAGTCATCAATCCTCAAAACACTAATCCAGCCATCAAATCTCAAAACACCCTCATAATCGATGGTGTGTTTCTTGAACTCACTACTTAGCACTTGATCATGAAGGATATGAAGCTTACTATCCTCAAACTGACGATCTCAAATCTGCTCAAATAATGAAGACCTCACCTCAACACTAGCAAGAATCCTCTTAGGGTCTGAAATATCAAGGCGAACTATCAAGTTGGCTAAGGACTGGATGTCCCATTCCAATGGCCTCTAAGAAATAAAAATATAATCCAAACTACTCATGCTCACTGCCTTCTAACTCAAGGCATCTGCTACCATATTTTCCTTGCTCGGATGATACAAGATGGAAATATCATAGTCCTTAAGCAACTCCATTAATCTACATTGTCTCGCATTAATCTCCTTCTAGGTCATAAGATACTAAAGACTGCAATGAACGGTGAAAATCTCACAATGCACACCATAAAGATAATGCCTCCAAATCTTAAGGGCGAACTACCACCGCCAACTCTAAATCATGAGTGGGGTGTTGCACTCGTGCACCTTGTATAGAAGCATAAGCAATAACACGACCCGGATGCATCAATACACAACCCAAACCAACATTAAAAGCATCATAAAACATAGTGATCCCTCACCCTCAACGGCAAGAGATAAAACAAAAGTTGAAGTAAGAAAGTCCTTTTTCTTTCAAAAGTTTCACTCACACTCATCAGACCATCATAAAGGAACCTTCTTCTGTGTCAATCTGGTTATAGGCACTGAAATAGTAGCAAAACCCTTGACGAATCATCAATAATAATCGGCTAAACCAATAAAGCTACAAACCTCAGTCAGAGATGTAGGTCTAGCCCAATCACAAATCACCTCAATCTTGCTGGGTCTACCATAATACCATACTTAGAAAACACATGTCCAAGGAATGTCACCGACTTAAGACTAAACTCACACTTAGAGAACTTAGCAAAAAGCTCATGATCTCTCAAAGTATGTAGCGCAATCCTCAAAGGTTGCGCATGATCCTCTCTATTTCTCTAATACACAAGGATATTGTCGATGAACATAATCATGAAGGAATCCAAATAAGGCATGAATACTCGGTTCATCAAATCTATTATTCTGACTGGGGCATTAGTCAACCCAAATAACAGCACTAGAAACTCATAATGACCATATCGGGTCCTAAAGGCTATCAGGATATCCTCATCCCGAATCTTTAAATTATGGTAACCAGATCTCAAATTAATCTTAGAAAACCCTACCATACCCTGAAGCTGGTCAAACAAATCATCAATGTGAGGCACAGGATAATGGTTCTTCACGGTCACCTTGTTAAGCTACCTATAATCAATGCACATACACGTGGATCCATCTTTCTTCTTCACAAACAATATAGAAGCTCCCCAAAGAGATACACTAGCTCTAATAAGAACCTTACCAAGAAGATCCTAAATCTAAGAATTCAGCTCCTTAAACTCAGCAGAATCCATACGATAGGTGTCATAGAAATAGGTTGGGTTCCACGCTTGAGGTCAATAGCAAACTCAATATCATGGATAGGGAAAATACCAGGCAAGTCAGTAGGGAACACATCAGGAAACACATAAATAATAAGAATAGAGTCAAGTAATGAACTCTCCACACTAGTATCATAAATATAAGCGAGGTAAGACTCGCAACCCCTCGAAATAAGACTTTTAGCACGAACATAAGATAAAATCCCTACCAGCTCATAGCTAACTGCTCTCTGCCATATGACTAGGGTATGCGGGCATGGCTAAAGTAACGGTCTTAGAGAAATAATTTATGATCGCATGATAGTTGGATAACCAGTCTATGCCTAAAATCACATCAAAATCCACCATATCTAGAATAATAAGGTCAGCATAAGTATCAACATCACTAACAGTCACAACACATGATCTGAAAACAAAATCCACTACTAAAAAATCAGCCAGGAGAGCAAATACGTGCAATAGCATAGATAAAATGCCTAGATAACTCTAACTATGGTGTATAATAAGCAAAAAGATAAGAATAAATGGATCCCATATCAAATAAAGAAAGGGACGATTGGCATCTGTAATACCCCAAACTTTCTTTAATACAAATATAGTCTCTAGAAAATTTAGTGATAAGTTCCTAAATGATTAGCTTTTAAATCAGTAGAATTTCCCTAATTTTGACATTTTATCGTGTGAGTAATTGAATTAGATTTCCAACGATACCAATTTTATCCAAATCTAGTATCGGGGTGAGAAGTTATGGTCGTTTTATTGAGAGCTGTCAGAACCACCCAGGTGCAACGGGCAGGTTGATGGACTGTCGATCTAGCGACAGACCGTCGCCTAAACCATCACAACTCAGGCAGTAAGTTAATCTTCTGGATAAGGTGCGACGAATAGGTTGACAAACAGTTGAGCTTGCGACGGATCATCGCCTAAGCCATCGCTACGAAGGTAGTGAGTTCCTATTCTGGTCCAAGTGTGACGGTCAGACCGACGGACCATCGCACGAGCAGTCGCAGATCTCGTTCAGCAATTTAAAGCCATTTTTAAAAGGTATTTTTTGGTATTTTACCACCCTTTTTAACCCCTAATTATACCAGACCGAAGCTCATAACTTCTTTATTCATCTACAATACCAAATTAGGGTTTCTCTTAAAGACCAATCCCCAAGAATAAGATCCAAAACCTTCTTCAAGAAACTAAGAGATCCAATTTTTCAAGTCCAATAACTTCAAGAAACTCACAATCTGTGTATGTCAAGTGTTCATTCATGGATTCCTTTCGTCCATGAAGCCCAAGAATCCAATTTTAAATTATAAATTGTGATTTTTATGTTGTGGATTGATTATGATCATGTTGATGTTGTGTATGATACCCAAGTTGGAATCTTTAAATGTGTTTTCATGAATTTAGGCTAGCATGTGGATTGAAATCTACTAAATTGTGTTGATTTATGCAACCATGATGAATTAATTTAAATGTCCATGCCTAAGCTTATAGTTATGCATTCAAGGTATTTGATAAAATGCCTAAGAGAATAGGAAATATGCCTTATGACTCAATTGTGACCAAAATGATGAACCCATATTTCACCCTTACGTTCAACTGACTCTCATGTTATTGTTATGCCTTGTGATGGATTGATATAATGCTCATGAAATTAGGCTTATGAAATTATGATATGTTTATATGCACTTTTATTCATGTGTAAGCTTATGGCATGCAAATACTTTATGAAATTCCCCAATGATTGTAGTATGGATTGTTGATTATGGTCGTGAGTTCAGGAAGTGCCATGTCTTGTCAGTTTCATGCTATTGAGTCTTGGGGGTACTTGTACCCGATAATTTAGCTGTGTGCCTAGAGCTAGTGTCATGTTTTCAATATGCTCTCAGTCAAGCCATGTTCAGTAGAATTCAGTCAGTCTCATGACTCAGGAAAACTCAGTAAACTCAAAAATCTCAGAAATTTAGTAATCTCAGTAGTATTCCATCAGTCAACGAAACTCAATGAGCATAATCTAGTTCAGTTCAGTTAATCATGTTCAGTGTTTATTTAGATGGAAGTAGGATTCAGTACCGAGTGAGCCTAAGGATGGGAACTCGCCAATTATTAGAGGGTGTGATTCTTAGAAGCAATCCTTGCACTCCAGAACTACGTAGCCAGCGTAGGTTGAGACATCAAACCTACTAGTTGAGGGTAGATGAGATGGCTTAACCTGTTATATGAAGGTCCCACCATTCTCCTTAGAGTACCTGTTAGATGAGGGATTACTCATAACTTGTCCTTACCAGTGGCGCGGTATTGACACCCTTCCAATTGGGGTTACAGATTGGACCCCAACTCAATTATATTATCTTATTTGGGGCATGTCGGTTAGATGACTACTTCCCACAGTCTCAGTCTTTGTCTCAGTCTCAGTAATAGAACTTAGATAGTTCTACAGAATTTAGGACTGTCAAATCTAGTCACCCAGTTTAGTACTAAACTCAGCCAGTTCCATCAGAAATAGGACTGTCAGACACAGTCATTTAGATAATAGTATTTCAGTTATACGAAACTTATGTTATCAGTATTCAGATTCAGTGTTGTCATGATCTCAGTTACAGTTCACGTATCCATGCATGTATTCTCACGTTCATGTTATTTAGTTAGTTAGTATTATTCATGTATATAAACCCCTTGTATTCATCCTACCTCACTTACATACCAGTACATTCAATCATACTGATGTATTTGCACTATAGTGCTTTATACCATAGGTTCAGAAGCACGAGATCCAAAGCACCCTTAGTAGATCATACGTTCAGCAGACAGACTAGCAGTGAGTCCTCATCATTCGAGGATGTTATTATTTGATTATTCCATTCTTTTAGTACTTAGTTTATTTCAGCAGTTGGAGTTAGTTGGGAACATGTCCCATCAACTCCTCATTCAGACAGTTTAGAGGCTTCAAGACTACAGCATGTTCAGATAGCTATTTCAGTTTTGTTTTGGTATTGATATACTGTATTTCCAGATGTTATGTTTTATCAAATATTTGAACCTTATGGCCTTTCATCCTTTTTCCACATTTATACAGTATGTTATGCAGTGCTCAGTACAAATATAAGTCATGGGTTAGATTATGGTCCTTCGGGGTCATGAGCACCGAGTGGAATTTCGGATACCACATTCGGGACATTACAGTGTCATGCCATAATCTTACCTGTAACAACAATATTCAAACCCTCAGCCTCAGGCCTAGCAGGTACTGCATACAACTGACCATCTTTGCTACCTGGCTGGGCACCTAATCGGCCTCCTATCCTACCTGCCTAAGAACCTCCTCAAGAACCCTAGGAACCACCCCTGCAACCATGAGAACCACCCCTAGATGAAGGATGAACTGCTCTAATAGGGGTAACACACTAAGCTGAAATAATAATCTCCTTACGACTAGGGCACTCACGCACAAAGTGATCAAAAATCCGCAGCTAAAACATACCCTCTAAGCTGAACCAGAACCAATAGTTCTGGGTGACCCGAAGTAACCACCACGACTAGAATGATCACAAGATAAACCTCTAGAATACTAACCACCACCCTAACCAAGGTAGTCTCTGGCACTAGACCAACCTTCATCAATAATCTAAAGTGATGTATGAAAAGGTTGACTAGGCTGAATCTGAGGCTAACAGGATGGACGCGGAGGATACCTACTCTAACAACATCTATATCTGGGTCGAGAACTACGACGACTCCCACTAAATCTTCCCTAAAACCTAGGCCTCTTATCACAACCCTCACGGTGCATCTCCTCCATCACCTGAGCATGATTCGACACCCCAGCAAAAGACCTACCCATGGCAACTAAACTCTGGGTAGACATACAAATGGGAAGTCTGAACCTTCTAATAAAACAACAAACTCTCTCATACTCAGTGTCTAAAATAGAAGTAGCGTGTCTAGCCAACTAGTGAAAACAAGCCTCATACAAAACAATTGTTATGAAGCCTTGTGCCAATCTCGTAAACTGGTCTCTCAAATGATCACTAAGGCTGTGAGGAATATACTTCTCCAAAATTATCTCATAGAACAAAGACCAAGTCAAGGGGGAAGATCCAACTGGTCTAGAATCCATAAAACTTCTCCACTAATGTCGAGCAGCTAAGTCTAACTAAAATATAGTGTAACCATACCACGAGTCTTAACAAGGCCCAAATTATAGAGCCTATCCTCAAAAGAAATCAGGAATTCATAAACACCCTCACCTGGTGCACCAAAAAACCTAGGCAGAACCAATCTCAAGAATCTACCCAACATCTTATGCTCCTCAAAAGACATAGCAGGTTGAGCAACCACCGGTTGAGAACCTACCGGGGCAGGAGGAACCTCAACTTAAGAGATACAGCTATAAGTTGCACCCCTACCTCAGTACCACTTTGATATATAGACTATGCACTATCAGACGGCACACCACCAACTATGCCTAAAAGCTGAACCAACACATCTCTAAGCACTGAAAAAGAAATAAACCCTGGTAAAGCTTGGGCTGGTCCCTAGACAACTGATGGTTGGGGCCAAAGAATCTCTGGATCAAGAGAGAGAGTAGGATCTGGGAAAGGTGGCCTATCCTATCCCCTAGCTTTGAACACATCTCATGACTGTCCACGACCTCTAGGTCATCCACAAAAAGAAGTTGTATCCCTAGCTCAATCTTAGGCCCTCATTTCATGTAGCGGTAGCCTTGTCCTGGCCATCTACTATAGAGATAGGTTGAAGGAATAATCTACAAACCAACTCAGACTCTTAGCATGATATAAGTGAAAGAAGTGAAGAACTCTTAAGAATGTCTCACAGCCTGCCGAAGATAGTAAACAGACGTCATCATTCTAATCCACAGGACTCCACTAGAAACCTACACTTGTACCAATAATACCGGTGAAACCTAGGCTCTGATACTAATTTGTCACGACCTAATTTTTTAGTCAAAATGGAACCTACCCTATCCCGCCAGTAGGTAAGCCAAACAGTAACCCAGAGCTAAATATAATGGGTTAACTTGGTGGGAAATGACTAATTTAGGCAAAAATCAGCAACATAATTGATAAATAGGTAAGACATTCGACATAAATAAAAATAATCAATACAAGATAACATCCCACGACTAGATAGAGCTAGTACAAAAACATTTAATAAAAATTATACAACTTACTTATTTAGAATAGTCAACAACATCGATCTCGATAACTAAAGACTAAATATCAAAAGATAGAAGGAAATAGGTGACTCTAATTCTAAGAGCTTAACCTATCTCCAAAAATATCAACACAGCACGATCAATGATCAACGGCGATAACCAGTACTCGGATATGCACTAAAAATGTACAGAAGTATAGTATGAGTGCCAAAACAATAGGTACCCAGTAGGCATCATAGGCCGACTGAGCTAAATCATGATATAAGTATGATAAAATACAAGATATCATCACTAATTCAAGGTATAGAAATGAACCTAGATCATCTCTAACACCATTGTACATAATAAGAAATTCAATCGGAATAATAATATTAACATAAGGCATCAACACAGGCCAATTTCATTGTGCAATATGAGTAAATAGATCAGAATAATAATGCATTAGAAGGCATCACACAAGCAATCACAGCCACAAAATTGGCACCCATACATTAATTAGTGCGAAAAAAGTAAATAACTCATCACAGACCCCCATATGGCTGGAGAGTAAAATCAACATAGAATAATTCAATCACCCATCATTTACAACTAAACAGTTTGTTATTTAACAATCATCCCTAAAGTTACCATCAGTCGATAATTTTTACCACCAGTCAACACTGTACCCATATTTCATAATGTTACCACCATTTAAGAACCATATCATCGTTACTCACTAGTCACCATTTATTAGCTAATCAACTCTTATTAACTAATCTATATGATTACTAGTCATTATATAACCTCTAGTCATATTTAGCAACTATTAACCACATATCCACTAATCATCATTTACCAACTAAGACTCGCTTATAAATAAGTCATTATATATCATTTAATAAACCTTCACCACTAAGCCTTCTTTATTACTAATCATCATTTACACCATCTTATAATCATTTATCACTTTCGGGATATAACCGGTATCCCTAATGTCAACACCATTCCCAACTTGTATATGCATATATATATATATATTAAGCATATCAGAAAAAATATCCAGACTCGAACCGGTAGATGTACGTATAGGTACATTGGCATAATCATCCTTCTGCCCTGCCGAGTATATATCATCATAATTATCCTCCAAAATTGAATCGGGTATAATCAACATCATCTTTATCCAGAACTTTACCGGGTATAATTAACGTAATCATCTTCTGGAATAGAGTCGAGTATAATTAATATCAACATCATCTTCCAAAATTGAACTGGGTATGTAGTTATCATAGCCATCTTCCTGAATCAAACTAGGTATAATCAATGTCATAATCATCTTTCAAAATTAAACCGAGAATAATCAATGTCATAATTTATAATATAGTCAAGCATCATGATTTCTAGCATAATTAATAGCATAACTTCCCATATAATTAATAAGTATGACTTCTAGAACAAATAATAACACAATTGCTAATATCATCAATAAGGATATTTCCTAGCATAATTACTAGCATGATTGTTAGCATGATCATAATCTTAAGTAATAGCATAGGCAATAACTACTAAATATCATGGTCAAAAGGCTTATCATTACCATAATAGATAGCATATACATGGCATAACCAATAACTTATCGCAACATAATTCATATCTCATCCTAGTGTAAGTGACAGTCTAATCTATTAGTCCTTGAGTATTATTTATAATGCCATCATCACCATAACCATCAAGTACCAAGGTTCCTCAATATTGCCTCAAAAGGGCATTCTCTAGGTATTCAACAAGCGTATAAGGATTTCAAGAGAACTAATCGTCGATCTTGGATTAATATGGGTTAAAAAGCCCACTTCTAAATCTCTGAAATACATTCTAAGTCAAATTCTACCCCAGACTAAGCTAAGGTATCTAAATCCACTCTTAGATGTAAAGTAAGCCATAATTAGACCTAAGGTACAGATTCTTCTCAAGCATTTTAACTGAGTCCAACAGAAACTAGGGAAACCTTCATTAGTGTAAGCAACAAAGCCAAATTTACCCTAAGCATGAGTGTCTTAAGCATTTTTACCTAACTTGAGCTAAGGAATTCTCAAACTAAACATGAGTAATTAAATCCAACTCATATGAGGAATAAGGAAACAAGTCAAGTGTTTCAACTGTATGGTTTCAAGTTAGCCTAAACAGTTCATCTAACCCAAGTCTTGAATTTTATCAATCAAATACCTAAAACCCATTCCAAATCCCACACAATGCCATAAACATACAATGAAGTAGCTCAATCTAGCAAGGGATAAACCTAGCCTACCTCGACACTGACGAAAGCTCAACGATATGCTAAACCACCACTTTTCCCTTCCGAGAAGCCTCCTCAAGAAGCCAAGCTATCATAAATACATTCTACTCATTAATACAAGAATAATGATACCCATATTAAACCATTATGCTTTGGGTCCAAAATTCACACATAAACTCCATGTGGGTCCCATGATTTACCCATATTAAACCATGATGCTTTGGGTCCAAAATTCACATATAAACTCTATGTGGGTCCTACTTACGAAAATTGCATTTCCAAAACCAACCCATTATTCTTACATGCTCATAGAATCATTACCCGTAAAAGATAGGTGTAAACCAAGCTAAATTGGCGCTAAAATCAAGCCCTCAAGATTTTAGGGTTTTGGGAAAGAAATCAATAAAATCCACTAGGAAAAGGATGAGTAACTTCAAATCAAAAGATACCCATGAAAACAAATGATAATCAAGCTCCCAAGTTACCTACAAGTACTAATTTTAAGATATCTCACTCTTTAGGATTTTTGCTCTCAAGAAAACGGGTGAAGATGATCAAAATCAGGCAAATAGGAATAATTTATACTCTTTCCCGATTCTCGAGAGTCGCTATAGAGAACTCGACATTTGTGATCGTGGCATATTAAGCCTGTTGGTACCAATCACGATTGTGGTATTAGCCTACCAATGGTATTATAATTGCAACCCTTAGCTTGCGATAGCGATGCGCCAACTGACGGCAATGGACTAGGAAATTTCCAAGTCCCCGTCAAGCCCTTGGGATTCATTCATAATCCCTTATACGTAAACAAACTATGTAACCATACCAAATTTAACATTTTAGACTCAATGTCCCAATCAAATTTTCCATTCAAGGTCATTTCGATCAAATATGGGTCCACACCTATATGACATTTTCTTAACTTTTCGACTAATAGGTCAAAATAAGCTCGAGTGTCTTGGAACCCAAACCAAAGGACCACCTAGCCTATAATCGACATCCAGAGCTTTTGGCACAGTCAAAATTTACATACAAGATTGTTTTACTAAATTTTTCACCCGGTGGCCATTTCAAACCAGAAAATAATTCAAAATAGGGAATTGGCTCTAAAAAAAATGAACTACCCGATAACTGAACTGTCAGCTCCAACAAGTCATAAATGACTGGGGTAGCTATA
Source organism: Capsicum pubescens (assembly GCA_030864215.1). NCBI lineage: Eukaryota > Viridiplantae > Streptophyta > Magnoliopsida > Solanales > Solanaceae > Capsicum > Capsicum pubescens. Next base: position 171,978,002 of record CM061542.1, read on the forward strand.
GAATAGCTCTAATGGTGAAAATAAGCAGAAATATGGTAAATGACTGGAAGGGTCATTACAATATCCACTAAAGGAACTTTTGTCCGCAAAAGTTAAGGAGTAGGATGTATCTAAAGTATCGAATAGGTAAAGATATTGAGTCTGCATCTCGTTCTTGATCTTGCAAGTGGCCTCCTTCACTAGGAGGTGCCTTCACTGAACCTTACCTACAATAATCTCTCTAGTGTGTAACCGTCTGACATCACTAGCCAAAATAAGCACAGGCTCCTCCACAAAGGTAAAAGGCTCATCTAATTCGATTGATTCCCATCTAAGCACATGAGACAGATCAAGAATGTATTGTCGCAACATGGACAAATAGAAAACTCGATGAACAGCGGTGAAATCTAGAGGTAGAGCTAACTCATAAGCCACCTCACTAACTACACGAAGAATCGCAAAAGGTCTAATGTATCTAGGACTAAGCTTTCCCTTCTTTCCAAACCTCATCACACCCTTCATGGGTGATACACAGAGGAATACACAATCACCTACTCTAAATCTCAAGGCACGAAGCCTACGGTCTGCATAGACATTCTGCCTACTTTGAGCTGCTCTCAACCTATCCTAAATCACCCTGACTCTATACAATGACTCCTGAAGCAAATCAGTACCACGGGGCCTAACCTCAAAAGTCTCAAACCATCCAATTGGAGAACGACATCTCCTACCATACAAAACCTTAAAAGGACTATCTCAATACTCAAATTATAGTTGTTATTATATGTAAACACTACCAAGGCTTAAGTATTAATCCTACTAGCCTCAAAAATCCATAACACAAGCTTAGAGCATATCCTTAAGGACCTGAATAGTCCACTCCAACTTACCAACTATCTGCGGATGAAAAGTTGTTCTAAGATTTACTTGAGTACCCAACTCCTCTTGAAATGCTCTCCAAAATCTAAAAGTGAACACAAAACCACATTCCAAAATAATAAAAATGGGAACACCATGCAAACGGACTATCTCCTAAACATATATATGGGCTAATCTCTCAGCACTAAAGGACATCTAAATAGGAATGAAATATGTTTCCTTGGTTAAACAGTCCATAATGACCCAAATACCATTCAAACCATGGGAAGTGCGAGGCAAACCATTAACAAAATCCAAATAAGGCTTGAATACTCGATTTATCAAATCCATAAATATAGCTAGGGCATTAGTCAACTAAAATGACATTACTAAGAACTCAAAATGATTATACCGTGTCCTGAAGGTTGTGTTTGAGATATCCTCTACCCGAATCCTCAACTTATGGTAACCTGATCTCAAATTAATCTTATAAATAATTGGTGCAACTTGAAGCTAGTCAAACAAATCATTATTGTGAGGCATAGGATAACGGTTCTTCACTGTCACCTTATTAAGTTGTCTATAATCAATTCATATATGTATGGAACCATCTTTCTTCTTTATAAACAATATAGGATCTCCCCAAGAAAATACACTCAGTGTTATAAAACCCTTACTAAAAAAATCCTAAAGTTGAGAATTCAGCTTCTTAAGCTCAGTAGAAGCCATACGGTAAGGTGCCATAGAAATAGGTCGGGTGCCAGGCTTGAGATCAATATTAAACTTATATGTATAGCAAGCCACAATTAGCACTAATGTAGAGATTCTTCTCAAGCGCCTTAACTAAGTGTAACAAAAACTAGGACAACCTTCATTAGTGTAAGCAACTGAGGCTAAACTTAACCTAAGCATGAGTGTCTAAAGCATTTTTACCTAGCATGAGTAATCTAAGGCATTCTCATGCTAAACATCATTAATGAAGTCCAATTTATCTAAGGCATAAGGAAACAAGTCAAGTGTTTCAATTCTATGGTTTTAAATTAGCCTAAATGATCCAACTAACCCAAGTCTTTAATTACATCAATCCAACACCTAAATTTCATCCCAAATCCAACACAGTACCATAAACATACTATGAAGTAGCTCAAATTAACAAGGGATAAACTTAGCCTACCTTGACTCCGATGAAAGCTCAACGATCAACTAAAACACCACTTTTCCCTTTTGAGGATCCTCCTAAAGATTCTAAGATATCATAAATATATTATATTCATCAGTATGAGAATAATGATACCCATATTGCACCATTCTACTTCGGGGCCAAAATTCGCACAAAACCCCCATGTGGGTCCCACTTAGGAAAATTACATTTCTAAAACCAACCTAATTTTATTACATTCTCAAGGAATTATTACCCTAAAAAAATGGTGAAAACTAAGATAAATTGAGGCTAAAAACAAGCTTTAAAGATTTTGGGGTTTGGGGCAAGAAATCAATAAAATCCACCAAGAAAAGGGTGAATTTTTACCTCAAATCAAAAGATACCAATGAAAATAAATGTTAATCCATATACCAAGTCACCCACAATTCCTAATTTGAAGATATCTCACACTTTAGGGTTTTGGATCTCAAGAAAATGAGTGAAGACTAAGCAAAATTAGGCAAAATAGATCAATTTATACCCTTTCCAAGTTCTAGAGAGTCGTTATCGCAACCTTGAGGCTTTCGATCATAGAATATTAAGACTATTGGTTCCAGTCCTAATCATGACCTACACACCATAATTTTAGTATTATCTTGCTAAGGATACCACAATCGCGATCCTTGGCTAGCGATAGCCATGCACCAGTTGACAGAAATTGACTTGGAAATTCTCAAGTCCACGCCAAGCCCTCCGAATTCATTTGGAATCTTGTATGTGAAAACGAACTATGTCTTCATACCTAATTTGATGTTCCAAACTCAATGGAGCAATCATATTTTCCATCCAAGGTCATTTCGACTAAATATGGGTCTCACATGCATATTTCACTTTCTTAACTTTCCGACCAATAGGTCAAAATGAGCTTGGGTGTCTCGGGACTCAAACCAAAGGTCCACCTAGACTAAAATAGATATTTCAGATCTCTAGAATAGTTAGAATTTACATACAAGATCTTTTTATTAAAGTTTTTACTCAATGGCCATTTGGAACCAGCAGAGACTTCAAAATAAGGAATTAGCTCTAAAACCAAATGAACTGCTCGATAACTGAACTGCCAGCTCCAATATGTTATAAATGACTTGGGGAAGCTATAGAATAGGTCTAAAAGTGAAAATAAGCATAAATATGGAAAATGACCTGAAGGGTATTACATGACCCAATAATGCTACTACGCTTATTTTGATGTTTTAGACTTAATAAAGATGTTGGCTTTTCGAAATAGAATCATTTTCATAAAATTAACCCTTGTGACCCTTTTTTACTATTTTTTAATTGGACAATTAAAATCTCAAGAACAAAGCCTGTTACTAACCTATATTCTACATTTTGGATCTACTGGGATAGTCGAAATTTCCATTTGGCAGTCGAATCAAGAAATGTTGACCAAAGTCAACTATTGGATTTTAAAGCCTCAAAATAACTTCAAACTCTCCCAAAACCTTCTCGAAGGCCTTGGGAACCATGTCAACCATCCCATACCCCAAAATCAACATGTAGCAACTACGGGAAAAGGTAGAATAGTCAAAATGTAGAAAATTTTAAATTTTACTATGATGTTCATTACATGTAATTACTAGGTTGTGTAATTATTAGGCTGGTAATTACTACCCTAGTAATTACACCAATTTCAATTACCAGGTGGCTTTATAACCTAACCCTAAAACTAATTCAAATTAGCATTGAGGATATGATTTTTTACCATTTTTAGGCCATATAAGTCACAATTTATTCCACAAAAATCTTACCTCTGATAAGGAACAATTATTAAGTCATAGATAAAAATTATTGCTTCATATTGAGAAAAGATCAACCTCTCAACCTTTCTTCTTCATTTAAAATTACATTAAACACCACCCAATATCCAGGTACTTGAATGTATTCGATAATGTGCTCTAATTTCTCCCATAACTTTAGTCTTTCCAAAGCATTACATCTTTCATACACCGATGAAATAATGAAGGATTTGTTATCCTTACAAAACTTAATTGAAACTTTATGAGTCCAAACTAACACAGCCTTCTCATTCCTCTCTTTAGAAAATCAAAATTTTTGCAGTAGTATTAACCAATGCATGACTAAGGCCTAGATTTCTTCAATATTGATCTAGATCTTGTGGATATTTAAAAGGCTCCATCAAATCTATGAATGAATAATGGTGTTGTCTATTTAGTTTCATTAACCTCTCAAAAGAGTTTGAGTGTAAATGAATCTAGTATTTCAGAAAATAATTTTTTTAATTATTGATCACAATTTTTTAATTTATCTTCACTGGTCCTTATTTTGACTTGAAGAGAAAGCGTATGTCTACCTCTTTTAGTCCTATTCTTCAAGCAATGTCTTAGTGAAAAATCCCCAAAATTTTTTGATTTTTGAATATTGTATTCCGTGTTTTCATCCTCCTTTATTTCCTTCTTTTGTTAAATTTGATCTCCAGTATCTTCCATTAAGTTGACTACCTCCTTAAAATAAGGATACGGTATTAGTGTATTATTCTCTTTTAAGTCGCTCTTTCTTGCTTTGGTGTTGTTTCTTGATTCCTAGTTGTTCTCTTTATACAGTATTTTCTGAATAATTTGTTATCAACAGGTTTAGGGCTTGTATCTAGTTTCTGCTCCCCCTTCCTCACCTTGTTTGAAATTTCTATAGGGTCCATACTCTTCACTGTTTGCATATTGCTTTATTTTTCATTATTAGGTTCCCTTTGATTGTTGCTATTGAGTCATGATTGATTCCCTTTGCCCCAAAAACTTTTTCAACCCACCCCTTTGATGATTTATCCTATTGATTTGATTGCTAGGGGTTGGTTTCTCACTTTCAATGTAATCAAGATTAACTCTTGAAATTCTAACCCAGTTCCAAACCTTTTCATATTGCCTTAAAGTAACTTTTAGCTCATAGCCAAGTCAAAACCTCCCTTATTGGTTGATTTCTTGTGAAGTATCTTGCTATGGTTAACTTTAAATGATCATAACTCCTATATGTTGAAGTATTTTTTAGCTCAAGACCCTCCAACTGATAGATATTTTAATTATCTTTCCTACGCATCCAGTTTTTCCTTAATTTGATATTGGAGTAAAAGTGTATGACCATTTTATTGAAGCACTATCCAAGTTGTCGATGATGAGGTCTCAGAGGATGAGTCATTAGGAGACCCGGTGAGTCAGAATCCAAGATCAAGTCCAATATGAAGACTTCAACAATAACTCATCCCTCGAGCCGATTAGTCATCACAAAGGTAATCGGCACTGTTTTTAGAAATTTTTTAATGATTTTAAAGGGGTTGTTTGGTCTTTTTCCACTCTTTTAACCCTAAAACTACATTGTTTAAGATACCCCAGGGCTGAATAGTAATTCAAAAACACTCCCAAGTGCCTCATTCCTCATAATTTACTTGACATTTAAAAAATTTAGAGAGAAGTGATGATTTTTCTCCTTCAAGAAAGGGCTAAGGTTCTCAAACTTTAGGCTCCAAATTCAAAGGTGTCGTCAAGGTTTTCAACCTCAGGTGTGAAATTTCATCAATGAGTTTCCTTTCACCCATTGAGTCCCAAAGCTATCATCTCCTCAAATTTTATTCACCCTTCAAGTTTAGGGTTTCCATGAAAAGTGTGAATTCATTTAGTTTTTAATTTCTTACTTTGACTAAATCATGAATGTATATTTTCCCATAAACTTGAGCATCTCTCCATACTCATGACTATAAAATCTCATTATACAAATAATTTTTTTATTTGGGGCTTGAGTTATGAAATTTCTTATTACATTCAGATTGTATTATTGTCATGATTAGTTGCATTCTTCAGAGATAGTAGGTTATGAACACCCGATGACATAGGATTTTATGCATTTACCTATGAGTATATAACCCTCCAACTTACATGTTTATGAATTCTTTTAGATCATGCATTTATTTTTACTTTTCAAATTATTATCATTATGCATTGCAGTTATCAATGTCATTCAGTTGGGAGTAGTAATTAGCACCGAGCGAACATAGGTATGAAGGCTCACCCGTCAGTTAGGATGAGACCTTTAGTAGAATTTCCTAAGTCCCAAAATTAAGTCACTACCATAGGTTTTAAAGGGTCACTTGTCATACTTGGCATGACATCTTTTCCTTTAGGATATCAGTTTAGTGGATACACCTCAGTCAGTGTTCATACCTTAGTAAGGTGCTAAACACCCGTCTAACTGGTTTACAGGTTGGACCCTGATAAGCTCAAATTGGGGTATGTTGATAAATAGTAGCTCCCATAGTCCACATTTCATAGTTCAGATTCAGATACTTACCTGACCTTGTATTCAATTGTTCAGCTTATTATACAATACATGTTTATTACTTGGTCTTGCATCATTTTATCAGCTCACATGCATCATGATCAACCTATATCAATTATTTTCCACATCACATACTCAATACATTCAAAGTATTGATCTTATACTTTCTTTTACACTATATTATCTTATAATATGGGTTCTGGCATTCAACAGCCAGAGCGCGCTTAATACTATTCCGAACCATGTCAGTAGTAGTGATTGGAGAGTCCTCATCATTTGAGGGACAGCTATCAATGTTTTTTTTCAATAATATTCTATTTTTTAGACAGTTGGAGTAGTTGGGAGCTTGTCCCAGCAACTCATATGATTAAAAGGCTTCTAGATAAAAAATTATATTTTTAGTATGTTGATTTTGTCAGACAGTCTCAGTTTTGACATCTAGTATTGATTTTGCTTTTACTAGGATTATGTCACTTAAGTTTAGTTTTTACTAAGTATCATATCATTTGCTTTAGTATTCTTAATGTTTTGCCAGGCCATGGGTTAGCTTGGGGTCACTTGTGACACTGAGCATCGTGTTAAGACTAGGGGTAGTCTTGGGTCGTGACACTTATTCTACCTTCTTCTCTTTTATTTTTGTGCTTCTTAAACTCCTCATTGTCTTTTCCTTTCTATTGGTTTTTACTCTACCTTGTTGAGCTTTTCCTTTATTCTCCTTATTGTCTTCTCTTTCCTTTTGATTTTTAACAATCTTTTTCTTTTGTGGTGCTTTTCTTTGATCATTCTTTTCCTTCTTTGGGTACAATTATGGATGTTCAACATAGAATTGTTATTTATTATGTCCTTGAATCACTCAAGTCTTGTAATATTTAGGAACATAGTCTTTGATTCTAATCCACTTTCAATAACTTCTCCATTTTATCTTTTCCTTCCTATGCGGATACCTGATGTTGGGTGTATTTATGCATTCTAGTGTTACTATTCTAGCTTATTTAGCCTTGTTTTAAGAATAATTCATGTTCTTAACGTGTTAATATTGATATAAATAAGAATTTAAGTGTCCAAGTGTGTGATAATAATGTTTAACGTGTTTTCCAAACAAGTTTGTACTTAATTGAGTCATTTAGAGTTCAACCCGGAAAACTAGTTCTACTAGCTTGAGCTAGGTGTGTGTCTAGTTGGCTTCATTGTATTATAATGTTTTTAATTTATTCCAAATAGTCTAATGGTATAATTATATGCGGAACAACTTGTTTGTAATGGGCAAAGTTCAATTTAATTAATTTAAGAGTCTGAACATAAAATTTAAGATTGTGCAAATTAGCCTTATTTTAACTCTTGTCTTGATTTGTGGTTGAGAATATTGTGTTGTTTTGATCTCTAATATGTGGTGTGTGATATTTTAGGAGAATTTATGATCAGAATACGGTGATATATTGATGATAAAAAGGCTTGAAATTCTTTGGAAATACACTACAAAAGGCATGAGAAAAAGATAGGACGTTCAACTCTTAAAATAAATTTTGGACGCAACTTCCAGTGAGTCGACGCATCGCGTGGATATTCCCAGTTCATGTTGATGCGATCATTAACACGTCGCATTGAATATGCATGGCCAAATGTGAGACTTTGTTGACACGGTGGGGACATTGTCCCATTACTAATATGATTACTTGGCAGACTTTCCAAGGCATGTGGGAATCTTTTTAATCCCACAAGGAGTGGGATTAGGAGTAAAATATTATAAATAGCCACAAGAACCTGGAACATAAGTGGACAATTTTGGTTACAATTTGGTTACACCTGGACATACTTTGACAACTTTGAAACAGTTGGGACAAACGGTGTGACGGTGGTGGACAAAATTGGACAATTCGGTGGAATAATTTTGTGGTGGAAACTGCACTTATAAGATTTTATCAATTATTTATTTATCTTTCTAATTTTTCATATCATGTATTTAATTAATTGGATCGTGATTATGAATATTATCGGCTAAAAACCCTTTTTTTGGGGTTAAGGCCAAGAACATGGGTACTATTGTTTTGGATTAATTTTGTTGGATCTGCTTATCATATTTGATTGTTTGTTTATTCTTGTTTTAATTATTTTATGGATTGATCACCAGTAAAATACATATATATTTTTAACCTTTTGATCTCGGTAGAGGGAATAGGGAGATAGAACGTGGTAATAAACAGAATTTGGATTTTTATTCTTTTATAAAATAAAGAATTGAACTTAGCACCTAGGATAGGGATGTACTTAGGAGCCTTACTTGATTCATACTTAGGAAGATAGATTTAATAACATGATTGGATTATTAACTCCCCGTTCAACGATGTAGATGTAATGTCTATATTAGGTAAAAGATTAGAGGTCGGGAGACTATGATCATGCAATTAACCCTACGAATCAACAACCAAGATAAGAAAGTTAACGAATGAAGTTCAATAACATAGTATGATTGTTCGGAGTACTTTAACCCTGGGCTTTCATCCATTGATTGTCCCAAGACTTTTATTCTTATGCACTATTTATTTTATTTTTAGTTTACAATTATTCAACACTCTTTTTGCTTACTTGATCTCAATTGTTAAACTAGAATTGGATAGTTGTCAACACAAGTCCACGTGGAATCGATATTTGGCTTTCTTAAAGGCCACTATATTACTTGGTAGACCATATACAATTGCGTGTACGCTTGGGCGTTGTCAAGTTTTTGGCGCCGTTGCGGGAGACTTGTAGATTGAAAACTATCTTATTTTTAGTTTAGCTACATTGAGTAGTAAATAGTTTAGTTTTTTTAGATTTTTAGGTTTCTTTTATTTCTCTTTTTATCATGGGATAGATGGTTTGTGAGTGATGATGATTCTATATGGTGTATAGTTTATGGCAATAGTGTTCATTCTGAAGATATGTGTGCTATCAACCTCGATTCAATAATGTTTATGGGCTATGATCAAAGGCAATACTATGTGAATGCCTACAATCAGCAACAGCAGTTTCAACAGTCGCAGGTTCAGAACTACCAGTCCCCATTTCAAATGCGCAATTTGGAAGAGATGCTGAAACAAATTTTAGTTGATCAAGCACAGTTGTCAGCAGATATAAAATTTATGGGGCCAATTTAGAGGGTCATCAAATTGTCTTGAGGAACTTGGTGATGCAGATAGGGCAAGTGCAACAGGTACATAATACCAGACCTCAGGGTGATTTTTCAAGTGACAGTGAACAAGTAATTGCAATCACTTTGAGGAATGGTATAGAGCTCAATGAAGAACCTCCAAAGACAATTAAAGAGGTAGATGCAGAGTTGACTTCCCAACCTATTGAAGACAAAGTTGCTGACAGTTCAAGGAAGTCTAAGTACTTGGAAATTGGAATTGTTGAACAAGTTAAGGAGATACTAACCTGGGTTGTGTAGCGTAACTGTCATAAAACAAGGAACTAATGGGCTATATGGGTCCAGCTCTCCCCTAGCTGGAAGGGCCCCGGTACGTGTAACCGTACAAACCAGAGAATATCCATAGTCGTATATGCATATATAGGGAACTCAAACCTCCCGGCATAATTAAGGTGACATAGAACCAATGTATACAACATGGGGGACTCGAACCTACCATTTATCTATTTATTTAGGGGACTCAAACCACCCGATCATAAGACACCTACACTGGCTAGCGCGGTTTCTAGTGTTAGTCCGTTGGACTCTATTTTCATGGATCGGCTACACGTCCCTCTTTAAAGCCCAATTTAAAACCATCATTTCACATGCACAACCAATTATACAATTACTTACCAAAGTCATCTCGTTGATATCGTCATACCAACCCTACTTGCAAGCGTATAACAATGCCATAGCCATTAACATTTAACTTTAGGACTCAAACCCATTGTCAATACAAGCCATCAATGCAATTCAACATTTAGGGACTTGAACCCATTATCAAATAGACACATAAATTAAGTTAATTTTTAGGGACTCAAACCCTTTAAGCCAATTAAACCACCAAGGTTACCATTCAAATCATTATATGGCCAACAAGGCATTTACATAACCATTTACCGACCATTCATATTCATTAGGCCAATGCCTTAGTTCAAGACACATTTAAATTTAATTTATGGTCATAAAGACCTTTACAAAATCATTCATCCATCATTAGCATTCTTATACCAAACATTAGTGCCAAACCCAATTCATCATATGACTAGTTTACTCTCTTACACATTTTCACAAACACTTTGAGGGGATGCTATTATCAAGACCAAAATCAAGGTAAAAACCACCAAGTTTAGGTTTATCCATGACGCACTTGTTAAAAAAAATTACCAAGCAGCCACACGTGCAAACCATCATAAAAAACATGTAGAAACACTTGTTAAACCAAGAGTAAACAATACTCAACCATATGCAACAAAACCCTCAATTTTGGTTTTCAAAACCACTATTTAAGAATCATAATCACACTTTAAAAAACATGATATCTATGAACTAACAATGAGGGAAGAGTCACATGCATTATTCATGATGATTCACACAGAGAAACTTGACCCTTGAGCCTCTAGATGAACACTTGTAGAAATCGTAGCCCCAATCTTCAAGAGAGTGTTTAGAGAGAGTATTTAGAGTGTTTGATCCTTCAAACATGTATTATAAGAGGCCACAACACGTTATAGGACGTGGGGACTTAAGGTTTTTGGGTTGGGAAATATCTGGAATGCCCTCAGCTTAAAAGCTAAAAACTTGCTCGCAGGAGGGTACGATCATCCCTCCTAAATCGTACCCTAGGGTACGAGTGGTACCCTTATCTCATACCCTAGGCATCACCTTGGACATCCATACTACCCAACATATGAACATAAGAGTCTAACTCATATCCTAACATATGAGAAGTACCCTATGACTCGTACCCTAGATAGAATACACTAGGCTAAGTTTACAACATCATACGACTTGGAAACATACACCTATTACCCTATCATACGACTAGGGAGAGGCCTAACCGTACCGTGGATAGAATGCAAACACCCTACAGTGTCCATCATACGATAGGAGAGACCCTAATCGTACCCTAGCATGCAACTTGTACCTCAAGATTATCCAAAAACGCAAACGTAGGAAATTTTTAAAGGTCCAAATCCATGGTGTTCCAATTCTCCGGCACTTGGATCATTCATCCTCGAATGACGGGTAAAGGCAAGCACATGCATGAGTTAACACATCATTACACATCAAGCTAACCTTTAAATCAAGTTAGAAAACAAAGACATATAAAAAATATAAGAAGATCAACGCATACCTCAAGCGCGAGTTTTCGAGACGAAAAACAAGTGCGGATACTTGGAATTCATGTCATCTTCCTCCTCCTAAGTAGCTTCTTCAACTTTATGGTTCCTCTAAAGAAGCTTTACCGAAGCCACATCCTTTATCCGCAACCGACGAACTTGATGATCCAAGATTTCAACCGAGACTACCTCATAAGATAGGGAATCTGAGATACCCCATCCTTCCAAAGGAACAACCGATGACGGATCACCCACATATTTTCTCAACATAAATACATGGAAAACTGGATGAATGAAGCTCAAACTAGGAGCCAACTCCAACTCATAGGCAACATTACCAACCCTCTTCAAAACCAAATATGGACCAACATACCAAGGACTAAACTTTCCCTTCTTCCCAAACTACATCACTCTCTTCATGGGAGACACCTTTAAGAATATCCAATCACAACCTTAAACTCCAACTCTTTATACCTCACATCCGCATAGGACATTTGGCGATTTTGAGAGGCCTTCAACCTGTCCCAAATCACCTTCACCTTTTCCCAGGATTGGTGATCCAAATCAAGGCCAAACAACTTACCCTTACTAACTTCATACCACCCAATAGGAGAACGACATCTTCTACCATACAATGCCTCAAAAGGAGCCATGACAATGCTAGAGTGGTAACTATTATTGTAGATGAATTCAATAAAAGGAAATTGGTCATACCAACTACCACTATAATCAATCACACAAGTACGACGTATATCTTCCAATGTCTGAATAATCTTCTCCGCTGGTCCATCCGACTGCGAGTGGAAAGCGATACTAAGGCATACCTTAGTTCCCAAACCTTTCTGAAATGACTTTCAAAAGTGAAATGAGAATGGAGTACCATGATCTGAAATGATAGAAACTAGAGCACCATGAAACTTGACAATCTCTGCAAGGTACAACTTAGCATAATCCTCCACCGAAAACTAGTCCTCACTGGCAAGAAATGAGCGAACTTAGTTATTCTATCCATAATGACCTAAATAGAATCACATTTATTCCAAGACCGGGAAGACCGGTGAAAAAATCCATAATAATTACCTCCCACTTCTATTCGGGCAACTCAATATCTTTGTACAAACCTCCGGGTCTCATGTGTTCAACCTTCACTTGTTGACACACCATGCACTTAGCCACATAATTATCCATATCTCGCTTCATATTATTCCACTGATAGAACTCCTTAAGATCATGATACATCTTCATGGAATCGAGATGGATAGCATAACGAGATCCATGAGCTTCGGCCAAAATCTTTTCCCTCAATCCATCCACATCGGAACATATAACCTACCTTGGTACCTCAAGATATCATCACCACCAATCAAAACATCAACAACCTTTTGTTGACCCACATTCTTTTTAATCTTCATCAAATCAGGATCCGGCATTTGCTTTTTCTTTATCTCAACAACAAAATACGACTGTGACACCTGGTGCACAAAAACACTACCTTCATAAGAGTCCGTAAGACAAACTCTAAGATTATCCAAATGGTGAATGTCCTTCACCAACTCCCGCTTATCCTCATCCACATAAGCTAAACTCTCCATGGATAACCTACTAAGAGCATCTGCAACTATGTTATCTTTACCTGGATGGTAGTGGAGACTCATATCGTAGTCCTTCAGTAATTCAAGCCATCTCTTTTATCTAAGATTCAACTTTTTCTGAGTAAACACATACAGAAGGCTCTTATGATCAGAAAAGATGTCAATATGAACCCCATAGAGATAGTGATGCCAAATCTTAAATGCAAATACCACAGCCAACAACTCTAAATCATGAGTAGGGTAGTTTTTCTCATGAACTTTTAACTACCTAGAAGCATAGGCCACCACCCTACCGTGTTGCATCAACACACAACCATGACCAACACGAGAAGCATCGTAATAACTATGAAACCATCATTACCCTCGGGCAGGGTCAAAACTGGAGTTGAAGTCAACTTATCCTTTAACTTCTCAAAACGACTCTCACACGTATCCGACCACAAGAACTTGACCTTCTTCTGGGTCAACTTAGTCAATGGGGAAGCTATAGTCGAAAAACTCTCCACAAATCTCCTATAGTAACTGGTTAAACTTAAGAAGCTCCGACTATCGATTGGAGTCGTGGTTCTAGGTGACTTCTTAACCACTGCAACCTTTTGCGGATCTACCATGATAGTTTCACAATAGATAACATGACCAAGAAAAGTCATAGCCTCCAACCAAAACTCACACTGTGAGAACTTGGCATACAAATATTGATTCTTCAAGGTCTGCAACACAACACGGAGGTGATCGGCATGATCCACCTCACTCTTAGAGTAGACCAAGATGTCATCGGTGAAGACAATGATAAATAAATCCAGAAACTGATGGAAGACCCTATTCATCAAATCCATGAATGTTGCTGGAGCATTAGTAAACCCAAAAGACATAATCAGGAACTTATAGTGACCATATCAGATCCTGAAGGCAGTCTTAGGGATATCCACCTCCCTAATCTTAAGCTAATGATAACCCAACCTAAGATCAATCTTAGAGAAACACTTTACACCCTCAAGATGGTCAAACAAATCATCGATCCTAAAAAAAGGATATTTATTCTTTATAGCCACCTTATTCAGCTGACGATTATCAATGCACATTCAAAGAAAACTATTTTTCTTATGCACAAACAATACTGGAGAACCCCAAGAAGACACACTAGGATGGATAAAACCTTTATCTAAGAGATCCTTCAATTACACCTTAAGCTCCTTCAACACTGTCGGAGCCATTATATATGAAAGGATAGAAATAGGAGAGTTTTCGAAATAAGATCAATCCCAAAATTGATATCCCTTTAGGGAGAAATACCAGGAAGATCATCAGGGAAAACCTTGGGAAACTTACAAACCGCGAGAACGTATTCTAGAGAAGGACCTTCCGAGTTGGAATCTTTAACCCAGACCAAATAATACAAACACCCTTTTGAAATCAACTTTCGGGCTCTAAAATATGAGACAAACCTCCCCTTTGGAGCTAAAGAACCCCCTTCACATACAGTGACCGGCTTATTAGGGAAATTAAACATGACTATACAAGTCTGACAATCTAAGGAAGCATAGCATGAATGCAACTAATCCATCCCCAATATGACATCAAAGTAAAGCTTATCCAACTCTATCAAATCCACAAAAGTTTCTTTACTACCAACAGCTACCACACACCCCCTATAGACTCTTTTAAAAACCATAGAGTCTCCTACCAGGGTAGAAATAGAAAAAGGAACTGACAAACACTCAAAACTAAAACCAAAATGCACAGCCACAAATGGGTTCACATAAGAAAGAGTGGGCCCAGAATCAAGTAAGCAATACATTTCACGGGAGAAAAGTTTTAACATACCAATCACTACATCAGGAAATGCCTCAGAATCCTGGCAAGACGTAAGAGCATAAAACTGATTTAGGCCAATATCAGTACTAGAAGTAAAAGCAGATGCAAAATAGTACCCTTTGGTGCAGGAGTAGATGAAGAGATAACAGGAACCTTGTTAGCCCCAGAAGCCATCCTAACACGATTATTACACTGCATATGACCAATCTAACCAAAATAAAAACACTTATTCTTCCCTTCCTCACATACCCCATGATGCGACTGCCCACAAAATCTATAAAGAGGGGAGGATGGACCTAACTGAGCCCCACTAGCCTAAGATTAGGCACTTTATGCTCGGAACCCACCATTATACTGAGACCGACGATCACCCGATGGCTTCGAGTAAAGAGCACTAGCCGTGGAGAAAGAACTAGAACTCCCCCACCACTTCTTTGGCCACATACCACTATCTCTATTACCTTGCTCAGAAGGCCTAAATTTTCTCTCTTGCCTTTCACTAAACTCAACCTATTTCTTATTACCCTCTTCTACTTGTTGCATATACACAACTAATCTAGATATATCCATGTCTTTGATCAACAAAGTCGCCTTACCCTAAAGAACCAACTCATGAGACAGTCTTGAAGCAAACTTATGCATTCTAGCCCTCATGCTAGAAACTAATTTAGGAGCATACCTGGACAACTGATGGAATTTCAAGGCATACTCCTTGACAGACACCCTACCTTGCTTTAAATTCACAAACTCTTCTATTTTTGCTTCCCTCAACTCCTAAGGAAAGAAGCCATCCATAAAAGCACTGAAGAAATCCTCCCATAAGACAAAACTAGCATCTTCACCCCTCAATTGTTCCCACTCTTCATACCACTGGTACACCACATATTTTAATTGATAGGCAGCAAACTCAACACCTTCAACATCTGAAGTAAGAATAATTCGAAGAATCTTCTCCATTTCATCAATGAAACTTTGAGGATCTTTCTCGACCTTTGTACCCGTAAACATAGGAGGATGCAACCTCATAAACTGGTCAACCCTTGTTACCTCAAAAGATGGAGTAACAGGAACACCACATCCAAACTGAGAAGCTCTCAACTGAGTCAATAGAGTAATGAATCAATAGAATTCAGCATTAGTAGCCTCCCCTTGAGGCGGCTGATTATGAGTGTCACCCACAAGAGGAAAATTAGTGGGGGGAGGTGGAACCCCATAAGGACAATCAGAGTAGATACCCTTGACCAGGTTTGGACTCTAGAGGAAGAGTGTGTCCCATAAATATTGTCCCTAGTTGGGACAGAGGTGTTTGCATGAACATCAGATCTTCTTGGAGACATGATTTGAAATACAAGCAAAAAGAAATTAGAAGAATCCAAGACGTTAAACTCTATAGCTCTAAGTAAGACAATAAGAAAGTGAAATATTCCTAAATGTCTCATAGACCCTCTCTTATGAGTATGGCATGCTACACACAAATAAAAGAGATTTTACTTGACATGACTTTATGGACACCCAACTGACCATGAACCTAGGCTATGATACCAGCTGACACGACCCGAACCAGGGCCTTGTCGTAATGGGCACCTCAAGTCCAACAAGGACCGGAGATAACCCCATTATCCAAACTAACCAATCAACATCCACCATATAATTAAGATAATAACCAAGTCCATATCCATACCATAACATAACATACCCAAGTCCACAATTTGTTCATATAAAGCCTCTAAAACAATCCAAGAATATCAGGTCGGGACATGCCCCCGACCATAGCCAAAACCAATATCCAAGTCTAAACCAAAAAAGACATAAATAAACTCAAAACAAGAAATGGAGCCTTCCAAAGTATGAAAGCTCACCACTTCAAGTCACCACAAGCTATTATCGAGTCCAATTAATGAGTAAGAGGTGTAGGAGTATGACCAACACCTGTATCACAGGGGGATACAGCATCGAAGATAGTTACGATTGGAGCGCTAGCATGCAACTCAAAGATAAGGATAAAATAGTACCAACTATTTAAAACCATTCTATCAATATGTGCAACAACTGCAACACATACATATATGTATATATATACCATGCCGGGGTAGGGAACAAGATTAACATAATCCTTAAAATATTAACTTGGGTTGTATATAATAAGCATCATAAAAGAAGGCACCCACGGTCTATATGGGTCCATATCTCCCCAAGCTGGAAGGGCCCCCAGTATATGTAGCCACACAAACTAGAGAATATCCATAATCATATATGCCTATATGGGGGACTCAAACCTCCCAGTATAATCAAGGTGACATAGCACCAATTTATACAACATGGGGGACTCAAACCTCTCATTCATATATTTATTCAGTGGACTTGAACCACCCGGTCATAAGACACCTGCACCGGCTAGCGCGATTTCTAGTATTAGTCCTTTGGACTCCACTTTTATGGCCAGGATACACATCCCTCTGTAAAGGCCAATTTAAAACCATCATTTTACATGTAAAACCAATTAGCCAATTACTTACCAAAGGTATCTCATTGGTATCATCATACCAACCCCACTTGCAACCGTACAACAATGACATAGCCATTAATAATTAAATTTGGGACTCAAACCCATTGTCTATACAAGCCATCAATGCAATTCAACATTTAGGGACTAGAGCCCATTATCAAATAGAGACATAAATCAAGTTAATGTTTAGGGACTCAAACCCTTTTAGCCGATAAAACCACCAAGGTTACCATTCAAATCAATACATGGCCAACAAGGCCTTCACATAACTATTTACCAACCATTCATATTCATTAGGCCAATGCCTTAGTTCAAGACACATTTTAATTCAATTTATGGTCATCAAGACCTTTAAAAAATCATTCATCCATCATTAGCATTTTTATACCAAACATTAGTGCCAAACCCAATTCATCATATGACCAGTTTACTCTCTTAGGCATTTTCACAAACACTTTGAGGGAATGCTATTATCAAGACCAAAATCAAGCTAAAAAGCTTCAATTTTAGGGCTATCGATGACCCATTTGTTAAGCCATAATTACCAAGCACCCACATGTGAAAACCATCATAAAAAACATGTAGGAACACAAGTTAAACTAAGAGTAAACAATATCAACCATATGCAACAAAGCCCTTAATTTTGATTTTCAAAACCACCATTTAAGAATCATAATCACATGTTAAAACATATGATATTTATGAACTAACAATAAAGGAAAAGGTGCATGCCTTATTCAAGAAGATTCACAAAGAGAAACTTGACCCTTGAGCCTCTAGATAAACACTTGTAGAAACTCTAGCCTCAATCTTCAAGAGAGTATTTAGAGAGAGTATTTGGAGTGTTTGGTCCTTTAAACGTGTGTTATAAGAGGCTACAACATGTTATAAGTATGGGGACTTAAGGGTTTTAGGGTGGGAAATGTCTGAAATGACCTCAGCTTAAAAGCTTAAAACTTGCTTGCAGGAGGGTACGACCACCCCTCCTAAATTACTTCAGAGTCAATCTGGACATGTGGGACATAATAGATGAAAAACCCTCAACAAACAGTCTGTAAAAGCCAGCCAAACCCAAGAAACTCCTGATATTTAATGGAGAAATAGGTCTAGGCTAGTTTATCACCACCTCGATCTTTTGAGGATCTACTCTAATATCATCACAAGAAAAAATATGGCCAAGTAAAAATACTAATCTTAGCCAGAATTTGAACTTACTAAATTTAGCAAACAACTGATGGGCTCTAAGAGTCTGCAATACTATTTTGAGGTGGTTTGCATGATCATTTTCATTACGGGACTAGACAAGGATGTCATCAATGAAGACTATAATGAACATGTCCAAGAACATCTTGAACACCCAGTTCATCAAGTCCATAAAGGCTACTGGAATATATCTAGGAATATCTTCAGGGAATATATCTAGAAATTCCCTTACTACTGAAACTGACTCAAGACTAGGAGTTTCGAAAATAAAGTCTTTGACTCGAACAAGATGATAAATACACCCTTTGGATATCATCTTTCTCGCTTTAAGGTACAAAACAAGCTGACCCCTAAGAGCTGTAGTACTACCCCTCTATTCAAGGACTGGTTCATTTGGAAACTAAAAATGAACTATTCTATTTCTAAAATCAACTAAATCATAGCATGAATGGAGCAAATCCATGCTGAAAATGACGTCAAAATCTATCATCTCTAACTCCAAAAGATCCACTGAAGTTACTTTTTAAGAAATTGTGACTTGCCAGTTTCCTTATACCTTCCTGGCTACAATAGAGAAACCTACTGGGGTAGACACTTAAAAGGGATTTGTTAAGATTTTGAGACTGATTCTAAAGTTGACGGCTATATAAGGGGTTACAAAAGAAAGAAAAGCTCCATGGTCTAATAAAGAATAAACATGTAAATGAAAGACCTGTAACATACCAGTAACTATGTTAGGAGAATTTTCCTTATCCTTACGAGATAGAAGAACATACAATCTATTTGGACGCTGACCACTAGTAGTATTAGAAGTAGCACCCTGCAGAGTTGGGCGGCTAGCTGGAATTGATGACTAATGGGATTGGCCCTATTGGGGAAAATCCCTACCATTCTGAGCAACTACACGAAACTCCCGAGTCTAATGGGATGGCTTGCCACACCTAAAGCATACATCACTACCTGATCTACACTTACCTTGATGGTTTCTACTATATTTCTATCAAAGAGGATTTGTAGGAGCACAGTTAACACTACCCTACGACTTAGAGCCTGGTGCCCTATCCCAATTGTCATTTCTAAACTTGGTTATTGGGGAATTAGCTGAAGATAGAGCTATGACTGAAGATTTCTAATAGAACTGTGGATGGTTACCACCTTCTGACCTTGGCTGGTTGAAACTAAAGCTACTCATTCTAGCCCTCTTGTTTTCTCTCTCTCTCCTTAGTATTATGCTTCTTAATCTATTGAGCATTGACCATCAATCTAGATAAGTACATCTCTTTAATTAGCATTATGGTCCTACACTCCTTGACCCTACTGTCAGATTCACCAGACACATACTTGCTTATCTTATACCTACTATCATCTACCATATCAGGAGCATACCTAGCTAAATAAGTAAACTTGAGGGAATATCCCTTCACACTCATGTTGCCTTACCTCAAGTTAATAAACTCTAACATCTTGTCTTCTTTTAGCTCCAATGAGAAGAATCTATCTAAGAAAGTTGTATCAAACTCTTCCCATTCTATAGGCCTTGCATCTGTGCCTCTATCTACTTTCCACTGCTTAAACCATGTATGAGCCATATCTTGTAACTAATAGACACTCAACACTCTCACTAGCAGTTACCCTCATAATATTTGTTACTTTCTACATAATGTCTAAGAACTCTTACAGATCATCTTTAGATTAGGATCCAAAAAATAGAGGAGGATTTATTTAGGTGAAGTCCTGAATCCTTGTTGTGGAAGTATTGGCCACTAGGTTGGATGAAACAGTGGTTGACTAAGCATTCTCATCCTTTATAAAATTGGCTAGAGTAGTGAATGCAGACCTAAACTCTGTATGAGAAACATGCTCATTCAGGGGATCATCCTGAATAGGTAGAGGTGTTGGATGGTTTACATTTCTTCTTCTATTTGTCTTTTTGGGAGGCATATTCTATAAATGGAAGGAAGAATAGATTAGATAGAGATTTTAACTTGAGATCATGCTCATCCACACGACATGAACACTAAATTAAGGGGGAACTTTTCCTAAAAACATTGTTGCTCTTTCCCATAAGTGTGGAGTGTTTCACATCCATTCACAAGACTCTATTTGACCTGGATTTTAGACTTTCTAGGACATTTTAAAACCTTAGGCTCTGATACCAATTTTGTAATGCTTCAAGAGTACACCCTAGGTGCCGCATGGTGCTTACAGTTCTGAAGGACCACAAGCTAACCTATGAGCTGGTACCTGTTGTGAGCACTAAGTAAAACTGATAACAAAAGGTTATATGCAAAATTTAACTGAGGAATGCCATTAGGTTTTAAGTAATAAATCTGATAGAATCTAGAAATGAAATAGATAATACTGATAAAATGTCTTACAATAATAACTGAAATTTGAGAACTGACTAACTTTCTGAAATATTCGAAAGCCTCTAAACTGACTAAATGGGAGTTGATGGGACAGGACCCAACTAACTTCGTCTAGCTACTAAACTAAAAGCATGAATATAAAATAGTTTATTCTAGAAATATGAGGACTCACTACTACTACGTTTGATAGTATGGAAACTCTATGTGTGATACGGGAACTAGGCATTCGAACCTATGATATGATACATCATATCACAAGAAAAGAGTATGCGACAGCACTTTGAATATACTGGTATGCTAACTGAGGTAGGCTGATATGCATGGTTTTATGAACATTTGTAATAACTGTCTAAATATATAAATATATATAATATAAAGTACTGAATAAAATAAATGATATCTGTAGATATTGAGGATATGTGAAATCTATAATTACTGAGGATGCATAAAATCAGTTAGTACTGAGGAGAAATGATATATGTTAGTACTAAGGATGCATGACCAAGCATATAATATGTTTTGAATAAAATCTTTGAATACTGAAATACTGAAATTTGATAACTGAATAAACTTATATCTGTATGCTATGGCCAAGCAACTAAAACTAAATTACTGGACTTAGATTATGGAAGGTATCATCTAACCGACATGCCCCAATTGGAACTAATCGGGGTCTAACCTGTAACACCAGTTAGAAGGGTGTTAGTAACGTGCTACGAGTACTAACACTGGCTGTATGGATCCACTATTCTGATATTCGAGGTAGTCAAGCCTATATTGATGGGTGACTCCCCATATCCTATGCTGGCTACGTAGATCTAGATTACAAAGATTGATACTAACGGCTCTGCCTATCTGATGGGGAATACACCATCCCTACACTCGCTTGGTGCTAAATACTACTCCTAACTAAACTGACTTGGAATACTGAATTGTTCTAAGTTTAATAGATTCTGATGACTGATTGAACTGATAATGCTCTTAACATATTTTGAAACTATTCTAAAGATACTAAGACTAGGTAAACTGCTAAGTTTTTGGGTATTCATAACCCTCGGGACTCAATAGAAAGAATAGTAAAATAGTACTTAAGCTTAAAGGACATAACATGAAAGTGTTTATCAAATACTCATTCTTGCAGGAATTTTATCAAACACTTGATATTCATAGTTTAAGGTAATCAAGGGAATAGTATGAAACTTGGAGTAATAGCATGATTTTGACATCAATAACACTTAATCATGATTTAAATCGGTGAATAACAATATTACAATATGTGGGGTCTGATAAACAACAATAATTTCATATAAACATGGTATAGAATTGCAATTCATGGGAGTTTATGGTTAAAATCATAATTTAAAATCATAATAACTTGTAAATATCGCAACTTTAAATTTAAAAAAGGATAATTGCACTCCATGGGTGGAAGAAACCCATGGATGAACACTTAACATACCTGGGTTGATGAATTCGTGAGAATTGATGGTGACTTCTTAAGTTTTGATCTTGAATTTTGAAGGCTAAGGTTTATTATTTTAAGAGAGAGTAATTTCAATTGGGGAAAATTATTAAGAGTCATGTAAAAGTAGTATTTAAGGACTTAAATCCCGTGTTTGGATGGATTTGTGGATATGGGAAAAGACCAAATGGTCCCCTAAATTAAAATTGTGAAACTGGAAATCCTAATTTTTTGCACCGGCGTGATACGGTGCAATCGCATCGGGCCACTGGAAAGTTGACAATTCCTATTTTGTCCAATGACACAACGCGCTGCTATCATATTGCGCCACTAAAAAATGACAATCCCGAACTGGCACTTTGGCCCGAGGCGATGCCAATTGTGGTGCCTCACTGGAAAGGAAAATTACAAAATAGCCCTTTGGCACGATGCGGTGGAAATCATGGTGACATACTAAAAAAGGACAAATGCCATTTTTGGTGTCACCGCGATGCGGTGCTTCTCGTATTGAGCTACTACTTTCACTAAAAGTGTTATAACTTCTCAACCGAGTATTGGATATAGGAGAAATTGGCATCGTTGGAAAGCTAATTAAATTTCCCAAAACTTAGTGGGTCTTGAGGTGGAAAATTCTGAGTGGAGTAAAAGATATGCTCATTTGAAGTTTACTAAGGCCATGTTCTTATCAAAAATTTCAATCAGTAAGGATTATTTTTTATTTTTCTAATAGCTGGGAGTCATTTGAGACCTTAATATACCTCAAACTAACTCATAAAAATATCAAAGAATAATAATGTACTATTTATGAGCTTGAAGCATGACTCTAACATTGGTTTGGATTTTTGTGGTATTATAATTTAGAGGGCCAACTCGAGTCTCGAAGATTTCTTCTACTCGAGTCTTAGAGAGGTTGTTGGTTTGACTGTTGGCCTATTTTGAGGGTAATCCTGTGAGTTCACCTAAAGTTACTCTAGCTCAAAGTATTGTGCCTTTTTCTGTTCCAAAGTCCTTTTATGGTGTTCATTCTATTACAAATTTAGATCATCCTATTATACCAACATCTCTATATGGTACTCTATAAATATCAAGTATGATTCCTCCTTCAATGCCGGTATTTGAGCATGGTAT
Organism: Capsicum pubescens; assembly: GCA_030864215.1. Lineage (NCBI taxonomy): Eukaryota > Viridiplantae > Streptophyta > Magnoliopsida > Solanales > Solanaceae > Capsicum > Capsicum pubescens. The sequence goes on from CM061542.1 coordinate 172,001,688, forward strand.
TACAAGATCTAAAGTTTATCTTTCTTATATGATGCCTCCTCATATGAGTTCTCAGCCAGCTAGATTTAATATGCCTTTATTACTGTGAGTAAAATTATGTCTTCTGATGATCAAAAGAAATTTGAGAAAATCACTCATTTGGGTCTTTCAAGTTTCAGTTGTGCCATAGGCGAGGATGCCAATGAGTTCTTGATGGATTGTCATAAGAAGCTGCATACCCTTTGTTCATTTGAGTCACATGGGGTGGAATATACTACTTATAAGTTGAGAGATGCATCCAGAGATTGATGGTGGTTAGTTATTGGTTGCTGACCTCTTGGTTTGCTAAAGATGACTTGGGATCAATTTTCTAAGGCCTTTTTGGTCAGGTTTGTGCTCTTTAGTTTGACGGATCAGATAAGAAAATAATCGCTTGGAGAAGGGCTAAATGACAATTGTACATTATGAGACACATTTTTGTGCCTTGTCAAAGTATTCTTATTCTAGTATTATCACTAAGTATGAGAACATTTGGAAGTTTATGAAGGGGTTGGATGCTTCTCTTCAATTTGCTATTACTCAGATGGTAGTGTATGAGGCATCATTTCATAGTATTGTGGATCACGCTAAGATCACTGAGTCTATTCTTTGACCATCCCAAGGAGGCTACAAGAAGGTTCATAATTAGGGTGAGTTCAAGGGTCACATTTCTCGAGGTAAAAATTCTAGATACTTCCATAAGTATCAGGGTAGACCAGTGTAGGAAGCCTTGTAGAGTTTGGATAGTGGGTATGCTAATTTAGTATCTTTAGGTGGTCCTGTTTGCTCAGCCATATGTCCTTCAATTGAGTTGGTCCATAGGGATTTCTTTATGTGTGATGAGGCTAGCTATGTGTCCAAGGATTGTCCTTGTTGAGTTTTCAAATCTACTCTTACATAGACTATGAGAGGTGAAGGTGCCATAGGCAGAGGTAGTGGTTCCCATGGTGGTGGTTGTTAGGATACTCAGTCAAATGGTCGACGTGGATAGTGTTATGCCAGACTAGAGGCAGAGGCCTCCGATGTTGTTATCATAGGTATCGTCCCACTATGTTTTAGATATGCTTCTGTATTATTTGATCTGAGATCGACTTTCTCCTATGTTTTTGCATGTTTTTCTTTAGATTTTGATTCTTTTTCAGAGCCTCTTATTGTGCCTTTCCATGTATCTACCCCCGTAGGAGACTCTTTTGTGGTGGATCGGATACATCAATCTTATGTTGTGACTTTTGCTGGGTGTGAGGCTTGGGTAGATATGATTGTATTAGATATTATAGATTTTTATGTCATCTTGTGTATAGAATTGTTAGCTCATTATTAAGCTATCCTAGTTTGTTATTCTAAGACCTTGACCTTATTCATGTCGGGTGTGCTAAGGATAGCTTGGAAGAGTGTGCTTCATTTGGGTCCTAACTTTACTCCAGAATACATGTTAGGCTATATTTTGGAATACATTTTCACAATATTTAAATTTTTGAAAAGCATCTCTTGAGGTGTTTTCACTATTTTTGGATTCACTTTTTGCACTCTTTTATTCATATTTTTCAATAAAATATAAATTTTTATTTTCCCGAAATAACTCTTTTTATAACGCTAAATTATTAAAATTTCTTTTCATTGTTATATTTTTAACTTTAAAACTACTGCATTCCAAAATAATATGGTCAAACACAACTCTAACTCTATTTTCAACTTCAAAAATATCAAATAAAGTGAATATGTTTTTGGTTTTCGTTGCCAATGGGTCCTAAATCTTTTTTAGTACATTTATTTTGACCTATTTCTTAAATTATTTTGTTAGAATTTGCTCTAACTTAACAACTTAATGTATGTAAAAGACATAATTTATGACAAATTTACAAAAAGAAAGTGTCTTAAATTATTTTACTAGCCATTATGGATAAATTCAATAGTTATAGTAATTTAGGGTAATGTTGAGAGCTTACCAGTTACCATCAGTATCATACGTAAAATTTAGAGAAAAGGGTCAAATTTACCCCTCTACGTTGGACAATTGGCTAAATATATTCTTTATCATACTTTGGGATCAAATTTGTCCTCGTTGTCATACTTTGGGGACAAATTTATCCTTCTACTTTGAAAAATTAGCTAAATATATCATTTGTCATACTTTAGAGTCAAATTTACCCTGGATGTCATACTATGGGATCAAATTTACCCTCGTTGTTAAGAAACTTTTCACATGTACCCTACAGAAAAACTCAAATCAACGTTAAATGACTTATTTTTTAAAAATAAACACACCCTAATCTAATCCGCCCAATTCGATCCATAAAAATACACAAATAAATATAACTCATCCTGAGTTCTGTTGGTCGAATGTTTTCAATCAACAAAATATACTTATCTTTCAACATGCAACACTGGTAGATTATTTATAAATGAACAAAAAGTAAAATGAAATGGGATAACACAGAAGCGTGGAACTAGATAAAATGTTCATTACAAACTTTGCTTATGTTTCAATTATTTTCAAATTTTAAAATTTGGTATGTAATTATTGTGTATTTAGATTCTAGAATTAGTGAATATGTTTTCTGAGCAAATGACATGATGAAAATTTATGTCGATTCAAGTTGTATATAAAGACATAAAGAATGAAGAAATGTCATGATTGACACATAAGGAGACATCTTAACTCAATCGTCCAAAGAAATATCCAGTGAGCCTAATCTATTGCATTTAACCGCGAAGTGTCATTTTTCATGAGCTCTGCATTGATGCAGATCCATGAACTGAAGGAGGGGTATATTTGATTATGTTTGTACTATACAAATCCATTTTTCATGAGCTATGCACTTATAAATATTTAGTGGCTTAATCTCGTTGAAAAAAATTGATCAACAGAACTAAGGGAGTATATTTATTTGTATCTTTTTCATGGCTCAAGTTGGGTCGGGTGAATTAGATTAGAGTGTTTTTTTAAAGGGACATTTAACGTTGATTTGAGCTTTTTTATTAAAGTAAGGGTACATGTGCAAAGTTTCTTAACAACGAGGGGATAACAATAAGAACCAGGGTCTTGTTATGACGGATATCTCAAGCCTACCATGAGCCTGAGACCACCCCCTTAGTCTAACCTCTAGAACACAATAAATGAATATAGCGAAAGCCAACCAAAAATAGAGAATAAGATAGATGAATCATATGAAATCCAAGAGTCAAAATAGAATGACCAATCATCCTAACACTTGTCCACAAAAGCCTCTAAAACTAGAATACCAAACTAAATCGGGAGATACCCCCGACTATGACCAAAAAGAATCCAAAATGAAATACTAAGACAATATTGAAAACAATGAAATGATTGGGCCTTCCAAAAGATGGAGACTCACCACTTCACAACAGATCCAAAGGAATACCAAATCGACTAACATTGCACATGAGCAATAGAAAAGTCCTCCAAACCAACATTATAAAATAATGTAGAGTCCGGGGATGGTCGGTGGGGCAAGCACGGTATGTAACTTAGGACAAAAGGGATAAAATAATGTTATTTACCAGAAGCAGTCAAAAACCATATGCACAACATTTATATATACGTATGTAGGATGCCAGGATAGGGATAAGGGTCATGAACATGAGAGTTTAAAATATTAACCTGAACTATGTAGCTCGCTCTATCCTGAAGGCACTCATGGGCTATATAGGCCCAACTCTCCCTGCTGGAAGGCCCCAGTGCATGTTAGCCGCACGAACCAAGGAAAAATCGAGGAAATGCTAAACACACCAAGGATATATCCCTCCCAAACTATAATGTGTGCTCCAAGCACACGGTCGCATGGAACCCTATCACTGGCAAAGGTGGTTTCCAGTGTTGATCTCCCCGGAACCTACACCTTCACGATGATCTACACTATTCCCTTTAAGCCCAAATTAAAATAGTTACACATAAACTAACCATTAACCCAGGAGTCATTTATTAAGGCATTTACCAACATAGTATCATCATACCAATATACCTGCAAGCTAATTCAATTATGTCAAACCAGTCCATATAACCAAACTAACTACCAAGTTTCATTTAAAATCCAATCCATGGCCACCAAGGCCACCCAAATCTATTGTTATCCATTTATCCTTTAATGCAATGCACTGGGTTCAAAAGACAAGTTAAACCATGCAATTATTTATGTTCAAAACCAAGATTGTAAATGCAATTATCCATATTTAAAACAAAGATTGCAAAGTGGGTTGGGGTTAATGCAATTACCAAGCCAAAATTGCATCAATTTTGGAAACCCCATGTCCCCCATTCCAACCATTTAAAACAAAGCACCATTTCAGTCCCAAAACTATTAATTATGGCATGAATAATTGATTTAAAATATGGAACAAATAATTTAAGTAATAACAACCAAAAACCCTCAACCTCGATTTCAGACCCACAATTTAAATCACATAAATATCCAATCAATTTATGCCATAATGTAAAATTCAAGTTAGGGAAGAGAAACATGCCTATAATATAAACGAATTCAAAGAGAAATAAAAGTTTGGAGCTTGGATGGTGAATCCTCTGTAAAACCCTTGAGCTTTCTTGGGTTGGGAGTAAAGAAGAGAAAAGTAATGTTTTTGATCTTGAAAAAACTAAAGAAAGGGGTCACCCAAGTGTTGATAAGTCGTTTAAGGGGTAAAAGGGCCAAAAGCCCCTCACACCAAGTGAAAAAAATACAAAAATGGATGAAAATTACATAGAGGCGTATCACGCTACTATTCCAGAGGCTTACTGCCTCGGGGTCCCAATATGACCTCGAACTCCTTCCAAAAATTTTGGAACTTTTCCAAAACCCTTTTAACACCTTTAAACATAATTTAAGTCAAAAATTGATATTATGCATGCGAGAGGATCAAAAATAAAATAATCAAAATTTAACAGGGTCTTACATTATCCCCCAATCCTCGAATGAGAAGTTAGGACATTTTTAGCATGATAATAGCAAGAATGCAATAGAATCTAAAGACAAATTTGAAATACGATAAGAGGGAGAATTAAAACCATAACTTAGGCATTTTCATCTAATACGGGGAATAAGAACGGGTACTTGGTTCTCATATCTTCTTCAGTTTCCTATGTAGCTTCTTCTAGCTTTTGATTTTTCCAAAGAACCTTCACTGAAGCTACGTCCTTTGTCCTCAATCTACGAACTTGCCTATCCAATATCTCCACTGGGACCTCCTTACAAGATAATGAATTTGAAACACCAACATCCTCAATAGGCACTATCACATAAGGGTAACCCACACACTTTTTTAGCATAGACACATGGAAAACAGGATGAATAGACCCCAAAATCACAGGCAATTCATTCCCAATTCATCACAATCTGATATAGACCAACATAACAAGGACTGAACTTCTCCTTCTTCCCAAATCGCATGACTTCTTTCATAGGAGACACCTTCAAGAATACCCAATCCCTTACTTCAAACTCCAACCCTCTTCGCCTTACATCCGCATAAGAATTTTGGTGACTTTGAGCAGTCTTAAGTCTTTTCTAATCACTTTCACCTTCTTTATGTCTTTCTGAACCAAGTCAGGACCAAATAACCTAATCTTACGAATCTCAAACCATCCAATAGGAAACCTTCACCTCATACCATGAAGAGCCTCAAAATGAGCCATTTGGATGTTAGAATGATAATTGTTATTGGAAGCAAACTCAATAAGAGGCAAATGTTCAACCCAATACCCTTAAAGTTAAGGATTTATGCCCTTAGCATATCCTTTAGAGTCTGAATAGTATGTTTTGCTTGTCCATCCATTTGAGGGTGGAAAGCGGTGCTAAGGTTCACCTGAGTACCCAAACCTTTTTGAACTACATATTAGAAATGAGAAGAGAACTACGTACCTCAGTCTGAAATAATGGACACTGGCTCTCCATCAAACTTCACCATCTTCTGAATGAACAACATAGTATAATCCTCTCCTGAGTAGTTAGCCCTCTCAAGGTAAAACATGAGCAGGCTTAGTCATTCTATCCATAAAGACCCAAATAATATCATACTGATTACGAGATCGTGTAAGACCCGTAACAAAATCCATATTAATTATCTTCAACTTCTATATAGGAAACTCTATCTCTGGAGATATGCCTCCAAGCCTCAAATGTTCAATCTTGACTTGTTGACAAACTATACACTTAGCAACAAAATTTGCCACATCTCACTTTATATTATTCCACCAGTTGATCCTTCAAGTCATGGTACATCTTAGTCAAACCTAAATGAACTCTATATTTAGACTCATGAGCCTCAGCCAAGATTCTTTTCTGTAGCTCATCAATATCAAAAACATGCAACCTTCCTTGATACCTCAAGATGCCATCTCCCCAATCTCAAAAGCCATAACCTTTTGTTGACCGACATCTTCATTAATCTATATAAGTATGGGATCCAAAGCTTGTTTCTCCATCACCTCAGCACCAAGAGATGATTTACCCACTTTATGAACAACCACTCTTCCATTCTTAGTGTCTAAAAATAAACTCCCAAGTTAGACAACCTATGAATATCCTTCACCAACCCTTTTTTCCTTCCCATCCACATGAGAAAAGCTCCTTATGGACAACCTGCTAAGACTATCAACAACCACACTAGATTTACATAGATGGTAGTGGAGGCTCATAACATAATCCTTAAGCAAATCAAGCCACCGCCTCTGCTTGAGGTTTAATTCTTTCTACGTAAATACATATTATAAGTTTTTATAGTCTGAATATCCACATGTACCCCATACAGATAATGGCATCAGATCTTCAAAGCAAAAACCACAGCCGCCAACTCTAAATAGCGAGTCAGGTAATTTCTCTCATGAACCTTAAGCTGCTTGGAAGCATAGGCTACAACCTTACCATGCTGCTTGGAAACAGAACCCAGTCCCACACGAGACTATCATAATATACCATAAAACCATCATTACCCATGGGTAGGGTCAAAATAGGCACAGAAGTCAACTTATCTTTTGATTTATCAAAACTACCTTCACAAGCATCGAACCACAAAAACATAACCTTTTTTTGGGTTAACTTCGTCAGCGAAGTAGTAATAGATGAGAAACTCTCCTCAAACCTCCTATAATACCTATCCAAGCCCAAAAAACTCCTAATGTTGGTTAGAGTCATGGGTCTAGGCCATTTCTTAACTGTCTAAACTTTATGTAGATCCACCTTGATCCCCTCACTAGAAACAACATGCCCCAGAAATGTCATAATACTTAGCCAAAATTCACACTTAGCAAGCTTTGCATGCAACCTCTAGTCTCTAAGAGTATGCAACATAATTCGAAAGTGATTGGCATGATCCTCACTCTTAAAGAACACCAAAATGTCATTAATGCAGACTATAATGAAAAAATCTAGAAACTACCTGAATACCCGATTCATAAGATCCATAAAAGCAGTCAGAGAATTAGTCAACCCGAATGACATAACCAAATTCATAATGGCTATACCGAGTTCGAAAAGAAGTCTTGGGAATATTAACCTCCATAATTTTCAACTGGTGATAGCCCAAATGGAAATCATTCTTAGATAAACACCTAACACCCTAAATCTGATCGAATAGATCATCAATCCTAGGAAGAGGGTACTTATTTTTCACTATAACATTATTCAACTAATAATAGTCTATACACATCCGAAGAAACCCATCTTTCTTTCACACGAAAATTATAGAAGTACCTTACAGAGAAATACTAGGATGAATAAAACCCTTATCAAGAAGCCTTTAACTATTCCTTTAGCCCTTCAGTTCAGCCAAGGCCATCCTATAAAGAGGAATGGAAATAGGATAGGTATCCTGGTAAAAGATCAATCTCAAAATCTATTTCCTTATTGGGGGGAGGAATTCTAGGAAGATCATTAGGAAGAACTTTGGGAAATTCATAAGCCATAGGGACAGATTACAAAGAGGGACCCTCAGAGTTAGAATCCTTAACCCGAACTAGATGGTACATATACCCTTTTGAAATTATTTTCTGAGCTCTAAGACAGGAAATAAACTTCCCTTTGGGTACTAAGGAACTCTCCTCCCATTCAATTACCGGTTTATTACGAAAATAAAAACTCACCTTTCAAGTCCTACAATCCAAAGTAGTAGAGAATGAATGGATCCAATCCATCCCAAAGATTACATAAAAATCTACCATATCAAGTTTTGTCAAATCCACCAACGTCTATTTATAAAAGATGGAGACTACACACCCCTATAAATTCTTCTAGCAAAAATAGACTTACCCACAAGAGTAGAAGTTGAGAAGGGGTCTGAAATATTATAAAGACCAAAATTAAAAGGTACAGTCACATAAGGGGTCACATAAGATAGGGTAGAACCTGGATCAAGTAGACAATAAACATTACAGGAGAAGAGCTGCAATGTACTAGTAACAACATCTGGGGATGCCTCAAATTTCTGATGAGTAGCAAGAGTAGACGATTACGACCAGTGTCGGTGCCTGAAGTGGAGACCAGAACCTTATTATCTCAAGTGGCAACTCTGGTCAAAGGAAAATCTGTCTACATATGACCAAGCTAACCATAATTATAGCACTGATTTCTTCTCTTCTCACAATATCCATAATAAGGTTGCCTATAAAAATGAAAAAGAGAACAAAGTGAGGTTGACTAAGCTCCACTGGCTTGAGACTGGGCACTTTATGCCTTAGGACCATTGTTAGCCTGAAAAAGACGATCATCTGAAGGCTTAAGATAAGGAGCACTAGCTGACGAATAAGAATTACCCTATTTCTTCTTCTTAGTCCACTTTCTACTATCTCTCCTACTATTATGCTGATTTACACCTTGCTCTGAATATCTAAACTTCTTGTTTTGCCTCTCTTTCATATCTACTTGCTTCTTTTTCTCATCATCTACGTGCTACATATAAACCACCAGTTTTGATATGTCCATATCATTATTCAACATGACAACCTTGCACTCTAACACAAAATCACGAGACAAATTAATAGAAAACTTTCTTATTCTGGACCTTATATTAGACACCAACTCTGAGGCATAACGGGTTAACTACTGAAACTTTAGGGCATACTCCATAACACTTATCTTACCCTGCTTTAAGTTCACAAACTTTTTAGGCTTGGCTTCTCTCAATTCCCGAGGAAAGAAGTGATCAAGAAAATCACCTAAAAAGTAATCCCACACAGCTGGTTTAACATCATCATCCCTCATCGAATTCCACTCCTCATACCACTGGTAAGCCACATCTTTCAACTGAAAAGCATCAAACTCCACATCCTCTTAATCGGTACCATGCATAACCCTAAAAATATTCTCACTCTCATCAATAAACCCTTTAGGGTTCTTATCAACCTTAGATCCTGTAAATGTTGAAGGATTCAACCTCATAAACTGGCCAATCTGAGTGACCTCAGACAAACTAACAGCGGAACTAACATGATCAAAACGACGAGACTGTGATGCCACCAACTGAGCGAGCATATGAATAGACTGATGGAACTCTCTATTAGAGATATCTCCCTAAGGTAACTAAGCATAAGTATCACCAGCTCGAGAAGCTTGAGGTAAGGACTGGTGGAACCCCACGTGAAGTGTTACAGTCAGATGTAGGGATCCTAGACCGAGTTTGTACTTTATAAATAAGGCAAATTCCCTCCACATTCTCCTCAAATGGGATAGAGTTTCCAGCAGAGTTTCTTCGGAGGGGCATAATCTAAAACGCAAGTAAGCCAGGGGTTAAAGAGGTTTGATAGCAACTAAACTCTATAGACCTAAATAGAACACAAGAAAGGAAAACATTACTAACTTCCTTGTAGACTCCACCTTATAAGTGTGGCGCACTACCTATCCATAAAAAAGACTCTGCTCGGCACGGCTCTGTGGACACCCAAATATCCTGGACCGTGCTCTAATACCAAGCTTGTCATGACCCGACCCGAACCAAGTCCTAGTCATGACGAGTATCTCAAGCCCACCATAAGCCAGAGACCACCCCCTTAGCCTAACCTCCAGAATACAATAAATGAATACAGCAAAAATTAACCAAAAATAAAGAATAAGATAGACAAATCAAATAAAATACAAGAGTCAAAATAGAATGACCAATCATCCCAACACTTGTCCACAAAAGCCTCTGAAATTAGACTACCAAACTAAGTTGGTACATGCCCCCGACTATGACAAAAAAGAATCCAAAATAAAATACTAAGACAATACTAAAAATAATGAAATGAGTGGCCTTCCAAAAGATGAAGGCTCACCACTTTATAGCACATCCACAGGAATAACAAATCATTTAAAATTGCACAGGAGCAACAGAAAAGTCCTCCGAACCTACATCATAAAATAATATAGCGTACAAGAATGGTCAGTGAGGTGAGCGCTACATGTAACTCAGGGAGAGAGAAAGGGATAAAATAATGTCAATTACCGAAACCAGTCCAAAACCACATACACAATATTTATATATACGTATATAGGATGTCGAGATAGGGACAAGGATCATGAACATGAGAGTTTAAATTATTAGCCTGAACTATGTAGCTTTCTCCGTCCTAAAGGCATCCATGATCTAAATGGGTCCAGTTCTCCCTGCTGGAAGGGCCCCAGTGCGTGTTAGTTGTACGAACTAAGGAAAAACCGAGAAAATTCTAAAGACAACGAGGCTATAGCACCCTAAAAGATAATGTGTGCACCAAGAACACAGTCATATGAACCCCCAACATTGGAAAATATGGTTTTCAGTGTTGATCCACCCATGACCTAAACCTTCACGGTGAGCTACATAATTCTCTTTAATCTCAAATTAAAATAGTTTCACATAAACCAACTATGAACCCAGGAGTCATTTATTAAGGCATTTACCAACATGGTATCGCCATACCAATATGTTTGCAAGCTAATTCAATTATGCCAAACCAATCGATATAACCAAACTGACTCTTAAGTTTCATTTAAAAATCCAATCCATGTCCATCAAGGCCATCCAAATCTATTGCTATCCATTTATTTTTTAATGCAATGTATTGGGTTCATGATGATAGGCGAATTTACACGCCTATATCAATATATTTTGCCCATATTTTAGCCTAGTTTTGAGAACAAAGTATATACTTCATGCACTTTTAGTCCTTTTTCCTGTAAATGAGCTAACGAACATGATTAGTAAAGTTTCAGGTATAAATGATGCAGAATTCAGCATTTTATGGCTTACTTGATGCAAAAGAAAGCTCACGAAGGAAGGGAAGGGAGTTTACACGCCTAAGGACCAAAACTGCTGCATGGAAAATCTGTCCTGGGCTAAAACAGCATTTCTGAAGACTTTGGGGATTTGCAGTAACTTAGTTGGATTTGGACAATGATACATTAACCTAGAACAATTGGGTTATGTATTTCATTAGTTTATTTGGATTATGATAATGTTACATTAACCTAGTATAATTGGGTTAAGTATTACATTAGCCTAGTAGAATTTGGTTAGATATTTTATTTATCTAGTAGGATTAGGATATGGGTATTATAAATACCCTATCATGCTAGAGATTTGAATGGAATTTAAAGGGGGGAGACCACAATACTTTCTTCCATCCCTCTCATCTTCCACTACAAACAATTCTATAACTCTTCTAATCTTTCCATTAATTCTATTTTTCTTCTTCTACTCTTCTATTCTTAAATTCCACAACAAGAGAATTGTTACTTTGCCTAGGAATTCACGCCTCATGCCTACCACCTAAGCTACACGAAATTACTAAATCTTGTGGTATAACAACAATGTCAATCGTGATCTCCTTCGCATTCATGGGTAACTAAACTTCTCTGTTGGGGTTATGGAAGCCGTATGAGATACTATCTATTGCTGTGAGTTTGTGAGTTCACGACACGTATACTGCTTATATCATTATTCTCTTCATCTTAGTCTACATTCTTTGTGGTTGCAAACGCAAGAATACGCCAGTATAACATTTAACTTGTTCGAAAGAAAGGTTATCTGTCTGGAAAAGAGATAATGTCAAGGTAGTAGGGTCACCCCCTAAAATTCCCTACTAAAAAGCTAGTGTCGTAACTGGACTAACCTCTTGGAGAATTCGTACCGTTAGACACGCTTTAAGCTCAAAAGAGTTAAAGTGAAATAATCCTCGAATAGGTCGATAGATGCCTGGATTTACCATCGAATACAATTCTCTATAAGCAGTTGCATGTCAGAATTCTACGCACTCATAGCCAATAGAGACGTATACCTCAGAAGGTGGACATAACCCCAACGCCTCAATTCTCATTGTTTACAACTTACGTAACAATATTTCTCTTTTACTTTGCTATTTTCAGCTTTTATTTAATTGTTTTGGTGACACATTACAATCCCCCCTTTTTACGAGACTTGCACCAAAAGTTTAGTAATTTTGCTTACTTGTTGGCCAAGCTATTCCTTGTGGGATCGACACCCAACCCTGTTGGGTTCTATATTGTCTAACGACCGCTTTACACTCCTACGAGAGCTGTAGATTGAGCGTTATCAAAAATTGGCGCCGCTGCCGGGGATTACAAGTGTCAATTAAGTTTGTAATAATTACTAGACCCTTTGGTCAAAGATTCTCGTACTTTTAGTTTTTGTTTTTGTCTACTGCAGGTTTTTATTTTAGTGCATGCCCCATACTCAAAGTTCTGGTCAACCGTTATTACCAATCAATCCTGAACCACAACGCATTGGTAGAATGGAAGCACAAGTTGAAATCGCAAGGATGGCTGATCAACAGGAACAAGCAAGATTGGCTGCCCTTGCCGCAGCCCAGGTTCAACAACAGAACATTGATAACCCTGCACGAACAACAAATCCTGACGATGAGGATTTAGGTGATGACGAATTACTAAACCCAAGGCATGATACTGAAATCACAACACCTGCCAACAGAAGAGGTCGACAAGCTCGGTATAGACATGATCGCCAACCTATGCAGCCAGCTTTTGACGATGATGATGATCTTGATGGTGCCGAAGCCACTGGAGCTATAATTCCACCACCATTAGCGCCCGGAGCCAAGTTCAACATCATAAGCACCATGATTCAGTTATTGCAACTCAAGGGATTGTTTGGTGGACTAGCAGGCGATGATCCGAATATGCATCTCATCAACTTTATTTCTACATGCAAGTCTTTTGACAATCCTGGTGTTGGTCAGAATGCAATTCGATTACGTCTATTTCCATTGTCTCTGTCTGGGGAGGCAACACTATGGTTGAATGGGCTGACTCCTGATTCAATTACAAATTGGAGGCAATTGAGAGACGCTTTCCTAGAAAGATTCTTTCCGCCTTCCAAAAGGGCACAATAGAGAGATAAAATCAGCAACTTTCGTCAGCTTCTCACTGAAGCTCTTCATGAAACATGGGAGAGGTTCAAGACAAAGCTAGCGAGATGCCCAAACCATCACATGACTAATGTTCACCTCATGGAGATATTGTATAGATCCTTGAATTCAATAACTAAGCCAGTGGTGGATAACGCAGCTGGAGGATCTTTTATGGACCTCACCTTTGGTCAAGCAAGCAATATGCTAGATCGCATGACGAAACAAAGTAGATCTTGGCATACCAGGGATTCTGAGGTAGCAAGCACCACTTTATCTATTGGCATGACTGCAGACCAAAGAAGAAGACAAGAAGAACGTGATCAAGATTTAGCGCACATGAAAACGCAAGTGGATCTTCTGATAAAGCATTTATTATCAGGGAAGACCGAAAAAGTGAAAGTTGTGGCGCTAAAAGGAAGAGACGAATCTGATTCGGAAGAGGAGGCCAACTACTTGAACAATCAGGGGGGTTTCCGTGGGAATACCCAAGGAAACCAAGGTCGGAACTATTATGATAAATCTGGAATCAAAGACCAAGGTAGTTGGAAGAAAAACAATGAAAAGAGTGGTTTGTACGTTCCCCCTGGTAGACGTGATACCACCACATCTAATTCTGGAAGTATGGAAGACATGATGGCTAAATTATTGAAAGGAGTGGAAGCAACGAGTGCGGGAGTTACTGAGGTAATTAATGATTTGTCCTCCATGAAACAACTAGATGATTCTCATTCTACTTCAATCAAGCAAATAGAGCAGCAATTGAGCCAACTTTCAGCAGCACTCAATCAAAGAAAGGCTGGCACTTTACCTAGCGATACTGTGCAAAACCCAAGGAATGATGGGTCATGCATGGACATCACTACCAGAAGTGGTAAGGTGCTGGAACCTTCAGCAAAAGGCAAGCAAGTGGTTGACGAAGTTGCGGACATGGATGATAACGCAAAAGGAGAAGATGCCGCAACAACCAGTCCTGACGTCAAGGACGTCACGCCCAGTGACGTGCAGCCTAAAAAAATGGAAAAACGGAAGCAAGAGGAGAAGAAAACCGTGGAGAGAACACTTCCATACCCACCACCACCTTTTCCTCAAAGACTGAAGAAGGTGGCGGATGACACTAAGTTCAGCAAATTCATGACTATGTTAAAGCAGCTGACCATTAATGTTCCATTGGTGGAGGCACTTGAACAAATGTCTGGGTATGCGAAGTTTATGAAGGATCTTTTGACAAAGAAGAGGGCAGCAAGTTATGAGCTGAAAGACGATGTGCATCATTGTAGTGCAATTGCTACCCGATCGATAGTTCAGAAGAAGGTCGACCCAGGAGCTTTCACAATTCCTTGCACCGTCGGATCTTTGAACTTTGCCAAAGCATTATGTGACTTAGGAGCCAGCATCAATTTGATGCCATTATCGATCTACAAGAAGTTGGGGTTAGGAGATCCTACTCCAACCAATATGAGGCTCGTCATGGCAGATAGGTCGGTAAAACGACCTGTTGGTATTCTATGCGATGTCTTGGTAAAAGTTTCTTCATTTATCTTTCCAGCAGACTTTTTCATCTTGGATTGTGAAGCAGATTCTGAGGTTCCCATAATCTTGGGCGCCCTTTCCTTGCTACAGGAAGTGTGCTCATTGATTTGAGAGCTAATGAACTTTCATTCCGAATAAATGACGAAGTGCTTCGTTTTGATGTTTGCAAAACAATGAAGCAACCCAAAGATCTTAGTGTATTCTCGGTGGCTGATGTTTTCCTGGATGATCCGAAAGAACTACTTGAAGAAGAGCAAATTATTGATGATCCCTTGGAGGTTGTGCTCATGAATGGAGAGAGTGAAGATGCTGAAAATTCTGAAGAAGCCATTTGTGCTCTATCGGGATTAGGAACATATCGCTATACTCCCAAGAAGCTGGATCTTGATCTCGAGAATCGTCCTACACCACCAGCTAAGCCATCTATTGAAGAGCCACCCACGTTAGAATTGAAGGAGCTGCCAAGTCATTTGAAGTACGCATTCTTAGGAAGCGGAAACACTCTTCCAGTCATTATGGTAGCCGATTTGGGTGAGCGACAAGTTGCAGCTCTTATTGCTATTCTACGCAAGTATATTAGAGCTATTGGATGGACCATTGCGGATATTATTGGTATTCCACCTGGGATTTGTACACATAAAATTCAGCTTCAAGAAAACTGCACACCCACCATTGACCATCAAAGGCGTCTAAACCCACCTATGCAAGAAGTGGTGAAGAAAGAGATCATCAAGTGGTTAGACGCAGGAGTTGTGTATCCTATTTCTGATAGTACATAGGTAAGCCCTGTACAATGTGTTCCCAAGAAAAGAGGTATGACGGTGGTCGCGAATGCAAAGAATGAACTTATTCCACTCAGGCCCGTCACTGGATGGAGAGTATGTATGGACTACCGCAAGCTGAATTCTTGGACACTCAAGGATCACTTCCCAATGCCATTTATGGACCAAATGCTAGATCAATTAGCGGGGAGAGGATGGTTTTGCTTTTTGGATGGTTATTCAG
Source organism: Capsicum pubescens (assembly GCA_030864215.1). Taxonomy (NCBI): domain Eukaryota; kingdom Viridiplantae; phylum Streptophyta; class Magnoliopsida; order Solanales; family Solanaceae; genus Capsicum; species Capsicum pubescens. The sequence goes on from CM061542.1 coordinate 172,017,589, forward strand.
GCTATAATCAGATTTGTATTGCACCCGAAGACCAAGAGAAGACAACATTTACATGCCCATATGGTACATTTGCCTTCAAACGTATGCCATTCGGGTTATGTAACGCACCAGCCACCTTTCAACGTTGTATGATGTCTATTTTCTCTGATATGGTTGAAGACACGTTGGGGGTATTTATGGACGACTTTTCAGTTGTTGGTGAGTCTTTTGAAGCATGCCTGGAAAACTTGAGCATGGCATTACAAAGATGTGTAGAGTTCAACCTTGTGCTGAATTGGGAGAAGGGCCACTTCATGGTAAAAGAAGGAATCATTCTTGGGCACAAGATCTCTGAAAGAGGAATAGAGGTTGACCGAGAAAAAATTAAGGTTATTGAGAAGCTACCGCCTCCAATTTCGGTGAAGGGAGTTCGTAGTTTTCTTGGCCATGCTGGTTTCTATCGTAGGTTCATCAAAGACTTCTCCAAAATTGTGAGTCCATTGTGCAAACTATTGGAGAAAGATGCAAAGTTTGACTTCAATGACGATTGCTTAAAGGCATTTGAATGCCTTAAAGGAAAACTCATTGAAGCCCCTATTATGGTAGCACCAGATTGGACTCTCCCATTTGAAGTCATGTGTGATGCTAGTGGTGTAGCCGCTGGTGCTGTTCTTGGTCAGAGAAAGGAGAAATTATTTTATCCTATCTACTATGCGAGTAAGGTCCTAAATGAAGCCCAAAGGAACTACACTGTTACTGAACAAGAGCTCCTAGCAGTTGTGTATGCATTTGAGAAGTTTCGGGCCTATCTATTGGGTACTAAGGTGATCGTTCATACAGACCATGCAGCTCTTAGGTATCTAAGGACAAAGAAGGATGCAAAACCAAGGTTGATTAGATGGGTATTGCTGCTGCAAGAGTTTGATTTCGAAGTCAAAGATAGACGAGGTTGCGAGAACCAAGTGGCTGATCACCTATCTCGACTTGAGAATGAGCATGTGGCGCAACCTGAAATTAAGATTGATGATGCATTCCTGTACGAAAAGATATTAGCGACAACAATAGAGAAATTACCATGGTATGCCGACTTTGCGAATTTCGTGGTGAGTAATGTGATACCTGCCAATTTATCTTACCACCAAAGGAAGAAGTTTATGCATGACGTACAGCACTACTATTGGGATGAGCCTTATTTGTTTCGACGATGTGCGGATGGTATCATTCGACGATGTATATCCCATGAAGAGGTGCCTACTATCTTGGAAGCATGCCACACTTCGTAAGTTGGAGGACATCACGCAGGCAATCGGACGGCCAAAAAAGTATTGCAAAGTGGTTATTATTGGCCTTCGATATTCAGAGATGCCTACGACTATGTTAGAAGGTGTGACCAATGCCAGCGTCAAGGTGCGATTTCAAAACACCATGAAATGCCCATGACCAAAATTCTTGAGGTAGAACTCTTTGATGTGTGGGGTATTGATTTCATGGGTCCATTCGTGAATTCGTTTGGAATGAAGTACATCTTGGTTGCTGTGGATTATGTTTCGAAATGGGTAGAAGCTGTAGCATTGGCTGACAACGAAGGAAAGCGTGTTGTAGCGTTCGTAAAGAAGAATATCTTCTCTCGTTTTGGAGTACCACGTACTATCATAAGTGATGGAGGATCTCACTTCTGCAACAAGCTATTCAAATCAGTTTTGGCCAAGTATGGTGTCAAGCAACATAAGGTAGCTACGCCTTATCATCCCCAAACTAGTGGACAAGTAGAAGTTTCCAATCGCGAGATCAAGCAAATCCTTGCAAAGACGGTTAATGCGAATAGAAAGGATTGGTCTCGAAAGCTAGATGAGGCACTATGGGCGTATAGGACTACATTCAAGACACCCATTGGCATGTCTCCTTATCAACTAGTCTATGGGAAGGCTTGTCATCTACCCATCGAGCTCGAACACAAGGCATTGTGGGCGCTGAAGCGATTGAATTTGAATTGGGATGATGCAATGAAGCTGAGGATGGAGCAACTGAACGAGAGGATGAATTTCGTCTCCATGCATATGAAAGGTCAGACCTATACAAGGAGCGGATGAAAAAGTATCATGATCAGCGGATTGTTCGACGAAACTTCCAAAGGGGTGATATGGTACTTCTCTTCAACTCCAGATTGAAGCTCTTCCCAGGTAAGTTAAAGTCTAAGTGGTCTGGTCCATACAAAGTTATCCAAATCTACTCGTCTGGAGTAGTCGAATTGGAAGACAATAATGGTGTTTTCTTCAAGGTGAATGGCCAACGTGTTAAGCCTTATATCGGTCCTCTTGACTCGATGAATTCTATGGCCATCACTTATCTCGACGAAGTCTAAGTACTCGAGGTAACTATGTCGAGCCACGACAATAAAAAAGGCGCTAGATGGGAGGCAACCCATCGTTTTACCGTTTTATCGTTCTTGCTTTTGATAATGAAAATCCAAAAATAAGAGTCGTGCCACGACCAAAACTAAGGCGCTTGGTGGGAGGCAACCCATCGTACTAATCGTTTTCATTTGGTTTTAAGCAAAAATAGGTGCAAGAGGTATTCAACGAGGAGATTGATTTCAATTGACGATTTGGACGCATTGTATGGTAAAGTTGGTAAGTTAGGAATAGTGATGCATAAGGCTATGGATTGAGCATTGCTCATGCCAAACTAGGCATCGAGGAAGGCTAGGCCTAGGTAAAACTAGGCCACGAACGATGCACAACCTATCCTATAGCCTAAGGTCTCGGAATCTAGTGTGCTATACACTATGCGCCGCCCAGTCCTAAGTGTGATTTTGACTATGCGCCGCCTATGCTATAGCATTAGGTCTCAGTATCTCATATGCCATAGACTATGCGGCGCATATGTCCCTAAATGCCATAGACTATGCGCCGCATATACCATGACTATGCCAAGCATTATGCGCCGCATATGTAGCATTTTTGTCTCCAAAACCGATTGTAAATGGGTCAAAACCCAACCCATTCTCTTCCTATATAAAGGGGACTTAGTCTTGAAATATAACCACACTAGAAATTAACCTAAAGGCGCCGCATTCCCTCTCCAAACCATCCCAAAATTTTTCTTTTTGCTCTTCCAAATCACAAAACCATCTCCAAAAGCTTCAAGCAAGTAAGTACTCTCTTATTCTTCATTTATTTCTCGTAAGTACTACGTTTCTAGGTCTATTATAAATTGCTACATCATATAAGATTGATTGGTGATGTTCATGTGTTTTGATCGTTGATATAAAATCATGTGAGTAAACATATACATAGGAAAATCTTGACTTGTTTCCGACTTGAACTTGGTTTTAATAGCATTGTTATACGATTTGCGGAATTGCTATGGTGATGAACATTGACTATCATGTTATGATCTTGTTACTTGGATACTTACATTCTAGACTATCCCGTTCATCGGGATAAGACTTATAGTTGCCTACCGACATAGGAGATTGTGATTATTGATAGAAACTATACCATGATGTAATCCCTATGTAGAAGTCTTGATATACCTAACATGAAAGTATTGCAAAGATTGCAAGAAGTGTTACATATCTGGATTTCTTGTTGGAATATAGCCCCTAAAACGTATGTCGATGAAGTCTGAGTAATCGACCACTTTCACTTCACTAGTCTTTACCAACAAACTAAGTGTGGGGTGGTGCCACTAATGCTTGTTTATAGATTGTATCCATCGAGATGATGCTAACATGAACATTGCTTTAAGTCTCAGGTACAATGGCACCCAAAGCAAGACAAGGCAAAGATAAGGCTACCACTTCACAAAAAGGCAACAAAAGAGGCCGAAAAGAGCAAGGAGAACCCTCCTCGCTGCAAATACCTCGACTCACTCTTGGAATTAAGTGGGATACTTATGAGGAACTTCTGAGGATGACGACTCTGATGATGATTCCGATGCAAGGTGTATGACCCCAGACATAGAGGATGAGTCCGACTAACCAGGTTCTTCTTATTTATTTTCCACTGAGGACAGTGTGTCCCGTCTAAGTGTGAGGTGCTGGTATTTGCATGCTATACTTATCTATCCACATTTGCATTTATTTATGTTTGTTTGTTTTGTTAGTAGTTAATTGTTTTTTTCAGTAGTTAAAATTTTTTTAACTTAGCTTCGCATGAAATTATTCTAATAGGCAGCATGAGATTATGACTAGAGTTTGTGCTAAAATCATGACTATTGAGACGTTTAGGCTCTAATTGTGACTCACTATGTGATATTGTTTGGTTTAATTCCTTCATCTGTTGGGTCAAGAGTCTATACTACTCCCAATAAAGTCGACCATGTGCCTTGTGTGTGTGAGATAATAGTATATTTTGTGCTTGTGGCTGATGCTAGAACTTGCCTGGTATGTATGTAAAGCGAAAATAAAGAGTGCAAGTCTAGGAGATGATTTAGGCATTTCTTTGGCAACCTATGATTATTTACCTTCTTTTTACCTACCCATGGACATCATCCTAGTTAAACCCTTTTGAGACTTTAGCCTATTTTCTTTGACAAACCTCGTATGTAAGCCTAATCCATTTTTTCAAGACCATAATTTGATCCAAATTCCTAAGTCCTTTAAAGTGAAAAAGTCATGTGACAAAATAAGAGGAAATTGGGTGAGTATGATGCTTTAGAATGCATTGGTCCTTGAATGAGTTATGAAAAAGAAAGTGCTATCATAAGAGGTATGTTATCAAAAGAAAATGGAAAGGAAAACTGAAAAGTTAGTTATGTTTAAAATTGAAAAACAAAAAAGGAGTAAAAGAGTGGTAGAATAAAAGAAAGTAGAAAGGTTGTTTGAAAGAAAAGTGTTAATGATACAATGTGATGTATTAAAGCGCTTAGGAACATAGTCACTATTTCTGGCCAAAATAGTCCTACCTGTCCCTTAGCCTACATTACAACCATCAAAAGACCTAGTTGATCCTAAGCTTGGCATTCTGACATTTAGTGGAGCATTACACTAAGGGCAAGCCTATGGTCATCAGTTGTTGCATATGAATTCTTTGTGAGAGTGAGAGCAAGGATATTTTGATACCCATGTTTGAAAAATATGCTATACTTGTGAGTGATTATGGGTAATATATTGTGAGACACACATGGTTAATGAGTTTTGGGTAGTCGCGTATGATTCTTTGTGCCTAACCTTTGAATATGAGTTGACCACCATCACGAGTCTATGCTAGAGGTTAAACTGTTTCTACTAATGATCGAAAAACTACTCTTTGTTGATAATTGTTGTGCTTGTCTTGACGAATATTTTATGTTGTTGCTGTGAAACCCTAAGTTGATGTTTAGAGGGACATGATATTTTGTTCGAGGATGAATATTTTGTGTTGTTGCTGAGAAACCCTAAGTTGAGTTTGTACTTTATAAATAAGGCAAATTCCCTCCACATTCTCCTCAAATGGGATAGAGTTTCCAGCAGAGTTTCTTCGGAGGGGCATAATCTAAAACGCAAGTAAGCCAGGGGTTAGAGAGGTTTGATATCAACTAAACTCTATAGACCTAAATAGAACACAAGAAAGGAAAACATTACTAACTTCCTTGTAGCCTCCACCTTATAAGTGTGGCGCACTACCTATCCATAAAAAGGACTCTACTCGACACGGCTCTGTGGACACCCAAATATCCTGGACCGTGCTCTAATACCAAGCTTGTCACGACCCAACCCAAACCAAGTCCTAGTCATGACGAGTATCTCAAGCCCACCATAAGCCAGAGACCACCCCCTTAGCCTAACCTCCAGAATACAATAAATGAATACAGCAAAAATTAACCAAAAATAAAGAATAAGATAGACAAATCAAATAAAATACAAGAGTCAAAATAGAATGACCAATCATCCCAACACTTGTCCACAAAAGCCTCTGAAATTAGACTACCAAACTAAGTTGGTACATGCCCCCGACTATGACAAAAAAAAATCCAAAATAAAATACTAAGACAATACTAAAAATAATGAAATGAGTGGCCTTCCAAAAGATGAAGGCTCACCACTTTATAGCAGATCCAAAGGAATAACAAATCATTTAACATTGCACAGGAGCAACAGAAAAGTCCTCCGAGCCTACATCATAAAATAATATAGCGTCCAAGAATGGTCAGTGAGGTGAGCGCTACATGTAACTCAAGGAGAGAGAAAGGGATAAAATAATGTCAATTACCAAAACCAGTCCAAAACCACATACACAATATTTATATAAACGTATATAGGATGTCGATATAGGGACAAGGATCATGAACATGAGAGTTTAAATTATTATCCTGAACTATGTAGCTTTCTCCGTCCTAAAGGCATCCATGATCTAAATGGGTCCAGCTC